>OX459098.1:1498585-2148585 GCA_949775045.1 Metridium senile
ATTGTCCTTAAAAAATAGGTCCAGCGGTGACGTAGACCAGCGGTAAAGGCAGCGTAACTCGCCTGAGGTTGGGATATGGCGAACTCTGCAAGCTTGCTGATTTGGCGAACCCAGTCCTCAACTTTCTCTTCAACATATTCCTCTAGGAAAGACCTGGATCCGAGGACTGCTCCAAGGTGCTTGTGGCCTTCAGAAGTGATGTTGATCGCAGTATCACCAAACACCTTTCTTGCAGCATTCTCTCTCTCGGGCTTGGTGATTAACCAGCATTTCTTCGCGTTAGGGAAGTATCCTAATGCTGGTCCACTTTTGGAAAGATCGTCCCACCACTTTTTGACGTCATCAAGCGAGCCACTTCCGGTTGCGTCATCCGCGAACCAGCACTGTTTGGTTGAGCTTGATAATTGTAATCGTGTGATAAGTGGCTGAAGACTAATGGCGTACAGGCTCATAGCGAGCGGATCACCCTGCGTGGTGCCTTCAACAGATCGTAATTCTTGCCCGCCGAGAACAAAAAGCCGAGCGGGTTGTCTGTAGGTATTAATTGCATACGTAGCTACGGTTGGGCATAACACTCTGATATTGTGTAATGCTGCGGATCTGTTCAGAGCATTAAAAGCATTAGAGGCGTCGATCAGTAGGACGGCATCTGTTTCATCTGCTTCATAGATGTTGCGCATTGCATGAATTGCAGCTTCGTTTCCACTTTTTAGCCCAGCGCATACTTGAAGTGAGCCACTTGCGTCGATGACATCAGATTTAGTTACTCTTGTCACGCACTTCCCAATAATCCTACGAAGGACTTCGCCAACTCCGATTGGTCGGACCGCGCCCTCTCCTTTGTCGAGTGGTATTAAGCGGTTAGATAATAATGCCTCGATACTGCTGGGATCAATGTACTCCGTACATAATCTTCTGGCCATTACAGCGACAGCGTTACAAAGATCTGCGCTTGACCTCTTGATTAATAATAATAATAATAATAATAATAATAATAATAATAATAATAATAATAATAATAATAATAATAATAATTTAATTTTTAGCGCACCACATACAATATCAGTGCTCTTACAATTAATATGGAAAAATAAAGTAAATGAATAGGAAATGTAATGATTATAATGACAGTATGGAATATAATGATAGGAATAGTAATTATAGCGGAAAACCTAGAATTAAAAATAGTCTTGGATTTTATTTTAAAAGACTCGATGGAAGTGCGTTCCTTATAGAGCGAAAACACTAGAACCATGAAACAAAATCAAATTTTTAGTGTGTAATAGTTCTTAATCTTATTCAGTAGCGACTATTAGTTACTATAAAAGACATGTAAAGTTGTAATGAGGTATTGTTTCCTTTTGTATTTGATGTTTCTGGTTGAGTGACTAATAGTCACTAAATAAAAACTATAAAGCCTCGATCAAACGGCAATGATAGTTGATGATAGTTGATGATAGTTCCAACTATCATGTGCGTTTGACCACCAACTATCATGCACTATCATCGACTATCATGGACTATCATAGAGTTTGAACATGTTCACATTTCACATGATAGTCGATGATAGTTTTTTTGCCGTTTGACCGCGCGTACAGGATAGTTGATGATAGTTGATGATAGTCGAGACGCCTTCAACTATCATCAACTATCATAGCCGTTTGACCACCGCTTTAGTTAATATTTTGTTTTTATTTCATGGTTCTAGTGTTTTCGCTCTATTATAATAACCTATTTGGAAAACTAGAGTTAGTATTAAGTGCATTAGTGGATACAAGATACTGAGCTACACCCTGGGCGTTGATCAAATTTCACATTATATGGTCGATGATAGTTTTTGCCATTTGACCGCGCGTACAGGATAGTTGATGATAGTTGAGACGCCTTCAACTATCATCAACTATCATAGCCGTTTGACCACCGCTTTAGTTAATATTTTGTTTTTATTTCATGGTTCTAGTGTTTTCGCTCTATTATAATAACCTATTTAGAAAACTAGGCGCCAGAGGATTGTTAAGATGAGATTTAGAGGAGAAAGGGATCTCAAACTTTGGGGGAAAATAAAGTCGCCAGAAAGTCCACTCTATCATTTACTGCCACCAACCAGGAATCGTATTTTAAGAAATAGTGGCCATTCATTCATTATACCAAGAATTAGAACTGAACGTTTTAAAAGCGTTTTTATTAATAGAAGCTTACTTAATTTTAGATAATTTATTGTAGATAATTTTTAAATAATGTATCATATATAATTTTATTGAATTACTATTTTTCTTATTATACATATTATATTTTTTCTTACAAATTAACTGTAAACTGAACACGTGTGTTGTCCAGTATGTACATTTTAAATGAAATAAATAAAGATTATTATTAGAGTAGTTTCGAGGAGTGTTTTGTGTGTATTTTAGCAGTTGAGTTTGGTAGTATTAGCTTATTGTATAGATGTAGTTTTATTGTATTACTTCATAACGTGCATAATGCATGGATTTGATTAATGTCTCGTTTCAACAGACTTCGAATATTCTGGTCTTAAAAAAAAGACAGCCTGGGGTGGCATGGGTGGCGATTAGTGGTTAACCGCGCGCCTCTCACCGCTGTGATCCAGGTTCGCGTCCCGGCTCGAGCATTAATTATATGTGAGTTGAGTTTGTTTGATGTGTTCTTCTCTCCTATGCCATGCACGAGGGTTTTTCTCAGGGTTATCCGG
The DNA here is from genome assembly GCA_949775045.1 of Metridium senile. Lineage (NCBI taxonomy): Eukaryota > Metazoa > Cnidaria > Anthozoa > Actiniaria > Metridiidae > Metridium > Metridium senile. The sequence goes on from OX459098.1 coordinate 1,501,296, forward strand.
TTTTCCTCCCTCCGCAAAAATCAACCGTGTGAGCAGAGTTGTGTGCTAAAATATTCAATCAGAGAGGTAGTGTGTGTGAGTCTGAGTCTCCACAATTAGCCACTTGCTAAATACATTGAGAATTGAGATGTATTTATTTATTTATTTTATCGAGCATTTGGTTACAAAAGGATGTGTTTTGGAAAAGCGCAGCGTAAATTATATTAATAATGCAACGTATTCAGAACTATAGTTAGTCAATTAGACAACACGAAGGAATCGATGTTCAATGATCAGGGGACTTCAACGAACTGGATCTAAATGCCCGTTCACACGCGCGATTTCGAGTCGCCGTACTGAATGGCACTTCAAATCGCCGCAAAAATCGCACCTCAAATGTTAAATCGCCACAATATTAAACTTTTAATTTAATGCCATTTCCCTCGTGTTACATTTTATGAGCTGATATTTCGCCATCATACAAATGTTGAGGTGTTCTTTTCCTTTCTGATGTTCATTTTGACACAGCTGTTCGATTTAAAAGGGGTAGGATCACGTGACCTGTTGTTGCAAAGGCCTATTGTGTAATACCTCTAGTGTAAAAGGACACCACTTGAGTCACCGAACAAAAAGAACCCTAAGACTAGATCGGTAAATATAATAGCTTTAATGGTGAAAAAATATCGTGCAACAATGCACGAAAACGGAAACATTGAGCAGACTTGATAATGTTGGATGATTTACAAGTGAACGATAAGGCGGGGTTAATCTCCTAAACAATAACATAGAACTAATAATGGAAATTAGCAAGAGCACGGAAATTACTTGAGAGATCTTATCTTAAAGCCTTGAATCGTGAACATAAATTAATTTATTAGTCACCTGCTGATATATGAGATAAACTGGTAGACGACACACAAAAACTTGACGTTGAAAAAGTTGAACGGAAAATAAGATAAAATTGAATATCAGATAGCGTCAACAAATAAGATAAAACTTGAGTTAGTAGCGAGACAAAACAGTGAACATCTCATAGCAAAAACTAGTACGTTTAATAATGTCACTGCAACATGAAGGAACAATTTAAGATCTGATATTGTCAACAATTAGTAGCGAGACAAAACAACGAACATCTCATAGCAAAAACTAATACGTTTAATAATGCCATTGCAAGATGAAGGAACAATTTAAGATCTGATCGATAGCGTCAACAAATAAGCTAGGTAAACTGGAATTGATAGCTAAAAAAAACAATAACACTGATAGCAAAAACGATTACGTTTAATATTGTCAGGAAAATCTATGTTTGAAGATCTGATAACGAAAGCTGGACTACGTTTACTGTCAACATCAAGAAAAGTCTCTTAAAGATCTTATTCCAGCACGATCATTGATTTTAGAAAGAACAATCTAGAACACAATCACGATGATCTGATAGCCTGAGAACTGGTTGCATAAATCAAAACTGTTAGTCCAAAGACTTATCTGATTATTAATTCACAGTCTTTCTGGGAGACTGAACTGAGAACAGCGGTAAGTCTAATTCTTTTTTTTGCTTCAATATTCACGTGTGCACTAATAATTGAAAAGAGAAACAATACAAGTATCAGTCCAATTAATTTTTTTTTCGCACAATAACGTTTGCTACCACCGACTTAAATCTGCGTCATCGGATAAAATTGAAAACATTACTCTGTCTAATTACTGAAGATGCATTTTCCCAATGGCAATTACGACTCAGTTTTTCTTCCTTTTCCAAAACTCCAAACATGCCAGGCTCACGGTTCTTTGCAGGTCTTAGCATCTTTGAATAGTTATTTGAGTGCTAATCATACGCGATAAACATAGTCCAGCTGCTTCTATGGTAAACGTTTACGCTATTTCCAGATTCGTGTGGACGCCGTGTCAGTCCCCTATTTTCGAAGTGGCCTTACAAAAACGTTTAAAGATGTCTTCATAATTAAACCCGAAATGTACTTTTTTTCTGGTATTGTCTTCTCAATAATATCGTTTTCTGGATTCATTCTAAATATATACTTATTAGTCTGGAGTAACTCATGAAAATAGCATTGTGTTTGGACCTGAACAGTATCTCTAAATCGAAGTTCAAACATCGCATCCAACATTGTTTTAAATGAATTAAATATTACTTAAGGGAGGTTTCTCATCAGTTACTTGTAGGTGCACTTTAATCCAAAACAAATGGGCAAAACCCATTGTTTGAATTCATTTGAAATTTAGCGACGAAAATGCAAAAAATACTTAAGTTTTTCAAACAGTGTCAACATTTATGTCCAATATTGTAGGTCTAATCTACAAGTACAATTACAACAGTTGCTGTCAATTCCAGGGGTTCTTTTCATTGAAGCAAATTCATTTGGTTGAAAGTTCTTTTGCGAATGGTAACTGACTTTCTGAGCAGACAAATCTTGAGCAATTGTATAGGTAAACGTTATTAATCAAAACAGTGGGAAACTTTGATTACCTCAAATACAAGTCTCTCTCATGTTTATCAGTCTATGACTGTCACGAGTTACCGACGTTAAATAAGGTTACTTTACTTTACTTTACTTTACCATAAATACCCTCGGGGATCGTTAAGTTGAAGTGGCTATCGGCGGTCGATTTTGAAGTTGATCAGGCCTAAAAGGTACGCATGATAATAAATTAAAAGTATTCTTTTAAAAATTAATAAGCCTTGTTGATTTCCACTCCTAAAAAGTACGACTGTGCGATGATCTTGGCAGCTAAGCATAGTTTTAATAACAATTAGCCAAGTAAAAATGATAGGTAATATAAGGAAATTTGTAACACCGTAAAAAATGTTGACCTAACTTTACTGAAGTTTCGAGCAGTAGCCTTCCGACGAAGGGCTAAAGCTCGAAACGTCAGTAAAGTTAAGTCAACATTTTTTACGGTGTTACAAATTTCATTCTATTACCTATCGTTTATATCAAACACCGACGCAGCTTATACTAGTTTACTCGCTAGTTTCTATTTATATCCTAGACAAAAGAGGTACACCCGGGTTAAATACAATTCAAGTCTTTCGAAGACTCTTGAAAACTACCAAACAAGCATAAAAAAACTAGTCTTTATACAATACTTGAATAATATATAAAATAGATCTTCATATTTGATATTTGGTTTGCTCAGTTGAGTTTCTAATAAGAAAAAAAAATTCAACCATAGCAAGCGTATAAGAGCTCTATTTAGTGATTATATTTTAATTGAGGTAATCACTTTACACTCTCGTTCAATAAAGCTAACCGGCACGCGACAGAGTATAAAAATAGTCATTACAAATTGAAAATAATTGATTAAATTGAGGCAATTATTTTGTTCTCAGTCAATCAAACTTCTGCACGCGGTAGAGTATTAAAATCTCCACTACAAATAAAAAAAACTATTTTAATTTGAGGTTATTTTTTCGTTCTCAGCCAATCTAACGCGAGACATAATTTTAAAATGGATATTATAAATTGAAAATTATGATCTAATTAAGGTGTTTTTTGTTTTGTTCTTAGCCAATCAAACTTCCTAACGCGACACAGTGATTTAATATCCATTTAAATTTGAAAAAAATATAATTTAATTAAGGGCTATTTTTCGTTTTCAGACAATAAAACGTTCTTCCGCTACGTGTACAGAGTATTATGAAAATGGCCATTAGAATGAATTAACCGCTCTTGGTAGAGAAACATTCAATGTGTGACGCAGAAAATAAAGTAAAGTAACTACATTTGAGGTAAGTAGCCATCTTTGTAGAATTTGAACGATTTTGCTTTTGAATCTTTTAATGCGGTAGACCAGTTTAGATAGGAAAAGACAAAACACTTATTTCACGACGTTTCGATGTCGCGAACATCATTTTCAAGTGAGGTTTATTTTTTAGACCAGTACGTGTTAACATTTGGTCAGGTAAACTTCATCCCTGATTGCGTGCGGGTCAGCCCATACAAAATCGTGGTTTTGGGATCTTTTCTCGAAATAATTACAGAAAAGTAAAAAAAAGTGGCCATGGCTACAGCTGATTTAATCTTTTATTGAGCTTATTAAATGATTTTGATCTACTTTCCATGAAAAAAGTATAAGTACTGTCTGAGTTGAAAGCGAACGGTTTAATCACTTTTACAAGAGAGATTGTGCGACTATTCTCATGTCAAGTTACAATATGGGCTATATTTTAAATTACACAGACCCTATCAAAAAGTAGCTATGGATTCGAAAACACCATGCTTTTACGGACAATTTGATGTGTGATACAAGGCTAAACAAAAGTAGTTAGCAAGATTTCTCATTGTTATCGCTGTATTCTCTCGGTCATTCTCCGATTCATTCAAATCGAACAGACTGTAAAGCCTCGAAAACTCTTTGAATAATTTATTATTGACATATTTCTACCGCCGGTTATAGGTCGTCTGAGTGATATATATAATATATGATGCTTCTCTGGATGTTTATTTTTTTTCTGCTTGACAAAGATCAAATGTTGATTTTCACAATGCTATAATGTTTTCCGATGCTTGCATGAAAGAAACTGTACATTAAACTATAGCTTGCAAGCTGACGTCAGTTAGGCATAAGTCTCATGCACCTGAAAGGTTCTTTAACGTTGAAAATAGCGTAAAATGTCATCTTAAGACCAAAAAGGGTGTGTCTTAATTTGTTTTTATTGAGTGAAATTTCCCAGCACCCCTCCCCTTGGGACTTGCGCAGGCTACATCATGCCTCGATCAAAAATATCCTACGATTCCTATAAGTCTCAAATTAGGCTTCATGATTTTTACGGCATAACTGTTAAACCTGGACTGGACTGGACTGGACACATGGTCCGCGGACTCTAAACCAGTTAAAGTCTTCGGATGAGTCCAATCGAAGTTAATTGAATTAGCTATATGTACATAAAAACTTGTCAAATTCGATCAGTCTAGGAAAATCTATATGAGTTCTATTGTACTTGTAAAATACACGTAAGGTAAGTTAATACAAATCTACAAATCCAGTGCACTGGAGAAACTAAAAGGTCTCAGTAACTATAAAATAACTTATGGCTTATCCGTATACGTATTTGCTTCAACACCGCCTCTGAAGCTTATATTGATTAAACAAAACATAGACTTCATTACCTTCCTTGTTTGTTTACCCGTTTCAGATCACGTGGTGCTACCCTTGGGGAATGGGGCGTAAGGGTTTGCAGTCATGCTGTTTTTGCGTTATTTTTGGTGTGGTTTTTCGTGTGGTTTTTTTTTATTTATAACTGCGGTTTTGCGGTTGTACAAATCTTGTGACTCCAGTTTTTAGCAAATTTTGGTGCGATTGTGCGTTTTTTGTCGATTTTTTTTGTGCGGTTTTCCTGTTTCCAACCCCATCCATATCATCTCACGCCCTCCTCCTTGTAGTTGATTCTTTCACATGTAAATGTTGCAATATAAAAGAACAATTCTCAAGAGAATGCCACGTTGTCTGTAATATTGAGCAATTTGCATAAAATTCAAAACGTTTCGCCTAAAAGTTGGTCAGTTTCTGTTACATTTTTATTGCAGATTTTCGAAATGTTTTAAACCAATTGCTCCCTTTTTATAATTATCAAGCAATAGCTAGTATTTTATGGTATCTTTATATCACACATATCTTACCTCATTTCGTAAAGATTGGGTTATCAATTGCCTGATATAAACCTTTGCATGTAGCGAACGCCTGCTGTTAATGGATGCAGTCGGCTCAGTCAGCATCCAGAGTAGAGCGAAAACACTAGAACCATGAAACAAAATCAAATTGTTAGTGTGTAATAGTTCTTATTTAGCGACTATTAGTTACTATAAAAGACAAGTAAAGTTGTAATGAGGTTTTGTTTCCTTTTGTATTTGATGTTTCTGGTTGAGTGATACTGACTAAATAGTCACTAAATAAAAACTATTAGTTAGTAACTATTTTGTTTTTTATTTCATGGTTCTAGTGTTTTCGCATTATTGTGCACAACTAAACTGAAATTGATAATATTTACAAAAAACACTGATTGATTCAACATTAACTACCGGCCTGATGTCGAAACTGTAAATTGCAGACACGTTTCCTTGGATATTAATTATTATCTACTTGTCGTCGGAAAGTAAAGTACTCAGAAATTTCCTTATAATTAATTTCTGTCGACAATAGTTGTCCAAAATATCAACGCTATATCTAAATTTCGGGATCAACTCTCTCTGCAATCAATTTCTATCATCTGGTTGTCAAACATATCGAGTTCATATTGGTAGTAAACTGTGGGAAAGTATCCTACGTGAGCCACATGCTGTTAATGTTGTTTTTCTCTCTCATTTCGGCAGCGAAAACTCATTTACAAACAGTCAATGTCTGCTTAAATTAATTTAGTCTGTTTTGATAGTCTATTTTGTAAATCTGTTTTGTAAGTCAAATAATTAACTAATACATGCCCAATAAAGCTGTTTTAAAATGGATATTGGATGATGCACCAGAAGAATTGATTTGCTTGTCTTTTATTAATCCTCTTGGGAACTAGAACTTTATTGTTGTTCATGCTGTTTACCAGACTGTAATCAATTTACATTTCTTTTGTGAAAAAGACTTACAGTTTGGTAATTTCGATGTTTTTTCTGATTTTGCTTGTTTAGTTAACTAGTTTGTTTGTTTGTTTCGTTGTTTGTAATAAAAATGATAACCTTTATTTACGTGTCATTTACAAAGGAATACATACATAAATATTTAAATGAATACATTATAATTAATTAATATACATTAATTGCTAAAATCCATATGAACTATAAACTATAAAATATATATATGAGGTTTTAGTCTAGTTTATTTGTCACACTACTACAATTACAATAAGAATACTATTAATACAAAAAAAAGGATATATAGATGTGACGGGAGTAGGAAACAGAGCTTACGCCCCAATTGAATATCCTACTAGTACTCCTACGTAAAAAATATATATAATAAAAATATAAATATGAAATATAAATTGCACAAAATACTAACGAATGTAACAAACTGAATACTAGGCTTAACAAGAATTACTGTAAAAATACACTATTGAAAAGGTTTAAAATTATTAATATTATATTTGCTAATGATATTTATATATATATATTATTATGGAGGCAAATAAGTTGATAATTTCTCATTGAAATAACCTAAAATAAGTTTCTTGAATTTGGATAATGTTAAATTTGTTGTTTTAAAATGTCCTCGGGAAGACTATTCCAAAGCTTTACAGTTCTTGGTAAAAATGAATGTTGGAAGTAGTTTTGTTTATGAGTGTTCAAGACAGTGTAGTTGTTTCCATCAAAGCTGCGAGAGTTAAAGTTTGGATTAGTAGAAGGAAGATGTTGTTTAAGGTCAGTTTGTATAAGGTCATTTCGAATTTTGTACAGTAGAACTAGATCAGCCATCTGTCGTCTGTATTCCAAAGGCTGCATCTCAAGAATAAAGAGTCTTTCAGTGTATGTCAGGTTTAAATATAGATCTAACTTCCGAACTTTGTTTGTTTGTTTGTTTGTCCGTTTGCTTGTTTGTTTGTTTGTTTGTTCGTTTGTTTGTTTCTTCGTTTATTTGTTTCTTCGTTTGTTTGTTTGTTTGTTTGTTTGTTTGTTTGTTTGTTTATTTGTTTGTTTATTTGTTTGCTTGTTTGTTTGTTTGCTTGTTTGTTTGTTTGCTTGCTTGTCCGTTTGTTTGCTTGTCCGTTTATTTGTTTCTTCGTTTGTTTGTTCGCTCGTTTGTTCGCTCGTTTGTTCGTTTGTTTGTTTGTTTGTTTGTTTGTTTGTTTGTTTGTTTGTTTGTTTGTTTGTTTGTTTGTTTGTTTGTTTGTTCGTTCGTTCGTTCGTTTGTTTGTTTGTTTGTGTGTTTGCTTGTATTCTGTCTGTTTGTTTACTTGTTTGCTTGTCTGTCTGTCTGTTTTTTGTTTTGTTCGTTTCTTGGTTCGTTTGTTCGTTCGTTCGTTTGTTGGTTCATTTGTTCCTTGGGCTTTTTTAATAGTTCTATTATCATATGCATCATTATTATTTCGATATATTCCTTAGGAGGGAAGAGCAAAAAGTTGTTTACGATGTGTACGTGATGTAGCCGCGTGAGTTTTGGTTTACACTTAAAATAGTATTACCTCCCATGCCACCAGGACGCGTTTATGTTCCGCTGTCTAGTTCTCTCCCCAGCAACACTGATGATGCTGAACTGGGAGACACTGCAAAAACGGCTGAGTAGATACAACTCAGTATAGTTGAGTTAATCAAGCATTCAGAATGACACTTTATAGTGAGTAAAGCCAACTCATTATATATTAAGAGTAAACATAAATGTAGATGTGCCATTGAGTACAATGTACTCAATATATTGAGTTAAACCTCACTTTTACTCACTCTAGAGTAGGGTTTACTCACTATACAGTGTCATCCTGAATGCATGATTTACTCAATATTTTGAGTTGTATCTACTCTTGTTTTATTTGCCGTTTTTGCGGTGTAATGGCGTCTACCTGGGAAGCTATTAAAACAGACAAATTGAAATCTTCCACTGCATAGTTATATATATAACACCGATATTATTGCTAAAAAAACAGCATTTTCGCAAAACAAATAATTAAATAATTTATGTCACAACGACTTAGGTGTCCCCTGAGTTTACAATCCATGTTTACCTCACGTTTGTGGCGGGATGTCTAACTTATACGTCGCATGTCATGAGCGTTCACCAACGTATGCGGGATGTCTAACTTATACATGTCAGATATGTCTAGAGAATAGCGTTTACACTCCATGTCCACCCAACGTATGCGGGATGTCTAACTTATACATGTCAGATATGTCTAGTGAATAGCGTTTACACTCCACGTCCACCTAACGAATTGCGGGATGTCTAACCTATACGCTACATGTCAGATATGTCTAAAGAATAACATTTACACTCCATGTCCACCCAACGTATGCGGGATGTCTAACTTATACATGTCAGATATGTCTAGAGAATAGCGTTTACTCTGCATGTCCACCCAACGTATGCGGGATGTCTAACTATATGTCAGATATGTCTAAATTAATTGTTTTTGGACTCGGTATTTATTATTTCGAGTGATCTGAAAGATTTGAAATAGCCTTTAAGAGTAACTCTCCAAGTGATAATGTTCAATTTTGTCTTAACATAGAAGTTAGGCCCCGTCCACACGATTCCGGATAATTTATAATTTATAATAAATAATTTAACTTAAAATCAACATATTTCAAGCAAATAATTAGTTTTTGGATCCGATATATATTATTTCGAGTGATCTGAAAGATTTGAAATAGCTTTGAGAGTAACCTTCGAAGTGGTTATTTTCAATTTTGTTTGTTCTATGGCTTAACATAGAAGTTAAGCCCCGTCCACTCGATTCCGGATATTTTGGAAACCACATCTTTTTATGCGAATCGGTCTACCGTCGACCACACGAATACAGTGAAGCCGCTCACCGAAACCGCTTCTTTTTCAAGACCGCTCTCCAGAGTGGATCGTTTTGAATCTGCCGGGTACTCTGATTCGTGTTGACAACTGAAGCCGGATATTTTTGAATCCACTGACTTTTAATTCCTAATTCAACATGTCAGAAAAATATCTTGTTGGCATCTTTGCTTGCGCCTATTTCTAGTCTTAATGAATTCAATACTGCAATTTTGACAATATGCGGCTGGCTGAGTCTTGTGAATCAAAACAAAGTATGAAACAATTTCGATCACAACCTCATCCAAAACGACTTCCTCCAAGGCGAACTGTAGTGCATGGTGGAAAAACATACAGTTAGGCCATCGATAATTAGTGTAAAGAAAATAATAATAAAAAAATGACGGTAAATGAGATCCCTAGTTCGATTAGTGCATGCCCATTCGCGCTACTTTACACATTTAAGTCATTGCAGCATGTTTGTGTGTACGGGTGAATCCGAACTGGAAACGATGTAAGGCTCGAGGGTTGAAGACTGTAAATTATAGATAGGTCAAAGACAAGACATCTCTTAAGTTGTGACTTACACAAAGCAAAAAAACAGGTAAGCGTGGGATTCACCAGATAGAAGCTGTCAAGTGAATTCGCACAATAGATCCATAAGAAGTATCTTGTTCCAGTGAGCTGCGCAGAAAAACAAAACAAGCTCTTGACGAACAAGTTATGGTTTCTCGTATCATTGCACTCTAACTACAGTGTCAATTGCGCATGCGTATGTAAACACACTTGATGGGAGTGTATACTTGTGAAATGTGCTATATAAGAACCACATTACATTGCATTATAGCAGAACGAGCAGCGATCCACACCCTGCACAATCATGAGCAAGCCTTATCGTATTGGTCAATGGCTTCCTTCCGACAAGAAAGTCCTTGACGAATGGTTAGCCAATGTGATCAAAGTCGTCGAAGTTAAATACAAAGATAAGTTGGCGTTGTTATACGCTCTTCATCCACCAGCTGAAGATGAAGAAACAGCCATGGGTGAAATGCAATCTCCAGCTACTCTAAGCGCTGAAGATAAAGGCCTAGATCTCCATCCAGACGTTCAAGCTTTGTATGATGCTATCCTCTCAGACCCCGAGATCAACATGTTCTTCCATCAAATGTTCTGGCAGCAGTATAAACTACCAGATTTTTCAGAAGGAATAAAGATTCCGTGCTGGCAACGCATGATTCTAATCATCGACTACATCATGACAACTGCTCCTGAGTATAACAAAACAGGTTTGGTTGGCTTCCCCATCAATGTGATCTTGAACTGGCCAATGGCTACGACTGCTGGATTTGCTGCTTTCCTGAACGACAAAGTCAATAGGTTGTTCAAGAATATTCTCAATGGCTGGGGAAAGTTTCTGTCCAGTCCAGCTTCTTGCTATGTTTTGACTAAGGATCCTCGACATGGTTGGTTTGGTGAGGATGCAATGGCAGCCATGCCAAACTTTGCTAAAGAGTTTAAATGCAATCCACTGGCAGATCATTATGGTTATAAATCATGGGATGATTTTTTCACCAGAGAGTTTCGTCCTGAAGTTCGTCCAGTAGAATCCCCAGACGACAGCTACATTGTTGCCAATGCCTGTGAGTCGGCGCCGTTCCAGATATCTATAGCCGTGAAAAACAGGGACTTCTTTTGGATAAAGAAACAACGATACTCCTTGGACTTCATGCTGAACATGAGTGACCTCGCCAAGCAGTTTCATGGTGGAACCGTCTACCAAGCGTTTCTTAGCGCCACCAGTTATCACCGTTGGCATAGTCCTGTATCGGGTACCATTTTGAAAACAGAACTTGTGGATGGCTCCTATTACTCGCAAAGCCATAACATCCAGGACGACCCGTCATCACCCAACATGTCTCAAGGATACCTGGCTCAGGTAATAATAATAATAATAATAATAATAATTTATTACTTATTTGGCGTAAATTAACATAGGTATATGATCAAATTCGCAGGTAGCTGCCCGAGGAATTATTTACATTCAAGCTGACAATACTGATATTGGCTTGATGTGTTTCGTATCAATCGGTATGTCAGAAGTATCCTCCAACGAAATCACTGTTAAAGAGGGGGATACAGTGAAGAAAGGTGACCAGCTCGGTATGTTTCACTTTGGTGGTTCCACGCATTGCCTGGTATTCCGACCCGGAGTGAAAATCGAGTTTGATACGCGAGGTCAACAACCAGGTCTAGATACATATAATATTCCAGTGAGAGCTAAAATCGCCACCGTATCTCGAGCAGACAAAAAGTAGTAAGGACTTTGTAAAACATTGAACTGTGATTTTATATATAATTTCACATTCCTAATTTTTAGTTATAGTTTAACTTGATGAAAGGTTTATTCAAAGATGTTTAAATGCATGCAGTAGAGTAAACCTTTCGGCTCAAAATTGACAAAAATGCATGTTTTTGTAACACGAGCATGTTTAATACGTTTGCATCACTTTTTCTCTGTTGTTTTTGCATGTGCGAAGGGGATTCTTTATCAGACCCATCACCAAAAGTTTTAGAATTCGTATTTTGTCTGATAATTATCAAATAGGATAGTTTTACAGGGTAAGAAACGAGAGAAAAGGAACACTATTACTTAGTTACCTTCTGACAAGTAGAAGGTAATGGACCTATGCGGATTTATCACTTAGTTTTTTACTGAAAACCCCTTGTAAGGAGTTGATGTTTGTAGAAACGCCTCTCCATTATCGATAATGCTAACTACGAAGTCTAATGGGTATTATATTAACAAGGATTTTATGTCAAACCATGCAGTATCTATATTTTCCTGTATGAAACCTTGCGTGCTATGTGGAAATAAAGATCTTTAGTTTGTCTTTAACTGTCTGATCTCGTGTACTAGACCTGCCTCGAGTTCTTACGTCGCCTAAAATCGCCACAAACTTCTAAAATTGCCTTAAATCGCTTAAAAACATTACTTCCCTTTCTCCTTATATTTATATATCCATGATTGCAGTATAGGCACATTTTATACTAACATTGAGGCCAATTATTTAATAAGATTCATTAAATGTCCTGTGTACTTTGACTTCGAGTTATTTTTGGATGTTTTGTTTATCATTACAGTCAAAATAATCAGCGCGTTCCGCCTAAATAATGACTAATGCTTCCATGTTTTAACCCTTGTGACCCTCCAAACAAAAGCACTTACAATTATTACATTACTAGCTATTATTCACACTCAAGTCCACTTTTTGTTTATCGGAGATCGTAGAATATATTCATGATTACTTAATATGTTTCCCGACCCACTTCGTATTTGCCCAATCGTGCGTTAGTGCCTTGTGTCCGTACTGTGTGCGTGTGTGTCTGTGTGTATGACTTGTATTCGCCCCTTAAGCGTTTACACTTTACGCTACATGTCAGATATGTCTAAAGAATAACATTTCAGACTCCACGTCCACCCAATGTTTGCGGGATGTCTAACTTTACATGTCAGATATGTCTAGAGAATAGCGTTTACACTCCCTATGTAAAAACTCCCCCCAAAAACGGCAGAAACTGGACAAAAATACATTAAAAAAGAAACAATCCCTAAGCAGCGTAATTAGCAAACATTCGTTATAAAATGGAAATATAAATATATAAGTATATACTGATAGAAAAAGATAAAGTACACACTATACACATAAGTGGGACTTCAATTTTTGCTTAAAAGATCTAAACCCATCGGCTTCAACAATTTCTTTAGGTAGGTTGTTCCACATGTTAACAACTCTGACAAAAAAATTTGTAGCACTAGCTGCTTTAACATAAAGCTTATAGGAATGATAAGCTCTAGTAGACCTAACTTTTGTAAATTCAAAAAAATCATCAAAATTAAGAATACCTAAACCGAATAAATAGAATAGAATAAGAATAGAATAAATTTGGAAATGTCAGACAAACTACGTTGGCAATTGGCAGTTGGCAATTGTGTAAACAACGCGTCGCATAGTGCGACCCCACCTTTAGGATAGAAGCGACGACTTGTCTGAGCCCTTGCATCCGGACAAATACTTTGGTTTCAAATATTTAAACAAAACAAGCTTGATGTGAGTGGATATATCTTGTTGTCGTTAGCTGCACAGATAAACTACTTGGCACTAGGCGAAATAACGTTTATATAAGTGCAATTCTTAACGTAAAATCAGTGCGAGCCCGTTACTGCCGATATTTGGCGTTCGCCAATTTTTAACGGTTTCGCCAATTTATTCAAAGAAGCCGAAGTCCTGCCTCAGAGCAGGCTAAATTTTGGCAAAGCAAACACATCAGTTGTCCTTAGCAATTAATCTGCCAAACCTCTAGTCATTATATATACATAGTGGAACTCGTATCATTTTGCAGGGGTCTTTTTGGTTGTACTGGAGATCACTTCACCCAGACATCGATCAAACCTAAAGCAAAAAACAATACATCAATCTCTAAGTTTGCACCCAAAACGGATTTTGCTTGAAATGAATGGCATAAACGGAACTTGATCTGCACTTTACTTAAAGTAAGTCAAGAGAGAATGTGTCGGCCCTAATTATGCGAGCTCGTGAAACATAAATTTTGGTAAAGCAAAATTCATTGTTCTTAGCAATTAATCTGCCAAACTGATCTAGTCAATAAATAGTCCTAATCCTAAATGTACATAATGGAACTTGTATAATGTATAGCAGATGTTTTGGCTGTAAGGGAAATCATTTCAATCGAGCTTCGATCAATCCTAAAGCAAAAAACGTTAGATCTATCTATCGCTAAGATTGCAACCAAAACGGACTGTCACGATTCGTCCCAGGCCCCTACTCCGACACCCCGGTCCCTCAAGCCTTCCCCACAGAATACCAAACATACACCGGCTTAAACATTAAACTATATTTATTACAAAAGGACATATATTCTATTACTACTAAAGGTATACTTATTATTATTACTTAGCACTATTTCTTAAATATTATACTTAGAGTGCAAACAATATAACCGTGAAACACAAAAACTAATTAGTCGAAAATTAGTAGAAATTAGTGAAAAATAGTCGAAGCGTGAATAGACTAAATTCAGTGTGCACATGCAATCAGCCAGTCAGCTTGAAATGAGTGACATAAATTAAATGGATCTGCAACCGAGAATATACTTGTCGGCCCTAATGCGACCTCGTGAAAAATTGGAACTGTCAGACAAAGTACGTTGCCAAATTTTTGTGTTCAAAAACTGTGTAAGCAACGCTTTACGTACATAGCGACGCCTTGTCTAAGAACTTGCATCCGGACCAATGTCTGTTATCAAATATCATACGAAACAAGGTGTGGCATGCGCATGCGTACACACTTGATTGAAGTATATTCTTTAACAACAAAACGAGCAGCGATCAGTTCACATCCTGCACAATCATGAGCAAGCCTTATCGTGTTGGTCAATGGCTTACTTCCGACAAGAAAGTCCTTGACGAATGGTTGGGTTGGTAAACGATGTTTCGAGTTGGTGAAGACTCGCCCGAAATGGTTAGCCAATGTGATCAAAGAAGTCGAAGTTAAATCCAAAGATAAGTTGGCGTTGATATACGCTCTTTATCCACCATGTTATTCCATCAAATGTTCTGGCTGCAGTATAAATTGCCAGATACTTCAGAAGGAACAAAGATTCCGCGCTGAAAACCCCTTGTAGGGAGCTGCAATGTTTGGGAGCTGCAATGTTTGGGAGCAAGCATGTTTGTCGAAACGCCTCTCCATGAAGTCTAATTAATCCTAACAAGGATTTTATTTTATTTTCAAACCATGCAGTATCCATATTTTTCTGTATGAGACCTTGAGTGCTATGTGGAAATAAAGATCTTTAGTTTGTATTAAACTGTCTGATCTCGTGTACTTTGACTTCGAGTTATTTATGGATGTTTTGTTTACCATTACAGTCAAAATAATCAGCGCGTTCCGCCTAAATACTGACTAATGCTTTCCATTTTTTGAACTATTAGCCAATCAGCACCAAGCATTGACCAGTATATGTTAAGTATTTTTATCTCATTTCTTACCTTATTTCGTAAACACTGGATTATTTATTGCCTGCTATATTTGTAGTTAACTGTGAGAAAGTATTCTACGTGAGCCACCTGTTAAGGTTGTTTATCTCTGTATTGAACACCTGTTGTTAATCGATCGCGATGCAGTCGGCTCAGCGTCCAGAATAATCTGCACAACTGAAATTGGATTTACAAGGAAACATTAATTCAACATTAACTGCCTGCCTGATGTCATAATTGGAAATTGCAGACACGTTTCCTTAAGGCCCGTTTACACTAGCAATTTTGTCGCGCGACAAGAGCTGCGATTTCAATGGCGATTTTATCGCAGATTTGTCAACGCAACTTTGAACATGCTCGAAATTTAGTGCAATTTGCTTTGATTTTCTGTCTCCTAAATTCGTGCGTATTGGAAATGCGGCGCCAAAGCTGCGATAAAATCGCCATTGAAAACGCCGCTCTTGTCGCGCGACAAAATTGCTAGTGTAAATTGCTTTAGATATTGTCTGTTCACAGGGAGCCCAAGCTCGTCACTTGTGATGTTTTACAGTAAATATATAGAGTCGCGAAATATCCTTTCGCTGTGCCTCAAATATACAATAATAAAGACGTTTTTGAAGTAGATAGTTGTGTATAACTGTTTTCTAGTCTGTGACCGAGTTTTAGCTCAATTAGAGCGAGTTTGACGAAAATACCCCAGAAAGAGAAAGAAGAAGACAATACAAGGGTGGAAACGAATCGAGCCGACCCGGTCGATCTTACTTCTCACCTAAATTCGATTACTAAATGAAACTCTACACTAATTCGACCCCCATTATGAGAAAGACTGATAAATTTCCTAAATATATATGTAGGTTGAATTTTACATGCATCAACAAAAGCAGACGCTGGCTTTTCACTGCAACTGCAACTCGGCGGTGTCGCCAAAATTTATATACGGTCAACTTTACTTCTCCATTTCTCCAAACCGTATGAATGGAACACGTTCAAACTTTGTAAGGTACTTTTACAATGATTTGTTTACATATTGTGTTTTTAAGAATCGCTAGAATTAACATTTAATACAATACTGAGCAAAAAATAGATTATCTAGCTATTTTGATTAATGCATCGATAAATTTGTTTTTTTATCAGTCGTGATAGTGCTGCACACAGTACGTCAATTTCACTAAAATTTGGCCTTCAGACTGGGAAAGCATTGTACAACATAGTGGTGAGTAACGATTTCGAAAGCAATGATTTTATAGTGAGTCTCTGTTCGATTCTTTATAAGCTATACATTTGTGTGTTCTATTTTGAGTGGTCATATTTCCTAAGGTTGCAAGGTCTCGATTAATTTGGCCGTTTATCACGTAAAAGTAGTGAAGTACATGAGTCCATAGACGCAAAATCGAGTGGTTTCGTCTTTCAGATTTTTAGAAATAGCCATACAATCTCAAAGTCGAGTTCGCGTTTGCAAGCGTATTGCTCTTACGACATCAGTATTTTTAAAATTACGTTTAAATAACTATAAACTAGAGACAATGATTAGTTATAATCCCGATTTTTAAAGCAATCGAAGTAGTTTTTGCGCCACAATTTGAAGTTCAAAAAAAATTGTTTTTACGTAAATAAATACCCCTGGGCCACCTTAAATAACTCAAAAAAAAACGAAAAGTCACCCCCATTTTTTATCTTATAAATCAAAATAACTACTGAAGATAAGTCTTCGCTTAGTTTTTGAAAAATATGACATTTTTTTATCCCACAGAGAATCGGCTTTTTCACATTTTTTTTCACCCTCGAAAACGACAAAAAGCGGCCATTTTGTTCGAGACGTACGATCTTGTTCTCCAAAAAAGGTAATTAAGTTTTGCGTCAAAAAACCGCTTTATTTCCAAATATTATGAGTTTCAAAAACAATTTATGGACTTCTTTTATTATGACTGACATTTTTTACTAATTTTTTTTCTTGTTTTTCCCACCAAGACATTCCGTCACGATGCTTGCGAAAAATGCCGAAATTACCGACTTTGAGGCCATTTTACTCAAAAACAACGACGGTGGCCCCAATTTTTTTTAGCTTATTTGATGTGTCTAATTTAGTTTGATCAACTGGCAAAGTCTCAGGAAATTGACATTTACTTTTTCCCGCCAACGTCCTTAATGGGCTCACGTTTTGTAATTGTTAGGGCCCGGTTGTTAGGGGGACACTAATTTCAACTGCTGATAACAAATAAAGAAAAATATAGCAAAGGATCACGTAGCTCAAAGTTTTTATCAAAGTGTTAATCTCCAGTTGACATTGCATGTATTTCAATGTGAAAACATCTGCGCAATACATCCATCAAACCTTACTGTTATTATAATTACTACTAACCTGATGTTAATTTTCCAAAATAACGAACAAATATAAAGACAGATATTAAATTTTAAACGTTATGTCAAGAAGTCATTATCGTATAGATTGGTATTAAAGATAACAGGAATGACACAATGCGCCCATACTGAATAGCACATGGGCAAATTGTAATGCGCATGCGTGTGTTTTGGTTGTAAAAATAAGTAGATATTAGACGCCTTAGATCGTCAAGTAAACCGGGCCGGCGTGTTGATGTCAATATCAGCAATATTGAGTGCGAACTTCTCGCACTTCATCATAGAATTTTTATATCTTAAACATCGTGCCCCAAAAAAATGTTTAAAGAAATGGACATTTCCATGTTTACTTTTCGCAAAACTGAGCTATTTGGTAGAAACTCGTTGTCTCTGGATATGATTTCAAGCAGTGTTTACAACATGGTTTAGGCCCTGTTCCACTGTGATAAATTTGACAAACTTCAACAACCTGTATTTTATAATCTAAAAGATTTATCTTGGATGTAATTATATATTTCGATTTTATGGAAGCCATTAAGGTTTTTTCCTATAAAGCCAACTTGAATTCTTAATTCAATAATAAAAAATAGTTCGCTAAAATTTACATGTTGTTTTGAGCGAAAATATGCTTAATACCACGTCCACAAAATCGCTTTGGATCACATTGCGGGACCAAAAGTTACTACCTAAATAGCTTAGTTTTGCAAAAAATAAACATGGAAATGTTCATTTCTTTAAACATTTTTTTGGGGCACGATGTTTAAGATATAAAAATTCGAAGATGAATTCTAAGGACTTCGCACGCAAAAGTGCATGCCTCGAGGTAACCAAGGCGGTTTTATTGACGATCGAGGGCGTCTAATATCTCCCAATATGATTAAATACAAACAGTATCGTGTTGGTAATGACTTATTTACCTAATAAATTAAATTAGCACCCAAACGTGTATTCGAAAGTTCGAAGTTCTGGTCCTTTTATCCATTTTTCTCAGACTTTGACGTGTGATATTTTTCCATCCGGATGGAAAAATGGTTTGTTCGATGGAAATAATTAACTACAGCGCACTAGTAGACGGTCAACATTTCATATCTCAGTAATTCGGTTCTTGAACATAGTTGTGCAAGATGAGATTGCAATCTAAATGTTCCATGTCAGCATAAAATTCTTTCATTCGACGTGAAAAGGAATTTTAGCATCAAAACAAACGCATGCGCATTACAATTTGCCCATGTGCTATACTGAATTATAAACGTGGACGATTTTCTCGAAAATAAAAACACTGTATCAAAGATATGCCTATTGTTCTGTTGCAATCTCAACCTGTTAAAAAAAAAAAAAATCTCGCGCGCTAATCAAAGTCTTTTTTTACTTCTCACCTACAATACTATATATGGTAATGGAATTGTTTTCAAGATTGCATACGGTATCTCTGATATGCGAACAAACGTACAAATAAACAAATAAACAAATAAACAAACGAAAAAACAAATAAACAAGTGAGCTTTTGCGGTTTTTGTTTATTTGTTTTTGTGCGGTTTTGCGATTTCCAATCCCCCCGAGTTACGCCCCCCTCCAGAACGTACTTATACGTTTGCACGGAAAGTTTCTCAAAATCATTTACATATCACGATATGCCTATTGTTCTGCTGCAATCTCAACCTGTTAAAAAAAAGAAAAACATTTCGCGCGCTAATCAAAGAGTTTTGTTACTTCTAACCTACAATACCATATATGGTAATGGCATTGTATCAAGATTGCATACGGTATTTCTGATCGATACGAATAAGGTCAATAAAATATTGAATCAGCTGTAGCCATTGCTACGTTTTTGCTTTTCTGCAATTATTTCGAGAAAAGATCCAAAAATCACGATTTTGAGGTCTTATTTCTGCTTGTTTGTATTGGCTGACATGGGGGCCGTCAAGCATGACATTATACCTGACCAAATGTTAACATGTGCTTTCCGATGAAAACGCACAAAGATGGTTTATAGATAACTAGACGCTCTATGAGCGTGAAGTCGGGCTAGTTGAGGATTATGCAGTTTAGTCTATTAGCCCAGTAGGAGTGGTGGGACCCAGTTTTTGACAGCTAGAGATAACTGGAGCTATAACACTGATGCCCCTTGGATATACTCTGAAGATATTAATAATCTTAATGAATACTCCAGTTTCGAGATCTCTTTTACTCAGTGTTAGCCTCAATTGTGTGTAAAATATGCAGAAATTTAGATAAAACTCGTGAGATTTCGATATATTTTTATTGTCTTCTATGCTCACAAATCTCTTTCATTTGCACGGACTGTTACTGAACAAAAGAATATATTACATGGTTTTGAGGCTAACACTGAGTAAAGAGATCTCGAAACTGGAGTATTAATCTTAATTGTCTGTTCAAGACAAATTTGTAAAATGTAGATGAAAAATATTACAGAAACACCAAATTTCATGACTTTAACGCACTGATCCCTTTGAAATACACTAAAAGAGCATTATAAAGTGAACTGTATAAATGGTACAAATACCTATGATGACGACGTAAAAATGTTGTAAAAACAAATCAAAGGCCCACCTATGGCCAACTCGTGGGTCATTGTTAGAACATTTTCAAAGCGCTTAGTGTTTAGACCACTTTTAATGTTGACTTTGTAAGTTATATTTAAAAAATCTCACAATTTCATATGAAAATAATGATGTTAGCATATTGAAAAGATATGGCATTGATTTCAAACAAATAAAACTTTATTTATAATAGATTTGAAGTTGATGTAATTCTGAACTTTCTATAATAAACGTAAGATATCATTAAATTACAATATATATATGTATATTAAAATCTTAATTGTAAGCCCTACTCCGGGCCTTAATATCGCCGTAATTTTAGGCGATCTAAAGCGATTTTAGCAAAATGTTCCTAAACTCTAAGGCGATCTTAGTCGATGTTAGGTGATTTTAGCAAAAAGCTCTTAAATTCTTAGGCGGTGTTAGGTGATTTTTAAAAGGCGTTCTGAGCGATCTTATGAACCGCAGAAGGTCTATTGTACATGTAGATTAACTATTAAAAAGATGAATTATGTTTTGAAAATATTGATATTTATCAAAAAACGTATATTAGTTACTTGTTTCTTTGCTTTGGTGGCAGTTCGTATTGGAATAATCCAGCTTTCATGTCGTTGTTTTTATCTACTTGGCTGATTAATCTGCTTTCTGGGAATTCGAGGATCGAGTTGGCTAGAGTATATTAAGTGACTGTCTGATAGACATGTTTTAGAAAACCTCTTTCCGTAAAAACGTTAGAAAATAACAGCTAGCAATTGTATAATGACTTGAGCAAACAATATACCCAAATCCAACGCTGATTTGGAAGAGTAAATGAAATCGATGTGAAGTACGAGAAATCCAAATGAATTCAGGTTCAAATCCAAGATGGCGATTTGCTTGGGCCTCCTGTGGTATTTGCGCATGCTCATGACGTAAGGTGGTCAAAACGCGACATGATACATAGATACATACATACATACATAGATACATAGATTGACGAAACGGTAGAACTAAAGTCTATGGCTAGCCCGACTTATTAAGTAGATGATAATCTTATATTGTCTCTTAGTACTTAGGTCCTTATTCCTTTTTGTCCTTTATAATCTATATATTAAGCACTATATTTTTATGTTTTTTTAACATTTTTAAAACTTGATAGGTCTACTAAAAATTGCCGGAAAAGAATCTGTTGCCGTATTTGACGGTGTATAAAGCGGCGTTTACACGAGCAATTTTTCCTTGACAAGTTTTCCTTGACAAGGAAGAATTTCTCGTGTAGATGGAGTAAACTGAACAATTTTTCCTTGACAAGGAAAAGCTAGCATGTTGGCTTTTCTTTAGTTGACAAGGAAAAATTGTCAAGGATGAAATTTGCTCGTGTAGACGGACAACAAGGAAATTATAAATATGTTTTTTATTTTATATTTTTTTAATATTTTTGATTTTGATTTTTTGTATTTTTCTATTATAATTTTTTAATATTGTTTTTAAATATTTATGTTTTTAATAACTCTTTGGATTCCATAATATCGAAATAGATACTTATATCTCGGATAAATGTTTTATATTATAAAATATAGTGGATGAAGATAGTCAAATTTGTACATGTCACAACGGCGCCACAAAGCCGAAACCATGTTGTAAACATTTGCTCGAAATCATATCCAGGGACGACAAGTTTCTACCAAATTAAAATAGCTCAGATTTGCAGAAGGTAAACATGAGAAAGACCAATTTTCCAATAAAGTTGCCGGGGGTGCTGTCAAACATATGATAAACTGCGAGAATTTCAGCCTTATCGACAGACTTTGACAGGGCTGTAGTCGAAACATTGCGAATGATATGATGATCGATCGTGTTAAAAATTTCCCGATAATTCAATCCACGCTGTGTTGGTAATGACTTCTACTTTTAGGTTTATCACATAACTGAAATTTAGAGCCCAAACATTTATTCGGAAGTATGAAGTACCAGACTTCTTCTCATTTTGGACGGAATTTCACGCGCGATATTTTTCCATCTGTAGTGCGTTCAATTGAAATATTTATCCACAGCACATTAGTGAAAGGTAGGCTTTTCATTTCTCAGTATTTGGGTAGTTGAACATTATTTTCAAGGATGAGATTTCAACCAAATGTTCCACGTTAGCGTAAAATTCTTCCATTCGACATGCAAATATGTGCAAAGGATAAGAAACACGCATGCGTAGACAAAATGTATACATGCCTGCGTGCAGCCGAACACAAAACCCTGTACGCTGTACGCGTTCTACTTCTATTTATAATATTGATAGATTGGATTTCTTAGGATCACGTACCTTTCGCAAAACGGCGACACCGCACGTCAATGTATAGAAGCTATCTGGTTGAAACAGTGAGTAATAACTTAATTAACTTCAACTTGAGAACATGTACCGTTTTAAATCAGTATATTTCGTGGTTATTCAGCACGTTTCAAATCGTCTCAATTGAACATAAATTTACGAACCCGTGATCACAATACATCAGAACCTCGGATTACAATATCATAAGCGGATTAGTAAATTATACAGTCGATAAAGGTGGTCAAGATTTGGATTTCATTGTTACGTCCTAAGGGGTGGACCATTAGAAGTTGGGGGAGGGGGGGTGGCAATTCCCAAAATAAAAAACGTGCAAGGCCAATGCGCCCAAAAAAACAATCCTGCACAGAGCCAAGCTAAAAAAAAAAACGTGCAGAACCTTGAGGGGTAGCGAATGCTAAAATTTTAAAATCCGAGCCTGAGATTCTAGAAATATATCAGCTCATGCATTTATTGTATTTAAAAATTCTAGACTCCGAGACATCAAAAGCACGAAAATCCGAGACTCCCGGGGATACTTTAAGACATCAAAAACACAAAAATCCGAGACTTTGAGGCATCAAAAACACGAAAATCCGAGACTTTGAGACATCAAAAACACAAAAATCCTAGACTTACGCTCTTTGTATCAGTATACAAAATATACCAAAACAAAATCGACCTCGGTGTGTTTTCCCGACAAAAAGTGAACAAATCGCCCGAAAGTAAAAAAAATCGCTGCAAAGTATCTGCGCCTTGTACCGGACTAATAAATAAAACGGAAAAACGGACTTTTCAAAAGTTTAACCAAAACACAAACAGTTGTTTTCGCTTTGAATTTCAGAGAACAAAATTCTGTAAAAAAAAAACGTGCAAGACCTCTCTGGTCGAAAAAAAAATCTTGCACAACCCGTGCGGCGAAAAAAAATAACCTACACAAAAATATTGCCACCCCCCCTCCCCCAACTTCTAATGGTCCACCCCTAAGTACTTCGTTTATATCCGTTAATGTAGGTTAGTGAGTGTAGTGTGTGTTAGTATGAGTCAGTCACCGAGGGTGGTCATAGCCAGTGTTTGTTACATCCTTAGTGGTTCTTTTACATCCCCCAATGCAGGTTAGTGAGTATAGTGTGTGTTAGTATAAGCCAGTCACCGAGGGTGGTCATAGCCAGGGTTTGTTACGTCCTCAGTGGTTCTTTTACATCCCCCAATGTAGGTTAGTGAGTGTAGTGTGTGTTAGTATGAGCCAGTCACCGAGGGTGGTCATAGCCAGGGTTTGTTACACACTCAGTGGTTCTTTTACATCCCCCAATGCAGGTTAGTGAGTGTAGTGTGTGTTAGTATGAGTCAGTCACCGAGGGTGGTCATAGCCAGGGTTTGTTACACACTCAGTGGTTCTTTTACATCCCCCAATGCAGGTTAGTGAGTGTAGTGTGTGTTAGTATGGGCCAGTCACTGAGGGTGGTCATAGCCAGGGTTTGTTACACACTCAGTGGTTCTTTTACATCTCCTAATGCAGGTAATAGTGAGTGTATTAGTATTATATACTAGTATGAGCCAGTCACTGAGGATGGTCACAGCCAGGGTTTTGTGAGTGTTTGTCCAGACGGTGAGATTTTGATTTTGTTTCCATATATTGACGATTCCCCGGGGCATTGTTAAAACTGTCAATGATATAATAGCTCTCAACGCTTAACTCGATTTAGTATATTTACGCAGATGAAAATATGGAAATAACCACCTACAGGGTTTCGCGCGAGTACTCGAGTTTTTTGTTACCTAGCACTGCTGTTCTGTTTATATAGACCCTTTTATTAAGTCCCGAAGTGTTGTGTTTTCCGCGCTTGACGTCAAATTTGTTTTTTTAAATTCCTTTCATATAATACAAATTTCAAAAGAATAACAAAATATCACACTTCGGGAATATATTAAAAGGGTCTATAAAAGGCGCATTTGTACAGGGATAATTTTTTCTGTGCTTTCCTTGAGATTTGTGAGTATTTTGACAACAATTCGAAGCTTAGCCTGTGCCTTCAGTGTCAATATCAGTAAGTACAGCGGTGTTAGATAACATGAAACTGGAGTATTTAGAAATAAGAAATTAATAGCTTTTTTAAAGTGGTTGGTTTTGTTCATTTTTTTTCAACAGAGAAATAAAGTTTATGTAACTATGTACAAAAATCAGTCTTTCTTGTAACAAAATTTAATGGTGCAATTGTTAAATACTGAATTTTCACACAAGTTGTTCAAATGACTAAATAACTGTATTTTCTGGCAAAGGAATACAAGCTAATACATTATCAGATAAGTCAAATATATTATCAAAAAGTGAGCTATCAAATTCCATGAACTTACCAAAATACATTTGTTCTAGTCTATTCGTCACGTCTTCAATGTTTGTACATTTAATCAAGGCCGTCCATGCCTACTGGTTCCAACAAGATTAGCGACTATGGTTTTCCGTTTGTTTGCCATTCTTCGAACACTTTTATACCGAGTAGTTTATATCATACTGGGTAGTTTTTGCAATAGCCCTACGACACTAAAGGCTTCTCTTCCTCCTCACGTTTTTGCGAGCGAACTTCGACTAGCCATGTTAACACAATCTCTTTGCGTATAGACCAAAAAAACTGTAAAATTGCATAAATTCAAATGTCTTTGAATTCCTATGGGGCATTAGAACGATTTCACATAAGCGTTTTTAACATGCAAATATGTTTTGTCGAGTATTTAACATGCAAATGAGGTGTCACCTCGACAACTGAGGCAAGCGCACGTGGGCAGCTTCACGGCTCATTCACTGGGGTATGATTCTCGCTGTAAAAAAAAAAGTTGAGCAGAAATTGTCAAAATATGTCAACTATCTTTTAGTGCGAAATTACGTAGCCGCTAAATAGCCATGAAACTGCCGCCATGCGTATGCCTTGATTAGCAAGGTGACAACTCATCTAAGGTGACAACTCATTTGCATATTAAATACTCGACAAAACATATTTGCATGTTAAAAACGCGTATGTGAAATCGTTCTATTAGGTTCAACACAGTGTTTTGTTCTTTCATCCAATGAGAACGATACCATTCATTATTATTCAATACTAAGCAACTAAAAACATTTTGTTTTACTTTATCAAATTCATGAATAATTCATGACCTATTAGTCAAATCATGGTTGTCCATTGTGGTCACATCGGGGGTGACACACCTTTAAATCCCAATAAAGGATTGATGTTTTATGCATCAGTTTCATTAACTTTGATAAAGATCTGATCCAATCTTTATCAAAGTTAATAGTGCTGATGGCACAAGCACCAGCAAAGGTCTCATCGCATCATCGACCTTTCCTAGCAGCCTCACTTTCCTAGCAGCCTCCTACTGTACCTTACATGATCACGTCATTACTAGAAATTTGCCTTAATCTTGGACTTTTCTTTAATAACTAATTAGTAAATGAGTTTTAATGAATGTTGGGATTTGATAAGTCATATAAAATATTCGCATCCGACCTTTATGGGCTTAAAAAGGCTCGCCTTTTTAAATGATTTTGTCATGTCTAACTGAATAAAAGTACATAAAAGTACCTTTATTTGCACGTACCGACCTAGGCCTTGGGGCAGAGACGTCATCTATCGTGACGTCACATTCTATTGTTACAGACGGACTTACACAGCGTGATGACAAAGTGGTACTCCGTATAACGGAGTAACCACAAAAACCATTAAACGTAATGGTAATAATTGTCATCTGTACCTTACTCAAACAGTTGACATCGCAGCAGTCCTACACCGGTTTATTTGTAATGTCGGCATAAAGACAAAGTTTTACAGAAAACGATTTTGTCATGTCTGATTAACTGAAAAACCATTAAACGTAATGGTAATGATTGTCATTGTACGTCTTATACCTTACTCAAACAATTGTCGACATCGCAGCAGTCCTACACTGGTTTATTTGCACAGTCACGAATATGTGACGTCCAACTGAATATAACTATTAAACTTAACGATAATATTGTCATTGTACGTCTTATATCTTACTCAAACAAATAACATCTTTAACTCGTTGATTTTTAAAGTGTTTCGGCTTTGACTGAGCACGTTTAGCTTTGCGCAAATTACACTAAATGGCACGTCCAAAATGACAAATGTCTGTTATATAGTGCTAGCTAGGCCGTCTCAGTTAAATTGAGTGAAATTCTAAACTTGACTAATTATAATAATAACAAGCCAATCATAGGATTGACTTGACTTAATGAATCTCTTTGGAATCTTTGTACTAATGGGGTTTGCTTTATTTATTTTATAGATAAGACAGAACCACAACACCATCTGTATGTCGATAGAGAGGATATAAATTGAAAGGAGTTTCCATCAATAACATTCACAACAAAATACCGAACTCCAAGAACCAATACCATTCTTTTACAAGGAGCAGAAGAAGACATCAAGTTGTAATCAAATTCCAAGAGAGGAACGTTTCAAAGGAAAGCTAACGTTGGTGAAAACATCGCAAGTTTGCTGTAACACCTCAAAATCAAAATCAATATAACATTTGTTACCGTTCAAAAGGAGCAGGAGAATACCTAAAAATAGTATCAAATTCCTAAAGTGAAACGTTTCAAGGAAAGTTAACGTTGGGCAAAATACACTTCATTTGCAGAAAATGTTTGGTTGATTTTTTTAATTGTGGTGGTTATACAAAAATCAACGTTGAATTTGGAAAATTTGAAAGACCTCTTTAGAAAGACCAAAGTAAATCTAGGCTACCAGAGAATGTGAAACAAGATTTTTGGAGAAATGTGAAGTTGTAAACTGCAAAAAACTGTTATTTTGGAGGTAGTATTGTTTTCGTGAGGTTTTCCTGTCATTTAAGAGAAACTAGAACAAACGATAAGTGCAGAGGAAATTGTACGATTAATTCAATTCCTTCTTGTGCATTCATAAAAATAAAGACTTGAAGGATTTAGAAGCAAAAAACTCGAAACTAGCACTAAACTTCAAGGGTTTTAATTAAGACATTTCAAAAAAGGTTGGGCAAAGCCTTATTAGAACTGCATGAGAATTTGGCAGAATTCAGTGGATGTGTCGCTTTGAGGGTTCATACAAATCACTGCTGAAGTTAAACTTCCAGAAGCGAAAGGATCGCAAAAGCTGGTAAACGTCTCTAAAAAAGGGGAAAATGCTGATACAATTGTATAGGAATTCGGTACTTCACGATACAAAAACAAGCACTACAAATTGCAAGCGTTTCCTGTAACACCTCATAAAGAAATCAGTTCAAAATTGAAACAATATTGGTCACCGTTTTTTGTAACCATTAAAAGTAAGATATACGTCGGGAGAGTTACAAATATTTAAAAATTTCAAGTGAGATTTATTACTAAAGCGACACGGATTTCACTTCATAAAGAAATCAGTTCAAAATTGAAACAATATTGGTCACCGTTTTTTGTAACCATTAAAGAAGAGAACACCAAAGTAAGATATACGTCGGGAGAGTTACAAATATTTAAAAATTTCAAGTGAGATTTATTACTAAAGCGACACGGATTTCACTGAAGTAAAATAAGAGACCATCGGGTTTATGTAAGAATAAAATAATCCACAAAGCGACAAGGCTTTCACTAAGTGAGAACAAAATAATCCAAAAGGATTAAAGTCAAAGGATTTGAACAAACAAATAATGAATTCTACTGTGAAAAACTTCAATTCTACGGCAAAGATTGCAGATCCCGCCTCATATGAACCAATATGGATATGGTTGACTTCAATGCAGGTACCTTTGATTTTCTTAGGCAACGTTCTAGTTATCCTATCCTTTAGATCAAATCGTCTGCTGCACACAAGAACATATACTTTCTTAGTAAGTCTCGCTGTCTCGGATCTTATTGTGGGTGTGATCAACGTCCCGATGTGGATAGACTGTATGATGTACACTCAGAAATGCTTACATAATCAGCAACTGTTTAAGTTCCTCGATCTTTTCGGCGCGTTCGCTTCGATTTTACATCTAACGACAATAACTATCGAACGATTCATCGCGATTTGTCGGCCGTATTTTCACGAAAGGTTATCCTGTTGGTTTCACAACGGAACTCTAATATTCATCTGGACGTTTTCGCTAACTATGGCGGGGTTTTCCTGGATTTTTCTAACAACAGCATACAATTGTACTGTACTGGCGCTTGGGTTTATTCTGCCAGTGACCATTATTATTTCTATGTATGTAGGCATCTTTAGAGCTGCAAAATCATTATTGAAAAGACAACAGAGACCTCACTTGTACGGCGAGAAAGACCGCAGAAAACGCCTACGAGACGATCACAAAGTAGCAGTAACCGTGGCTGTGATTTGCGGTTTTTTCATCGTCGCTTGGCTACCGTTTTTCGCCCTCTCGATTATCGCAGGCTTTTGTCGGGAATGTTTACCGTCGAAAACCAGGGATTTACAGCGTATGATTTCGATAGTAAAGCTTCTTCACTATGGGAATAGTATGGTTAACCCTATTGTATATGCATTACGAGATCGCGAAATGAGGAATACGTTTTTAAAGATTTTAAGGATTAAAGTCTTCTGGGAGAGGATCAAGTCTTGTGGTAGAAAGAAAGCTAATATTAGATATAGTTCTGAAATGACAAAAGATTCACATGTACCGAAATGAAGTATATTAAACATTATATACATATTAGATTGGTCTTGTGGAGTTGTTGGAGGAAAGCGGGTATTGGAGTCACTGTGTTGTAATGACAAAAGATTCACATGTACTGAAATGAAGTATATTAGACATTATATACATATTAGATTGGTCTTGTGGAGTTGTTGGAGGAAAGCGGGTATTGGAATCACTGTGTTGTAATGACAAAAGATTCACATGTACTGAAATCTGAAATGAAGTATAGACATTATATACATATTAGATTGGTCTTGTGGAGTTGTTGTAGGAAAGCGGGTATTGGAGTTCATGTGTTGTAATTATACACCCAATTCAAAAAAGGTTGACGGGGCGATTGGCGATTGTTGATTGGCGATTAAAAACCGAAAGGGAATGTGGGTAATACCAATTTCTTCTTAATTATTCCATTCTAAATTACCTAAACACCGTTCAGCGATGACCTTAGATGGGTGTTTCGAAGGTTTCGCTGAACGGTGGAGGCATTGTTTGGGTAATTTAGAAACGAAAAAGGAGGAATTCGTATTACCCATAGTTCCTTTCGGTCGTGCAATCGCCGATCGCCCCGACAACCTTTTTTGAATTTGGTATATACGCATCAAATTTCAGTAATAGGTGTTGGTCTTGTAACCGGCGAGATCGAAATGGAGCGCTGGAATCCCAAAACACGATTTTTCCTAAAACTCCACAAGAACACCTGTTCAACAGGCTAGTAATAATATTGATTAGCAGTAACGATGATAGTGATAAAGATTGCAATTATGGTAATGATGATCATAGTGATGATAATAATAATGATCAATAATGGTAATAACTGATGATGATTGTTATTATATAAATTATAGTGATTACAATGATCGTAATGTTAATAATGTCAATGAGATGGAGATAGACGATGACGATAATGATAAAGAGACCATTAGGAAAGTGATGGGGGAGGGGACGGGCTAAGACCATTAGGAAAGCGATGAGGGAGGGGACGGGCTAAGACCATTAGGAAAGCGATGAGGGAGGGGACGGGCTAAGAACATTAGGAAAGCGATAAGGGAGGGGACGGGCTAAGACCATTAGGAAAGCGATGAGGGAGGGGACGGGCTAAGACCATTAGGAAAGTGATGAGGGAGGGAACGGGCTAAGACCATTAGGAAAGTGATGGGGGAGGGGACGGGCTAATGATGTAACTAATGATATTGATGGTAGTGGTGATGATGATGATTATGTTGATGATGGTGACGATAACGACGATGTTGATGATGGTGACGATAACGAAGATGATGAGGATCACGGGTAATGATGATATTGATGGACACGTATGATGATGATGATCAGGATGATCATGATGATGATAATGACGATGGTAAAGATGATAATGATGATGATGATAATGACGATGATAATGACGATAATAATGGCGATGATTATGATGATAAAGATGACCATTATTAAGATAATAGACATTAATCCTATTCATTATTCGCTCAACAACTGATGATTAAATGTCTTTATATGAGTGTCTAGCTATTAAATTGGGATTTTCAAAAAACAATAGCCCGGGGGGTGGAGGACTCTCTATTGTCAAGTGGCAGGGGTGCAGATCGGTGCTCCTTTTAGCCGGACGTCAAAACATTTCCCCTTGCGTACCTTTTAGGGCCCTTTTAGGGGTTCTTGCTCAAAAGTCTGGTCAATTACGTTACATGTCTCCGTACCTGTAAGGGTCATTGTTACTCTGTTGTGTTTATCAGTTCTTTTAATCCGTGCATGCGTACCGTTTATGGGGGTCATTTTCAAAACCGACCGCCGATCACCCCTACCACTTGGACAATGGGAGTCCACCCCCCGGTAGAAATAGGCACTGATATCGCATTAGTCGTACCCTGTGAGCAGAGATTTCTTTCTCTCTTCTATAGGCAAGAGAAAGGAACCTCTACTCGCAGGGTACATTAGTCGAGGCGTTTGGCTTCGTTGAAAAAAAAGCTGTACTTTAACATATACTATACAACAGTGAGTGCAAAAAATATATATATACGACGCACATTGTATTACTGTGCAATACTCATAGTATATTAATTAGTATTAAAAAAAAACTGTAACAAACACCATTAAAAATACTATATAGTAAATGGCATATATTCATTCATTCATCCATCCATCAATTCATTCATTCATCCATCCATCAATTCATTCATTCATCCATCCATCAATTCATTCATTCATCCATCCATCCATTCATTCATTCATTCATTCATCCATCAATTCATTCATTCATCCATCCATCAATTCATCCATTCATTCATTCATCCATTCATTCATTCATTCATCCATCCATCAATTCATTCATTCATCCATCCATCAATTCATTCATTCATCCATCCATCCATTCATTCATCCATCCATCAATTCATTCATTCATCCATCCATCAATTCATCCATTCATCCATTCATTCATTCATCCATTCATTCATTCATCCATCAATTCATTCATTCTTATTTATTTATTTATTTCCTTTGAAAAGTATCTTTTAAACATATTTTTGTACTTAATTCAAATGATATTTATATTTATCCATACCATGTAAAAGAAAAACTGTTTCATTAACCCCCAAAAGCGAAGAAAGCTTTTATTAGAAGTCGAACGAAAGAAGCAATTGACTAGTATCGAATATCACTGCTTTTTCTTAGGCGTCGCTGTTAACTCCGGATTAGCAAACAGAAGCAAAGTACAAGGAAAACAAAACCGGCTTTATCTCGCGTTGAGATTTTAGAATATTTACGAACTTTGAAGGGTTCATTGTCCCGCAATATTTAACCAATCGACACAAAACCTAATCAGACCTGCTAACAACCTCATGAAGTTCAAACGGTGCCTGCGTTTTTTGATTCATTCAAAAGTAATTAAGGATAAACTACAAAATAACCTAAGATTTTAGTACCTATAGATACAAAAATCAATAAAAAAAATTAACAAAGCGCATAGTAAAAAAAAAACGCAGACACGGTTTTGAAGTTCATGAGTTTTTTAACAGGTCTGATTAGGTTTTGTACCGATTGGTTAAATATTGCGGGAGAATAAACTTATTGATTTTAACTTCGTCTTTAAGTTCATTGTAAGTATATATGATATACACTTATTTTAGAAAAGGTTGATACAGTGAACGCTGAATGGCGAACTGTGATTGCACGAACGAGGGGCGAGGGACCGAATTTCGTTAAAATAGCAATATCATTAAAACTAAACATTATTTATTAAAACCAATAATGAAAAAGAAATATTTGTTTATTAAGCTTTAAGAATATATATTGGGAATATATTTAAAGCTGTACGCGCTACGCGGCTTTCAAAAAGACACCTCGATTTTGTCCCATGATACCTTATTATTAATAATGAGAAAAATTTTAACTACCTACCCTACACCTAAACTATGAAGATATTATAATAAAAATCTTCTAGAAATTCTTAATGTTGAGGAATATATTCTGAAAAAAAAAAAGACATTAGAGCCGTTCTAGAAGATGTACAATTGGATTAAATATGGCTAAATAAGAGGAATATTGAATATTCAATGTTTTTTTGTTGTTGGCAATAGCCAAAGTTCATGATCTTTATCCGTTCCGGTCTTTATTCTTGTGTTCTTGAGTTGTTGATGTTGTCATTAAGCAGGTATAGTTTCGTTGTTGTGTTCGTTGTCGGCGTCGTTGACGTACGTTGCTTGTGGAATTACTGCAATCTGGGCAGCTGTCCGTGAGAGATGAAGTTTCTTTGATTTCGAAATGTGGAGTGTGCGGATGAGGTGGCTTGATATAGTGGACTAATTGAAGATTTTGATTTCTTTGACGACGTTGGTAGCAGCAGAGGACTATGAAGATAATTGTGTATATACCAGCGAGGTATAGAGTGAAGTGTACTGTAAAGTCTCGAGCGTATATCATTGGTTCTGGTCGTTTTGGTAGATCAACGTTCACGTGCGTACTCAGTTTCATATTCGTAGGCTAGAAGTAGGTGTGGTCGTTGATGTAGAATGTATCACTGTTGAACAGATTAGATCAATGCAATATGCAAAGCCAAGTATAATTCAAGTGCTCAGAGTTAATAATATGAAATAATGCCTATGATATTCTGAACGAAATGTTGAAATGTTTTAGTATCCACCAGGATCAAAAGGAAATTGTGAAATAATTGCAATAACAATATTTGATTTAATTTGACGTTTCGATTCTTTAAGCATGTTAACATTGAGGTACTGTTTGTTAAAGTTCTTATAGCCCCTAGAATTGGGAAAAATTGGAGAAATCTACAAGCCTCCAATAAATAATTACCGTTGTCAGAATTTGATTTGACTGAGCATTTGGGAATATTTTACAGAGTTTTAAATATTACTGTGGCCACGCCCTGGCCGGAATTTTTGGGTCTGGGTCGAATCACCGGAAATGACTTACCAGGTAAAACTGTCAAAATCAACTTTGAGAATAAACAAAGAAGTAATACAAATTGAAATATACTTTCTAAAACCGTGCTCGACTTGTATTGCGTCTGACAACTTCAACCATGATTCAACAAGTCGCTTTAGAACGCAGACGCAAGCTCAGAATAATGTTTAACGTCACGGAAAAACTCTCGACCTAGTTCTCCCAACTCACGTGCTACCTGGCACAGGAACTCCAAAACGGCACTTTCAAACCTGTATAACTCGGCCAATATTTATTCAAATGACCTGGGACATATATCATTTAAATTCTCTCGATATCTAGAATTTGATGA
Source organism: Metridium senile (assembly GCA_949775045.1). Taxonomy (NCBI): domain Eukaryota; kingdom Metazoa; phylum Cnidaria; class Anthozoa; order Actiniaria; family Metridiidae; genus Metridium; species Metridium senile. The sequence goes on from OX459098.1 coordinate 1,535,405, forward strand.
AATTGGTCTGTTTTTAGGGGTTAAAAGCACTTTAAGGCTAACTTGTACATTAGAATATAGCACTGTTACAGTCTACACTACTGCATGCATTTCATATGAAATTTCTTCGAAACCTTTCATCAAGTTAAACTATAGGTAAAAATTAGGAATGTTAAATTACATATGAACTTACAGTTCAATGTTTTACAAAGTCCTTACTCCTTTTTGTCTGCTGGAAATACAGTCGCGATTTTAGCTCTAACTGGAATATTATGTGTATCCGGACCTGGTTGTTGACCTCGCGTATCAAACTCAATGTTCACTCCGGGTCGGACAGGCAATGCGTGGAACCACCAAAGTGAAACATACCGAGCTGGTCACCTTTCTTCACTTTATCCCCCTTGTTAACAGTGATTTCGTTGGAGGACACTTCTTGCATACCGACTGATACGAAACACATCAAGCCAATATCAGGATTGTCAGCTTGAATGTACACAATTCCTCGGGCAGCTACCTGCGAATTTGATCATATGTATAGTTTAATAAACGAGCAGGAGTGTTTTATCAGGTTTAAAATCCCGAGGGCGGTTTAAAAACACGTTCTGCGAGTTTATTGAACGGCTTAAAAAACTCATTAGTAATTCATGTCCATTTTGTCCAATATCGATGAAACAAAAGAAAACGGAAGGTTGTTTGCATTTGGGAATTGATCTACACTTATAATAGAGGAATGCTAACCAACTTGAAAGCAAATGAACTTGATGACATATCGTTGCAAACTTTTCATCGATTGCCTCAGTGGCATAATGGCTTAAAGCTCGGATACAACCAAGCAGAAGATCTCTGTTCGAATCCTGACATGATTAAAGACTTGTTTTCGCCAAAAATCTAAAAGTCTGATATTCACTCGTCAAAAGAGATGGGGGGATGGGGGGAAGGGTAATATCTAAATTATGGACATGAAGCATTATATAATGACACATGTGCCATTATATAATGCTTCATGTTCATTTGCATTCCATTGTTCTTCTATTCTACACCATAATCCCTCCGCGTTTCCAACGTAGATTATGCGGTATACAATGCTTTCCTCGTGACCAGAAAGGAGCATCGGATTGGACAAAATGGTCATGAATTATTAATGAGTTTTTTAAGCCTATGTTAATACCTGAGCCATGTATGCTTGTGAGCTAAGTATCTTTGTCAAATGTGATCCAGGGTCGTTCAGATGGTTATGGGTTTGCGAGAAATAGGAACCATCCACAAGTTCTGTTTTAAAAATGGTACCCGACACAGGACTATGCCAACGGTGATAACTGGTGGTGCTAAGATACGCTTGGTGTTCAGCATGAAATCACTCATGTTCACTCATCACTCATGTTCAGCATGAAATCCAAGGAGTATCGTTGTTTCTTTATCCAAAAGAAGTCCCTGTTTTTCACGGCTGTAGATATCTGGAACGGCGCCGACTCACAGGCATTGGCAACAATGTAGTCGTCGTCTGGGGATTCTACTGGACGAACTTCAGGGCGAAACTCTCTGGTGAAAAAATCATCCCATGATGTATAACCATGATGATCCGCCAGTGGATTGCATTTAAACTCTTTAGCAAAGTTTGGCATGGCTTCCATTGCATCCTCACCAAACCAACCATGTCGAGGTTCCTTACTCAAAACATAGCAAGAAGCTGGACTGGACAGAAACGATCCCCAGTAATTTAAAATATTCTTGAACAATCTGTTGACTTTGTCGTTCAGGAAAGCAGCAAATCCAGCAGTCGTTGCCATTGTACAATTCAAGATCGCATTGATGGGGCAGCAAAACCAATCAGTTTTGTAAAACTTAGGAGCAGTGCTCATGATGTGGTCGATGATTATAATCATGAGTTGCCAGCACGGAATCTTTTTTCCTTCACAAGTATCTGGCAGTTGCCAGAACATTTGATGGAAGAACATGTTGATCTCGGAGTCTGAGAGGATAGCATTCTTCAAAGCTTCAACCGGTGCATGGAGATCTAGGACTTTATCTTTTGTGCTCAGAGTAGCTGGAGATTGCATTTCACCCATGGCTGTTTCTTCATCTTCAGCTGGTGGATGAAGAGCGTATATCAACGCCAACTTATCTTTGTATTTAACTTCGACTTCTTTGATCAAGTTGTCTAACCATTCGTCAAGGACTTTCTTGTCGGTAGTAAGCCATTGACCAACACGATAAGGCTTGCTCATGATTGTGCAGGGTGTGGATCGCTGCTCGTTTTTAAATGACACTGTAATTTAGAGTGCCATAATTTGTTCGTCAAGAGCTTGTTTTGTTTTTCTGCGTAGCTACTTAATGGATCTATTGTGCTAATTTATTACTTGACAGTTTCTTTCTGGTGATCGGTCCGTGGGTCTTTCGTCCACTTGATTTTCATCAGAAAATGAACATTGAAAATTGGCATCAATCTACCAAATTTTGAGTTTTCTTTCGCATAGGAATTGAAATAAAAAATGGTTTCCACTTTCTATTTTTTTTTTTTTAAGACAAAAGGAAAATAAAAATTAAAGAGCTATCGTTTGATGACAATTTTCCTTAAAGTACCACTTGGACCAAAAACAATAGAAATTTAAAATAAATTGGAAAGCGACAATGTATACATGAGAATGACTGTACATAGAAAACTAACCAAATTTCATTACAAATTGTGCTTTTAAAGCTCATTAACCTAAATAAATTTTGGTTCAAAATCGCAAAGAACAATAGGGTTGTGTGTATGACGTCATACATACCAAATTTAAATGTTAAAAAACCTTGACTATTTTTATGTGTCAGTGTTTTTGATGTAAGCAAAATTGCTTCATGGTAATTATGGTTGCAATATAGATAGGTTTCAGGAACTTCAAATTTATTTTCAATTTTCATTGATTTTGGTCCAAGTGCCCCTTTAAAGAGAAGTAGTCATAAAAATCTATTACCCATAGTTTGATTCTTTTTTTGCAGTCGATGAATGCTTCAGAAAGCCTGCGCTTTTTCCTGGTTTGCTAATTCAGTATAGAACAAAAATGCTTTTCAGGAATAAACCTACTGATTTTCCTTTTTGCTTTCAGGTGCAAAATGCAAAATTGAAAATTGACAAATTCTCCCAAGGGGGTGGGGCTTAATGGATGGCAAAATTTTGCTGGGGGAGTGTAGTGGAGATACTTGTTCCAAAAACGTCCTGTGGGGGAGGGGCTCAGTATGAACATGGCGGACAGGATATTATATACCGAATTGAATTGGATAAATTGCTAAATACATACGTTACTTAGGGTTGTTTGCTTGCACAAAACACAAGATGCAAGAATACACACTAAGCCTCTGAAATTCGTCCATTTTCTCAAGGTAGGATCTTAGAAATAACCTTTTTTGTCCAAGTATTTGTGCAAAATTACTGAAATATATTGAACTTAATATATTGAACTTACTGTGCGACTCGCCGTACTTTTGTCGCTTACAAAAATTTTTGATGATTTTTTGACATTTTTCCATCTCAATGGGCCAATGAGGTACACGTTTATATCGACAGGCGGAGACTTTAGAAACTTTGATGTCTGTAATTGGTCCGATTGAGATGAAAAAATGTCAAAAATTCATCAAAAGTTTTTGTAAGTGACTATACGGTACGGTATGGCATATATTTATTTATTTATTTATTTATTTATTTATTTACTTATTCATTTACTTATTCATTTATTTATTTATTCATTCATTCATTCATTCATTCATTCATTGATTCATTCATTCATCCATCCATCCATTCATTCATTCATTCATTCATTCATTTATTTATTTATTCATTCATTCATTTATTTATTTATTCATTTATTTATTCGTTTATTTATTTATTTATTTATTTATTTATTTATTCATTTATTCATTTACTTATTCATTTATTTATTTATTCATTCATTCATTCATTCATTCATTCATTCATTCATTCATCCATCCATTCATTCATTCATTTATTTATTTATTTATTTATTCATTCATTCATTTATTTATTTATTTATGTATTTATTCATTTATTTATTTATTTATTTATTTATTTATTTATGTATTTATTTATTCATTTATTTATTTATTTATTTATTTATTTATTTATTTATTTATTTATTTATTTATTTATTTATTTATTTATTTATTTATTTTTTATTTATTTATTTAAATCACTGTTGACACAGTAATTTGGACTAAGGTTGTCAAAACAATTAAGGCTAACTTGTACATTAGAATATAGCAATGTTACAGTACCCAAAAATCTAGATGGCGAACTCCCGTGAGCTAAAAAAATATTACGAAGGGAGTAGTTATGCCTGAATTTTCTAATGCTAATGGTTGAGTAAATATATATATATATTTTTTGTATTTTATCCCGAATGAATATAGGTTCCAACACCAAATAAATAAGTAAATATTGTCGTGTAAATATTGAACGAATAAATTTCGAGTGAATATATATATGTGCTAATCTAGCGAAAAAATTGTTAAGGCGTGATCATGGGACAAAATGTTTGAAGAAAATGGACATTTCTCGAAAAAAGTATGAAGTGATTATTCAATGTCTTGTCGATCGTTTAAGACAAACAAAATTGATTTTGCTTTTTTTCTTCGCGAGATATTCGTAAAAAAAGATATTTTGCGTGACACACTAAACATGACAAAGCGATGACAGGACCTGATCAAACCTACCCATGGCGAGATCAAACATTGATAACGCCGTTCAGCGTTACTATGTAGTATTTCCTTTGAAAAGTATCTTTTAAACCGTAATGGGCTCCTGTTTAAACATACTTTTGTACTTAATACAACATATTCGAATATAGTTTATATTTATCCATGCCAGGTAAAATAAAACTGTTTCATTAGAGATTTCTCATAATAGCAAAATTTTTGACGCATTTGACCAAGGGAGCACGGCAGACTGTTGTTTGTGGTTTGGATATATACGTTCTTTTGAAGGTTTTAAATTACAACCATCTTTTCAAAGTTTTTAATTACATAAACGGCTTATTTCGTCAATCGACTGACCAGTAAATATGCGGGCACAAATATCATTGCCGAGCGAGTCCCGTAGAGACGAGCAATGTACGAGTGTCACCCGAGAGCACAGGCAGCCCAAGCTCTGAATTACGTCATTGAATATGCTTGTATATCGGTGAATAAAGACTCGAATTACAACAGTTTCAGTGTCTTCACTTTATTCTTCAGTATGTTCACTTCATAATTTGAATAAAATACAAACTTTGTGGCATGCTGTTCTATGAATGTTATATTGTCTATGTGTGTCGTTTTTTACGCAAAAAACGACTTATTTAGGGGTGAAATTGAAGTTTTAGTTTGACCTACCTCACCACTTACTAATAAGAAGAAGTCTTCGCTTCGTTGAAAAAAAAGTGTACTTTAACATATATACTGTACACCATATTGAGTGCAAAAAAATATATATACGACGCACATTGTATTACTGTGTAATACACATCGGAAGAGAAGTCTTCTCATTAGTAAGTGGTGAGGTAGGTCAAACTAAAACTTCAATTTCACCCCTAAATAAGTCGTTTTTCGCGTAAAAAACGACACACATAGACAATATAACATTCATAGAACAGCATGCCACAAAGTTTGTATTTTATTCAAATTATGAAGTGAACATACTGAAGAATAAAGTGAAGACACTGAAACTGTTGTAATTCGAGTCTTTATTCACCAATATACAAGCATATTCAATGACGTAATTCAGAGCTTGGGCTGCCTGTGCCGAGAGTTGTAACTTCGGGACTCGCTCGCAGAGGCAGGCGCGCCCGCATTTTTCCCTTGCTGGCGGATAGTCCCATTAATCTACCAATTTAGCTGTTGATTAAAACCTTCAAAAGATCGAATATATCCAAACCACAAACAACAGTCTGCCGTGCTCCCTTGCACCAAGTATTTCATTTGCATAACAACGATCTCATTGTCTTTGAGCAAACAACTTCTTTAATTTTAACTAACACTGAAACACTAATTTGATGAAATTGGTCTGTTTTTAGGGGTTATAAGCACTTTAAGGCTAACTTGTACATTAGAATATAGCACTGTTACAGTCTACACTACTGCATGCATTTCATATGAAATTTCTTCGAAACCTTTCATCAAGTTAAACTATAGGTAAAAATTAGGAATGTTAAATTACATATCAACTCACAGTTCAATATTTTACAAAGTCCTTACTCCTTTTTGTCTGCTGGAAATACGGTCGCGATTTTAGCTCTAACTGGAATATTATCTGCATCCAGACTTGGTATTTGACCTCGCGTATCAAACTCGATGTTCACTCCGGGTCGGAATACCAGGCAATGCGTGGAACCACCAAAGTGAAACATACCGAGCTGGTCACCTTTCTTCACCGTATCCCCCTCTTTAACAGTGATTTCGTTGGAGGACACTTCTGACATACCGATTGATACGAAACACATCAAGCCAATATCAGTATTGTCAGCTTGAATGTAAATAATTCCTCGGGCAGCTACCTGCGAATTTGATCATATACCTATGTTAATTTACGCCAAATAAGTAATAAATTGGTGTTATTATTATTATTATTATTATTATTATTATTATTATTACTATTATCATCATCATCATCATCGTCATCATTCTGATTATTCTGATTATTATTATTATTTTGATTATGATTATGATTATGATTATTATGATTATGATTATTATTATGATTATGATTATGATTATTATTATTATTATTATTATTATTATTATTATTATTATTATTATTATTATTATTATTATTATTATTATTATTATTAATATTGTTAATAAACCAAACGGCATGGTAAGTGAAAAACAACATCTCGTTTCAGCTCTTAATTCTAATGGTTATCCTACACCTTTCTTGCAGAGAGTTACCAAGACCCGTCCAGCCCGCCAGAAAGAACAACAGACTTACAGATCCTTAGCTGTACTACCTTTCGTAGATGGAGTATCTCAGAGTCTAAGCCGTTGCCTTCAACATCATGGCATTCGCACAGTCTTTAGATCTGATACGACTCTACGCAAACACTTGGTAAGACCGAAAGACCCAATACCATTTGAAAGGAAAGACAGCGTAGTCTACAGGATTCCATGCGGTGAATGCGACAAAGTTTACATCGGAGAAACCGGAAGACCCGTGAATGAAAGACTGAAAGAACACCAAAGAGATGTAAGACTGGCCCGTACCGAGACCTCAGCCGTAGCCGAACATGCCCACAAGACCGGACACAACCTGAGCTGGAAAGACGTCAAATACATCGACCAAGACGTACATTGGCACACACGCAGAGTCAAGGAAGCCATTCAGATCCGACTACACCCTAACAACATCAATAGGGATTGCGGCATCGATCTACCGGAAGCGTGGATGCCAACAATCAAGAAGCATGCTGGGACATCACGCGTCAGCCAATCACAGCGCCGATAATCCGACGAAAAAGTATATAAGACAACCATCATCCAGTCTACACCATCGCCTGATGAAGACTAGCAGATTGCAGTCGAAACGTCGCGGTATTTCTACCAATGACCTCAATCGTGAGACAATTGATTAAGTATCCTTTTAATTTCGCATTCCACGATGAATAACTTATTTCCTTCTATATTAATATTGTTATTATTATTATTATTACCTGTGCCAGGTATGCTTGTGAGCTGGGTATCAGTGTATGAGTTTGCGAGTAATAGGAACCATCAACAAGTTCTGTTTTCAAAATGGTACCCGACACAGGACTATGCCAACGGTGATAACTGGTGGTGCTAAGAAACCCTTGGTAGACGGTTCCACCATGAAACTGCTTGGCCAGGTCACTCATGTTCAGCATGAAATCCAAGGAGTATCGTTGTTTCTTTATCCAAAAGAAGTCCCTGTTTTTCACGGCTGTAGATATCTGGAACGGCGCCGACTCACAGGCATTAGCAACAATGTAATCATCATTTGGATATTCTACTGGACGAACTTCAGGGCGAAACTCTCTGGTGAAAAAATCATCCCATGATTTATAACCATAATGATCTGCCAGTGGATTGCATTTAAACTCGTTAGCAAAGTTTGGCATGGCTTCCATTGCATCCTCACCAAACCAACCATGTCGAGGATCCTTAGTCAAAACATAGCAAGAAGCTGGACTGGACAGAAACGATCCCCAGTAATTTAAAATATTCTTGAACAACCTGTTGACTTTGTCGTTTAGGAAAGCAGCAAATCCAGCAGTCGTAGCCATTGGACAATTCAAGATCGCATTGATGGGGAAGCAAAACAAAGCAGTTTTGTAAAACTCAGGAGCCTTGTCCATGATGTGGTCGATGATTATAATCATGAGTTGCCAGCACGGAATCTTTTTTCCTTCACAAGTATCTGGCAGTTGCCAGAACATTTGATGGAAGAACATGTTGATCTCGGAGTCTGAGAGGATAGCATTCTTCAAAGCTTCAACCGGTGCATGGAGATCTAGGACTTTATCTTTTGTGCTCAGAGTAGCTGGAGATTGCATTTCACCCATGGCTGTTTCTTCATCTTCAGCTGGTGGATGAAGAGCGTATATCAACGCCAACTTATCTTTGTATTTAACTTCGACTTCTTTGATCAAGTTGTCTAACCATTCGTCAAGGACTTTCTTGTCGGTAGTAAGCCATTGACCAACACGATAAGGCTTGCTCATGATTGTGCAGGGTGTGGATCGCTGCTTGTTTTTAAATGACACTGTAATTTAGAGTGCCATAATTTGTTCGTCAAGAGCTTGTTTTGTTTTTCTGCGTAGCTACTTAATGGATCTATTGTGCTAATTTATTACTTGACAGTTTCTTTCTGGTGATCGGTCCGTGGGTCTTTCGTCCACTTGATTTTCATCAGAAAATGAACATTGAAAATTGGCATCAATCTACCAAATTTTGAGTTTTCTTTCGCATAGGAATTGAAATAAAAAATGGTTTCCACTTTCTATTTTTTTTTTTTTAAGACAAAAGGAAAATAAAAATTAAAGAGCTATCGTTTGATGACAATTTTCCTTAAAGTACCACTTGGACCAAAAACAATAGAAATTTAAAATAAATTGGAAAGCGACAATGTATACATGAGAATGACTGTACATAGAAAACTAACCAAATTTCATTACAAATTGTGCTTTTAAAGCTCATTAACCTAAATAAATTTTGGTTCAAAATCGCAAAGAACAATAGGGTTGTGTGTATGACGTCATACATACCAAATTTAAATGTTAAAAAACCTTGACTATTTTTATGTGTCAGTGTTTTTGATGTAAGCAAAATTGCTTCATGGTAATCATGGTTGCAATATAGATAGGTTTCAGGAACTTCAAATTTATTTTCAATTTTCATTGATTTTGGTCCAAGTGCCCCTTTAAAGAGACGTAGTCATAAAAATCTATTACCCATAGTTTGATTCTTTTTTTTGCAGTCGATGAATGCTTCAGAAAGCCTGCGCTTTTTCCTGGTTTGCTAATTCAGTATAGAACAAAAATGCTTTTCAGAAATAAACCTACTGATTTTCCTTTTTGCTTTCAGGTGCAAAATGCAAAATTGACAAATTGACAAATTCTCCCAAGGGGGTGGGGCTTAATGGATGGCAAAATTTTGCTGGGGGGAGTGTAGTGGAGATACTTGTTCCAAAAACGTCCTGTGGGGGAGGGGCTCAGTATGAACATGGCGGACAGGATATTATATACCGAACTGAATTGGATAAATTGCTAAATACATACGTTAGTTAGGGTTGTTTGCTTGCACAAGACACAAGATGCAAGAATACACACTAAGCCTCTGAAATTCGTCCATTTTCTCAAGGTAGGATCTTAGAAATAACCTTTTTTGTCCAAGTATTTGTGCAAAATTACTGAAATATATTTAACTTAATATATTGAACTTACTGTGCGACTCGCCGTACTTTTGTCGCTTACAAAAATTTTTGATGATTTTTTGACATTTTTCCATCTCAATGGGCCAATGAGGTACACGTTTATATCGACAGGCGGAGACTTTAGAAACTTTGATGTCTGTAATTGGTCCGATTGAGATGAAAAATGTCAAAAATTCATCAAAAGTTTTTGTAAGTGACTATACGGTACGGCAAGTCGCACAGTAATCATAGGGTGCGAACATTATATCCTTAAAAATACTTGTCACACTTTTCTATCAATTGCTCGTTTGCATCTTGTTTGCGGCAGATAGAGATTACAGACATTCTATTCAAAGCTTGTGTTGCTTCTGACACATAAAGGGTTGTTCCTAATTCAGTAAGAGCAGCACAGACATCTCCAGTACTATTGTAGAATGCTTTCCAACATGTGGTTTAATTTCCCTTTGCCGTAAAAACTGCCAGTGTTATCAGCCCTGGACATCACATGGAATCCTGGCAGAGCCGCTGCTCGTTCTTCTCCAATAGCTGAAAGATTGGCTTCAGTGATACAATTCTGCGTCTTTGGCCATAACCGGTAATGAAGACCGTGTCATCACAAGGCTGCGGATACCGCCTCATGCATGCCCAGTGTAATAGTTGCGCCAGAAGTTGTAGCATGCCGTTGCATGTAATATCAGTTTAGTGTCTGCCTCCTCTTGTTCACTATGAATATAAGCCATATCCTGGTGGGAAGCTTGGCACTTGTTAGACCATGCAACAACAACACGTTGTCCATTCACAGGGAGCCCAAGCTCATCACTTGTGATCTTTTACAGTAAATGTATGGAGTCGAGAGATATCCTTTCGCTGTGCCTCAAATATACAATAATAAAAACTTTTTTTTTACGTAGATAGTTGTGTATAACTGTTTTCTAGTCTGTGACCGAGTTTTAGCTCATTTAGAGCGATTTTGACGAAAATACCCCAGAAAGACAAAGAACTCGTGATGTTTTGAAAGTTATCAAATTGGACTCGCCTAAAAGGCTTATATACGAATTGTATTCAAGATCGTGCGATTTCCTATACAAATCGTGAGTAACACTCTCTTTTATGCGGTGTACAGAAGTCACCATTTTTACTCTGACGAAGGATTAACGTCCAAAACGTCAGTAACACTCTCTTTTATACGGTGTATAAGTCACCATTTTCACTCTGACGAAGAAATGACGTCCAAAACGTCAGTAACACTCTTTTATATATACGCGGTGTAATAGGTTGGAAGTTTGACTCTAATTATCTAAGACTAGATTAGTTTGATTATCATTTTTGAGAAAAAAGTACACATTCTATCAGCTTGTGTCTACAAAGTGACAGTCGGTGAGCTACAAGAAAATCTCCTAAAGGAAATGAAAGATTTGTTTTCTTATAAGATGACGGTGAACAGAGATAGATATATCAATCAATGAATGCGATTGAAGCGGAATCTATTTTCGCGTTGCGTTTTATTTAGAGCTATGGTTCCTAAACGTTTTTCGTGATTAATGCGTTTTGCTATTTGTACTTTTCGTAGCATACATCATGTAATACACTGAATCAATTGTTCTGACTAACTAGTCTTGTTGTCACGTTGAAATTGATAAAGTTTTGCGTGTATAAGAGGCTAGTCAGTCAAAAAAATTTTAAATCGGTTATATCATAGACTTTCTTGTCAGTTATGATGGGTGATAAACCAGTTCCAAGCACTTAATGATTTTATGTTTTTGATTCAAAACGTACTGGCGTCAATTAGTATCAATCTCTTTGATACGGATACTATATGTACACCTAATTGCAACAATGTTGTCACATGAAAAAAGAACACTGATTAGTCATTTAGAAACAAAGGAATATCAGGAATAACAAAAGAAAAAGTTCAGCTTGAGTGATCTTCTTTTGTCTCAACCTCAAAAGCGTAGGGAGAGGGCCCTGGGAACGAGGTTGCTTTTGTCTTTTAATTAATTATTTTCACAAATTACAAAAAAATTACAAATATTGCAATTAGATGTAAGTATTGACGTCATTTTTTACGGTGTATAAGTTACTATTATGATGGTGTGCATTTGATTAACCTTATTCGGACAAAAGATTAACCGACTCCGAATTTAGCGTCCGCATTAACGCCCAAACATCAGTAAGAAACACTGTATTTTAAACGAAGTCTATTTTTCTGTCTGGCGACGGATAAACCCCAATAGCGTCAATAGCTTATTTTTGTGGTGACATTGCCGATTTTGCTCCAATGAAGGATTCAATGAAGGATTACCGTCCAAAACGTCAGTAAGGGGCGCTCCATTAGATTTTTGAGGGCGGGGGGGGGGGGGGGGGGGGGGAAGATTTGGAAAAAAAGTTTCCTGCAGCTCCAAAAACGTGGAAAAAAATTCTTGCAAGATAAATTCCAAGGAAAAAAATTCTTGCTTAGAGTAACAAAAAAAATGATTATTTTTTGAAAAAAAAATTCGTGCAACCCTTTTATCCCCAAAAACATTTTCTGCATTGTGTATCAGTCGAACATAAAAATTCTTGCCACCAACCAAATCTTCAACCCCCCCCCCCCCCCCCCCCCCCTCAAAAATCTAATGGAGCACCCCTAACTCTCCGACTGTGTATATACTAAGCAACCATTATTATTCTATTTATAGGATGATTAAAGTTTGTAATAAAAACTACAGTTTTGACAGTCAACTCATCTCCGTTCCACTTCTATTTGCTCTTGACACAACATAAAAACAACAAAGATGCGACGAGGGTCGAGTTAAAGCCTTTGACATTCCGGCAATGTACAGACTTCTAATCCCCTTACTAGTCAAGAAAAACATATTACATTTAATTAATTAGGTTAAATTTAGTGAACTGATCGTTTACAAGATTTGAATTACTGACATTATGCTGAACTGAGTGCAACACTGAATACTCGAAGAAATTAGATCTAGAAAAGCGCGCGGGAGAAAACAAAGAGATCAATAAATGTCTAAAATGTGTAAAAAAAGAAAATATATATTTTCGCCAGAAATTATCCCTTTCAGTAACTATGGCCATATGAGGGGTTTAAAAGAAAAAGAAATGTAAGACATTTTGATACAAAAAATATATATTTTCGACAGAATATTATCCCTTTCAGTATATCTATGGCCATGTGAGGGGTTTAAAAGAAAAAGAAAAGTAAGAAATTTTGAAATTTTAATACAAAAAAAATATATTTTCGACAGAATATTATCCCTTTCAGTATAACTATGGCCATATGAGGGGCTTAACAGAAAAAGAAAAGTACACATTTTGAAATTTTGACACACATGACTGAACGGAACTCTAAACTATTTATAAAAATATATTTTTGCATGTGTTTTCAGTTGAGGGAGCCGAGGAACAGGAACTCAAGAGAAGCAATTGCTATATTGATCATCGAGCTGCTAGACCACAACCTGAGTAAATACAGTCTGTTTCTCAACGTCAATGTAAATGAGAACTAAAAGAACAAGCTTACAAAAGGAAAGATTTGTTTTTGAGGGGTTTACATGATTTTAAATAAGGGTAGAGAATTAACATTAAGTTAAAAATGAATACACAGCCTTTCTCTCGACTTTCTCAATGTCAATGCAAATGAGAACTAAACTGGGAGATGTATTTAGAGTTTTATAGATAATTATAAATAAGGCCAGGGAATTAATATTCAGTTAATAATGAGTTATTATAGAAACGTATCAGTGAATAAACTATACAGCCTTTCTCAACGTCAAATTTGCAAATTAGAGCTAAAATACCAAGTTACCAATAGGGAAGATTTATATTAATGGGTTTAGGAGTTATTATATAAAAACGTGTCAATGAATATATCGCAAAGTATACAGTATTTTTGCCAACGTCAACTTAAATTAGAGCTAAAATACCAAGTAACTACCAGGACTCAGGATGGGATATTTATTTTTGATGGGTTTAGGAGTTATTATAGAAACGTGTCAACGAATATATCGCAAAGTATACAATATTTTTGCCAACGTCAACTTAAATTAGAACTAATATAATACCAAGTTTACAAGAGGGAAGATTTATATTGATTGGTTTTAGGAGTTATTATAAAAACGTGTCAGTGAATTGAATGTATCGCAAAGTATACAGTATTTTTGCCAACGTCAACTTAAATTAGAGCTAAAATACCAAGTTACCAATAGGGAAAATTTATATTGATGGGTTTAGGAGTTATTATATAAACGTGTAAATGAATATATCGTTAAGTCATATTTATTAACTATGGTAATGTTACAGCCTTTCTCAACTTCAATGTAAATGAAAACTAAAAGTACAAGTTTACAAGAAGGAAGATTTATTTTTGAGGGTTTCGGATGATTTTGAATAAGGCCAGGGAATTAATATCAAGTTAATAATGAGTTAATATAGAAACGTGTCAGTGAATATATCGCAAAGTATTCAGCATTTCTCAAAGTCAATGTAAATGAGAACTAAAAGTACAAGTTTACAAGAAGGAAGATTTATTTTTGAGGGTTTAGATGATTTTGAATAAGGCCTGGGAATTAATATCAAGTTAATAATGAGTTAATATAGAAACGTGTCAGTGAATATATCGCAAAGTATTCAGCATTTCTCAAAGTTAATGTAAATGAGAACTAAAAGTACAAGTTTACAAGAGGGAAGATTTATTTTTGATTGGTTTGGGTAATTAAAAGAACCCCAGGGAATTGATATTAGGTTAATGGATGAGTGATTTATAGTAAAAGCGTCAATGATTATATCACAAAGTTATTCATGCAGTCATAACTGATACAAGATCAAACGACCGATGCTTGAATTTTGTCGATCTTCATTAATCGTTTTCACAACAACATAAAGCGCATTGAATTTCGGCGATCCAAGCCTCTACCGGATCTCGTGGTTGCTTATTGACAGACGAATCAAGTTTTCACTCTAAACAATACAAATCTACACAACACAGGCGCTGAGCAAACTCGACGACATCTAAGGCATAGTTTTGTGATTGTACACTCGATTTATCTCTATAGAGATATCAACTTGATATTTTACTGGGAACTGATACTGATGAACGCAAGAAAGTGGAGAAAAAACGCTACAAAGTTTCATTACTTAGAGATGAGAATCAACACTTGACGTCGGCCCAAGATTGATTTTGTCATCTAGAACTCAAAACATCTCGACAAAAGTATACACGGTCTCTTCTATTTGGAGGATTCATTGTCTACAAGGGTTGTTATAACATAAGCGCACTTAAAAGAAAAAGCCCGAGGTTTGGCCATGGAAATCAACACTTCACAACTAAAGCTTGACTCTGTCATTTCGAACTCAAAACGTCACTGAAGGTTTACACGGAATCTTCTAATTGGGAACTTCATTCGCAAGTTTGATCATTAGCAAATTGTTGCGAACAAGAACTTTTGAAATAACAATAATTAAGAGCTTAGGACGTAAAGACGGGGATAATGAATTCAACAACCAGTGCTCAACCAATCTCCTCTGGTGCAACCGTGTTTTATTGTATAGTTATGGGCGCTATTCTCGCCACTGCAATATTTGGGAATTGTTTAGTTCTCTTGGCAGTCAAACGGACGAGATCTCTCCGAAACACTGCAGCTGTATTGGTTGTTAATTTAGCATGTGTAGATCTGGCTGTAACAGTCTTTGTAGTCCCGTTTGTCATCGTAACCGCTTCAGCACACAAGTGGGTGTTATCAACCAAGCTTTGCGTCGCCACGGGATTCATGAATTCATTCTTAACTGCTGCGCAGATAATGGCTTTACTACATATAAGTCTTAATCGATTCTTAGCCGTTTCGTATCCTCATTCATACGATACTAAACTTTCAAAACGATTGACTCTCACCATGGTTATAATTGGCTGGATTTATTCTTTCTTTTGGACTCACATGCCCTTTTATGGCTGGGGGGCGATTGGATATATCAACGGGACACTGTTTTGTAATATATTATGGTCAAAACAGTTATCTTTTGCGGTGACCACACAAGTATTATGCTACTTCATACCGTGTTTTGTAGCCGGGTTTTTGTATCTGGCCACGTACATCAATGTACGCAAGCACTGGAAGAAAGCAAAAGAACGGACTCAATCAACACTATCCCTTGGGGAGACAAACATTACATTAGCCGTCACGCAATCTATTGAAACACTCGTCTCCCCTGTAACGCCATTTACTGAAACTTTGACAACTCCGACACCGCGAACCATTGAAACACTTGAAGAGTCTGTTACAAAATCTGGTGGGCTTGCATTGCCTGTAACGAAATCTACTGAAAGTTTAGCTACTCCTGTAACGCAATCTGCAGAAAATGTAACGGTTCCTGTAACGCAATCTACAGAAAATTTAACAGATCCTGTAACGCAATCTGCAGAAAATGTAACGGTTCCTGTAACGCAAACTTTCTCAACATCTATTGAGAGTACTGAAGCGGCACCACAATTTGTAACGCCATCTACTGAAAATCTAGAAGAACAATCACCCCAATCTTCTATATTTGACACGCCCTCGGCAAAATCAGCTGAAACTATTACAGCCCCTGTCAACGAACCTGTCACACATTCCACTGAAGCAATAGCAAGCACAGATTCAGTAACGCAATCTATAACAGAATCGGGTGAAAATGGCACAGTCACGCAATCAACTGAAACGTCAGCTGTTATGCAATCAAATGACACAGCTACAGATCAAGTAACGCCATCTAATGAAACACCATCGGTCACGCCATCTTCTGAAACAACATGTGTCACGCAATCTAATGGAACAGAACCGGTCATGCAATCAAATGGAACAGAACCGGTCACGCAATCTAATGGAACAGTTTTTGCACCGGTCACACATTCTAATGGAACAGTTGTTGCACCGGTCACACAATCCACTGAATCCGTTTCAGCTCCGTTAGTTCATTTTGACGCAGCTTCGCCAAATGAAGTTGACGCTGTTTTTTTAGAAGAGAAATCGTTTAAAATGAGCCACGAAGCAGCGAAAGCAGCCAAAAGAAGAAGAAGAAAAAGACGAGCGATGGAGATCCGCGTGACAAAAACCTTGCTCGGAGTAGCTATTGCCTTCGCGGTGTGTTGGTTCCCTCGAGGGGTCGCAAATCTATGGGCCTTATTTGTAGGTCGTGATAAGGTGCCTATTGGGCTAGAGTACGCATCCACAGTGTTTGTCTTTCTCAATTCATCTGTGAATCCCGCCATATATGGTGCCCTCAACCACGATTTCTACAAGGCGTTCATTAGTATATTGTCTTGTCAGACGGTTAAACGAACACGCAGCGATACTGAGATCGGATCGGGCTCGTATAGGATCGCGTAAAAGATATAAGCCCTAGTTGCCTTGTCTTTAGACTGCAAAACAGTCCCTACTTTTAAGCAAAAACTCCGAGGAAACGAGTTGAATTTCGATTGAACGAAATTCAGGCCGCTAGAGAATGAGGAGAGGGTTTACGGCCGAGGGAGAGTGAGGCGTTTTCGCGTAAAAGTAGGGACTGTTTTGCAGTCTACCTCGTCTTCAAATTTAAAGCTAAACTCTTACATTCAAACGTTAGATTTTATATATACAGAATTTGAAGATTATGTTTTAATTTGCTATCGGCCGAGGTATGACCATTTATTCCATAACAAGACTGGAAATCAGAGAAAGATTTTTATATATTCTAACAGTGCCACGTTAAATAATCAAAATGTACATACGTGTTCCATTTCAAGTTAATCAGTTATATACAATCAAAAGATACAGCTATTTCAAAAAAACGTTGAATACTGAATAGCGCATTCCAAGACCGAAATGCATTCTGGGTCATGTAATATTGTTTAAAGTAAAATACATAATAATAGTTATTTTATTCCTACTGTATTCTATTCAAAACAATACACTAGCCAGTTATGGAGAGTAAATATCGCCTTTACATGTATTTTTAATTTCAAATTCACTAGACCAACAATAGACCTAATCGGTTAACGCGTTGCTATGTACGTTTCCATCCAATTCAAAACCTCTGGGAATAAAAACTTTGTTCCAAATATTTTCCACGAGACATTGAAATACATAAGACAAAGCATTTTATTCCCAAAAGATTTGAATTGGGTGGAAATGTACATAGCAACGCGTTAGCCGATTAGGTCTATTGTTGGTCCCATTAATTTGAAATCAAAAATACGTGTAAAGGCGATATTTACTCCCCATAACTTGCTGGTATATTGTCTTGAATGGAATGCACTAAGGAATAAAATAACTATTATTATGTATTTTACTTTCAAACAATATTACATGACCCAGAATGCATTTCGGTCTTGCAATACACTATTCAGTATTCAACGTTTTTTGAAACAGCTGTATACAATATACTCTTTAGCCTCGATTTCACCATATCGATGACAGGCTCGATTTCAAAATATTAATAATCAAAATGTACATGCTCCATATCATTATTTCACGATTTCAAGTTATTATTTCTACAATATCAGAACATTAAACATACTTATTAGCCTCGCTTTCAAGATATATAATCAAAATGTACATGTCCCATTATTTCACGATTCCAAGTTATATTTCTACAATACCAGAACATTAAACATACTTATTAGCCTCGCTTTCAAGATATATAATCAAAATGTACATGTCCCATTATTTCACGATTTCAAGTTATATTTCTACAATATCAGAATATTAAACATACTTATTAGCATCGCTTTCAAGATATATAATCAAAATGTACATGTCCCATTATTTCACGATTTCAAGTTATATTTCTACAATATCAGAATATTAAACATACTTATTAGCCTCGCTTTCGAGATATATAATCAAAATGTACATGTCCCATTATTTCACGATTTCAAGTTATATTTCTACAATATCAGAATATTAAACATACTTATTAGCCTCGCTTTCGAGATATATAATCAAAATGTACATGTTCCATTATTACACGATTTCAAGTTATATTTCTACAATATCAGAATATTAAACATACTTATTAGCCTCGCTTTCGAGATATATAATCAAAATGTACATGTTCCATTATTTCACGATTTCAAGTTATATTTCTACAATATCAGAATATTAAACATACTTATTAGCCTCGCTTTCGAGATATATAATCAAAATGTACATGTCCCATTATTTCACGATTTCAAGTTATATTTCTACAATATCAGAATATTAAACATACTTATTAGCCTCGCTTTCGAGATATATAATCAAAATGTACATGTTCCATTATTACACGATTTCAAGTTATATTTCTACAATATCAGAATATTAAACATACTTATTAGCCTCGATTTCGAGATATATAATCAAAATGTACATGTTCCATTATTACACAATTGCAACTAATATTTCTACAATATCAGAATATTAAACATACTTATTAAACTTTTTAAACTGTTTCAAGTGTAAGAACATTTCACCAAAACTCACTGTGATGTGCAGGGTGATATTTGAATCAATTATTTAGGCGCAAAATCTGATTTTTGGCAATAAAAGTGGGGGTTTTTTTTTAGCAAAATAACACTCCATGAGATGTAAAACTAACATGTACAAGATATCATTTCGAGAAAATCAGGTTTTAAAATTGAGAAGCGCAAAAATATTTCACTAAAACTTAGGATGTGCAGGGTGTTTTGTAAAATATTTTCTTTTTTCGTAAATTTTGATTTTTCGGAGTAGTAAGACTTTTTTAACAAATTTAACACTCCATGAGATGTATGACTAAAAATTTGAGAACAGTCAAGTTTTAAACGGTTTCAATGGAATTACAGCACCAAAACTCATGATGACCTTTTTATTATATGCAGAACTAAATTCTCGACTCATTTTCTCAAAAATATCATCCCTATTGTCAACAACTTTGAGCTGAAATTTTCACTAGTTTAGTAGTTTTAATTGCATGCGGAAATACAGCACACAAACTCAGGATGACCCTTGAATTATATGCACTTATTAGTTTTTCGTTTGTTTTTTTCAATATTAAATATAGATATTTCAAAACTCTTTCAGCTGGACATGGACATCCATGCTGTCAACAACTTCAAGCTGAAATTTGTATTAGTTTAGTAGTTTTAATTTTACATGTGGAAATACAGCACCAAAACTCAGGATAAGGAAAAACAAATATAGCAATACAAATTTTTGTCCACAAATGGTCTCATGCAATTGACTTTAATTTGATGCCGTTTTAGAATGTAATGTTTGGAGTATTAAATTGTTACCGCAGGAGGCCATATTATAGCATGCAGTTATATTTTCAAAAAAAAAATGCAAAGAAAATTCTCTAAAATTCTTAAACTTCGTTTAAAAGATTTACTAACTTTTTAATTGTACCATCTTCTGATAGTAGACCCTGAAATATAATATTTTCTTGTGAATGGAATGACATCTTTCGCTTCAAACAAACCAGTGTACAAACCATAAAACTGAGATTCATGCTCTAAAATCGATTTGGTCCGAAATGCTCAAATTTTCACTGGATCCAATAGACAAAATTCAAGATAGAGCAAAGTTTAGGCAAGAAAAGTCGTTTGTCTTTGAACAAAGTTTGAGGTAGATCAAGTTTTCGAATAATTCAATTCACAAAATTCACTTTAAAAATTTTCAATTTACTAGTAAACTTACTTTGGTGTCAGCCTTTCGTCAAAATTCTTCGCAAATTTGCAACTTTTTACCTCCAAAGCCCGGATATTTCCAACTCCAAATTGTTTTGCTTCGTCTTTTGGCAGTCTTTGAACCATTTTAAACAATTTTGTGCGCAAAAACTATCATTTTGCAAGACTTTTTTTCAACATATCTGTTCGTGTACGTGCGAAGAACTTGACAACAAATAAAATCACACACCTTCGTACCTACCTAATTTGCATAAAAGGCGGGAATTGACGCGCGCGCGCCCGTGTTACAAAAAGAGCGGGAACTCAAAACCAAACAACAAAATTAAAAACACAGTTGTTATTTATTAATTTCGTTATAAAATAATCATTCATTTATTGATTAGCTTGCTGGCTTTTTTGTTGTAACATTTATTTGTTTGTTTTTGTCATACAAATGGCGGTATTTTTAAAGTTCTCAGCAGTGCCTTGCGCGATGAGACAGCAAGTTGTTTGCGCAATCAGAAAAGCTAATATTCGTTGCATTGCACAGTAACAAAATATTTCATAAATTCATGTTTTTCGAATAGCAAAAAGCTGTTATTACAATATTCAATAAAAAGTTATATTTTTGACATCCATATGTTGAAAAGATGATGCAAAACTGAAGGAATTATGGAAAAAAGTCAGTAATGTCCTATAGCTTTAAACAACTCTTTTTAAAATGGTCGTATTTTTCAGCAGCAATATCAGTGAATAATAGTCGGGTATGCTACAGTGTCATCACATTTTTCAGGTTCTGTTACTATACAGTCAATTGGTTTGAAACTCTTGTCCAGGCAAATACGAAGACCAGCAAAGTAGGATACGTCATCCTGTAAAAATAAAATAGAAACGATGAACTAAAGTTCCGGGCTATCTGAGTCAGAATTTTTTGTCACGGGCCCGAACGTATTCATGTTCAACGAAAAGCACTCTTTCGCGCAGTTCATGCTGGAGAGTGACGTTCTTTAATACTTACTGGTCCATTCAAGCAGACAACACGTCCTTTGGTACCATATACCTTCCTTATAGCATTCTCGATATCTTCAACCTACAACATTAGAGAGAGCACACAATTATTATACTTATATCTACTTATATGCAAATGTTTTGAACATTGGATTCAAGTCAAGGCTTTCAGGTAAATTTCTTTTTTCTTTTTGCTGAGAGCAATAACTTGGGTCCAATATTTGAAAACATTTACAAAGAACTATAATATCAGCAATTTGGGGGCTTTCATTTATTAGTTTATAGGGTGGGGGTCGGCAATATTGAAGGGGGTGACGTTATTTTCAGAAGCTTATATAGGGGGGGGGGCTGTTACACATTTTATGCTGTTTTATAGGGGTTTAGTAAAATCTGGACAACAAATATAGGGGGTTATGTTATTTTTGTCAACCAGGAAAGGGGTGGGGGAGGGGGTAATATTTTGAAAAGACAACATGTGATTTTGCCAAGTTACGTCGAAGTTTTCGGATTTTTTTGTTTATTTGAAAAAACAGATATTTTCAGAAAAAAATAGAAATAATAGACCAGATCGGCTAACGCGTTGCTATGTACGTATTTACCCAATTCAAAACCTCTGGGAATAAAAACTTTTGTTCAAATATTTTCCACGTGATGTCGAAATACATAAGGCAAAGAATCTTATTCCCAAAAGATTTAAATTGGGTGAAAACGTACATAGCAACGCGTTAGCCGATTAATTACTAACATTGTACTGGTTCGTATCACTAGGGACGATGTTAGCACTAGTCAGATCCCTGCAACAAAAATATCAATTACTATAGTTATCATAATCATTGGCACTATCATCACCACCATCGTAATTACCATTATCATCATCATTTCATTTCACCAAATCATCATTATCATCATTGTGTCATCTCTAAAATCATAATCAACATCATCGTTATAATCTTTTATTTCCACCACCATCATCATCACTGTGATCATCACTGTACATAATCAACATTATAATCGTCATCATCATCATGATATTATTCTAATCATCATCATCACAATCACCATTACCATCATCATTATCATCATCATCATCATCACCACAATCATCAATATCACCATTAACATAATACACATTATCATCATCATCAACCATACCACCATCATCATAATCAATATAATCATCATCATTATTATTACCAAAATCAGTATAATCACCATCATCATCACTATCATCATCACCATCATCATCACCACCATCATCATCACCATCATCACCATCATCATCACCATCATCATCACCATCATCATCATCAACATCATCATCATCATCACCATCATCACCATCATCATCATCACCATCATCATCAACATCATCATCATCATCATCATCACCACCATCATCATCATCATCATCACCATCACCACCACCATCACCATCACCATCACCATCACCATCACCATCACCATCACCATCACCATCACCATCACCATCACCATCACCATCACCATCACCATCACCATCACCATCACCATCACCATCATCATCAACATCATCATCATCATCACCATCATCATCATCATCATCATCACCATCATCATCATATGTTATAGTCTACTTACTTCAGGAGGTTATACTGTACGTTCAAGGCCAAGACCTGGAAGAAATACTTGTATTCTGTATTCAATGCATCAAGTGTCACAGCGCATGTCCCATGCTTTTCCCATTCATGTTTCCTACAATTAAATCATAATTTATGTCAAAAGAGTTGTTTGCTAAAATATTTAGGCGCAAAATAAACTAAATTCAATTGCAATGTTAAGACTATGTTACAATGTGTTATTTTAAGCATCATCTTATAATCAAAACATAATTTATGTCAAAATAGTTGTTTGCTAAAATATTTATGCTCAAAATAAACTAAATTTAACTGCAATGTTTAGACTAAGTTACAATATATTATTTTAAGTAAAAAATATTTTACTACCCACAGTATCCCGTGTATATCATGAATTGTAGTTGTATTTTGGGCAATAAATCCTTACAAGTATTAGTTTTATTCTCACTTTGTACAATACAATCAGTTCAGTAAAAATAATTTAACAATATAAGTGGTACAGGTTGCCTTAATAACCATAATTGCTAAATATTGCATTACAACCTGGGATACAATGAAAGCAGTGTAATGATTGTATATACATCTATTTCAAAAAACATAGAATACTGAATACTGAATAGTATATTGCAAGACCAAAATGAATCTTGGGTCATGTAATATTTGTTCAAAGTCAAATAAATAATAATCAGTTATTTTGTTCTTAGTGCATTCCATTCAAAACAATCTATTACAAGCTAGTTATGGGGAGTAAATATTGTTGTTTATTATATCCATTTTGAAATCACTAGCAAATCCTGCAATCTGATTGGCTCTCAGCAGAGTGATTCAAGCACGAATCGCACTATTTTGAGTCCGAATCGCACCATTTAGACTCCGAATCGCACCAATTTGAACAACCAATGAGATTACAGGAAACTATCAAAACTAACCAATCAGATGAAAGTAAATAAAAATCGTTGTCGCAGCCGAAGCTGCAGTCCACACTCTCAAACTTGCAAAGGATGTCCGTAATATGAATTGCAATTTCTGATTTATTACACGTTTTTTAAAGGAAAATTTGTTTTACCATCTACCACTGCCACAGCTTGGTTATGCATGGTCATTTAACACAAACACATTCAACCAAAATATGCTATGAATGAATCTATAACAAGAGAAGAAATACCGTCATCCTTTGCATGCTTCATAGTGTGGACCCTAGACTGATTGTGACAACGATTATTGAAATAGGTGTATATTAAATAAGAGAGATTAATTGTATTTACCATAGTTCTGCAGCGTTGGATTCAGTTGCATCAGGAAAAGACAACCATTGCTTCATCATCTTTGGTTTCAGATCCTGAAAAATTGTTGTTTGCTGTTAGTGTATAATAATACTATTCATATTATTTTTTCATTCCTTTGCTCATGCAGTTGGTAGAGCATTGTACCAGAACTCAGGGTTCAAAATAGCAACCAACTACCATAGCTGGCAGATTCAGTGCAAAGGATTGTTTTTCAAAACGAAACAGTTTCAAAATGGCGCCTAGAGACAGTAACGATTTCGGTTACTTTTCAGCATCTTGTTTTTATTCTTTTTATTTCTAATGGAGCAACAGAGAGCTTTTGTTGTCCAAGTTACATATAATTTTTTAA
The DNA here is from genome assembly GCA_949775045.1 of Metridium senile. Lineage (NCBI taxonomy): Eukaryota > Metazoa > Cnidaria > Anthozoa > Actiniaria > Metridiidae > Metridium > Metridium senile. Next base: position 1,560,165 of record OX459098.1, read on the forward strand.
TGTAAAGTTATGTTAAAGACGTATTTATCAACGGTTAACACAGGAAACTACTCTCTCGAACGATGCCATTTTGGAACTGTTTGTGATGCGACAAAAATGATTCTGATGGGCTTACACTTGCCGGAAGTGCATGTGCAAAATCACCTGGTGTTGAACACTGTGAACTCACATGTGTCAGTTATATCATATAAAACAGTTAGAGAAGGGTACCTTACCTCAATTTCATCTTCATTAAAATGCCATGATTTATTACAGTAGGAAGGATCAGGTTTTCCATTAAGAGTTGGCCTGAATAAATTATATCAATATCATTACCACCACCATTCTATTATCATCATCAACATCATCATCAATACCACCAACCACTATCATCATCATCATCATCAATACCACCAACCACTATCATCATCATCATCATCATCAATACCACCAACCACTATCATCATCATCATCATCACCTCCTTCATCATTATCATAACCATGATCATGATCCTGCATCATCATCATCATCATCATCCTCAACATCATCAATATCTTCATCATCTTTAACATCATCATTGTCATCATCATTTCCATCACATCATTTCCATAATTATTCATCACCATCATCATCATCATAACTACGATCACCATCACATCATCATCACAACAATGGTCGCCAACATTATCATCATTATCATAACAACCATTATCACCACCACAACCATCATCATCATCATCATCATCATTGACATCATCATCATCATATTTTGTTATTATTATGTTAATAATAAGGACATAGAGCATTTATTTGGATGTGCGCTCATATAAATGTAAAATATTATTATTGTTATCATTATCATTGCCATCATCATCACCATCACATCATCATCACCACCACGATCATTTCCTCACCATAGTCCATGGATGGTCCATGTATTCACTTCTTCAGGTACACAGCTGTTGGTGAATTTGAGGTCATTTACTCTCCAAGGATCTTGCTGCAAAGTAGAAATAAGAATCATTGCTTGGAATAACAAAGTTCTGCTTTTAGCACTGATTTCTGTATCAAGTGTCAAGAAGTTTTTTTTGGGCCAAATTGGAAACCAGTAATTTTCGTAATTCCATACACCACTTCAGTCTCCACTTCTACATTGTATGATCTATAATCTATATTTCAAACAAGACAAGGTTTTTTCAATTAGGTGAATAGGTATATTGCTTACATGCAATGAATCCATGTGCTTGTAGTAGCATTGGCTCTGTGGCCACCATTGACTGAACACAAAATATTTCCACTCTTGATCCTGAGTGCTGAAATAAAAAACATTAGTTAGAGTGGCATGGGTGGCAGGCGCTGTTAATACATCTTCTTTCCCTACTGTGACAGTGTCAGAGTATAATGGGTCAGGTTGCTGGTTTGTACCCTGGCTGTATGAAAGCTCATGAGCAAATGAATTTAGTAGTAAGTGAATGAATAAGTGAATGAGTGAACACATGAATTATTGGATGAAAGAATGAATGAATGTGTAATTGAATGAACCTAATGAAAGAATGGGATACTAAATGAATGAACAAATAAAAAAATGAAAGAACAAACACATGAATGAATAAATGAATGAATGGACAAATGAGTGAATCAAATTATGAATAAATAAATGAATGGACAAAAGAATGAATGAATGAATGAAAAAAAATGAATGAATGGATGAACACATATATGAATGAATAAATGAATGAACAAATGAATGAATGAATAAGTCAATGATTAAATCAATGAATGGACAAATAAATGAATGGACAAATGAATGAATGAATGATTAAATCAATGAATGGACAAATAAATGAATGGACAAATGAATGAATGAATGAATAAATCAATGAATGGACAAATGAATGAATGAATAAATCAATGAATGGAAAAATGAAACCATAAACAAATAAATGAAAAAGAAAATGAAGTACATGTATGTATATGATAAAAATCTGCCTTACATTGCTATCAAATTACACTCTCTACATGCAGTCATGTGAGATATCGACCCCTAAAACATTAACTCTCTAATCTTATTTTTCTTGACGATTTTGTTTAGTTTCGACTAAGATATATACATGTACTTACTTGATCACAAACGAGAAGGAAGTGACTCCTAAAGACGCCAACAGGATAGCTAAAAAAAATCACACAAAATCTTCCATCAAGCAGTTCCAAAAATAAAAATAAATAGCATATGTATAATATATAAAAGAAATATATACATCTAAATATCTAAAATTAATTACTCCAATTAAGCTTAAATTCTGCAAAATCATGAATAATATTTTTTTTTATTCATGACAAAATTAATCTTATAAGCTTCATTATTGTCAATTTTTTATTTGTAATATGAAACCGTTCTAAAATTATTTATGTGTGAAATATCTATTGTAATAATTCTTTGGTATAAGAAAACAAAAATAAAACAAAAACTTTCAGTTGTTTTTAGCTAGATGCGCTGAAGCGCTTCCTTTTAGAAAGAGACAGGGGAGCTCTCACGTGGGTTTCCATTTCTCTCGAAAAAGCAAAGAATTGAATCATAAAATCAAATAGACTTGCCAAAAACAAGTCTACAAGTTAAAAACATTAAATAATTTGATAACAATTTCATATCTTCGGTTGTTTATATACCAATTTTTAGTTGAAATTAAAATTTTTGACGAATGTGTTTGTTCCGTGACGCCGACAATATGCGCCAAAACTCTTCTTTGAAAACTAACTTCTTTGAATTATATACTTACCATGAAAAATAAACTTTGCCATGAGAAATATTCAGTCAAATTCACAGCGATGAAGAAATAGCATACAATCTAAGGCTACGTGATTGAATAACGAATCAACTGTTTGAACAATGAACTTTCGAAACTAGTCTTGTGATCAAAAGTTTCGATACCTCAATGGGCTTCCTGTGGTGAGTCAACGAGGAGGTCTAAGTACCACATGCCATTCCAACGGTTTAGCAAACAACATTTTGAAGTTTGATCGTTCGTTCTTTTCGTTGGTTTCACAGTTTATAATGGCTAATGAATGGGAATTTACTGAAGATGAGATAAGAGACAAGTTAGCAGAGCTGGGATATAGTAATATTCCGCGCGAGAAGCTCAAAGAATTTGCAAATGGTAGGTTGCTAGCAAATTTTGAAAATTACATTTTGTACTCGTCTGATTCCCTTATAATCAACAAAACTAATGTTTTTAAACTCTAATCTCCTTATTTTGTGATTTCGACGTTATCTTAGCTTATGTTTCTTTTATAGTATAGCTAATGACTTAAGAAGGCAAAGAGATCTTTAGTTTGAAGTTTGAATCAAACTATATAATTACTGCAAACACGAATAAATTAACAAGATGTTTCTAACCCTGGTTTCATTAGAACAGCACTAAATCTAAAATATCAAGTAACTCCATCTTCTTGATGAGAATAATGATTGTGAGCACCTTGATTATTATTGTTTAGATCTGGATAAAAAAGCCTCTATATGATGTTGATGAGAATATTGATTATGAACACCTTGCATTGGTTATTGGTTTAGGTATATTTATAATATAGCACAATTATTATGTGCACTCTAATTGGTCAAAAACCTATCAACTATTTCCCCATGGGCTGCACACTCGCGCATGCTGATTTCAAACCTCTTAACAAGCTAGAGTTGCACTTTGCTTCACCTCGTGCCACTCTTATGCTTGTTAATCACTCTCTATATTTTCTTGTGTGCGCGTCTATAACGTACGCCATGGGCTCGCGACTTTCTGTTGTGTAATTGATATTAAATACTAACTCAACAATAACCTCAATTTCCTCCTAACAAAAGCAGCTAAAACTATATAACTATGTATTTCATTTCCCGTAATCATGCAATCACATACAGCATTATTATTATTATTATTATTATTATTATTATTATTATTATTATTATTATTATTATTATTATTATTATTATTATTATTTAGCATTTAATCTACTATTAAATTCAATTGTCTTTCATCTTTTCAAGATCTAAAGGAACTGATCCAGCTTGATGCACCACACAAGGACAACCCTGGTCAATTGTATTCTGTAACAGACACCAGTACAAGCAATACCGATAGTTTTACGAGTACCACAGAAACTGAAACAACTCCAGGTTAGTACTATCCATTTTAGGGCAAGATCCAGGAAGACATAGATTCCCATTCAAGGTGCCCCTCCAACCGCTGTCCACACTCACACACATACTACATTCATTATTCAAATCATACTATACTCGACACTCATGTTGATATACTTTCACCACTGTAACCTGGGTTCAATTCCCGGCTTGGGCGACAAGTAAATAGAGTTTGTTTGATGTGTTGTTCTCTCTCATTAAGTATTGAATGTAGCAGAAGTGAGTGTGTGCGAACCTCACGGAAGAGCCCCGGCGGGGAGTGATAGTTGTAAATATATACGTTTATGGAGGGAAAACTGAAGAACTTGAAGAATTATAACACCCTTATACAAGCGATAGAAATGTATTGGACGGGTTGACCTGCCATCATGTGCTGGTATAGGTGCAGCTTTCAAGGTGTAGCTTCTTGAGGTGTATGTGAAATACACAATAAAAATAATTGCAGCGCATTACATTACATGTTGTTCATTGCAGAAGAAAGAAATCATGATGTGCCAAGACGATATACAGAAAGAAATACTAAAAGAGGGGTAAGGAAAGGAAAATAATAAAAGATATAAACCTTGAATTGGTATCTCTACATGATATACCCTGACCAAAAACCCAGGTCTGTCAACTTGGAATCAAATATTCTAGGGTCAAAACACGGTATTTTGGTTCTCTGTTCCCCTCAGTAACACTTGACATTTGTTATTGTGACCAAGATACAGGTGTTTGTATATGATACCTACCAGTACTACAGGCACATGAGAGTAAACAAATATACAAACATCTGTATCTTGGTCACAATGACAAATGTCAAGTGTTACGGAGGTGAACAGAGAACCAAAATACTGTGTTGATAATTAAAAAATACATGTATTGTGTGTATGATGTGACAATAGAATAGTTTCGCATAAGGTGCTTCTTGTATGCTAATGTGTTTCTTATATGCTAATGAGCTCGTTGACAAGAAATATAACAAATTCACGTGCATATGTTGTTACAATAGAAACATAATTAAAGTTTTTCTTTCTTAAGTTCAGGTTTTTTTATATTTTAACAACGTATGCACGTTAATTTATTATATTTCTTGTCAACGACCTCATTAGCATTTAAGAAACACATTAGCATTCAAGAAGCGGCTTATGTGAAACTACTCTAATGTGTCTATTTCTTGCAGCTTAGTCACATTCCTTACGGCAAAGAGAACAATTTATATACCATAAAAGAGATGGATACTCCATCATCAGACTGTACCTCAATAGAATATAGCAAGTCAGGCCAGAAAATGACCAGGAAAAGAAAAGTACTGAGAAGAAAAAATGGAGAGGCCAGAGTGTTTGATGAGTCTTTTACATCAACTGATTCAGGTTAGTTTAGCATGGCTATTGTGTGCCTAGGCTGATTTTTAGATGGGTTTGGGTATTATGCTGTAGTTTGGGGAGAAAGCGACAGTGTAGGTACCAGGCACATCTGAAAATCAGGCTGTGGTGTGCCGTGATGGCGGTAATAGTACAAACTCATGATTGTGGTGATGATGATGAAGATGGCAATGATAAAGGTGATGGTGGGTGGCATAGTGGTTTACCATGTGCCTCCCACCACTATGTTCCAGGTTCGGGCATGGGCAGCATAGTGGTTTCCAGGGCACATCTCACTGCTGTGGTCCAGGCTCGAGTCCTGGCTCAGGCATGGACTATATTTATATATCAGTTGAGTTTGTTTGATGTATTAATTGTTTTCTCCCATGAGGGGTAACAAAGATTTGTGCACCCAACCCCCTGTAAATATTAACTAATAATGTTGATGCTGACAATGATGTCTGTAAAAAAGAATGTGACTGTGATGGTGTTGCTGTCTTTGTATAATTAAGACAATGATTTGATATTATGATTTTTTAATAAAAAAATTTATTTTAATGTTACAATATAATATCATATAAATTATGTAGTTAGTTAGTGGCTAATTGGGGAGACTCACACTTACATTAAATATATTTAAGCACACAACCCTACTCACATATGATTCATAATAAATTTGTGAAAACCAAGTTCTTCCATTCAATTTACAACTAACAGTCTGTTGAATTAATTAATTCTCTCTCCAATTTATCCAGGTTCAGTGTCTACAGATATATCAGACATTGAGCAACAACTAAGAGAGCTGCCTCTACAGGACCTACGATATGATGATGAAGATGATTCCATCTTGCAGGAACCACTGGATTATCGGCCGTGGGAGAAACAGAAAGCTTATGGAGCACTACCATCATGTGAGTGGATTATTTAAGGACAAGGTTCTTGTTTGCATTTAATGACAGAAAAAGATGTTGAGTTGTGATCATCTACAATGTAGGTGTGTGTAGTTTCGAGAAAGATTTAAAAATAAATGGCCACAATAGTTGTTTTGACTGTTACCTACTTCAAATAAAGGGTTAATATTGTTGTTTGTGTCTGATGTTTGAATGGTTTGAATTCAGGTGTAAGTAATGATGGTGAATTGTGATCGTTGGGGGTGAGTAGTCTTGAGAAAGACTGTTGTAGGTTAATTGTTAGTATCTGATGTTTGAATGATTTAAACGCAGGTGTAAGTGATATGACATGGTGTATTGTGATCCTCTGGGATTATATTATTAGTCTTGAAAAGACTATAATTGTTGTTGTTGTTATAGGGACCAATATTTGAATGGTTTGAACCCAGATGTATTAAGTGTTGAAGTCTCAAGCATTTAGAGTGAAGTTAGTCAATAGTGGTGTCACATGACATTTCTTTTAGTGTCAATGTCTTTTTGGTTGACATGACATTAATGACATTGACTGTATATAAATTAAAGGAAAATACAAATAATTATACATCAATATATTGCAGATATTAGACCAAGTACAAGCCATCCCCACACAAGACGAATAAAGAAATGTGACCCAGTCAATAGGTACATCCTGTTATACAGCAAACACCTGCATAAAAGAACCAATGTTTCTCTCGAATTACAAACTTTCTGAGTAACATTGTCACTTTTGCAAGGGCTCATTAAATAAAGGGTTTTCCTCTAATATTATTCAGGGCGGCACTTGTTTTGGGCTCAGATTTCAGCCGTTGGGGTTTCATGCGCCCGCGATACTCTCCCCCGTTGCGGGGGAGAGTATCGCGGGCGCACGATACCCCAATGGCTGAAATCTGAGCCTACACTTGTTTAGAATACTAATGATAGTAAATTTTTCATGACTGTGTCAGATATCGGCAGTTCAGTCGTGAATGGGAAAATAAGAAAGTACCTGGTGAAAAAAATCGCAACTCACTACGCTGGAATGTTAGGGTATGTATATAAGAAAAAATAGCAACTGTTGATTGACAGTACTATATTGCCATCCATATTAGAAATGAGGGTGGTTATTATACACTTAATGACTGGTCCCGAGGGAAACAGTTAGTTTTGTTTCCCGAGAATCTCAATGTTTTCCGAGGCTCTGGCCGAGGGAAACATTGAGATTCGAGGAAAAACAAAGCTAACAGGTTTCCCGATGGATCTGTCATTAAGCGTTTTGTTATATAGCTAATCATTTTAGACAAGTAAATTAAGAATATGTGAATTTTTATTCAATGCGCTGGGCACTTGTATCCCGGTCGGGATACAGTTAGATTTAACTAGTATCACGTGAGCATCTATCAACCAATGAGAATGCTCGTTATATAGTCAAAATGATTAGCTATATAACAAACGAAAATAATAATAATATTGATGAATAGCATATCCAGAAGACTGCTGTAGGCGCTGTTTACGATAAGAAGAAAAAATAATAATACAAATTAAATGAGAATACTTATAAATAAGTGATTGGGAAAAATAAACTGTTTTGAATAGATAAGTTTTTAGTATGGATTTGAATAAACTTAATGGAGAACTTTAAAGTACATAAAGATGAAGGGAGTGAATTCCATAGTTCAGGAGCAGAGACAGCATAACATCGATGACTAAATAAATAATATATTTCTTTCTACCAACAGTTGTAGCCTCCTCTGCAGGCAACTCTTTTGGGCTTCCTTTGGAATAAAAAATGGGGCCCATTCTTCCCCTGGCCCTAATCCAAAGGAATCCCAAAGGGGTTGCCTATGGAGGAGGCTACAACTATTTGTACATTTGCATTTATTTTATTTAAAAAAGGTATTTTAAATCTGAAGTTTACTCTGTTTTTTCCCTCTAGGGTCAACTGTTACAATGTGATGTGTTTGAGGTATGTAACTTGTTATTTGTAAAGTTGAATGACTATCCTTTTATTTGCATCTTACTGTATCATAGCAAGAACAATTGTAAAATTACACAAACATGGAACCTGGCTGTATATATATAATACTTGAGTATTTTACAACTAATGTTATTTGTTTGTTTTCAGCGACCACAAAGACGGTATGTTCCCAATAAGTATGTGGTGCCAACAGAAAAGAAAAGACAGTCATTACGCTGGGAAGTCAGAACCAATCTTGCAAAGGCATAATATTATTATCAATCTATTTTGAATATCAATGATATTGTCCGTGAATTAGAGAACATTAGACTGAAAACACTATATTCATGAAATACAATCTATTTGCTACTGTATAATAGTTCTTATTTAGTGACTATTAGTCACTATCAAAGACAAGTAAAGTTGTGAGGTATTGTTTCCTTTTGTGTTTGATGCTAAATAGACATTGAAGTTTAGGGCTTTATTTCATGGTTTTAGTGTTTTCACTCACAAGTTCTTTGCACAAAACGCTGTAGGTGATTATCAAAAAATATTTGTAATTAATCACCACACAGGATTCTCTATATACTAAAATGTAATATAATTATAATGAATATTTCTTGCCATTTTTCATAATAAAGATCTTTATTTACATGTACTGCTGAGTGTGTCACTAACTACATTTTAATAAATGCTTCTACTGTTCCGGCTAACAATGGCCGCCATCTTGAAATCTGAGCACCAAGTTGCTACATAATTATTGCCATATTGTGGCCTTGAAAAACATTGCAAGGTTCTAAGTGAGCCAGTCTGTTGTTATGACATTAGAATATTTTTTGTGAGCTCACGACATGAACACAGTAACAGCAAGGAAGGTCAACCTTTTTTTAGAACCCTGTAGAACCCGAGTCTGAGAGTGAGTTTGGGGTTCCTGTGTTAAAAATTCGAAGACGACGAAGCCTGGTGAGGAGCCCCATATGCCACAGGAAGCCCGCGTCTTGTTTTTTCATTTTCTACGTTTCTTCTGCCTAAGAGTTGCCTGCGGAGGAGGCTAGATAAAGTTATTCACTAGATAAGAGTTATCCAGTGTATAGAATTTATAAAGGTTTTATCCGTTGAATAGGGATTTATCTGATGGATACTATTGCGCTTTTCAGGCTTCATACAACCGACTCTAGCATGGCAAATTTCTTCTACAACCACAGTATAGTGACTTGGTGTTCACTTTTCAAGATGCTGTCCCCATTGTTAACAGCAGAAGTCAGTATATTTAATTAAACTGGTTCTGTAATATGCGGTCATCTTCTACAAGTCTATCTTCAAGTCTTTTGACAGCATCAAGAGAGAGTATTAAGTTATGTCTTAACAACATACTGTATACATTAACATCTGAAAAAGAAGAAACGTGAATTTTAGTATCATGTCAACTACGTTTACAGCCGTTCTCAGTCACACAAGCCTCTCACCAAAAAATAGTGCTGCCTAGACTTGATTTTTGTGGATGTCAATCAATGATATTTCCAAGGAAACTCAGCCAAAATTGTCTATTGTCAAACAGCAATATATTTGGGTTATTTTTTTAACCGCGCACCGAGCGAAATACATATTGAGCGCACGGGTGGGGTTCCTGTGGCTTTTTACAAGCATTTTTTCGGTCGCACAAAATCGCACATACGACAAAAAAATCGAAGAAAGTAGTATCTTGATACTCAAAATACCTACCTCCTCAACACCGCGCGACTTTACCGAAAAATTGCTTGTAAAAAGCCACAGGAATCCTATCTGCACGCATTCAAACAAATACACCACAGGAACCCCACCAGCGCACTCAATATGTATTTCGCTTGGCGCGCGGTTAAAAATAACTTTATTGTCATTAAAAAAAATCCTCAAAGACAATAGTTGGGCTGCCTGTGTCAAGAACAATAGAAGGTCGCCATATTTCAATTTGGTCTATGTATTAATAATAGTGCATTTGAATAATTTTATGTGTAATTATACTAGAAACTTGTAAATTAATATGTTATTAATGAGCAACAATATGAAATGTGCAAAAACAATGCACAAAAGAAAACTGAGTTACTGACGAGGGCAGAGAACCAAAGAACACAGACATATCAAGAGGGTGATTTCTTGTGTGCAAGAACCCAAACCATTAGTAAAATACTTACTTTGACTATAAAAGACATCAATTTTTTCAAGATCTTCTGCAGCTTCTATAAGATTAGGATTTAGCTCTCTGTAGATGAACAAAATAAAAGCTATTATATGAATAATACAAGCAGCACATTAAATTTATATCTGGAAGGCTAGCATAAGTATCCCAGGAAGGATAAATAAATAAATTGTTTAACCCACCCCTGTCGCCTGGGTCAATGTTAGGATTGACAATGCTCCAGCCTTGATGCAACATTGATTTAGAGGGGGAGGGTTTTATAGGCCAAAATATGTTTTTTGTTCAATTTTTATTCATAAAAACAGTTTCTCAACATTTCTGTCCAGGAATTGCAGGTTAAGTAACAAAACCACACCAAACCCCACCCCTGGGGATTATCTTTATTACTGCACTTACCCATCAACCAAAACAGCAGATGTCCATCCTCTCTTCTCAAGGATTGGAATTAAATCCTGACAAAACATTTCAAACAATTTTGATTGCTAGTTTTACACAGTTTATTGATCAATCTTATTATATATATAATTATGTTTATAATATTTTTGTCAATGTCTCAGTCTTCTAACCAGACACAAGTGATCCAAGCAAAGCTGGGATTGATGAATTGAACAGCACATTCAAAAAACATATTTGAAAAAAAAATGACATCTTTTATTTTCACTGACAAGTTGCTACAGTTCGACTGTCATCTTCAGAACGACTGTTACAATACAAATAGTGTTATCATTTACACCAATCTAAATACAATTTATCATCATATACCTTTTCTTCTTGGATATCATCAAATGATTCAACAATATCAAGATCACCCTGTTGGATAAAATCAATGGATTAACAATTAAGATGGTATTAGTAAAAACTCCTTTCCTTATTTCTCTTTTTAGTAAACTTTAAAATTAATGACAAATAGTTTATTCTGCTTCTGAATTCTTTATTCTGATGAATAATGCCACAGACCCAGTCAAACCACGATGTTAAAAAACATTTACGAGTGAACACCACAAAACAATTCCTGTATTATGAGCTCTTCATGTGAAAGCCTCAAATTCTACAATCAGACCTACAATCATATATATGCATTTAAATTGGGAATTGGGGCTGTTTGCCAAAGCAACTTTGTATATTTTGTCCATTGTTTAAACTTCAAACAAAAACACTGAGTCATGAAAATATTATTATCTCCCAACAAGTTTGCATAAAAGTCCTAGTAACTGAGTGGTACATGTAGACAGTCTGACTAGAAAATGAAAGGCTGTGGGTTCTAATCCCATCTGGTCTGGCTTTTTAAATTTTAATCCTTTAGTCTATGGTAAGATCTATATTTAGTCACATATTTTTACACATCATAGCAATCAGTAACACTATTGTCTCTTGATAAAGCTCATTGTTTTACCTGTGCATATCGTACTGATAAAGCAACTCGTAGTCCCATCCTTCTAACTTTCTTGGGTAAAGTGTACTCATAGTCTTTTGGTTTGGGGCCATGCACAACACCACCTGAATATCAAACACAATATGTCAACCCTAAGGTATAGTGATCCAGCTGCCAGAAAGCAAGACCAGGTTGAAATCCATCCAGGTTGAAATCCATCCAGTTCTTGCTAACCACATAAGCTCCCTCTAGTCCTTTTATAAATAAAAAATATATTCCATTTATTTTTATATGTTTACAGTATGTACTGTACCTCCTCTAAAGTGTGGTGCCCTAATACTGCCTTGTCTTGCTTTACCAAGACCTTTCTGTGGCCAGGGTTTCCTTCCTCCTCCTCTGATTTCACTGCGTCCCTTCACACTGGCCGTGCCCTACAACAACAATAAAATTAATAACACTTTCCCTTTATCAGCCTTACAATTATTTTGTTCACCTAACTTCCAAGAAACGAAAATAGATAAATACATGGCACTCACTTGACATGGTTAGAAGTGCACACAGTGTATTTGTTGTTGTGTATTTATGTGGGTGATTGTGACTTGCTATTTGCAATATAATTTGCTATAATTCCTGTCTAGTGACATTAAAGAAGAGCAAGTTGCTCGAAAGCTTGGCAATAATAACAATATTGTGATGCTGATGAAGTGAAAGTGTTACGAATCTAAATATATAAAATAATAAAAAAAAATTAGATCATTCCTAACCTACATGTAATATAGTATGTATAAATGCGTAAATGTTACTTACAGCTCGTCTTTTGGCTCTTTGCCAGACCACTACTCTGTGTAGTATATCAATTCTAAAACAAAGTTAGAAGTTTAGAAGTTAATTTGATGATAATAATGAAAATTATGGTGACGATAGTGAACATGATCATGATCATGATGGTGGCGGTGATGAAAATGATGATGATTAAGATCATGAAGATAATGATGAAGAGTATGATGATAATGGTGATTGTGATTATGTTTGTGGTGGTGATGATGATGATTAGGATGATGATAATATTGGTGGTGAAGATGATATTGTTGGTGGTGAAAATGATAATGTTGGTGGTGATGATGATGATGATGATAATATTGGTGGTGATGATGATAATTGTGGTAATGATGGTGATGATAATAGTGATGATGATGGTGTTGGTGGTGATGATGATAATGATGATGATGGTACGGTGTTGGTGGTGATGATGATGATGATGATGATGGTGTTGATGATGATTATGTTGGTGTTGAAGATAATAATAATGATGATGATGGCGACCAACCTTGGGTTCTCTCCAAATACAAAGCTATTCAAATCAACCATTCCTACTGGTTTCCCATCCGTCAGTGAAGTCACCCATGATTTAATGCCTGAATTATGATTCTCATGCTGTCTTTCTGCAATAAACTGACAGACAGACAGACTAAAAGTACCTGAAAAATAAAACAGATTTAGGGCTTGGTTCACTCCATCCTCAGGAACCCAGGGGTAATCTACTGTCGCTCATTTCTCACTCCCAGAAAAAATACCCCTGGGAACTTAGTATGTTTGAGCTTTTACCGAAAGTCAAAATTCCGCTCTTTCCTGATTGGTCAACCCACTGAGGTCGACCAATGAAAATCAAAATAACCATTCACACTATTATTTAAGGACTTCCTTTGAATGGTTATCTTAATACAGCAGGCTTGGGATTACTTCTTAATATATTTCTGCTGACAAATCCTAAAGGAATACTAGCTCTGGTTTTTGAATTATAAGTTAAGACATCCTGATGTATAAAGCTGGAATCTTTAACAAGTGTTTTGATATAACTATGACACATACTGACACTTTGTGTCCCAGTCTCACCTCCCCCACAAACCCCCAACCCCACTATCCCATCTCCTTCTAGTCAAAATTAAGGGGGGAATCATTGTGGGTAGTGTGGGGAGACAGGACCCACGATTTAAGACACAAAGTCTAACAATTTGCAGATAGAAATAACAAAGCCAGTACATTCTCAATTATTTAAAGACCCTGAGTATGCTTACCATATTGAGGTAGTTCTTCAATATTTGGGACTACTGGTGCAGGAGCAGGAGAAAGAGCAACTGGTCGGTGAACAAGACGAACTACCATCTAAAAAAAAAATAACATGTTAGTAATGTATTTTAGTTAGGTCGTCAACTTCAAACCCCGAACACTTGATGACCCCCTTCCACAATATGGTGTCAGTAGTCCTAATAAAACAACAGTACATTTGTCACAGTGTAACACTGTCATGCCGATAAATTAATATCCATACAGTTATACCTCAAGGAAACTATTTAAAATATACTCAAAACTCTTGGTGGAATAATATGTCTTGAGCAACTTTCAATGATAAGCTAAAGTCATGCAGAAAAATATGTTTCAGAATACCTGGCCACTATCGAAATTCATGCAGCAACACTCTTTGAAAACGACACAATAACACAACAGATTCTTTTTGTTGCCCACAACCTTATTTCCACTCTTGTACACCTTTAGTTATTACCACAATGTTCAGTCTGGTTGTCAAAGACTCTAGCTACAGCAAAACCTTTGAAAGTTTACTTTATTGAACATTTCTTGCAAGTGAGTAGCTCCAGTTTAACCATTCCATTAGACAATAAAGCCTGGTTCACACTAGCAACATAAGCAAACGCAAATATGCAGACTATGTGAAAAGACAAGTGTGGCTAATGAGCAAAGCCCAACTGAGCCTGCATATGTTGATTATGCTTATATTACTAGTGTGAACCAGGCTTAAGGTCTAGCTACAAGCACTTTAATCATCTTTCCACTTAACTTTAAATAACACAGGAAAAATAACATCAACAACAAAACAAACAAAAACAATAAGTTTGCGCACTTACTAAAGGCAAGGAACGAAATTCTTGGACATTCGAAGAACTCTTTCCTGCATGCTGTAAAAATGACCGAAAACACTGACCAAATAAGCTCATTTTCTCCTTGCAGAATCAAATAATATTCCTTTATAGAATGATACAACTTAAAGTACTTTCTTTGCAGTAAGTGAGTAAGAAAATGCCTCTGAACCCGTTATAATTTTTCAGTCAGAAAACGCATGTGAGCCGCCATTTTGAAATCTGCGCAATTTTGACTCGTGCATATTTTATGACTTTCAACCGCTGACACAGAATTTTTTTTCCGCTTAGTTTTTGGATATTTTAATTGTTTTTTTATTTATTGATTCATCCATTTATCCATTTATTTATATAGTTTATTTTATATAGTATAAATATATATAATTTTATTCAGATTTATCTATTCGTGTATTAATTCATTCATCTACCCATTCATTCATTCATCCATCCATCCATCCATCCATCCATCCATCCATCCATTCATTCATTCATTCATTCATTCATTCATTCATTCATTCATTCATTCATTCATTCATTCATTCATTCATTCATTCATTCCTGATTCATTCATTCATTCATTCATTCATTCATCCATTCATTCATATATGCTTGCACTCTACCACTTTTAAAAAGTGTTTATCATCCATTCCAAAGTAGCAATTTGATTCTATTTAATGGATATAGTGTTTGCGATCTATTCCACAGTACCAATTTCATTCTATTTCATGGATATAGTGTTTGCGCTCTATTCCACAGTAGCAATTTGATTTTAATGCATGGCCCCGGCCATTCGGCTAATTGCAATTTGATTATAGTTCATGGAGTTTACGCTCTGCTAAAATAAATTCTTCATTAATATATTCATTGATTACAATCGTATCTATGATGTAACTAAATTATCTAACATTTCAAAATTTTGTTCCGAACGTAAAAGTGATAATCTATTCACCAATCCCCCATCCGTACATGTATTGGTGTGACGTCATCACAAATTCAGAGCAGTGCAGAGCAGAGTTTAGTAGATAGCCGATTGTGAGTCACCGATAAAACGACTCTAAGCTCAATAACTTACTGAATCGACCGGCTGTTGAAAGAAATGCTCTTTAATGCAACACTGGAGATAAACTTCGTTTTTAACCGGTAAGTTTTAAAAATCTTTAGGCACGCGTTCCGAGCAAAATAGCAAACACCAGAAACCGGCGAAAAAAAAAAACCGCATGCAAAAACGATTGCAAACATTTAGAAAATTGATCCATGCTTTCTATGAAGAATTTAGTAGAAAAATGCAGTTTTGAATAAATAAATCAAGCGCAGGTTTTAGAAAAAGCGTGATACATGCAAAGAAATTGCATTTTTTAATTAAAACATAGACCTTCAATATTTACCGAAAAAACAGTGAAAATGTGCAAGCAGATTATTGCCAGTTTGATTTAAAACATCAACGTTATGTTCCCGCTAATGCTTGCTCTCTTTTCTATAATTATACTTCCAATTTAAATGTACGATTAAACGGTTAAGCATATGTTTTAGGAAATTGAGGAGTATTTTACAGGGATAATAGTTAATAGAAGTGATTAATGTTTGCGTTTTAAACGAGCTGAACTGAAAACGAAACGCGCGCGCCAAACTCATGATCCAATTTGCCGCCAAATATCATTTGTAATAATTATGGAAGTGACTGGTATTATTCTCCCAAAGAAAAATATTTATAAAGCTCAGGTTTTTGTTTTTTTTAAATAGAGTTAATTTTTGGCGTGATTTTAATTTTAAATATACAAGGTAAAAGCGAAAAGCAAAACAAATATAAGAAAGCGAAAAACATGACAATTTTGTCTACTGAGTTATAAACTCGAAACAAATATTACAATTATCGAGTCATTATTCTCTTTTGCTTTCTCGACTAAATTTGAAATTTCTAAATTAGTTCTGCATTTTATTCTTGTTAATTTGTTTTCATTTTCGGCTGGAAAATCCTCATTATTTTTTATAGAAAATATCATATTGCAGAATATTCGAGAGTTAAAATGATTTTACTCAATTGTGGAGCATTGAATACAAATAAATAAGAGAGATATATGTTTGAATTTCATTATTTTTCGAAATTTTCCATGCCGGCAAAAAAACCTTTTATTTTCTCAAGGAAAATGGGGGGAAATTTAGGTTAACGCCGAATATTTCCCTCGATATTCAATTGCGTTTTCTATTCTTCATCCAGCCTACGCTTTTTGTAAACGAGATTTTTCACTCTTGTAAATACGAAAGTTAAATTTAGACATTTGAGATAGCTTGTTCTGACATTGACGTCACAATGACGTCAACTGGCCAAATGAAATCAATTTTTGACAAATTACAAGCACCTTAGGAAAATGGAACAAATGATCGGAATACATTTCTTCGGTTCGCTAAAGCTCTATTTTATGATTTGAAGAGATATTTCTTCGGTTGTAAGGACGGTAAATATGGATTTAGCGATATATTCGAGTCGAAGGTCTTGAATGTTAGAGATATGCCGATGGCGATGTAGATAATTAATTCAAAAAGGAGATTTCTCAATATTTTTTTTATTTTATTTTTGGTCGGCTGACAGCGTCTACAAGATTTAATAAACCTGATTATATAGACTCGCACTAAACTTGCTTTCTTAAAGTCCACACTTCTGATAGAGTGGTTAAAATATTCACCCAAAACAAATGTAGTTTTGTGCTTTTGTCTCGTACTACTCCTATCATAAGATGACTTGTCCGTCATAAGACGACTTGTCCGTCATAAGACGATCTGTCCGTCATAAGACGACTTGTCCGTCATAAGACGATCTGTCCGTCATAAGACGATCTGTCCGTCATAAGACGATCTGTCCGTCATAAGACGATTTGTCCGTCATAAGACGATTTGTCCGTCATAAGACGATTTGTCTGCTTCCATTATGATAACAGCTATTGTAAAACGTAGTCATATTTCACATGGATAACTCGCAACTGATATAAACCCCCATCATCACCATATTCATCATTAATTATCATCCAGCTATATTATACTGAGCAGAACAATAATTGAGTGACATTTTTTTGTTTCGCGCAAGCCCCCTCGGACGGAGGGACTGCTACGCAGGCTAGTTTCGCGCCAAAATAACTTTTTGAATTTTAACCTCCATATTTTGTAAATATTAGAAAAGACAGAAATTGTTATCCTCAATTCAGTTCAAAGTAAAGAATATATGTAGCACCTTATACTTTTGGAGTGTTGGCATTTTGATCAATATCACATACACCTATTTCAAAAATCGTTGACGCAATCAGTGTACAGTCCACACTCTGAAGCCTGCAAAGGATGTTGGTATTTTGTTGTCGATTTTTATAGCATATTTTGGTTGTACGTGTTGGTGTTATATGACTATAACAAGTCAGTGTTGCATTGGCAGACGATGAAATAAACATTTCTTTTATTGAACGAGTAATAAATCACAAATTATGTTCATATTACCGACAGACTTTGCAGGCTTCAGAGTGTGGAAAAAAAAGAAATGTTTATTTCATCGTCTACCACTTGAACACTGACTTGTAATAATCGTATAACACAAACACGTACAACCAAAATATGCTATAACAGATCGACAACAAGTCGATTTTTTATCGAAGATATTTCGACATCCTTTGTAGGCTTCAGAGTGTGGAGTGTACAGCTGCAGTCGCGACAACGATTATTGAAAAAGGTGTTTATACACTGAGGACACTAGTTGGTCTCCCACGCAGACGCCGTAGACCTGATGAGAACACTCGAACCATGACATGTACTTGTAACTATTATCTGAACATTCATTTTCATCAAAACCTCTTAAAATGAGTTCAAATACATTGAGTGTTCATGATAAAACTTATTTCTTATCTATTCGTTCAAGAGTTGTGGTTTAAAAAAGTAAAAAAAAAACTCACGGTTCGAGTGTCCTCAATGTAAAGGAACTTGACTATCATTTTAGCGAATTTCTCCAAGTGTCACATGCACACTATAGAATAAAAAGGGGCCCAAAATGACGCATGGAAAAGTCGCATTGTGCGCACAAATTCAAACCCGATTGAATTGATGCGATTTATCGCAGAGAAAAGATTCTGTCGCGGGGACAAAGATTTCCACATAAATGCGGCAACGTACGTGTCAAACACGTAGTAACCACTACTCAGTCGTTTTTGAATTGCAGTGAGTAACTGTGGATGCATCAATTTACTCAGTTATTTGAGTAACCACTGCTCAGTCGTTTTTGCAGTGAGTAACTGTGGATGCATCGGTTTACTCAGTTATTTGAGTAACCACTACTCAGTCGTTTTTGCAGTGAGTAACTGTGGATGCATCGATTTACTCAGTTATTTGAGTAACCACTGCTCAGTCGTTTTTGCAGTGAGTAACTGTGGATGCACCAATCAATATTTACTCAGCTATTTAAGTAACCACTGCTATACTGAGATAAAAATGGGATAAATTTGGCACTAATTACATTCCAAATGATTTATTTCTAGCACAAGTTGGAGAGACATTTAAAAATACATAGAACTATAGCCCCCGGGACTAGCCCACGCTAATAATTCAAGATCTTCCAGTGATTAAGAAACGGCGCTATGTATCTATAAAAAACGAGCCGAGTAATATAACATCTGTTCTTGCTCTAAAAATAACTTGAAAATATTACAGTATTGTAACCGGATACACATTTCAATTGCAATGACTACTTTTATAATGGGAAACTCACAGGAATCAACGTTAGCTTTCAGTAGAAGAAACTGACAATTTAAAAATGTCATTAGATAACATCATCACGCCATTACGAATTGGACATTTTCGCTAGATTTCGTATAACGTTTTTTAACAGGAAATATAATTTGCCGGAAAATGTTTATACTGTATGGGGTGCTTTTGAAATCTCTTGCAAGATCACTTTTGACAATTTTCGTTGAGGATTTTGAATATTGATTCTTTGTAAAGATTAACACCGTATCGTGAAAGAGTGTGTTGTTGAAGTTTTGTTATTAATTCTTTATCGGAGTAAAAATGCTAACGAGGTCAAATGATAGTTGATGAATGAATGGATGAATTAATTAATGGATCGATGGATGAATGGATGAATGTGATGAATGTGATAAATGGATGAATGAATAAATAAATGCTTGATTAAATGAATGAATGAATGGATGGATGGATGGATGGATTAATGAATGGATGAAAGAATGGATGGATGAAAGAATGGATGGATGGATGAAAGAATTGATGGGTGGGCTGATGGATGGATGGGCACTTTCTAGTATAAACCACTTGATATACTTATGCAAAGCTATATTTAATAATATGAAATGCAGATAAAATGCAATGAGCTCAGCAATATCAGTGTGAACTGAAAGGATCCGAATTATTGATAATTTAAAAACAAATGTTCGAAACTATATGGGGATTTTTTTAAATGCATGATATCATGTTCAGACGTTTAGATGTGATGCATAATAATTTTTTGCTTAGATAGCTATTTTCAGTTTCAGTTTCAGTTTCATTGCATGGGCAACGTTTTTGAAAAAGATATAAATAGTTATTTCAATACAAAATCAAGGGTATAGTGTGTTATAATATATATTGAATTGCTATTTTCAGTTTCAGTTTCATTGAGCAACGTTTTTGAAAACTGATGTAAATAGTTATTTCAATACAAAATCAAGGGTATACTGTAGTGTGTTATAATATATATTGAATTGCTATTTTCAGTTTCAGTTTCATTGGGCAACGTTTTTGAAAACTGATGTAAATAGTTATTTCAATACAAAGCGAAGGTGGTATGTTACACTAAATGAGACAATTAGTCTATCTCGTTTTCTAACAGTTATAAAATAGACAACTCAAAATGAAGGAATCATTGGTATGCATGAGTACGTCGAAGGTATAATTATCCTAGTTGATTTCTACTTACACAATTACTAAACTCAGGCTATTTTTTCTCAATTTTTACTGTGGGAATATAGACAACTAATAATAATAATAATAATAATAATATTTATTTAAACACGATGAAATATTTACAGCATAGCTGATATGGTCGTGTATTGTATACCTAATGTATCTCTTTGTCTTTCTCTCTAACTCGCTATTTGTCACTACTTTACATGCTCTCTACATTTGAACTCTCTATCTATCTAATTTTTTTTATAAATTTCTAAGTCGTAAGTTTTTTTCAGTTTAAATATTCTTTGTAATAGGGAGGGGGGATATGGGGATAGGGCGGATGAGTGGTGGTTACTCCTGGCAATGTCCAAATAGTTGGGGTGGCCGGCGCTAGCTCATTTTAGGGTTGGAAATATTCTCTGTGCCCCTTTTAGGCTTCTTGATTAAAATTCTTTGACAGGCTTTGGCAGTTCTCTTAATTCATGCGTACTTCTTAGGGGTCATTTGCGAAATCGACCGCCGATCACCCCTATACCACTTGGACAAAGGGAGTGCCCAGCCCCCGGGGCATTAGAGTATAAAACACGTTTGTCATCCACCATAATCACAACAGATTAACATCTTAACCCCTGAAGAGTAATGTTAAACACTTCTAACCCTTAATTCATGTTCTATAGCATATATCAGTGATCTCATATCATATTTCACTGTCTTAAACTATACTCATCCCATCACTGTCATCGATCTCCCTCCCATCAGTAATGAAGCCAGATTACCAATTCATCCACAAACTGATTTGTATTAAATCCAATGTAGTATACCAAAATAATTTAAATATAATGCTAGCCGGTATGACGTCTAGCTAGTCAAACAATTTTAGTTATCTATATCAATTGATATTTTATTTTTGCATGGATAGGGAGGGTGCATGCAGAAAAATTATATTTTTTATATATTTAATATGATACATGTAACTTTAAAGGAAATAACTGAAGTTTAGAAAACAAATTTCGTTTTATTGCCTATATCGTTTCAACGATCGTTGTCGCGGCTTAAGCCGACCGTGAAAGTCAAGACCAATATGAATGCTGGTTTTCTACTGGTATTGAAAGTAAAATTGCTATCAAAAAAATTACTTACATTTTGTTATTAGTTCGAATTCTTTAGAAAACAAGTCTGATTTCAATACACAACATTTTTTGAAATATTAGTGTTTATAGAAGTTCGTAATTACCAAGTCAGTCAAGTTCATAGTCCAAAAGTCCATAATTTAACCTTAGAACTTCTGGTGTATATCAAACACCGACGCAACCTTTACTAGTCGATCATTAGCAAATATAATAATACAAATAATTTTAAATATTTCAATAGTTTTTTTTTACAGTAATTCTCGTTTAGCCTTAATATTCAGTTTGATGTATTCGTTACTATTTTTTTTTAATTTCTATTAGTAGTTATATATTTTTTAAGCAGTAGTAGGATATTCAATTGGGACGTAAGTTCTGGCTCCTTTTCCCGTCACATCTATATATACTTTTATGAATATTTTTATTGTAATATTGAATAAATTGAAATTGTATCAGTGTGACAAAAAAATAAACCAAACTAAACTAAGCAGTAACTTTATAGTAAAACTACCATTAATAAAAATAAAATAAAAACAATAGACTATATCCTTTTTCCCATCTTCCCATCTGAGTCAAAAAAGTTAACACACTAAATATAGGAAGTTGAAGTTTCAAATAATGAGCATTCTTTTGCACTGGTGTGTGAAACAAACACCATGGTTCCATGCATTCTTATTTTTCACTTTGTTTCGTCGCCTAGCAACGGTATAAACAGAACATTCTCGAGCTTGCCGGTAGTTTTGAAATACGTATAACGCTGGCGTTAAACTGAAAAGGTTTTTGTTTTATGTTTATACTAAAAATAGCGTATTTTTGTGTTTGCACTGCTGTTTTAAACAAGTTGTCAAAGGTAATTATTTCGAGGTTCAAAGGGGATTATGGGTATATTTATCTATTTTAAATGTGATAGGATATTCTGGATATTCTTAGAAGTAATAATGATTATTATAATGGTTTAATGATGACTTATCTACAGAATAGCTTTAATTTCATGATATATAAAAAATACAAGTATAAAACTCATTAAATTCAAGTTAAGTTAGAATAAATACTCCGACGAAGGGCTAAAGCTCGAAACTTCAATAAAGTTTAAAAGTCAACATTTTTTACGGTGTTACAAGTTTCAGTCTATTACATATCGTTGATGTCAAACACCGACGCAGCCTATACTATAGTTTATTACTCGGCTATTTTTTTTTTTTTTTACGTTGTTACAAATTTCATTCTATTACCTATCGTTTCAGATATCAAACGCCGACGCAGCCTATACTAGTTTACTCGTTAGTTTCTATCTTTTACGTTGTTACAAATGTCATTGTATTACCTATCGTTTATATAAACACCGACGCAGCCTATACTATAGTTTATTACTCGCTAGTTTCCATTTTTTAAGGTGTTACAAATTTCATTCTATTACCTATCGTTTATATCAAACACCGACGCAGCCTATACTAAAGGATTATTAACCGAGCGTGAGGTCTGTACGGGAAAATATCAGACCGAGGTCTTGACTTATCGCCGAATCTCTCATTATTGAATGAATTAACACACAAACTAAACTGGCTAAAAACACTTTGCAGGTATGAAAAGGCAAAACTTTATCAAAATATTTATTGCAATACTTTACAAGTTGTTTTTAATTTTACGGTCTGAAAAAAATACGAAAATTGGACCGTCATGGTAACGGTCTGATATGGGAAAATATCATACCAGAAATCAGCCAATCAGAGCGCGCGTACTATTGTAGCCATATAATAATATATAGTTTATTACTCGCTAGTTTCCATTTTTTACGGTGTTGCAAATTTCATTCTATTACCTATCGTTTATATCAAACACCGACGCAGCCTATACTAGTTTACTCGCTAGTTTCTATTTCTATTTTTTACGGTGTTACAAATTTCATTCTATTACCTATCGTTTATATCAAACACCGACGCAGCCTATACTAGTTTACTCGCTAGTTTCCATTTTTTACGGTGTTACAAATTTCATTCTATTACCTATCGTTTATATCAAACACCGACGCAGCCTATACTAGTTTACTCGCTAGTTTCTATTTCTATTTTTTACGGTGTTGCAAATTTCATTATATTACCTATCGTTTATATCAAACACCAGCGCAGCCTATGCTAGTTTACTCGCAAGTTTCCATTTAGAATAAATAAATTAATTGCCAATTCTTTCCTAAGCCTCTTTCTTGAGAGAGGCTCTCTCTCGGTAAACACCCTTTTCATAAAAGGTTTAAAATTAGTCTCTAGTTTTAGATCATTAAAGGAAGGGCATTAAAAAGACTTCGAAGCGGAATGTAAAGTAAAGGAAGTGTGGGCCATGCGCCTTTTACCTCGAGGGTTCGTGAATTTATAATAATAATTTTCTTAATCAAATCATAATCATACTGATAGCACTTCAAGTTAGGCATCACGATCCCTTCCCA
This sequence comes from Metridium senile, assembly GCA_949775045.1. Taxonomy (NCBI): domain Eukaryota; kingdom Metazoa; phylum Cnidaria; class Anthozoa; order Actiniaria; family Metridiidae; genus Metridium; species Metridium senile. The sequence goes on from OX459098.1 coordinate 1,584,494, forward strand.
CCCCTCCCACGCAGCAAATAACAGGAAGCAGAAGATGGCAATATTCCCACATTCTACGTGCAAAGAATGATCAGCCAACAGCATCGATTATTTTTATAATTAAACTATAATTGCATAATTAGGATCCAAAGATAGATAAACTTCCCACAATACAAAACAGCTTTGTATACGCAGGCTAATAGTGACGCTTCGAACGTCAATTTATCTTTGTCTTTAGTTCGGTGTTCAAAATGATAACTTATACGCAATAAATTAAAGATAGTGTTACTTACTCACGTTTAGGACGTCAATCCCTTCTTCGGAACAATATACACCATATAAGAGAGATTGTTACTTACTGACGTTAGGACTTTAATCCTTCGTCGGAGTAAAAGAGATGACGTCACAGTAATCACTGAAACCACGCACTAATCCGAAGTTAACAAGGTTAAGAAACCTCAATGTAGCCCTCATTATTACATTATTACCGTGTACATTTTTACTTTCATTGTCTCCAAAAGAATACCAACGCAGTCTATTATTCAGGTTAAAACTATCTTTTTAAATATAGTTTGTAAATATGTTGATCCACCGACCTTTCAGTTAATGCAAGGCGTGCTGAAAGGATGAAAGCATCGAAAGTTTCACTGACTCCGACTAAGGATGACGTCCATAACGTCAGTAAGTAACACTCTCTTTTATACGGTGTATAAGTTACCCTTTTTACTCTGACGAAGCATTAACGTCGGTTCAAACGTCAGTAAGTAACACTCTCTTTACACTTACATAAGTTTCCATTTTCACTACGACTGGAAGGATTAACGTCCTCAACATCAGTAAGTAACATTCTCTTTTATACGGTGTATAATATTACCCATATCTTTAGCCCTTAATTTTTATTTACAATGAAAACTAACCCATGTGATAGGTATCTATATATTGTCAACTAAGTTCTTAGTCGTGTTTGATATCCATCTTTGCGTGGGAGCATGACGTCATTTCTGTGTACGATTTTGGACTGGAGTTAGAGTTGGACGTGACAAAGACATGGATGTTTTGAATCAGTTGTAATCCAAACATCCATGTTGTGTTTATTCAAAGAGTTGAATCATTTTACCTGCATGTACTCTAAAAAACACGAAAGTTATTAACTAGGTCAGTACTACTTCAGTGACCCAAACATAGAGTAAAAATTGAACTATATCAAAAATTAATTTGATTTTTTTTTATATAGAGGGGTATTGTGTTTGGCGGTTTTAAATTGGATTTTGTTTCTGTGTTTTTGATGGTTTTGTTGTTGTAACTAAAAAATGTTTGTATTAAAATTAGTCAAGTTTGTCTAATTAAATATAGAAATCAAGGCATTTAATATGATATAGAAAATAATAAAATAATAATTAGAATTTGGTTATTTTTTCCGTCTTAAAGGATTTTTTTTTTTTTTCATTTTGACTGAGAAATGTTTTTGCAGTTATTTGAGGAACAGGCCATATTAAACTCATTAGTGTTTGTAGCGAGTTGTCTATGTCTGCATCGGATTTATTCTGCAGTTATTTGAGTAACCACTGCTCAGTCATTTTGGCAGTGAGTAACTGTGGATGAATCGATTTACTCAGTTATTTGAGCAACCACAACCAAGTCCAGATTTGATGCTATTTATAATCGCATTTAAATCTTCTAATTTGTGGTTTAAAATTAGTCATTTGGATTTTTGGTATTAGACCACTGATTAATGCTATCATTAATATAATTATAAGATCACTAACTTTTTAAAGCGAAGAAATGAGAGTTCATTTAGAAGAAAAGTACAAAATTAGTACATTCACAATTTTTCTGATCATGAACAACAACTAAGCCGAACAAAAAAAAAAAAAAATAGTTTTTAAAAGGAATTGTTCCGAAATTGATATTAAATAAAAAAGTATGTTTACAAAATGAAATTGAAATTAAAAAGATGGAATCGAAAAAATAAATGTGGGATCTGCACTCAGATAAAATGTGTTTTTTTCTTTTTTTGTATAAAAGGAAGATTTTGACCTGAGTGGAAATCCTACTCTAAAATGCTCCCACCCACACACAAAAAAAAGCTACAGGATTATAATATATGAATAAAATCAGATGTAAAGGTTTAGGTTTGAAGTTAAAAGACAAAAAACTGAACGAGACAAATATATATTTGTATATGTCTAAAAGGCCTCGTGGGTGGTCACGTGACCTATCCATGACGTCATGGTAGTTTTACCTTTGTATTGGTTGGTTGAGAGGTAATGAAAAGGATCGATGAGCCGTGGTTTAGTTCAAAACAGTAGACTTTCATCGAGTTTTTCATCGAAAATCAGGTCTAAAAACAACCAAAAATGACCTGAGCCGAGATTGTGGATACTTCTAGGTCATGTCGAATGCTGCTTTTAACCAGCAACGTATTACATGGAGGCGAATTTGCTCAAATTGAAAGGCAGATTCAAAAGTGGAGGTGAGAGACATCGGGATCCATTTTGACTTTCGTCTTGGTGCGTTTCCGTCTCTGGTACTTTTCAAAAATACTACTAGTTAGCACTATATAACAGCTATGTCAACTTGCGAACGAGTTTTCGCACTATTGATGATGTTCTCTGAGTTTTAAAAAGGCTGTATTTTGAGTTGTAGAGCGTTGAATTTGAAGTTCTTTTTCCGTCGGTTGACGACGGAGCAGAGCCTTTCCGATTGAAATGTCAGTTATAGCTACGTATAATTTCTAAAGCATAATAGCTAAGTAACTTAAAAAGAGACAATCTATGATATTTAAGTACCTCTTTCCATCCATTTAACTGGAGAATTTTCGCTTTTAGACGATTTTTCTTCTGTTTTTCGAACTCTCTTTTGTTGTTCTAGAAAAAAAACATTTCCGACCACAGAAATTGCTCGAAAAACTTTCTCTCTCCATGCCATTTAAGATTCTTTGAGCCATTATGTAAGTTGTTTTGTACAGGGGATTGTTTACGAAATACCCTGCAAGCAAAAGGTTGAAAAATAGTTGATTTGAATTGTACTTTTGTAAATGGGTTAGCTGCTACTATTTTGCGGTGTGTTCTTTTTGAATTGCATATTGTACCTTTTTATGAACAAATCTTTCTCGTGTTTGTACTCTTCCAAAAATCGACCTAACTCGTAAACAAGAGTATTTATTATTGATAGAACAAGCGAGCTACCAAAACATCGAAATCTCCACAACACGTGGGGAATATTAGCGAATAAAGACTTGACACTTTCGAGATACATGCTCCTACAACAGACGACTCAACAAAGTCGTTTGTTGTTCGAACATTTCCACGTGCTGTAATAATTCATATTTTTTTTCTCCTTGTCTTTCTTAGGTAGTTATTAGAGAGTTATGAAGCCTGCACACACTCAGTTTCGAGACCAAGTTAGCGCTTTAGTTGGCTGGTTTTCGAACTGGAATGAGTGCGAACAGACTATAGCACTTTACACCCTACTGAAGAGGATCTCGAATACACAAGCCAGGTTTTTATCGTTGATTTTGGAACACACATTTCGAGATGATCCAGTGGAAATCCAACTGTTGCAGAAACAAGCTAACGACAAAGGTATCTATTTAATTTTGTAATGTTTTGTGACTGTTTTCGGGTTTATTTTGTTGGTTGTTTACGAGGTTTTTTGTGGGATGTCAAAGGCCAGTAAAGTACCATTTTGCTAGCCACATGGTTTGGCCGGCCTTCAAAATAACCAACACCATTTGCATTCAAACAAAACCCGACCACCAGACATCTCAAATCACCTGTGATACAAGCGCCATGGCACGAAGTTCGCTTTTGTTCTGTGCACTCGGTTTGTTTTTACACTCTTTTGTCTCAGCTTGCCGTCTAAAATACTAAAGTGCACACTAAAATATGACTTAGTAAATTCAGACATTTTCCCCCCGTCTTAATATAAATACCTGGTGCAGCATTGTTTAATGTGGGATATTATTTTGTCACCTTAAAAGAATAGATAAAACACTTCTCCAGTGTTTTTATTATTGGTGTAAATATACATTGTGAATTTAATATCTCAAACAAAATATTTGAAATAGTACATTCATTTAAAATTAAAATAAACTTTTATATCCCAGGGGGATTATTTTTTTCCACCAATTCAATATAAAAATTGAACAATTTTAAAGTGTTCCTATTAAAAATTAAACAAAATTTTAATCCCTGTGTAAACAAATTATACACTATAAAAAGGGAAAGTATTTATTTATATCAATTTAATATGGGAAGCTTTTTTTATAGGTTTTAACAAATTGAACAATTTATTAGTGTTATCATTGTAAAAACACTCAATTATCTTCGTCTAACACAAATATAAATGATCCATTACTTTAAAGGTTATTTCTAGACTAAATATCATTCACAAATTAATTTTATTCCAAAGACTACAGAAAATATAATTGCATCACGACTTGCAAATTGTCAATTTCAGTTTGTAGGCCGATCTTACATAAAATTATCAAATGAGTTTATGAATTTACGAAAAGTCCACTATCCAACCAAAAGTTTTGAAATTACAATGCTCACAATGCTCAAATATTTTTATATATTATTTATCATTGTCATCATCATCATCAGCATTACCTTTAATTATTATCATCGACATTATTATCATCATCATCATCAATATCATCACCATCAGGACGTTATTATAATCCCCATCATCATCATCACCACCACCATCATTATTATCATCATCATCTATTAAAGTTGTTCAAGGGTTTTACAAGATGGTGCAATGTCAATGTATATAATTTGTCTAAAAGTATGTTTACACTCCAATTGAACTTACCCTATCCATTGACATATAATATAAGCATACTTAGACAGATCCTATCAAGCCCTTAACCCCTTCTAACTCTGAATAATACTGATAATACCAGATTTACCTCAGTAGTAACCTATTATTTCTTGCTCTGGGCGGCCCAAAAGGACCCCCCAGGGACTGTCTAACACACACTTAACACTCACTAACCTGTATTAGGGGATATAAAAAAACCACTGAGGACGTAACAAACACTGGCTGTGACCAGCCTCAGTGACTGGCTCATACTAACACACACTACACTCACTAACCTGCATTAGGGGACATAAAAGAACCACTGAGGACGTAACAAACCCTGGTTGCGACCACCCTCAGTGACTGGCTCATACTAACACACACTACACTCACTAACCTACATTAACGGATGTAAAAGAACCACTGAGGATTTACCCAGCTTATAAAGTGACTTGCTTATAGTCTTATACACTGGCTACCAACCCCTCAATGATTGTCTGAAAATCAGTCGAAATGTAAAATTTGCTACATAAATTTGTGAGAGAAGTCTTTCAATTTTAGAATTCAAAATAGTGCAGGTTTATGATTACATCTATTTCTAAAATTAAATCCTATTAATCCAAGCTGGATAAAAACTATGATTTCATTATCAGATAAGGATCATTTGTAGAATTAAATTAATCTTTACGTTTTGATTTGTTATCATTCACAATATTATTTTATGTGGAGTTGTGTTTTAAAAATCTAAAAAAACATCACATGTTTTTGATGCATTTTACTATTCCTAGCAATATATTTGATAGCCACAAGCTTATTAAATTAAAACATTTCAAAGTCTCTATATAATAACATGTTTGATAACATAATGATTTAGATTTTAAATCATCTTGGATTAGTTTTAAGTCCTTAATTCATTATAGTCTATATATAACAACACATTATATTTGCTGACCCAAGAGATTTGACCCAAGATTGACAGTGAGAGTGCAAATATTATACCTGTGAAACAAGTAGTACTAATTATGCAAAATAGTGCTTGTTAAACAATAGAAAACAATGGAATAAGCATATACAATATCACTATTTTAGTACTATTTATGTTGCACGCTTTAATTGTATTTACTCTAATATAATATTTATTATTGATTAATTAATTAATATTAATTTAAAAAGTGTAGTTGATTATCAATATAATAATAATAATAATAATAATAATAATAATAATAATGGCTTTTATTTTGACACGATAAAATGTTTTCATATAAAAAGGATATAGTATAAAAACAAATAAAAAACAAAAAATATAATTACCTTGAAATAGAAATAACTAAAATTAATAATACAATATAGTGCTAATTTAACAATAGCAAACAAAAGAAAATTAGCATTAAGTTGTAAAATTATTTGCTTAGACTTTCATGGATATATTAAAGATATTATCAAAGCAATACAATACAATAAAACAAACTTTATTTTGAGTGGGTGACATACTAACCATTGAGTTATCTAACGTACAGCCCACAAAATCTTTTAAAAAACCTTATTTAGAGTACAAATATTAAAAGCATGCAACAAAAATATGACTAATTTTTGATATTTTATGCTAATTCTATTTTCTATTGTTTAATTAGCGCTATTTAGTACTAACTACTTTTTCACAGGTATATTATTTTCCCTCTAAACACAAATATATTTATATTCTAAGTGCGAAATGAAGCTTATAGTTATTTTTGTGTTGAGTTGAAAGTTCAAGTGGTAATAATTTCTACAAGAGGATTTCCTCTAAATACTAAATATTAGGATTTGCTGTTCAGTTTGTTTTTGTAACCTTGGCATTCACAACAACCATGTTTGTGCAATAAATAGAAGATTTGAAGTCGATGTGTGGAGTGGAGATACAAACTTTTATCTTCGAGTGTTGAAAAAAATATTTCATGAGTGAGCATTCAACACAAGAAAATACACTTATTTCTAAAAACGTTAAAAATTAATCCAGCTTTAACAACAAGCATCAAGCCTAGAAATGAATGCTGGTTTTATATTTATAATGTATAGAAATTAGATTTGTTTTCTACAAAGAACTAATTACAAAATGTAGGTATTTCCACTTGTTTGTTATTGTATTACAATAAATTCTTTTGAAAACAAGATTTCAATACCTTAATACCAACAACACAAAACCAGCCTTCATTTCACTCTTGGCTAGATGCTTGTTGCCTAAAAAGCTGCGACTACATTTTTTGAAGTAAGTGTAAATTCCATATAGTGCCCATGTAATATTTCTGTTTATTAATAATATATAATTATCAATTAAAAAGAAAAGAAAACTTTTTCTGACACAAGAAGCTACCAGAAAGCTGTGTAACCATAGTGATGATATTTTCACATCTGAAAACAATATGTTATCAATATCAAATTTTAGAAATATAGGTATTTAATTGATAATTATATCATTAGTAATATGTTATATTTTTGGTCTCTGGCTTCTTGATTTTACTGAAACGTAGAAGATACAAAAAAATATATAATTGCACTAATAATAATAATAATAATAATAATAATAATAATAATAATAATAATAATAATAATAATAATAATGATAATAATAATAATAATAATAACAACAACAACAACAACAACAACAATAATAATAATAATAATGATAATAATAATAATAATAATAATAATAATAATAATAATAATAATGATAATAATAATAATAATAATATAATAATGGTTTATTTGAAGTATATCTACAGAGCAGCTCAACATCTTCAAAGGTGTAACATAATAATTGTCAAATAGAAAATTAAATATAGTGGTATGAAATAATATAAAACTTACTATGTTTATAAATATATTTTATCTAAAAGTTATGAAGTACGTAGACATGTACATGGCACCAGACTGCAAGCTTAGCACTTTTATAATCAACCATGTAATGTGTTCTATTTAAAAAAATTTTCTTAAAAATAGCTACATTCAAACTTATTATTTCATGGTTCTAAAAATAAAATAAAAAGTCCTCAAGATGGCTGAGCTAGGCTAATACAGCCAAACCTACAGAAGCGTTCCTATTGAGGTTGGAAGGCTCGATTTATTCTTCCAAACTTGATTTGAAATTTGTTTTGAAATTTGCATAAATGAATCGAAACTTGTAAGTTTCAAAAACCGCCTCAAATCAAAACATTACTTTCAATGTTTTTTTGGACAACAGAAACTTGCTAAACCTGGTCTGCTTACAGAAATATTGTTATAAATACTTACTAAAGTATTCTATTACAATAGCATTATCAGTTATTGACCACAGATCGTGATTTCGGGACCATTATCGGTTGACGGTTGAAGTCTGCAATTTGAAACTAACAAGATTCGATTCATTTATGCAAATTTCAAACCAAATTTCAAATCAAGTTTGGAAGATTAAATCGAGCCTTCCAACCTCGATAGGAACGCTTCTGTAGGTTTGGCTGTAAAATCAAAAATATCTTCAAAATGAATGAATCTAAATTATAAAGGATTACTGTAATAAAAGAAATAGGAAAATAATTAATATCTTTAAATATACAACAAAGTTTGTTTGTTTGTTTGTTTGTCAAATCGTTCATATGTTTGTTTGCAGTTGTTTTAAAAACAAAAAAATCTTATTATTAATTTTCCCAGACTTGTCTATATTAATATTGTGTCTTTCAAACTGTGCCTCAGGATATACATTACACAAATCCATTAATACGGCAGGATGTGACTCATGCAAGGCTATTTTTAGTACCTTAATAAATAGTACTATATTTTGACTTACAGTTGAATAATTGATGATGATCACAAATGGACATCCTGTCTTGCCATGTTGTTTCTTTTGTTATTAATGTGTATGGGTTGATTGGATTACACGTGCTAGTACAATTAGTTTTCTATTTAAGGCTCTAAGAGGTTTTTAAAACACACGGTTTACTTATAGCAATGAATTGTTAGGTGAGACAAACGGAACAGGGAGGAAATATGGTTCAAACGATATTGTTTAATAGTACATTTAAGGCTCTAAGAGGTTTTTAAAACCCATGGTTTACTTATAGCAATGAAATGGTAGGTGAGACGAACGGAACAGGGAGGAAATATGGTTCAAAAGATATTGTTTAATAGTACATTTAAGGCTCTAAGAGGTTTTTAAAACCCATGGTTTACTTATAGCAATGAAATGGTAGGTGAGATGAACGGAACAGGGAGGAAATATGGTTGAAAAGATATTGTTTAATAGTACATTTAAGGCTCTAAGAGGTTTTTAAAACCCATGGTTTACTTATAGCAATTGGTAGGTGAGACGAACGGAACAGGGAGGTTGGGAAAAATATGGTTCAAAAGATATTGTTTAATAGTACAATTAGTTTTCTATTTAAGGCTCTAAGAGGTTTTTAAAACCCACGGCTTACTTATAGCAATGAATTGGTAGGTGAGACGAACGGAACATGGAGGAGGGAAAAATATGCTTTAAAATATCTTAATATAGAAATGGGAGGTGTGAGAAAACATTTAAAAGAAATAGAAAGGGAGGAGAAATATCTAAACAAATATGGAGATGAGAGAAAACTGCGAGATGGAAGAAATCATGGTTCAAAAGATCTTAATATAGAATTAGAGATGGAAGAAAAATTTGAAAGAAATAGAGAGGAGGGAGAAATATCCAAACAAATATGGAGACAGAAGAAAACTGAGATGGAAGAAATTATGGGAAAGAATAAGATAGAAGGGAAACATTTCTAGAAAAATATGAAATCAGGTTAAAAAAACTATGAAATCACTGGAAAGAAATAGGAGAGAAAAATCAATATGGAGATGGGAGAAAAGGGCTATGATTGTGTGTATGTTTTCCCTTAATTAGGATTATTGCTAATATACAGGTTTGGAAATAAAAACATCCATTCTCTCTATCATATTGATTATAATTATAGTGTACTTTTAAAAAACCTTTACAAACATATCCTAGCCGATTTTGAAGAGTAAATATACAGGAGTGGGAATTAATGGACAAATGGGTGAAAATATATCATATTTGTGGCTTAAGTTTGCTTCTTAAAGATAGACATTTTGGCTCATACTCAAGCCTTCCTTAGTGTCAAGTCATGAAGGATTACCCCCAAAAAACAAATAATTCAATTAGCTAGACTAGCCAACTCAACAGAGCTTGGGCTCAAGTGTGAGCCGAAACATCTGTCTTAATAAAGCAAATTTAGGTCAATAATAATCTAATTTCACCTATTCTTCCCTTCACACTCACAACCCATGTTAGTCAAGAAAACAAGTATAAAACAATGAATCATATGTACCTATAGGTGGACGTACAGTGATGTATTTTGTTATGGTTTTGCCAACCAACCATTTTTATTAGAACAAAGAAAATTAAACAATCTGTTGTGAAAATGGTTGGCAAATTAGCATCACAATACCAACACTTGTGAACACTATGCTCACCTATAGTAACAGGATTTTTATATCACATCTGACTCTCTCTATTTGACATTATTTACAGATTTTCTTAACAGTCTTTGTAAAGAAAGCAAAGTTGTGGCTGTACAGCAACTCTTAAAACACTTGCCTTTACTGGCTCCTGGGAATGACAAAGCACGATACGAATACCTACAGCTGCTGCCCAAGATACTAACTCACTCTGTGCAAAATCTTGTGCACCAGGATGAATGCATGCAGTTACTTTCCCTTGCTCTGGTGCATCCTGCCTTTCCTCCTGAGGAGAGAAACTCTTTGCTATGTTGGTTAAGCCATTTGGAGAAAACAATGGGAATAAAAGAGAGACAGAACTCGGGGCCGGCTCGACTGCAGACGACAGAGAGTATGGATCATTGTGACAACCTTGTTAGGCATAATTATAATAGTGGTCGTATGCACGGCTGGCGAAATCAACAACTGGTGCATCGGGACTCAGGCATTGGTGCTTCATTTGATATGCAGTCGTCGTATAGTAGTTATGGTAGTATGGGGTCGTCAATGTCTTCTATGATGCGTAAAAGTCGTTCAAACTCACTTACACCGCCGCCTACGGTTGAGGAACAGGATTCAGTTTTAGATGATTATCATGATTGTCTGCAGGTAGGACTAGCTGCTATACTATTTATAATCTGGTTCTTTTAATTAGAGCCAAAGCCACTTCATGACCACCACTATTATCATCATCAACAGCATAATCATCATCACCATGACAACCACCATCATCATCACCATGACAACCAACATCACCATGACAACCAACCTCATCATCATGACAATCAACATCATCATCATCACCATGACAATCAACATCATCATCACCATGACAATCAACATCATCATTATCATCAACAGCATAATTATCATCACTACGAAAATCAACATCATCACAACCACCATCATCATTATAACCATGACAACCAACATCATCATCACCACTACCATTACCACAAGCATTATCATCAACATCATCATCACCACTACCACCATTATTATCATCATCATCATCACCACAACCATTACTATCATCAAATTAACCCAGTTCATTTCTTTCTACTGTGTTATAGGTTGAGATTCGTCCGGGCAGGTCCCAGTCTTTCCCCGCTGATCCTCATCATCTTAACCACCAACTATCACCACAGTCGTCTACTGAAAGTGAACAAGATGAGTCCTTTCTTTGTCAACGAGGGAATAGCATGAATGAAGAATTAAAAACTGGAATGAAAGGTAAACATACATTTCATTATAATAAATATTTACGGTACAGCAATGATGATAATAGTCCTTTTCACAGTTCCGTTCAGTGACCACGAATGATAGTTCCAAGTCAGGGTTCCAGTTGCTGCACATGATAAATTATAGTTTTGCTATGCGCAACAACTGGAACCTCGACTTGGAACTGTTATTCATGGTCACTGAATGGAACTGTGAAAAACGTTTTGTTTCAAACAACAAGTTTTCAAAACCGGCACTTTTCGGTACTAGTGGTCTATCATTCATTATAATTCAACAACAAATTTTCCTCCGCTCTCATTGGTCGAGGGGCGATCACGTGACGTGATAGTGCCTGCCGCAGAAGGATACTATCAGCGCATAGTGCCCCCTGAGCTTTTCATCCTCTTCAGAAAATTTTGTTGTTGAATAACAAAAACAATAGAGCAGTTCAAATCTCGGGCATTATGCCGTGATAGTTGCCCTTGGAAACTGGATGTTCCTCAAAACTTCATAGTTTATTTTGTACTATTTGTTTTTCTGAACATCCAGTTTCCGCAGGCAACTATCACAGCATAATGCCCTTGATTCAACTACTCTATTGTTTAAATAGACCATTAGCAGAGTAGCCAATCAGAATGAAGGATATGTGATAGACGACAAGTAGGTTTATACTAATGATAATATTTATGTTCTAGCTTTTTTTAATTATGTACTAGTACTAGTACTAATCCCACACACCAGCCAATATTTAACTACCTCTTTTACATGTGTCTTTAGATGTCCCCTCATGGCTGAAAAGCTTACGACTACACAAATATGGCAGTCTATTTGCTCAGCTGTCTTATGAAGAGATGTTGGAGTTGGAGGACCAGTACCTTGGAAGCAAGGGTGTCACAAAAGGAGCAAGAAATAAAATATTAATTAGTATAAAGAAGTTGAAAGAAAGAGGAGAAACATTGCAGAAACTAGAAAAGGTTATTATGGAAATGTCTGGGGGTCGGGTGAGTAGATGAATTGAATGTCAGGGGGAGGGGTTAGAAGATGAATTGAATGACAGGGGGAGTAGATGAATTAAATGTCAGGGGAGGGGTGAGTAGATGAATTGAATGTCAGGGGGTCGGGTGAGTAAATGAATTGTATGTTAGGGGAGGGGTGAGTAGATGAATTGAATGTCAGGGGGAAGGGTGAGTTAATGAATTGTATGTCAGGGGGAGGGGCGAGTAGATGAATTGAATATCAGGGGGAGGGGTGAGTAGATGAATTGAATGTCAGGGGGAGGGGCGAGTAGATGAATTGAATATCAGGGGAGGGGTGAGAAGATGAATTGAATGTCAGGGGGAGGGGCGAGTAGATGAATTGAATATCAGGGGGAGGGGTGAGTAGATGAATTGAATGTCAGGGAAATTGGTATTTTGTTCCATAGAGATATTGAAAAGTATTATCTGTGGAAGTGTTTAGTGAAACTCATCTAAAAATAAAATTTTGTTCTAAAGGGGAGGCCTTCCAGAATCCCCCAAAAGCTCCCACTCAAACCAACCAACCAACCAACCAACCAACCAACTTTCCTAATGTTTATGGAAACTAGCGAGTAAACTAGTATAGGCTACGTTGTTGTTTGATATAAACGATAGGTAATATAATGAAATTTGTAACATAATTGCTTAATGTCTGTTTACCTACAGGAAGTATTACAAACCAACAAGTTACAGTACGTTCTATCAGAGCTAAAACAGATTGTCAACACACCTATTAAACCATTCAACCCACCGCCTGGTATCCCTACGACTTTAGCTGATAGCAGTAATATGTCAGGTGTTGCTGCTGGGGCAACCATGGAACAACATTGTGCTGTGAATGTCCCACCACATCCAGACGATTTACCAGCATGGATAACCAGAGTTATGGGCAAAGGTTGGTTTTATTTATTTATTCATTTAGTCATATATATATATATTCATTTATTTTATTCATTCATTCATTCATTCATTTATGCATTCATTCATTTTTTTATTTATACATTAATTAATTAATTTATTCATTCCTTTTGTTATCCATTTATTTATTCATACATTCATTCATTTTTGTCCATTTTGTAATGTTTACAGCGTGTACGCAGATCCTTGTATCAAGAGCTGATGATGAGCATTGTAGTTTATATCTTCAGTTACTAGATAGAACTCTCATGTCAGAGGTAAGCATCACTACACATTACACATAGTTGGACAAATTGTCTGTAAGTTCTTTTGTCTAATATAAATTCAACAAATCATTTCGATGGCACCATCTCTACGAAAATTGATCTCAAATTACTACCTTGTGGCACAACACACATTGGCAACATCACTATATCCTATTTGTAACTGTACTGTGCATTTAATGATCATATACATTCATATGCACATTAAATTATTGTCATTTAATTTGTATTAAATATTATATGTGGGATGTTTTCAGGCCTTTACTCCCAATCAAAAACGACGTCTTCATTCATGGAAACAGCAGTGTCAACGACTGGCTAGACAACAGCAGTTTGCAAGACGACCAAGCTCACAAGAAAAGTCGCGAGGGTGCGTATAAATGGATGTGCAATAACCTAGAATAGCACTGTTTGAAAATACTTAAATAGCACATGTAATGACTCAGACAAACATTATGAAACTGAAAATCTTACCAAAACATAGAGAAATGTACATTTTATTATGAAAACATTGCATATTTTCATATGGTCTGTAAAATCCAAGTACCAAAACACTATGCTGGGCAAATTAATAATAATGTATTATTGTTGTGACTTACGTTATCCTCCCTCCCTCCCTCAGGTGGTACTATCCGTACCTGTCTAACCCTGCTATGGATCCTGTCAATAGTCTGTGCCCCCCTGCAGGTCAAGGGGGTGGGTCCAAACGTCGAGGATCACCTCGTATCATGAATAAGGGTTCTCCTGCAGGCCAGAGAAGTAATAGTACAGAAACACAGCCAACCACTGGCAAGGCACGACTGGTAAGACATGATATTTATTTATTGTATTAGTTGGCCAGGCAGTAAGTCAATTATTTTGTCAGCTAGATGTCAGCCAGTAAGTCAATAAGTCACTTGTCAGTCAGTAAGTCAATTGTCAGTCAGTAAGTCACTTGTCAGTCAATAAGTCACTTGTCAGTCAGTAAGTCACTTGTCAGTCAGTAAGTCACTTGTCAGTCAGTAAGTCACTTGTCAGTCATAAGTCAATAAGTCAATTGTCAGTCAGTAAGTCACTTGTCAGTCAGTAAGTCACTAGTTTGCCATTTATAAAATGGTGTAGTAGTTATTGAACTATGTAGGTCATGTAACTACTATAATGTTGTTTTACAGGTGAGGTCGCATGCCATTGTTGGTAGAACCAAGTCTTTACCTCTTAGATCAAATGTTTCTCAAACCTCACTGCAACAGCAAAGTATGTAAACATCTTTCTCATCATCATCATTTTGATCATGACCATCATCATTATGCTCGTCATCACTATCATTGACACTTTTATTATCATCGTTCTCATCACGATTTTCACCATAATCACCATCATTTTGCTCATGACCATCATCATCCTCATCATCACTATCAGTGACATTATTATTGTCACCATTATCATCATAAACACACCATTACCATCATTTTGCTCACAACCATCATCATGCTCCTCATCGCTATCATTTATTATCATCTTTCTTGTCACCGTTATCATTACTATTATCATCATAAACACCATTATCATTGTTATTATCATCTTAACTACTATCATTATCATCACCACTATCATTGATATATATCTTCATTGATATTGACATTCATTGTTATATACTAGATTCAGCAGACATTGATGGAATAGACAATAGTCTTGAATCACTGTGCCTCAGAATGACAGAGCAAGCTCTATCAGGTATGTTTTGTGTTTGTTGACCACATTTATTTCAGACTCTTCTCTTCTTGTCACTTGTCTCTTATTAACTTCTCTTCTTCTCACTCTTCTTCTCTCCTCTTCACTTGTCTCCACTTCTCTCCACTTGTCTCCTTTTCACTTCTCACTCTTCTTCTCTCCTCTTCACTTGTCTCTTCATCTCTTCCTTTTGCTCCTCTTCTCTCCTCTCCACTTGTCTCCTCTTCACTTCACTTCTTGTCTCTCTTTTCTTCACTTCTCTCTTCAACTTTTCTTTTTGCTCCTTTCCTTTTCACTTCTCTCCTCATCTCTTTGCTCCTCTTCTGTTCACTTATCTTAACTTCACTCCTCTTCACTTCTTTTCCTCTAATCTCCTTTTATCCAAACACAATAAATTACTCCTAATATAAAACAACATTCAATTTCAGACAGTCCTGGTGACAGAACCTGATGGGAACGAGTATGTATGGTAACAAAGTTACATCGTTGTGGTAGTACGTCTAATAGTTGTGACGATAATGTCAAAATAGTATAAGAAGTTTTACAGTCTTTCAATCCCCAAAAGATTTCTAGCAAGCAAACCACTAACTAAGCACTAGATATATAGCTTGTTTTTGTTGAGTTCACTAATAATATTATTAAAAAAAGATATATTTCTAAGTTATAGTATCCAAAAGTCCACCAAGTCATGTGAGGACCAAGTAATGTATATAGATATTCCTAAAATAATAGCAAAGTATAAAATTTCTGAAACATAGTTCCAGTTTTTGGAGTGTACATGTTTGTCAAAAAGAATTGTTTTTGCACAGCTGATTCTGCAGTGAACACTCCAAGGCTGAAAATAACTTGTGTGTTGTTTCTGATATTAGTTTAACAATATTGATTCAACATCTACTAAGGACTGCAACAGCTTGCCATGATAATATGTCAAACATATATAACCAAAATATATACTGAATCGAAAATGGTGACCAATTTGAATAACTATTGTTCTTGACTGACTAGCCTCTCATACATGTACACTGAACCAAAATATGGTGACCAATTTGAATAACTATTGTTCTTGACTGACTAGCCTCTCATACATGTACACTGAACCAAAATATGGTGACCAATTTGAATAACTATTGTTCTTGACTGACTAGCCTCTCATACATGTACACTGAACCAAAATATGGTGACCAATTTGAATAACTATTGTTCTTGACTGACTAGCCTCTCATACATGTACACTGAATCAAAATATGGTAACCAATTTGAATAACTATTGTTCTTGACTGACTAGCCTCTCATTCATGTGCACTGAATTTAAATATGGTGACCAATTTAAATAACTATTGTTCTTGACTGACTAGCCTCTCATTCATGTGCACTGAATCTAAATATGGTGACCAATTTAAATAACTATTGTTCTTGACTGACTAGCCTCTCATACATGTGGAAAATCCATATTGATCGCCCATGAGCACGAGGCAAGCCAATCAAGAACAATAGATCAACCTTTTACAGTGCAACGACTTCAACCGATCGCGAAGCCACCTAAGCAAAATTATCCAATCACGATCGAGATATGAACAATAGAATCTCTACAAATGTGTAAATTTTGGCTTAAAATGTTGATAATTTTCATTATATGTGAATGAAATACATTATGATTAAAAAATAACGTTTTTTAGCTTGTGAGAGCCCTGCACAAGGTTTATGTTTGATCTCAAAAATGTTAATTTTCCAATTTATTTAGGTGGCCTCGGTTGAAGTAGTAACACTGTAAGAAATAGTTGTAAAAGACGTAACATTGTACTTCTACATGTATTATTTGAAAATCACAAGAGTTGTAAATTTTGACTTGGAGGACTACCATAGCTTTTTTGTACCATATGGCTATTTTTGAACAAAGTGGTTGGCCAGAAGCATTCACTTTGGTTCAAAAACAAGACTATTTCATAAGTAAAAAATATTTTAACATTAACGTAGTAGCATTAAGGGTGAAGGCACTAAACTGGTGAAATGAATTAAGACTTAAAAAGGATTACTGTGTAGAGTCAAATATACAGAATTAGTGTATTAGTATTAAATATGCTAAAGTATATTTCACAGGTTAATGAAAACCACTCTAAAATAGAGAACAAATGAAGTAGAGTGGAATACTAAATATGCTTAAGTATATTTCACAAGTTTATGAAAACCACTCTAAAATAGAAAACAAATGAAGTAGAGTGGAATACTAAATATGCTTAAGTATATTTCACAGGTTAATGAAAACCACTCTAAAATAGAGAACAAATGAAGTAGAGTGGAATAGTAAGTTAAATACTGTGTTTCACAGTTTTAAGAAAACCAAAAACTTTACAGTGCAATAGTTGAACTATTGTATCCTTCATTGTAATGTGTATTGTGTGGACCGTACAGGACTGAGGGAATTCTTATAAGTTGTTCTCATTAACCCGTGAAATGCATTTCACAGATATAGAGTGCAAATAGTATAGAGTGGTTTTCATAAACCTGTGAAACACTCTTTAGTGTATCACTCTTTAATGCACCTTAATTCCATTGTGTTCTTTTGTTGTTATTTGACTATCACACTTTAACTAATACACTTTGTTTCACGGGTTAACGAAAACAGCTCTAATAGCTTAATAGTCTCTGTTCCCAAAATAGTTAGTTGTTTTGGGATGTAGCGTACACTCATACGTACTTTGACCAAGTTTAAATTCTATTTCACAAGTTTAGTGCCTTCACTCTTTATTATCATCTTTTAAAACAGCCAAAAAGCTATCATTTGTTGTAAATTAAATATGGTTATTGTTGACATTATTATTATTATTATCATTTTTCAAAATATTTTCAAGCTAGAGAATTTTAGACTGTGACAATTCTATTCAAAAATATTAAACTTAAAACTTAACTAAGAGTTCTAACATTGTAAAATTAATGTATCTTTGTTCTTATCTTGAAGACTAAACAACAGAATTCTTGAGAACATAATTCTTGAGAATTCTCCCTTTGAAGTAAATCCTTAACTGGGTTCTTGGGTTTTTGTTGACAAAAAAAGTCTTTGAAAAGAAAAGGAGCAAATTGAAATATCTATTGTTCTGACTGTTTTTTTTAACTATTTTATTTCCTTGCAATGGATCTGTTTGGGCCCATATTGCAAAATTAAAGTTCCGCAAGACCATTTCATTTTCTCACACGTGCATTGATTTGGTTTGTTTTCACAATAACCATAATGCCTTGTGTTTTGGGGGATAGCTATTCTATTTGAGTGTTAATGACTAAATAGTCACTAAAGAGTAACTATATTGCAAATAGTAAATCCATGAAATAAAAATATTAAATAGTACAAAATAGTGCTACATTAATTAAACAATGGAAAACAATAGAATTAGCAAAAATTGTACTAAATTGTACTATTTAGTATTTACTAATGTAACACGGATATACTATAATATGCACTATGTATCCATGAAATACAAATACTAAATGGTACAAAATAGTGCTATATTACAGCGGTTCTCAGTCACATGTGCACCACTCACATAAAAAGCACCGCTTTAAAACGTGAAGTTGGTGGACGTCAATCAAACTGTGTTTACCAGACGCATGGTGTTTTTACTTCAGTCGGGCTGCAAAACATGGCTGAATCCGACAAAGAGGTTATTGTGGGAATTCAGCTTCCAGATTCAGACATGTTTCGCAACCCGACTGAAGTAAAAAAACCATGGGTCTTGTAAACACAGTTTGATTGACAGGCCACCAACTTCACGTTTTATGGCGGCGCTTTTTATGCGAGCAGTGCACATGTGACTGAGAACTGCTGTAAACAAAAGAAAACAATAGAATTATAGCAAAAATTGTACTATTTTAGTATTTACTAGATGTTTCACGGATATATTATGTTCACTCTCTAATGTTTGCATCTAGATCTAGTTAATAACTATTATTATATTATTTTGCTCTAATAGGCTTTATTGAGTTACTATTAATAAGTACTATTAGTTTTACTCCACTGACCACTTCACCACAAGAAAAAAATATTTTGTAGTATGAACACTGTGACATTTTAGATTTAAAAAGGTGGATTTTGTTACAGTTTGCCAACCAACCATTGTTATTAGAACAAAGAAAATTAAAAAATCTATTGTGAAAATGGTTGGCAAATTAGCATCACAATACCAACACTTGTAAACACTACGCTCACATATACATTTAATAGTTACAGCCATCTCAACTCACACAAGCCTGTTCACTATAAAACATTGCTGTCTAGACTTAGTTTTGGTGGACGTCAATCAACGGTATTTCCAAGGCAACATGTCCTAAAATGTCAGCGATAATCTTGTTACACAGTTTCTATTCAAAAAGAAGATTTAATTCTTAGTATCAACATAGGATCTAATTTAAACAGATTAATTGTACAGCTAATTTATTGCCGATGTTAACAAACAACTTTGGCCGAGTTTCCTTGGAAATATGGTTGATTAACATCCACGTAAAATCAAGTCTAGACAAATATTATTTGGTGAAAAGGTGCTTGTTTGACGTGAGAATGGCTGTAACACATAATAATAGTGATAATTATCAGATATGATTTTATTTATACCAGGAAAGAGTCCTTATAAAACTTATCTTTGTAAAATAGCTGACTTTCCAAAAAAGTTGTTAAAATGTTGTATTATGACATGTATAAATGACTATAGGATGTACTCGCAATGTCCTAACGAAAGGATTAAAACACTTAAATATCCTTGTATTTTGTGCTGTTTATTTTAAGGTTTAAACTTAATGTGAATGCTTTTTTGTAGTGAGTGCAAACACATAGAATCAAATTGCTACTGTGGAATAGAGTGCAAACACTACATTCATGAAATAGAATCAAATTGCTACTGTGGAATAGAGTGCAAACACTATATCCATGAAATAGAATCAAATTGCTACTGTGGAATAGTGCACAGACACTATATCCATGAAATAGAATCAAATTGCTACTGTGGAATAGAGCACAAACACTATATCCATGAAATAGAATCAAATTGCTACTGGAATAGAGCACAAACACTATATCCATGAAATAGAATCAAATTGCTACTGTGGAATAGAGACTGCAAACACTCCATTCATTGATCAATCATTCATGGATTCATTCATTTAATATCCATTCTTTATTTGTTTACTTATTCCACATTTATCCATATAATAATTTATTCATTCATCCATGCATTGAAGCATTCATTCATTCAACCAAGCATTCATTCATTTTCTTAATTAGTAATGTTGCATTCGTACACTTACTCGCTTGACATTTTTATTATTCATTCATTCATTTACTTGCTTTTTAATGTTTCATTCATTCATTTACTCCCTTATACCATTCATGCATGCATCCAGTGATTTTCTCAGCCAGAATTCCATATTCCCCGTACAATGTCACCCAACGACATCGCATGTAGCTCCCTTGATGTGTCCAGTTCATTGCTCGCTAGCTCTGGCTCCTCCTGCGTCAAAAAGTATGACCGAATCCATTGCCGACACATTGGACATTTAAGTTCTAACTTTGAGAAACATATTCCACATACACACGCATGACGGCACGGTAGTAATACCCTAGTGACCGGCATACTATGGCATACAACACATGTTGAAATAGGCTCTTGGTTGTTTGAGGGTGATTCTGTTTCATCAGTTGAAACATACAATTTCTGCAAAACAAAAAGTCATGTAATGTCAGTGTCGTAGCATGGTCATTTTGACAAGTACGCACAGGGATACAAAAATACATGGAAAACGATTAAAAAACATTTGAAAATTTCCCACCTCAAGTATGCACATGCATATTTGCGTAATAGGCGCTACACCCCTGAATGTTTACAACTTAAGCAGCCATGTTTTATCAAGATGGAATTAGAAGGAAGGAAAGGTATGTGATTGTTATAGCTAACAACACAGAGCTTATAAAGTGAGTTGGCGATTCTCTTCAATCAATCAAACACAATTTGTCTAGACATTTTACAAACAAGTCATGAACAACACTTACAGTGTAAATCGAGAAACTGTGGGGCACCCAGAAATATTTTAGAAATTGTTTATTGTTTGTTGAACAACTCACAAACAACTCTTAGTCTAACTACAAAACGTTTATCATATAAAATATTTTTAGGTACACACAGTTTTTTGATTCGAACTGTAAATGAAAAAAACATTTTTGCAGATCTATAAGATATATTCTAGCTATCAGATCGCTAAGACTAAATATATTCAAGACATTGGTATCTTTGGCTCAATTTTCTATTTAAGATAACATTTCTACCTATTTCATCAATTAGTAGTCGAGACAAATTGTTGAAATAGGTAGAAATGTTATTTTAAATAGAAAATTGAGCCAAAAATTCAAATTGCCAACTTCACTTCACTTTTTGTCTAACGGTGCATAGCAATGAAATCGGCAGTTACAAAATGAAAACATCAGTAGCACCAACCTTCAAAGGAAATAATCTCCCATTTGCTATCTGTATGTACTGAGCAGCTAAACTAAGCCTTTTACTACCAGAAGATGATGAGCTACACTTGAATGCTGTTAACAGAGATACCTTGGGGAGAATGATAGAGAGAAATTAATAGAGGGATTTCATGGCAGTGTTTCCATGGCAGCCATGTTTGTGGTCAAAACAATGGAGCTTTTCTCTCAAGGGAACTGAAATCCTTTGTCTTTCAAAAACTTTTGATTTCTACTTGCCCACAATTTAACATGGTTGCCATAAAATACCAGTCTATAGGATGTTTACTATGGAACTCTGGCATACAAGTACTGGGTATGCTCATTAGGAAATTTCAAAAACATGGCTAAAAAATACTGGAATTTCTTTAAAAGGGACAAGTTCGAAATCTGATTGCTGTTATAAGACCATATAATAGATAACTAGAACAGGTTCCAATTTAAATCTGTACTTATGCAAATTGTGTTGATGTGTGCTAAACACACAGATCAACCAATCAGAGTATATTTTTTCTGAAGTGAACTTCTCTGATTGGTTGATCTGTGTGTTTAGCACACATCAACACAATTTGCATAAGTACAGATTTAAATGGGAAAGTACAGATTTAAATGGGAACCTGTTATAGAGAAAAGGATAAAAAGAAATGAATTGGATGTTTACTGCCTGGGAAAGGAGAATCACAGTGAAAGTATTCAATATCAACATGAAAAGGCAGTCTACACTGCCAGCAATCAAAAATGCATTGTCAATACTTTTGATATTTTGATTGGCAGCAGTCTCATCTTCGATGGCTGTGTTATTATGAAAGGTTCTGTAATACTCTGCACTTACAATTTCACAAGGATCTGTGTTCTCATGATGGTCAGTGTTTTTTGTCCGTTCATTCACAACAACAAGTTGGTACAATGAGTTGTCAAAACACTCTTGTTCCTGATTCTCAACCAACTCCACTGGAATCTGCTCTTTTATTTCAAAGTCTTGTCCTGATTCATAACTAAGCATATTGTTAAGTGAAAGAATCTGATGATTTTGTTGATGATAATGATTATGGTGGTGGTGATATTGATAATGAGAAGATGGTGCTGATGAATGAAGGGATGAATGATGGATGAATGAATGAACAGATGGATGGATGGATGGATGGATAGATGAATGATGGATGAATGGATGGATGAATGAATGGAAGAATGATGGATGCATGGATGGATGGATGAATGAATTGATGAATGAATGAATGGATGAATGAATGGATGAATGAATGGATGAATGGATGAATGAATGAATGGATGGATGAATGAATGGATGAATGAATGGACGAATGAATGACAGACGAATGAATGAATGAATGATGGACAAATGAATGGATGGATGAATGGACGGATGAATGAATAAATAAACATATGAATAAATGGACGAACAGATGAATAAATAATCAACAGCTACAATAGAAATAGACTGCATAGCCAGGCATTCCTTGTTGAGGTGAGAGAAGACTGGTGAACAAAAAGTCCCCTATCTTTGTCTCTTCTCACCAGCCTTCCCCCACTCCAACAAGGAATGCCTGGCTGTGCAGTCTACAAAATGTCAAGGATACTACTCAGTGGACCCCTTGCTTTCATAAGAACCAGCCAAAATTCTATGCACTGGTACAAAATGAACTTCATTTTCTCCACTATCATCATCATCATCATCATCACTGTTTGTTCTTGGTTCTTCTGTGCATAATGATTTCTCAATAGTTGCCATAGTTACACCCCAGTAGAATGTAGTATAACATGAAACAGTACTGCTGAATATGACAGAAATAAAACCTGCAATAAAAACGTACAATTATAAATACATAAAAAAAACAATAAAATAAATACATAAAATAAATATTGTATTTGTTAAAGCAGGCTATAATCTTTAATTATAGCTGGTGGGGGACTGCTGCCTCTCACACACACTACATTCTCTATATACAAGCACACTACATTCAAACTCACATGTTGAGTTTTGCGGAGGGAGGAAAACCAGATAACTTGGAGAAAAACCCTTGTGGCATGAGAGAGAACAACACATCAAACAAACTCTATTCATTTGTTGCCCGAGCCGGGAATCAAACTCAGGTCACAGTGGTAAAAGGCCAGAAAATGAAAACGATGATGATGATGATAATGATGATAAAAACAATGATAATGATAATAACAATGAGGATAACAATAAGGATGACAATAACAATGATGACAATGATAACGATAATGATAACAATGATAATGATAACAATGATGATAATGATAATGATAATGATAACAATAATGATAATGATAATGATAATGATAACAATAATGATAACAATAATGATAACAATAATGACAATGATGATAATGATAACAATAATGATAATGATAACAATGATGATAATGATAACAATAATGATAATGATAATGATAACAATAATGATAACAATAATGATAATGATAACAATAATGATAACAATAATGACAATGATGATAATGATAACAATAATGATAATGATAACAATGATGATAATGATAACAATAATGATAATGATAACAATGATGATAATGATAACAATAATGATAATGATAACAATGATGATAATGATAACAACGATGATAACGATAACAATAACGTAAATGATCACAATGATGTGAAAACAACGATAATCATAATACACGACATGCCATAATTACTCCTTGTCCCTCTTTTCGATATAATATAATATCTGAACAGAACTTATTTAATAAACAAAATTTCACAAACAAGTACAACTGTTTCACAAATAATTATCAAAAATACATAAAAAATTAACGATACATCTATCACATATAAACTTTCTCACCATCTTGCCACGGGGCATCTCCAAGTCGAACAACGAAAGGATTTTGCACTCCGGCGCGGGCCAGCTCTGGAATTTCTAGAGGGCTTCTAGGCTGTTCGCCTCTCATTGCTCTTCTTTCTAAAACTCCAAGTTTCAAAATGAAAAGGCCTAAAGCGAGAAATGCAGCTACGAGGACGAAAGCTGCCAACAGCGTCAGAAAGTCAGCCATTTTGAAAATTTTTTTATCAATACGCGCCCGCGGTGTCGTTCAACAAAGGTAGCCCAGTCCATGCAAAACCATTTTGTTATATTTCAAATATTATCGTATCTAAACTCCTTCTTTGTATTCGTATATAAATAACTTGACCTTCAATTCATGTATTTTATGTAATATAAATATAAAAGGACTGAGTTATTTAGATATAAATGTTTAAAACGTTTTGCGCTATTTGGGTTTCCTGTGTTGCCGCAAGTCAGCGGAGAAGCACAACTTCAAAAAAATCAAAATGGCAGATTCTAAAAAAGTTCCTAAACGATATGGATCTGTGATAAAGCTCAAAGAAGGGATGTATGGACGTTATAAAGAGCTTCACGCTGCAGTTTGGCCTAAAGTAGGTAGTAGAAACTCTTAGTGGAAAAACGTTTTAACGCGACTGCAGCGAAATGAATTATGGGTATATACATATCAAAACACAAAACATCGAGGTAGTCACAATCGTATGTGTTAATTATCATTTATATAAGCACCTTGCAATTGATTATTTTCTGTGTAGATGTATGTCTATGATCATGTTTTTGTAAAGAATAATGATTGTAAGCACCTTCAGTTGATTATTCGTGTTTAGACAGGGGAGATCCAGAAATTTGTCAGGGGGTGTCCCAATTGGAAATGAAGGGCTCGTCTGGTCCCTAAATGTCTTAAATAAAATAGGGGTAATTGCAGCACTAGGGGGTATTCGGTGCCTGAAGATCCAGCTCTGTTAGATGTAATTATGCCAATAACATCACAACAACAAACTACATGTTCTTGATGATCAGATAGTGAGCACCTCGATTATTTGTGTTTAGATGTATGCCCATAACATCTCAACAATAACCTCCATGTTCTTGACAAGAATTTGAGAATAATGGCTGCAAATAATTGATGATAGAGAGAAAGAAATAATGGAAATGAATGAGTGAATGAATTATGAATTAGTGATTGAATGAATGGATGAATAAATTGATGACTAAACAATTGAATGAATAACATGGTGAATGAATGAATAAATGAATGAATGAGTAAATGAATGAGCTAAGAAATGAATGAAGTTTTGAAATGTATATTTTCAGGTTTTAGAAAGAATCTATCAAAGTAATATAAGAAACTACACAATCTATTTTGACAAGCACAACAACTTACTTTTCTCCCATTTTGAATACAGTGGTGAGTAATTACTGCGGGTTTTTTTTTTTGACTTTCTGCGAAGTCAGACAATCCAACAGCTAGTTGAAAATATATGAAATTCATCTTTGGCTGCTGCTAATTACTCAGCACCTTTTATGTTTTGTGATTGTCAGCAGCCAAAAACAACTAGCTGTTAGGCCTGAATTCAGAGAAAGCCGGAAACCACAGTAAGTTAACATGTATGATGCAATTCAAATAGTTAAACTAAAAAAGCACTTATTTCATTTATTGTCTAAAGCTCATATCAATCCCTGATGTAAAAACTAGTTATTATGATAGCAGTTCATTCACTTTTGCTGCCCCTACACTCTGGAACTCCTTACCCGATGACACTAAAAACACTAAATCAGTACTAAGAGAGGGTCCTGAAGGGGTAAAATGGGAGCTGGGATTGGCCTTATTTTTTGACTGGGAAAATGGGATTGGATGCGCTGGGACTGGGATTTACAAATAAAAGAACAATAGAAAATGGGAATGGGATTGATGGGATTTAATATGTGATTTTTGACTGGGATTTTGTCCAAATATAAACTGGGATTCAGACCCCCCTTCAGTACCCTCTTAAGAGTAAACTTAAGTCTTTCCTCTTCTCTCAATCTTTTGCAAAATTCTACTGATTTTGTTTTCTCTTTAATCATCTTTATTTCAATTTTACATGTAAGGCGCATTGAGATTAGAAATGCACCATAGAAATAAATTATTATCATTTTTAAATCTAATAAAGAAACATTAATTCTAGGTGACAATTTTGATTCTGACATGGCAGCAATTGCCGCAGACCCTGTAACCATTGATTGGTGGAAAGAGTGTGAGCCATGCCAAGAGTCAATGGAATGGACAGGGCCTCCCCCCTCAGAGGGTGGTACAGGAGGTAACTGGTGGGCACCTTGTGAAGAAATGTTTCATGACGGACACCATGCAACACAATATTCATGATAAACACAGAATTTTTTCCTAATATAAATCTTTTTAATAATACTAGTATTACAATAATTGGTCAAAAAATATAGTAAATGTAACAGATTGTCATATAAATTGTGTTGTGAAAGCCAATGTAAGGGGGTTTTCATTTATTAGTGTATGGGGGGAGGGGTTGGCAAAATCACCTGTTGTCTTTTCCAAATATTACACAACCCCCCCCCCCCCCTTCATGGTTGGCAAAAATATCATAACCCTCCTATCTTTGCCCAGTTTATAACTAAAGCTGCATACAATTAGTGACTCCCCCCCCCCCCCCCTACCCCTATATACTTATAAATGAAAACCCCCTAATGAAGGCATTTCTGGGATGAAATTCGTTATTCTGTAAAAGTAAAAATAACAATGATAACAATAGTAGAAGTCATTTTTTATATTCAATCAAATTCAAAAGTCGATGTTTTAAATAACATTTCATAAAATTTCACTTTGTATATCATTTATCTATTATTTTATTTTAACATTTTTTTTCGCGCACCGTTGTACAATTTGACAAAAGGCGCATTTGCACAAGGATAACCTCGAGTAATTGAGGTTTCTATTGTTTAGTGTTAATATTTTCCCGTTTTTTGCGTGGAATCAGTTTGTGAATGTTTTTACAACAAATCGACGCTAAGCCTGAGCAAATGCGCCCTTTGTCAAATAGTACAGCGGTGCTAGATAACATGAAACTA
Organism: Metridium senile; assembly: GCA_949775045.1. Classification (NCBI taxonomy): domain Eukaryota; kingdom Metazoa; phylum Cnidaria; class Anthozoa; order Actiniaria; family Metridiidae; genus Metridium; species Metridium senile. Next base: position 1,612,314 of record OX459098.1, read on the forward strand.
GAACATTCAAGTTTCCACTCGTTTCCTCCAAGTCGTCGCATAAAAGTAGCGAACGCGCAATCCACGAAAAAATTGCTCTAGAACCTTGTGGTCATGAATTCAATATTAAAACTAGGCACTGAAGCTTGTCTGCAGTTTGCCGGGAAAGTACGCCTCGCTTTGGCTAGCCTGGCGATGACACGTATCACGTGACACACTAAAAACAAGGCAGTCACTCCTAATAGGACGGATAACATAATGAAGTTTCTTGACTTGGGGTCCCAGTTTTGAAGTAAGCTACTTATAACGGTGACCATCAAGACAGGGTAGATACTGAATGTGAAACGTGTGGACCAGAGTATAACAGTACTTTCCAGTATAAACCAGATTATAATCATAGTGAAAGATATCATTAGAGATACTGTTGTCGAGCTTTTCTCTAGAATGTCATCGTCATAGGTGAGAACGATAGACAGCCAGATAAGAGCGTTATAAGTACCAATAACTATAATCCCAGCAATGCCGTTGAACACAAGTACGTGGAATCCCCAGAAATCCCACAAAGATTGTTTCTCGAAGTCGTAATATTTCGCGAAGTTTACATACGCGAGGGCCAAGGCTAGTCCCTTGAGGAATGCCCCTAAAAATATCACAACACACCCAGGGATGATCATATTTCGACTGATAAAAACAACCCAGGCGATATCAAGTCCACTGGAGAGGATATAAAGCAGAAAGAACACGCAGCTCAAAGCATTAGGAAAGTTTCTTTTGAAGAGAATGGCCACTGCGTAAAGCATCCATAAAAGTTGCCAAAAATACACACCATACCAGAAGTACTTCGTCCACCAAGATAAAGACAAAGACACAGTATAGTGACTTGATATATAACTGGTTGAGTAATTCCCTAGAATCCACTTAAAGAAGAATTGATCGTTTGCATCTTGGAAGTACTGCGTGGCTACAAACACGGCAAAAATGAAGATGTTTAGTAGTGAGAGTACAGCACGACAAAGGAGGCTGCATATTGAAATAGCCATGTTATGGATGATTACGTTGATAAGTTCTTTTGTAATTCTGTGGGTTTATTTGAACAACTGAATGAAATTTTAACACAGCTGCGTCGAATGTCGTTTTCGACCTTCGATGTTTTCGACCTTCGATGTTTTCAACTCGATTGTTTTCAACTCGATTGTATATTTTTGCAACAAAAAAAAGTCACCAATGTAAACACAGGGTATTGTGTGTAAGTATAATCGACATATAGTTATGACGATATGTTGTGATCCTGTCGAATATAAATCGCACATAAATTTTACCCACAATTGTCGAATTGAAGTAGATGATATATCCAATCAGCTTTGAAGTACGTGACGATATTCGTGAACTTGTCGCTTTCGATTTATCGAAGTCAATCGAATAAAATAATTGTCGACTCAAAATGGATTGTGTATTCCAACAACTTTACAGAGACGATCTTTGACGTTCTAATGACTTTCCTCTGGATCCTGTCACTTTAGATTTATCGAAGACAATCGAAACTATGTTGCTCACGATTGTCGACTTAAATTATATTGTATATTCCAACAACTTTGCAGAGAAGATCTTTGTCGTTCTAATTACTTTCCTCTGTGCCCTGTCACTTTCGATTTATCGCAGTTACTAATAATCGGAGATAAATCAAATATATGTTCCCCACGAGTGGCATGTACACATTCCAACAATTTGATAGCGTTTTTCTTTGTCGATAGTTCAAATCAACTTTCCTCTGGTCAGTGTCAATAAATCGAAGAGTTAATCGAAGTTAATCGAAGTTAATCGAAGTCAATTGTATTAGTGTTGTCTCAACTATGTGGTTGTTGACTTTATAGCGACCTTGAAGTGTCAAACAAAATAGCTTACTTGTACAACTGTAACTCTTACGGCAGCTGCTTCTCTATTCTCCTTGTTCAACTGTATTCAATTTATGTCAGCAAGCTATCGCACAGAGCATCGAACCGTTTCCATCAGCATTTTAAACAAATACATTCCAATACTGAACCTTCGCAATGAATAACAACGACAAGCTTATTATAAGTCCTCCAATTTCTCGACGTCTTTGAAATGCAGCTTCTTCGTTGAATCTTGAGCAGAAATCTTTGATATTACGAAGTTCCTTAACAGGAATTTTCCAAACACACGTTTAATAAAACTCGTCAGTCGATTCTTTGCAATTATCAGCTCAGAGTTAATTCTTCTTGAAGGCTTGAAGAATATCGACGACAACTGCTTTGTGACTTTGAACTTTAAATAACTAACTTATAAAGCGAAAACTAATGACTTATTAACGAAGCACACCTTCAATATTTACAGTAATAGGCTTGACAGAAGTTCATCCAAAGGCAATATATATAGTGGAAGATGTCCAAGCGTGTATGCACTCGGAAATAAAGCGGCAGATGAAATTTGAGAGTCTCCAATCCTCATTCCAAAGCAGTTAATAATAGTCTTATCTCCGAACATAACGCGGCAAAGATTGTGGATCACAAAGTCGGGTTTGATAGCTCAGAAATTTCTAATAATTTTGATCTTGATATTCAAATGATGAAGAATTCGAACAATTAGAGGTTTTTATAAGGTCAATATAAAAACACAAACCATGCGTGACCATAACAACATTGCGATCATTCCTTGTGGGGTCCCTGTGGTAATCAACACAGGGATCCCACAAATTATAACAGTAGACTAGCCTTCCTCCCCATTTCTTACTTTTTTTAAAACTTTTTTCGGTCGTTCAGTTTTCTCCATCTTTCTTCCTAGCTTTCCATATTTTTCTTGTTCTGTTTTTGTTTGTTTTCCTCTTTTTACATTGTTTTTTTTTTATTAGCCTGCGAAATGATAGTTCGGTTTCAGTTTTTTATCACTGCCATTTTTTGTCCATCTCTCTCTATAAGTTTTTCCTTTTTTGATGCTGTCGTTTAATATAAGCTTTTTTGTCCCTTTTTTGTTTTGTTAAAGTTTCATTTCCCTGTCATAGTGGGAAGTGGCTATGGATTGTAAGCTGCCGCCGGTTTACCGTACTTTCCTTCATGTTACTTCCAACTGATTTTTTCACTGCTTTTCAACGTAAAGGTATTTCCTCAGTTCGTGCCCAAGCACGCAAAGCCATACAGCGAAGGTTATTATATTTCCTGTACACTGCCGAGTCAAAAAACTTCCTGTTTCATTAACATACCATACTCAAATTACAAACGATACCTCAGGTCAGAGTTAGTTGCTAGAGTTGCGTTGGAACAAATTTCCTGACGCTTCGTTGTTTATTGAAAATGGCCGAGAAAACCGCTTCTCAGAGCTCTTCTTCCGTCAAGATTACCATAGTTGCTTGTATCGCTATTTTGATGTGCTGTGGTGAGTTTGTACGAATCGAGGTACTCCTGAACGAGCAAAATATGAAATGGAAACGCTTTGAGGACAAGATGGACGCGATGTCCTCGATTGAAAACAAAAGAGACAGCCTCGGAATAAAGGAATGGCAAACATCGAATGAAAACGCAAAGAAGCTCGAGGAATTGCATCTAATTGTTAGAAGAAGCGTGAAAGATACTCTAAAACAGAACAAAAAACAAGAAAATCAAACTAAAGAGCGACTTACTAAGTTGATTGATCAGAGGATAAGAAAAGCCGTGTCAGCATTGCAAATAGCCAGGTATTGGATTCCAGGCCCTCCCGGTCCACAAGGTAAGCTGATATACACCTATTTCAATAATCGTTGTCGCAATAAAAGCTACAGTCCACACTCTGAAGCCTGCTAAGGATGTCGGTAATTGTTCTGTACAATAAACGTCATTAGGGCGAACTGTCTTTTGATAAGCTCATAAATAAGCTCATTGATAAACATTGTTTGATTATGTAACTGTTTGTAGGTTATATAACCCCCTTTGTCTTAAAGGGTAAGAAATAGAGTTTTTTGAATCCATAAGTTAGTGTATGTATGTATGTGCTTAATGATAGTAAGCACGAAACGAATCGAACCGAACCGAAATAAAGAAGTTTATAAACCAGCGCATTGAATCGAATTGATGTAAACATGGTCCTTCGAGCCGGATTATTTATGGAAACTACATGAAACCAAATGGAACGACTTATCAAGAAAAGAGATGGCGTTAAATATCAAGTGGATTGTATTTGTGAATACGTGAGTAATGTAAGCTCCGAAGATGGTCATCAGGTGAAAACAACGGCTAAAACTCTAGCGAATAAGGAAAAAGCTCTTTCAGTTTATAAGGATAAATATGAGCAGTGTTTTGAAGACCTACTGTTGGAAGCGACACCAGATGCGGTGGAAGAAATTCAATCTTCGTACAAGATATTTCAAGATAAATGTACGGCAATAGAGGAGATAATAGATATTATTCGAGATAACTATTTTACTGATGAGTTATCACAAGTTGCTGGTGCTCCCGCTAATCCTGCTTTTGATTCAACAATTTTGCAAGCAGTGAAGGAAATTGTGAATAATCAAGTTGAAACCTTACAACGCATCACGACTCAACAGCAAGAATCATTCAAGGATTTATTATTGTCTTCTAAAAGGGTGCCATCGAATGAAGTGAAATTACCTCAGTTGGAGTTAAAGTGTTTTAGTGGTGGATATGCACAATGGGTGGAGTTTTTCGACGCGTTCAAGTGTGCTGTGGATTCACGTGCTAATTTAGCTCCTGTTCAAAAGCTACAATATCTAAAGTCATGTCTCAAGGGAGAGGCGGCGACGCTTGTACGGAATTTGACTTTGAATGACTCTAATTACTCCATTGCCATTGAGTTATTGAAAGGAAGATACGAGAATGTGAAGAATATTCGTGAATCGCATTTTGATGCTATTTTCAACATCTCAAGCGTCACAAAGAAAAATGCAAATAACCTTCGAAAGTTGTGTTGTGTTTTGGATGAGAATCTTCAAGCGTTAAAGAATTTAGGAGAACCAATTGAATACTGGGACTCTTGGCTGGTCTATCACGCAAAGAAAAAGCTTGATGGTGAAACACGCTTCGAATGGGAAAAGCATACCGCGAGTGTTCAAAATCCTACTTTCAAGGCAATGCATGCTTTTATATCGGAGCATGCGTACGCTCTAGAAGCGTCTGAATCAAAGAAAGTCAACCATTTAAAGTTTAATCAGTCAACATCTACTGCTTCGTCAAAGTGTTTTACTATAACTCAAAGTGATACTTGTTTTTTGTGTTATGGTGATCATCGCCTGTCTTACTGTCCCGAATATACTTGTTTGGATCATCGACAAAGGAAAGCTAAAGTATTGAGCTTGAAGCTGTGTATCAACTGTTTTTCGAGACAACATTTTGTCTCCCGGTGTCCAAAGCCGGCAAGTTGCAGTCACTGTAAAAGAAAACATCATCCTACTCTTCATTATGATGAACAACCAAAAGAAAGCATCGAATCTTCAAATGCAAAGCAAGCCAACTGTTATGCTGAAAGTTTATCTAACGTCTCTACATATAGTGGAAAACCTGTAATCTTAAACAAGGAAGTTTTATTAGCTACTGCACTAGTTTATGCTACTACGAGCAATGGGGACAAGGTGTTGTGTAGAGCATTGTTGGATCCTGGATCTCAATCAAGTTTTATGACACATGGGTTTGCTCAACGTTTACGACTGAAAACAACATCGTTAAAGAATGGAATCAATGTTAATGGAATCGGCAGTATCAGAAAGGGAACTTTGGATAAATATGCTTGTTTGAATTTATCGTCATTGTCTTCCAAGTGTTCTTCTATTATGGTCAACGCATTATTAATCGACAAAATTACTTCAGATGTTCCTCGACGTTCCGTAATTGAGGTTGATTGGCCTCGGTTGAACAGTCTTGAACTGGCAGATCCTCATTTTCTTACTTCTGGACCAGTGGATGTTCTATTAGGAGCTGATGTTTATTCGCATCTTATTCTTGGAGATGTAGGAGTTCTCAAGAGCCCTGACGGAGAAATGTTAGCACAACAATCTATTTTCGGATGGATTATTACAGGATCAACTATGATGACAAGGCCGTCTGAGAACGATCAAGTTGAACAAGAGAACACTCTATCACATCTCATACAAACAGATGATCTCTTGAAAAGATTCTGGGAATTAGAAGAAAACCCATCAGCTAAGTGTTGGTCTTTAGAGGAGAAACGTTGTGAAAGTCATTTTGCAGAAACTACGTATCGTGAAGGAAGTGGAAGATATGTTGTGTCACCACCGTTCAAAGAAAATCGTAGCTTTGGAGAAAGCCGAGTACAAGCGTTAAAACGACTACATCAAACGGAAAAGCGTCTATCACGTGACCCAGTGTTAAAGGAGAGTTATACTGCAGTGATGAAAGAATATGTTGATTTGAATCACGCTGAAAAGATTTCCGACAAAGAAATGAATGTTGACAACGCTTATTACATGCCTCATCATGCAGTAATTAAAGAATCAAGTTCTACGACTAAGGTCAGAGTTGTCTTTGACGCATCTGCGAAAACGTCTACAGGAATTTCATTGAATGATTGTCTGATGGTCGGTCCTAAGATTCAAGAGGACTTAGTTGACATTCTAACTCGTTTTCGTCTACACCCTATAGCGTTCTCTGCAGATATCGCCAAAATGTACAGACAAGTGATTCTACATCCACGTGATCGTGATTATCATCGTTTTCTTTGGAGAGAAGATTCTACGCAAGAAGTAGAAGAGTACAGAATGACTACTGTGACGTTTGGAGTATCGTCATCAGCTTATCACGCTCAACGAGTTCTGACAGAATTAGCAAAGGATGAAGGTTCTAAATACACTCTCGCCTCACCGATTGTAAAACGTGATTTGTATATGGATGATTGTTTGTCTGGAGCTGCTGATGTATCAACTGCTGTACAAACGCAACGAGAGCTTACCGACTTATTGAAGGAAGGAGGATTTGACTTACGTAAATGGACATCGAATAGTACTGACCTACTCAAATCCATACCACAGGAACTTTGTGAACTTAAATCTGACTTTGACTTAGATTTTGGACAATCTAACTTCGTCATCAAGACTTTAGGCATGTATTTGTGTCCTATGGAAGATGAGTTTCTATTTAAAGTGCAGTCTATTGAAAGTTTGACTGATACTCGACCAATCACAAAACGCATATTCCTGTCCGACTCATCACGCATTTTTGACCCTTTGGGACTATTGGCACCTGTATTGATAACAGCCAAGATCCTATTCCAAAGTCTATGGTTGCAAGGTATTTCCTGGGACGATCCTCTCCCTGACGATCTTCTTCGAGAATGGACTAAGTGGAGAACGGAGTTAACTGCGTTAGAAGAATTACGTATGCCTAGATGTATAGTGCCAAAGAACAAAAGCGTTTCCAAGTATGAACTACATGGTTTTTGTGATGCGTCTGAGTCTGCTTACGCAGCGGTAGTTTACATGAGGACAGTATCTGTGAGTGGAGATATATCTATTAACCTGGTAGCAGCGAAGACTAAAGTTGCCCCATTGAAGAAGCAATCTATACCTAGACTAGAGCTATGTGGTGCTCTATTGTTGTCAAGGCTAGTACACCGAATTGTGAAAGCATTTTCTACCTTGAATAACATCATACTATACTGTTGGTCTGATTCAGTCGTAACATTGCATTGGATTTGCGGATCACCCAGCAAATGGCAAACGTTTGTGGGAAACCGTGTTAGCGAAATACAAGACCTCACCAATCCATCTTCCTGGAGGTATTGTCCAACTAAAGAGAACCCGGCAGATTGTGTTAGTCGTGGGATTAGCCCCAGTGATATGTTGTCGCACGCTCTTTGGTACACTGGACCGCCATGGTTACAATCTACGCCCGATGAATGGCCTACAATGTCTAACGAAATTACTACAGAGGTATCTACACTAGAGCAAAGAAATAACAGTGTTATCGTCACCAACTTGGTCAAGACAACGGAGTTGAAATCTGTCTTTGATTTGTTGCCTTATTCATCGTTTACAAAGCTTGTACGTGTATTAGCATGGTGTCGACGATGGAGATTGAGATGTACATCTGTAAGTTCAGAACCTAAGCCAGGTGGACCTTTAACTACGAATGAATTGAAGCTTTCCCTCTTGTTTCTGGTTAAAGAATCTCAACGTCAAGACTTTTCTGAAGAAATCAGCTGTTTAAAGAAAGGCAAAGTCATCTCCAGCAAGAGTAAGCTAGTATCCTTACATCCATTCCTGGACGACAACGAAGTACTACGTGTTGGTGGACGTTTAGATAAATCATCATTACCTTATGATCGAAAGCATCCAGTGCTTCTGTCCAAGCGTCACGCATTGACAGACCTTATAGTGCAGTACGAGCACTTGAGAAATCTACACGCTGGCCAGCAACTGCTTCTAGCCACTATTCGTCAGACCTATTGGATAATAGGAGCACGAGATCTGATTCGACGACTTGTACACAAGTGTGTAGTATGCAGAAGGCCACGAGCTGAAAGTCTACAGCAAATCATGGGATCTCTACCGTCTGATCGTATTACCTCTGGCCGAGCATTTATGAACACTGGTGTTGATTTTGCCGGTCCTGTCTTGATGAAATCTGGTCGTGGTCGTGGAACTAGGAATGAGAAGGCATGGATAGCTCTGTTTGTCTGTTTAGCTGTTAAGGCTATTCACATTGAACTTGTTACTAGTTTATCAACTGATGCATTCTTAGCAGCATTGAAGCGATTTGTTTCACGACGAGGAAAACCGAAAGCCATTTATAGCGACAATGGTACTAACTTTGTACGAGCTAACAAAGAATTACGTCAACTCACAGTTTCACAAGAGCATAACGACGTCGTAAGAAAGTATCTACAACAAGATCACATCGAATGGCATTTTATTCCCCAGAGAGGAAGTCATTTTGGAGGACTGTGGGAAGCGGGAGTGAAAAGTATGAAATACCATCTACGTAGAATCATCGGAAACGTAAGTTTAACTTACGAAGAACTGTATACTGTTCTATGCCAAATAGAAGCCTGCTTAAACTCACGTCCTCTCACTCCACTGTCATCGGATCCTTCGGACCTACAAGCTCTCACTCCTAGTCATTTCTTGGTGTCAGCTCCACTGAATGCACTTCCTGAGGAAAACGTGGCTGACGTCAAAGTTAACCGACTAAACAGATGGCAGCATCTACACCAACTGCACCAGCATTTTTGGAAACGATGGTCAACGGAATACCTCTCTAACTTACAGCAGAGACCAAAGTGGAGGAAAGAAAGGCGCAACTTAGAGAAAGATGATCTTGTAATCCTACAAGAGGATAACACTCCACCCACTAAATGGGTAATGGGAAGAGTAAAAGAACTTTATCTGGGAGAAGACAACAAGTGCAGAGTAGTAACTGTGAAGACTGCCAATGGTCTCATGAAAAGGCCAATAGCCAAACTAGTACTCTTATTAGCTGAACAAGAAGATTAAACTGAACACTGAACACTGAACATTGAACATTGAACACTGTTTGTTAATATTTTGAAGCAGTGCTTCAAGGTGGGGAATATGTTCTGTACAATAAACGTCATTAGGGCGAACTGTCTTTTGATAAGCTCATAAATAAGCTCATTGATAAACATTGTTTGATTATGTAACTGTTTGTAGGTTATATAACCCCCTTTGTCTTAAAGGGTAAGAAATAGAGTTTTTTGAATCCATAAGTTAGTGTATGTATGTATGTGCTTAATGATAGTAAGCACGAAACGAATCGAACCGAACCGAAATAAAGAAGTTTATAAACCAGCGCATTGAATCGAATTGATGTAAACAGTAATATCAACATAATTTGAGTTTTATTTGTCGTATTTTTAAGAAATATTTGTTTCATCTACGTACCACTGCAACAACTTGTTATGGTTATATGACACAAACACGTACAACTAAAATATGCTATGAATTAATTCGATATGAAGAGAAGTACCGACCTCCTTTGCAGGCTTCAGAGTGTGGACTATATTACAAATCACCGTGGCTCAATTGATTTTTGCATAGGAATCTAAACTTGTTACCCTAGCTAGTATAACGGGCGAGTGTTTATAAAAAAAAATCCTTTGGTCACAGTCATTGAATCTGTCCCATGCTGATCGCCTCATTCTGACGCTCATAGTCAATGCAAATGGTTAGCCTCCTCCGCAGGCAACACCTGAGTCCGAGAGTCATTTTCGTGAGTTTGGGGTTCGTGTGTTGAAAATTCGCAGAGGACAAAGCCTGGTCATTTTTTGCCATATGCTACAGGAAGCCCGCGTCATGTTTTTTCTTCGTTTCCTCTGACTAAGAGATGCCTGCAGATGGTCAGACCGGTTTTTTTTTATCTGAGCATGGGTTTATTTTAAATTTACACGTGACTTCGCCACTCGCCATAGTCCACTTTGCAAAAACGTTCCACTGGGTATAAAATGTAGGCTTTCCACTTTAAACATTTTCTCGTAAATGTGTGATAATGAGAGCCTTTGAAAGTTTACAAATATAACAATCGATATATTCCATGGTAGGAAAACAAGGAGAAAAAGGCCAGAAAGGCGATCAAGGAGGTAAAGGACGACGAGGTCCACAAGGACAACCAGGCAGACAGGGGAAGATGGGGCCACGAGGTCTAATGGGTGACCCGGGTATAAACGGAGCTCCTGGGCCCCGAGGGATGCCGGGACCGAAGGGGGATCCAGGTCTTTCTCTATCAGCTCCTTCGGTGATCATTTCTCCTCCTAATTTGATCGTAAACGAAAGCCAGTCCGCCATCTTCCATTGTTCTGCAAGTGGTTATCCACGATCTGTCGTTGTATGGAGTAAAGTCAATGGCTTGCTACCACCGAGTGCAATCTTTGATGACAGCGGTAAACTTCAAATAAAGCACGTGACCACACACGATTCGGGAGTATACCAATGTAAAGCATCAAACATTCTTGGCAAAGCACAAACAGCAGCAACTTTGGAAGTGAACTTCCCACCACAGATAAATTTAACTAAAGACCAGATTCATAAAAAGACCGGAAGTGATGTCATTCTACCCAAGTGTCACGTGACGGGGAATCCCAAACCAAAAATCACGTGGTCTAAAGCTGTTGGAACTTTACCCCAAAGTAGGACACATATCAAAGATGGAGAGTTGACATTATCAAGAGTGAACAAACATGATTCTGGTTCGTATTTGTGTCAAGCTGTAAACCCTCTTGGTGCCGCGACCTCGGGTCTCGTTCTAGTTGTTGTACCACTGCCAGTGTTTGTCTTGCAACCCAAACCATCCTACACGGTTGGTTTTGGTTCCCGATTGACCCTTGGGTGCAAAGCCAAAGGTGATCCTCGGCCTGTGATAACTTGGACCAAAGAGAACGGATTTCTTCCAGCAGGAAGATATGAGGTGAAAGAAGGCACTTTGATTCTAAGAGATCTAAGAAAAACAGATTCAGGTGTGTATGTGTGCACTGCTACCAGCGCTGGGGTGTCTGACATTAGTGTGAAAACAAAAGTTAGCATTAGTATTTTCAAAGACTGTTCACATATTTACAAAACCGGAGAAAGGCGTGATGGAGTTTACACTGTACAACCAGACGGCCAAGGCGCCTTTCAAGTCTACTGTGACATGACGACCGATGGTGGGGGTTGGACCGTGTTTCAGCGAAGAAAGGATGGTACAGGTATGTCATTAGCACTATCATCACTAATAACATCATCACTGATCACCTCAACGTACTGCCATCAACGTCATCTTCATCACTATTAACATCATCAATCAACATTATCACTACCATCATCACCTCAACGTACTGCCATCATCTTCATCACTATTAACATCATCAATCAACATTGTCACTACCATCACCTCAACGTACGTACTGCCATCAACGTCACCTTCATCACTATTAACATCGTCAATCAACATAATCATCGTCATCACCTCAACGAAACGTACTGCCATCAACGTCACCATCATCACTATTAACATCATCAATCCACATTATCACTACCATCATCTCAATGTACTGCCATCAACGTCACCTTCATCACTATTAACATCGTCAATCAACATAATCATCGTCATCACCTCAACGAAACGTACTGCCATCAACGTCACCATCATCACTATTAACATCATCAATCCACATTATCACTACCATCATCTCAATGTACTGCCATCAACGTCACCTTCATCACTATTAACATCGTCAATCAACATAATCATCGTCATCACCTCAACGAAACGTACTGCCATCAACGTCACCATCACTATTAACATCAATCAACATAATCATCGTCATCAACACCACAACGTACTGCCATCACCAGCAATTAACACCATCAATCAACATAATCATCGCCATCACCATCAATCATTTTTATCGTTGCAGTCAACTTCTATCGTAATTGGCAAGACTACAAAACGGGTTTTGGAAACCTGAATGGCGAGTTTTGGTTGGGCAACGATTACATTCACCGACTGACAAAGACAACCGTGCACCTTCGCGTCGACCTGGAGGACTGGGTAGGAAACAAGAAATATGCCAAATTTGGTAGTTTTAGTATTGGTGATGAAGCAGATAAGTACCGACTGACTGTGGGCTCGTATACTGGAAGTGCCGGGGATTCGTTATCGGGGTGGCACCAGAACATGTTCTTCAGCACTTTTGATAGAGATAACGATGTATATTTTTCAAATTGTGAGGTAAAATACGGGGGTGCATGGTGGTTTAAAAGTTGTCAAACATCCCACCTGAATGGTAAATACCTAGGAAATATAAATGATTGCAAAGGAGTCAGATGGCAAGCGTTCCAAGGCGGGGACGGTTGCCTATCTTTAAAAACTGCAGAGATGAAAATTAAGCCTTAGAGAGAATTCATTTGTGACCACACTAGTCTCCTTCACAGTTCGCTTTCAAGACTCCCCTAATATCATTATTTATAGTTTGTGTTAAGCTTAAAAGCTAAGAAAAGGTATAATTTAGCTTTGATTTGGTTATTCTTCCACGGTACTTTTGAATTTTCTTGAACAAGATGTGCGCGAGCGTGATGCGCAGTAGCAAGTGTCCGGAACTACCTTAAAAGGTTTCTATCATTGCAAGCTCAACGTTCGTCTCGCTTCGATGCAAAGGCCCGGATACCATTCAAGATGGCGCAGGGAACTGTGAAGGGGATTATTGCTCGATTGGTCAAGATAACGGCCCTGGTGAACATCGCATCACATCTGCATGTAAAGTGAAGTTTAAATGAGCAGATGGTATTCAAATAATCTGTACTTCGTCTTTATAGATCGTATACTTATAATAGTATAGAGAAATGCACCTTGAAATAACCCAACAAGACACAACCGGTCGTATACACTATGAACAGGGTTCGTGCTGATGTCAGTAACATCGATAAACGAAAATTTACGAAAATGACGTACAATACTAGAATTTTTACTTAACTTTAACAATTCAAGGGCTTTTCAAGTGCCCTTAAAAACGTAAATCAATTCTAAGGAGTTTTCAAGGAGTAGCACGAACCCTGCTATGAAGCATGCAAAGGATAACGGTAATATGAACTTAATTTGCAGTTTATAACTCGTTCTTCAAGAAATATGTTTCATCAACTACCACTGCAACAATTTCTTATGGTTATGTAACAAACACGTACAACCACAACATTCTAGGAATAAATCGAAAACAAATACCGGATATCCTTTGCAAGATTCAGAGTGTGGACTGTATCTTTAATTGTTATAATGATTTTGGACTGTGTTCCAACCTCAAATGCTTATTTTAAATCCCAAAGTTAATCAGGGGTTAGCGGTAGCACTGGTTAATCATCCCAAAACCTAGGCTCCTCCGCAGGCCACTCCATAGGGATTCCTTTGAAGCATGAGAAAACAGACGTTGTTTCGCTCCTCGTCCCCTCGCGAAACTAACTTTCGCGGGGGGAAGAGGAGCGAAACAACGTCTGTTTTCTCAGGCTAATTCCTTTGTTGACGCGATCGGGATTCCTGTGTTGAAATAATTGTCAGGGAAGAACTGGGACGAGCGAGGGACGAGCCTCTCACCCTCCCCCGCCATTTTTTTTCTCCTCACCACAGAAAACCCGATGAAAAGAGATATAAGAAATACCTGCGGAGAAGGCTACCTAAAACCTATGGAGATAAACCTGGGATATTGTTAAACGAGCTATGATTGGCTGAACTTGGCTATTTTTGAATGAGTTTAGAACTAGCTTAGAACAAAAATGTGTTCATTTATAGAACTAGTCGTTATCATTTGTATTTTGTTTATTAAAGTAAGGCTGTACAATCCAAACGACATTGTAACACGCACCTGTGGAATACAAACACAATGAAAACAATAAAAATATGTGGTAAAATATAGAGGATATTATACGGCGGCGCGAAGATATGAATTTTATGTTCGAGTGGTGAAAACAATATTTTACGAGAGCGCAGCGAGTAAAATGTTGTTTTTAACAAGAGGAAAAAAAATCCATATCTTTAAGCCACCGTGTAATGTTCTTTTTATTGTATGGACAAAAAAAAAAATAGGACGCGCGTGTACATACGGGACATTTGGTACATATTTTTGTCATATCTTCACTAGTGAAAATATGGAAATACGAGTGTTTTAGTTTCCGATAAAACACTATTATCCGTATAATAAACACTAACAGTGATAATAAATTGTACAGAAAATGACTATGAAAAGCTTACGGCACGAACGCGGTCAAGGCAATCAAAACTCTTAAAATGTCATACGAAAGCTTCCCTAAGGGGCTGTTTATATGATGGCGAGTTGTCCCTGCTAGCCGGGATAACTCTATTGTTTTGTGTTCCCCGAGGAATTCAAGACAATAGAGTTATCCCGGCTAGCAGGGAAAACTCGCTTCCATATAAACAGCCCCTAAATAGAATAGAATACATCACATGCTATCGAGGCTCAGACTAAGCAACGAAAAACAGATATTTCATTTATTACAGTCAAACCAGCTGATGCGTTCCTATCAAAGTTAGAAGATCCCATTTATTTCTTGGAATTTAAATTTGCATTTTAAAATTTGCATTAGGGAATCAAAAGTTCAAAATGCAGACTTCAACAGTCGCTAAATCACGATATTGTTGTTAATAACTGATAATGCCAATGTAATAAAATACTTTAGAAACTCTTTATAACGTCTGTATTACACAAGGTAAACAAGGTTTCGCAAGTTTCTGTTGTTAAAAAATCTATTGAAAGTAATGTTTTGATTTGATGCCGTTTATGAGATTTACAACATTCGATTCGTTTATGCCAATTTCAAAATAAATCATAAATCATATTTCGATAAAAATATAGAATCGTTTGACCTACATAGGAACGCACGAGCTGGTTTGACTGTAAAGCAGACTATACACCTATTTCAATTAACGTTGTCCTTCTGGAATGGTTGATCTGAGACCGATAGGAATTGTGGGAGCTCGTTAAACTGCAAATGCACTATTATAATCACGCTTGAATATTAATGTTTACTTCTGAAATACTGTTATCTGTAATTCAGCACCATTCAAGTGTGATTAAAACAATGTATTTGAAATTTAACGAGCTCCCACAATTCCTATCGGTCTTAGATCAACCATTCCAGATGGACAACGTTAATTGAAATAGGTGTATATTTCAGCTTAGCTGGTGGGGACCTGCTGTCTCTCTTACACACTACATTCTATATTCACAAGCAGACAGAGCACGTGGAAGTTACGGCATCTCACCTGATGATTTCCATGATAGCGATGATCCTGTAAAACTAGCCGATTAGTAAACAACACAGTTAGACATCAATATACAGTTAATCTTGACATTAATTAGAGTACCCACACTAAATCCAGACAAACAAATTTAACGCCCTATGTTATAACTTGTTCTTGGCCGTCGCGTAATAGAAAACATGCGCACATGCTGTGTGAAGTTAAAACACGTGCGGTTGTCACAAAACGAGAGAAGTGTTCAGAGAAGCACGACGTGAAGCAAAGTGCTTCTCAACATTTCCCGAGTGTTCTGACAATCCCCAAGTGCTTTATTATAACTCCATACAGCACAGAAAGGAAGTTTTCTATTTCTTTTATAAAATACCAATTGACATCTTTAATCAACATTTAAAAAATTCATGAATAATTAATGACTATTTTGTCCAAATTTACAAAAGAAATCGTAACCATGTCGAGTGGTCTAAATCCTGATAAAGATTCACCCTAATTTACATAAGCTTTAACCTGAATTTTCTCTAATAAACTTTCATAAATCCTTGATTTAAAAAAATATATATATATAGGTTGGAGTTTTTGAAGTCGTTCAATAAACTCGCAGATCTGTGTGCTCTCATAAAGCACGCGCCTAAACCAATCAGAATGTGAACAGAGTGTTGCTTAGTGACGTTTCAAACGATTAAAAATGTTATCATTTATAATACGCGCATTTGATCATACTGATCCATTTGGTGTAAGCTGTTGTTAGTGCGAGTACTCTGTGATTAAAAACGTTTGGGATTCAATTATTGTAGTCTTACTGCGGTTTTCGACTTTCAGCGAACTCAGACATTTCAACGGTTAGTTGTGAAGTACGTTTTTGGCTGCCGTCAGTCAAAAACATAAAAGATGCCGAGTAATTAGCAGCAGCCAAAAACGTATTCCACAACTAGACATTGGAATGTCTCAGTTGGCAGAAAGACGAAAACCGCAGTAACTTATTGATTAGTACACACTGCAAAATGTGTTGGGTCAGTCACAAACATAAACGGGTGCAATAACTTCAGAGAAAGAGGCAATCTTACACAAAATTAGAAGCTTGTACATCGAAGTCTGTGCATATATATATATATATGTCAATCATTAAATAAACATATTTACCTAGCTATAACCTTACCACATTTCAATTTACCGCTTTTTCCAATTTGAGACATTTTCATTCCACAATAACTTTCTCCTTTTTCTTGGTGGTGGAGCACACTGACGATACCTTCGCCCGGCGTTACTCTATGGTGGAGAAGCTAGAATAGTTGTCATGGATTGCTGTTTGTCATTTCATCGTTGTTGGAGAAGAACAGGAAGATAAAGAACACATGAAGAGGACTTGTGTTGGAGAACGCAAGAAATCCACCATGCAATGCTGCTACTTACTTACTTACTTACAGACCACAGAAAAATAGCGATGACAACATAGATGACATAAACCACGTTGAAGAACAACGTACTTTGATGTTGGTGGAGAACAGTAGAAGAATGGCATCACTTACTTTCTTGGAGACCACAAACGATGACAACAACAACATAAATATCATTCAAGAACAATGTTATTACGTTGTTGAAGAACACCGGGAGAATGGTGGAGATTGTGAACTACGATGAAGAGCAGGAATCACGTTGCCGAACAACCAATAGCTTGCTTTTAATAACCTCAATGGTTGGTGGAGAATACGAAATAGGTAACGTCACAACAGGTGGATATGAATTATCACGCAAACGTTCACCGAAACAGATTGATTTACCATGAAAAACAACAAATTATAATCAGGAGCACACGCCTAAGACACACTTGGTAGAGACGGTGTCATATGCACACCACAGACGTTTCAAGTAAGAGTTCATTGTGCAGCTTTCAGTTGACCAACCAACACGAATACGCTGGCAATATCAGACTCTACTATCGTTGAATTAGCACAGAGAAGGCAGATATTTGGATTGAAACTAGGTCATTTAAATTTCCAGTTAATACCTTTAATGAAATGATATCAACAGCAATACAGACACAAATAATAACTAAAGGGTTATGGGAATTCTTGCCGAAGTAATTTTAATGAAAGCGAAGGTACTTAGACTAAAACATCGCTTTAAGCTAAGAGCGCGCGTTGCGTTATATAAGGAATGCCCGTACTAAAATCACTAAAATAAAATGTTAAAATGTAAACTGGCCTAATCTATCACCCACATAAGCCCCACGACACGATGAAATAATAATAATCACAAACTTAAGATCTACAAACTGTTCAAGTAAAGTTTGATTCATGGAGTGAAATGTTCTTCAATCTTGTTTATAAAGTTCAAAATGGATGACGCCAAACACTAGAGCTTCCAGGTGTTCAGTTCAATGTTCACGTGGTTATGACAAGCGTCCTTACCACCAGATTTCAAACGTTTCAATCTTGTGCACAGTTGTGTGAAGTTCGTATGAATTTAGAATAACACGAGCTACACCAAAGTAGGTCTTACTTCTTGGTAATCTTGCATACGAGTGTCCAAGGAACCTTCACAAACAAGACACACCAAACATAGCTTTCTTCTGACAAAGTTCGTATGAATTGTGATCGTAAACAGGAGCCTCGCCAAAGTAGGACTTTCCTCTAAGTAATCCTGTGTTCAGTTGTATAAATTCCAAGGGATCTTCACAAGCATTAGAAACAAACCAAAGTAAAGATTTTCCACGGCAATCTTGTGTAAAGTTGTATCAAAATCAGGTGAATCGCAATGTTCATCAAATATGTATAGTTTGAGTAGGTCATGCAATAATACTCATTCAGCACATCAGAATAAAATGTCTTTGTAAAAGAGCCACACCAGTAACAACACTGTCTTCTTTATAATCTTGCATATTAATAGTTAATGGATCATGGTAACTAGTAGCAACAGTACAATATGGTTCATTGTTATATGTACAGTTTAAAGTAGTGTTCTAGTATCTTCTCATACCGCCGGCACTCCTAGGTGGAGCAGCCTTGTAAGGATCATAACGAGCATCAGCACCACCACCAGAGTGTCTCCTATCAGGTCCGCCACCACCAGCATAAGGTACTGGAAGGCCGCCAGCACCTACACCCCAAGAGGGATGGGGTGCGTCTCTTGTCATTGCTGAACCACGTGATCTGTCGTCGATAATACCACGTGCAGGGATAGGACCAGGATGCATTGCGTCTCCTCCCCAGGCTCCATGAGGCGCAGCCGACTGACGTGGGGGTACTCCACGGTCACGTGTTTCATACACGTGGCCAGCTGACTTTGAGTCCATTCCCCTTCCTCTATCACGGCTTCTTCCATCTAACGCATCACGCTGTCTTGCTTGGAGGTCAGCATTAGGGTCACCACGCCAGTCACGTGATGATACTTTGACAGGCTCGCCTACGACCCCGCCCGATCCATGACGCGCATGCTCCATAGCCCGATAACGAGCATCAACAGCAGTAGAGGATCTAGTGTCCAATCCACCTCCAACCATGGGTACATGGCCGCCTCTATCAGGGCGAGGTACTATTGGTCGTCTAGTATCACGTGGGTCAGGTTGACGCCATTCTCCAGAATGACCCGCTGACAAAGACCGTTCAATGTCAATTTGATCAAGACCTTTATTAGGCCCGTTGTTACCAAGGATACCACTAACGCCAGCACGTTCCAATAGTATTGACAAGCTCTTCTGGGGATCAATTGGACCGACAGACGATGGGTTTGCGTTACTCCAACCCTTGTCACGATCACTTGCGTGACCGCGAATGTCTTTACGAGAATCACTATGACGACGGTCATCTTTTTTACGTCGGTCGTCACCACGTGAGAAATCCTCATCACGTCGACCACTACTGCTTGTCCTGGTTCGCGAGTCATCACGGTGTCCTTTACTATCACGACGATCTATCAACTTATCGTCAGAGCGTCTCGAAGACTGCTCTAGAGTACCACCAAAAAAGTCTGGTCTGCTGTCTGCACCCATTGCAGGACGCTTAGAGTCCTGCCAGAAGCCAGCACGTTGACCTGCAGATGAGTCCTCGAAAGGACCCCCAGCAGTTCGTTTCAGTCCAGATGCGCGACGATCTCGATCCAAGCGTTGGAGACGATCACGATCGATACGTTCCCGCTCATGACGTTGTCGTTCTAAGCGTTCACGTTCAATACGTGCCAATCTGTCCGTTTCAATACGTTCACGGTTTAGTCTCTCACGTTCTAGAATTACTTCACGGTCTCTTCGTTCACGTTCAAGACGTTCACGTTCTTCGCGTTCACGGCGTAGACGTTCCAGCTCACGACGGCGTTCGAGTTCACGTTGCAGGCGAAGTTTTTCTTGTTCTTGCTTTTGTCGCTGCTCGCGTAGAAACATCTGTCGCCGTCTTTCGCGTTCTCTTTCGCGTTCACGTTCTCGTTCACGTATCATAGCGCGTTCACGTGCGATACGCTCACGTTCTCGCCGTAGTCTTTGGTTGCGTTCTCGTTCACGTTGTACCCTTACGTCGCGAGCTCGGTCCTGTCGTTGTCGTTCCACTCTGTCACGTCGTATCTCTTCTAAGGATTTAATGGGTGAGTCGTTGGTTTTTTCAGCACTTCGGCTCTTGCGACCTTGCGATGTAGATTTATCATCCTCTTTGTCTTTGTTCGATTCATCGGCCACTCCTTCGCCTTTGCTGTCTTCCGTAGGAACTGCAGGATCACCAGACTCTTCTCCATCCTTGCTTTCCTCTTTTTTCTCGTCCTTCTTGTCCTCCTTCTCGTCTTTCTTGTCCTCCTTCTTAACGTCCTTCGCATCTTTCTTGTCCTCCTTTTTGCCGTCTTTCATATCTTTCTTCTCCTCTTTCACATCTTTCTTCTCATCCTTCTTGGTGTCTTTGCCGTCCTTCTTGTCGACCTTTTTAGCGGTGGACGAACTGCTACTGCTGCCTGTATTTATTGTTAGTCATAAAACAGAACATTGAGACTGTGAAAACATATGATATCAACACACAACAACAACATCAACACATCAAAGAACTCAGTCATCACCACAACCACTATGCAAGGAATAATGCGCGTGGGTTTTATTGATATTAATCATGTCACTACCATTATATTATGTACAGTTATGCACACTCCTTGATATTCCCGTCAAAACGAGTGGGAACTGACCTCTCTATCTAAACTACGGAACGTGTATTTTGAAGCGGAAGACAACACAATTAACTCGATGTTCAGATTCTTTGGCATCAGGTGTGTAAGATAGATGCATACTAGTTAATGAACGTGAGAAAGCGCACATTATTTCATACTGTTTGGACAACATTCAACACTCCATCCTGGTTCGCGCAGTTTCTTGTAGTAGTGAGCAAAGACATCATTCACAAAATATCACTTCGTATTTGTTCGACAAAATGGCGCTGGGTTAAGGCTAGCATCTTCGAATTATTATAATACGCAGCTTAGCAAACTACTGGCTTGATTTCTTGTTATCTTGGGTATTTTAGTTCTCTTTGGAAGATTCAAATCAGTCATATAAACACATCCCAATTTAAGTTCATGAGATTATCCAGTAGACCAACGATGAGATAAATCATTTAATTTCAGTTGCGAGGTATGGAATCGTCATCAGATATATCACTAACAATTCAGAATAACAAATATACTATTTTAGAAAGCTTAGACAGAGAAAAATCCCTGTTCGCGAAGTATGAAAACTAATCTTAATTTTGCATAATTCTGACACAGAGAAAATCCAGCTCTTGTATTCGCCAGTCAAGTAATGTTTTGACTTTTCAAGATGGGAATTTGGGTTACTCCATGATTGATGATTTCAACAGCAAAATACTTGTTTGCATGTTATAGGCGCATCCCATTGTCCACTGTTTCGCATGAGCACGGAGTTATTTTGCATACATCAATCCTTCGCCTACTTCGACAGAGATTCATCAATTACCCAGAAAGCATCACTACAATAAACACCAACCACTTGAGATTCCCTACGCGCAATAGATGTGCACAAGAGACTCATGTTTTCGTAGTTTCAAACAAAGAGAAACGTCACCAATGCTTAATACTAAATGTTACTCATACAACGTTTGCTAATCCATCTATCATTAGTATTTGTGTAAATTAAAATGAGAACTCAGTCGAACAAAGTTGCCTTACTTTAATCATGGTCACTGAATCAGACTTTTGCACTACACTGTGTTGATTAATTGATTCCCCTGTCCACCCACTTTTCTCTCAAGATGGGCTTTCTGTGGTAGAAGCACTAGACCCTCTCGGGCAAAGCTCAATACAACACAGGAAGCCCACAATAGGCATTGTTCTTAAACCACACACAACTTCAAAGCTGATTTAAGTGACCATTATTAAAGCAGAACTTGAAAACGACGAAACAAATATTTTTTGCTGTTTTTGGGAAATTTTATTTTTGCTTCTAGTACAGAAATATTTGTGATGTTTGTAGGAAGTGTAAGTGTTTTAGGGAGGATCTTACCTGGTGATTTTGCTGCAGCCCTGGTCGCAGGTTTTTTACCTTTTTCTGGCTGTTTCTTTGCGGCAGGTTTTGCTTTGCTGGATGTTTTGTCTGCAGCGGCTATAAGTAAGCAATGTTAATGTTAGGTAATATAATGAAATTTGTAACACGGTAAAAAATGTTGACTTAACTTTACTAAATGGAAACTAGCAAGTAAACTAGTATAGTCTGCGTCGGTGTTTGATATAAACTATAGGTAATAGAATGAAATTTGTAACACCGTAAAAAATGTTGACTTAACTTTACTGACATTTCTAGCTTTAGCCCTTCATCAGAGACTACCTATTATATCGTTTATATCAAACACAAATGCAGCCTATACTAGTTTATTCGCTAGTTTCCATTTAGTGTTAATGTTAAAGACCTTCTGGCTCCTCTGTTGTGTACTTTAAAAACGATCTCATACCACAAGAATCATAAATCAATCATAACAGCCATTAAAGCAATGATAAAGTAGAGCAATAAAGCTGGGTTCCCTGTGGCAAATACATAAACGACTAAACAAACAGTACAAATTAATATCGCCTTAGGTCCCCCACAGTTGCCCTGTACTACATTGGTCCTTGTGGTGTAGTGGTAACACGTAGGACTAGAAAGTAGAGTTCAATTGTCCTATTTCATTATGACGTCACATCAAAACATTCTATTGTCTTAAAGCTAAGGATCATGGACGCCAGTGGGGGACAGATTCATAACAACAATACGAGAATACACAATAAAATTGCATTTACAAGACGGAGAGGAAAGAAATGACAACAAAATGCCATAAATATGAAAGTATAAACATAGACATACATAAAAACTAGATAATATGAAGCTCAATTTTAAAAGAGAAGGAAGATTTAGTTGAAATTGCCATTGTTTTTGGCGATTCTATCCCCCACTATAAACACATTGTGACGTCATAATGAAATAGGGCAATTCACGCCAAGGGCATATGATATTTTTCTCATGTATCTGTATTTCACTTATACTTATATACCTTTCTTGTCAGCAGCCTTTTTGTCAGCGGCTCTCTTAGCAGCAGTGGATGTTCCTGGTGTTTGTGAAGGAACACGATCACCTTTTGCCTAAACAAAACATACACACAATTCAGTCATTTCATTTTGTTGACAAATAGGCGAAGTGCACAAATGTCATATTCTAGAACAAAGCATAATGGGAAACTGAGCCTTTGTAATATTTTATGGCACTAAAATAATTCATATCTATTTTTTGCTGTTTTTTTTTTATCTGTTGCTAAAATGCTTGCAGTTTTTCAGGATTCGTGCTGATGTCAGTAAACAAAATCTAAGGAGTTTTCAAGGACCAAAAAGTAATTTTTAAGCACTTTTTGCGACAACTTTGATATACGAAAATTTACGATTTTACGAAAATGATGTACAATACTATGATTTTTACTTAACTTTAATTTGCAATACTGGAATTTTTACCCTAGTCTAGCTAGAATTATGGAGTTTTTAAGGAGTTTTTGCTGATTTTCTAAAATTCAAGGGCTTTTCAAGTGCCCTTAAAAACATAAATCAAATCCTAGGAGTTTTCAAGGAGTTTAAGGAGTAGCACGAACCCCGAGTTTTTATAAAGGCATAAGAAGTACTCAGTTTTTCATCATACCTTGTTCTAGAAAATGACAGTAAGTGACAGTATATTTTGACCCTTACCCTGTCAACAGTAATAGTACGTCCATGAAGCTCAGTCCTGTGTAAATGTGAAATACATTTGGCAGCTTCCTCACTGGTTGACATGGTAACCAGACCAAAACACTGTGCTCCTGGGGCTTTAGAGTTAGTGACAATCTTTGCACCTACAACCTGGGGAAACAATAAAATATTTGGTTAGTCTATTATTGGATGATTGAGTGTTTATGACTCTAGAAGCAGTTGTTGAGACCATGATTTAGCATGTGGCATTCAGAAGACATAGAGCAAATACTGGATCTGGAGATATGTTATTTATTTGATTTTTTTAATGTGAAAATGTAAATTGATATTGGTGATTTAGAAGTTAATAAATATTATAACTATTAACTTTATTATGAAATTTGTGGAGCAATTGAAAAATTCTGGAGCAAAGAACAATAGAAATCTATGGTGGTTGTATGTTTCAAGTTTCTTGGGCCAGTTGTACAAAGCCTGGATAAAGTTATAATTTGCATAGGTTTTATCTGTTGGAAAGCACTATTCAAGACTTTGTACAACTGGTCCCTGGTGTATAGCACTATTCAGGCTTTGTACAACCAGCCCCTGGTATAGTATGTTGTAATTAGAGACAGACAGACAGATTCATCCTCTCACCTTTCCATGTTGACTAAACCTTGTCTTGAGATCCGCAGCTCTAGTAACAGACGACAAGTTACTGACCCAGAGGTTTTTACCACTTTCCTTTTTCTCTTTAGCTGCAGCAGCTGCCTTGGATTTACTATCTGCTGTCTTTTTATCGTCAGTCTTCTTAGCAGAGCCAGGTTTCTTGCTGTCTGGTGTCTTCTTGGTGCTGGTTTTAGAGCTACTTTCTTTGCTGTCTGAACTGGACTTTCCTTCCCCTTTCTTGGCTGGTGTTTCTGACTTTTTCTCATCAGCCTTGTCTGATTTTTCTTTAGATTTTTCTTTGCATTCATCTGAAGGATTTTAGAAACATATACAAAGTGTGAAACAATAGTCTCAAAGTTTTCTGGGGGTGGGGAACAGTAAGATACTTGTCTTTTTCATAATCACCTAACATTTTTTGTATGCCTTTCAAGATAAGAAAAATATTGTTTTTCTTTGAGATTGGCTTTGAAACAGCCACTTCTTATTTTACTCAGGCTTAACAACTATTGGTGAACAACAATTTTCATTTTGCCTCAAAACTATTCCTTAATGCTTAATAATAATATTTAAAGAGAAAAGTCTCAGGATGGTCCTCAGGTTTACCTCACCAACCTCAAAAGCAGGTCTTGAAATAAAAAAAAAACAGAATGGCCTGTCTCTTCCAGATAAAGACACATTGAAAGATGATTTCCGGTAAACTTTAACTACAGTGTTATTATCTATTTGTCAGTTCATAATTATTTTTGCCTGTCAAATCTTAATTTTGGCCAGACTTTTAGTGATTGGCAGACAGCTATTTCAAGCCCTGGAAAGGATGAAGAGCAATGTGTTCTCAGTTACAAACCTTTCTTTTCTTTGGCCTTTTTTGCTGCTTCATCTTCCTCAGCCTTAGCAGCTGCCTTCAGTTCCTCATCTAAATCATCTTGTACTCCATCTGTGTGGACAAACAGAGACACAGACAAACCATTCTCTTTAGATGTGTCTGCATCTGATGTGTCCATTACAGAGACTGCTGTCTTACGTTCACTTGTGTTGACCTCTAGGCTGATGTAGTCTTCACTGGTTGATGCAGATTCCTCTTTAGGTTTGGACGGCTCTATAAAAAAAGAACCATCTTATTATCTCATCCTAATATTAGATATATCCTCCTATTGTGTATACTTGGATCAAAATCTTTCAATACTTTATTTAGCTTCATTGTAACTTCATTGAAGGATTTTTACGAGTCATATGATAACCAAACACTTTGTTTTCTGAAAATTCCTATTATAATTATACAAATCTTTGGTAGAGTCAGTGACGTCATTCACTCAACCCAAACATTCAGCTTCATTGATTTCTTTGTAATTTATAATTGAACTATCTTAGCATAATTGTTCTACAATGAAGAAAACTTGATAGAAAATAAATATTTAGCTTTAACAACATAACAAATTTCCTCAACAAACATTTAGCATCATAGAAATGAAATAGTTTAAAGGGACCCTCAGATACTTTTCGACTTGAACTTATTTCATGTAAAAAATAATGCTGATTTCAAAAACATTATCAAAATTTCCATAAAAAAATTTTTTCCCAACGAAAATGCAATTTTAATTTCGATGAAAACATGTTATGGGCTTCCTGTGATTTTGTCACGTGTTCTGATGACGTCAGGTCGTGGTCGAGTTCTGTATATTGCTGGTTCAAGACTACATAGTACACCGAAAACAAGTTATAAATCTCGCTTAAATCTCGCTTTTTTTAAGAAAATACCACATTGTGTGGCATATCAATTTCAAGAGATGCTCAGATAAAAGACCCAGATTAATCTTTTAATTTTTTACCTCGTCTGAATCGCTTAAACTGGAGAACAAAAAACAAAAACTTTTGACAAAATGCACTACATGTAACAGATTCAATAATATTTTCTTTGTTTGTTAAAGTCAGCAACTGAAAGGCCGATGTAGACCTGCATAAATACACTTTTCAAGAGAAACTGATGAATGATAAATGTAAGCTAAAATATTTTATCGATACATTATACGATTTCAATAACACAGTAATCGGTAGATGGCAGGCATGCAACAAGTCGTATATTTTCAGTATTTTGCTTATTTCGAGGCTACCTATTAATGTTTCCCATGTTTCAAAGCTTTGTTTTAATCGTCTTACGGACTTTACCTTGATTCAAAATACAGACAATACGCGATGTAGCCTCCGTGAAGGCTCTTTATTATGTAGCATTTGAAACTAGAAAGTGAGTGTTTCATCGGCATGATCGGGTACGCGAGAAAACATTGGGAAGCACGACGCCGCAGGAGCATTGTTTAGCGTATTTATTTGTTCATGTGCTTATTCGTGTTTTTAATATTCGTTATATATAGCAAGAGTTGATGTGTGTGTTCAGTAATTGTCAGTAACTATAGTCGGTCATATTATCATGTCATAATTCGTTCGAGAAGCAGATTTATCCATCGACCGTACGCGTGTGATAGTCTATGAAGAAAGAAGAAATATCAACCCAAGTGTAATAAACAACTTCTATAAACAACCTAAGATTGTTTTTATTTACGAGGTTTTCATAGTTTTCATAGCCCAAGCTTAGTTCAAACTCAATACAAACTAACTCAACCTCATAACTCGGTGATTAGTCGATCTCGTTTACACAGCGTCCGCATACGCACCAAGATGAAACTTCTTCCGTTGATCTGCTGTTATTCTCTTTATCTTCTGATTTATTCAATTCTGACTCACTTTGGTGTATTTGTCGTTTCATTTTCTGTAATGTCAGGCTCAAATTTAAATGGTAAAACATTCTTTCTGTGTCTAATTTGTTGTTTTGATGGCTGGGATAAGAATGCAACGAGCTCGACGACCACGACCTGACGTCATCAGAGCACGTGACAAAACCACAGGAAGCCCAAAACGCGTTTTCATCGAAATTAAAATCGCATTTTTGGTGGGAAAAAAATATTTTATGGAAATTTAGATCATGTTTATGAAATTAGCATCATTTTTAACATAAAATAAGTTCAAGTCGAAAAGTATCTGAGGGTCCCTTTAAGAAACTAAATGTAAAGAAATGTATGGAGCTGGATGTTTAGCTTAAGTGAATGATGTCATGGCAACGATTTTGGTCAGAGTGGTCCTTGAGAATATCTCAATAGTCCTTTTCACAGTTCTGTTTAGTGACCACAAATAATAGTTCCAAGTCAAGGTTTGAGTTGTTGCGCATAGCAAAACTATAATTCATCATGTGCAGCAACTCGAACCTCGACTTGGAACTATTATTTGTGGTCACTGAACAGAACTGTGAGAAGGACTACTATTGAAATACTCTAAAAGACCACTCTGACCAAAATCTTTGATATGAACTATCTTTTGTGGTCACTGATTGAAACTGTGAGAAGGACTTTTAATTTTGATGCTGACCGCTGTTTGTGAGTCAAAATTACTGACCTTTTTCTACTTTTATCTGAGCAGCACTAGTGTCTTTCTCCTTGCTTTCCTTCTTGGCTTCTACCTCCTTCTTCACTGAACTGTTTTCTGTCTTGATCTTCTTGGCCTTTGGCTCCTCTTCAGAGTCTTTCTTTTGGTTTGTTTCTGCATCCCTTGACTGTTCATCTTGACATTCATCAATTATCTTCATGATCACATCCTCGCCGTCAAAGCTGTTGTTCATTAAATCATCCATGTTTCCTTCACTGTTGAGTAGAGTATCTAAGTCTTTGATGTCTACATTCTGAAAATAGTAATACAAAGGGGTTAACTTCATAGTATATGGTTGCATCAACAACAACAAATTAATGTACTCTTTTCAAAAAACTTTGTTGCAGCTTTAAGCAACAAGCATCACCAAAATGAACTCTGGTTTTGTGCTGGTAATGTATTAAAATCAAGCTTGTTTTCTAAAGTACTCTTTATTGTAAGTATTTCCATGTGCTTGTTATTGTATTACAATCAATTCTGCTGATAACAAGTCTGTTTTCAATACATTGCCAATACAAAATGAACATTCTTCTCATTCTTGGCTTGATGCTTGTTGCTTAAGCTGCAACAACATTTTTTTAAATGAGTGTATACAAACAGTAGAGATTAAAAAAATTGATAGCGAATTCCTTTTTTCCAATATTGTTACACTGGAGTGACACTGGGGGTCTCTACTCAGAACAGGAAATTCAATATGAAAGATCATGATGTGTGAGTGTACACCTATTTCAATTAACGTTGTCCATCTGGAATGGTTGATCTGAGACCGATAGGAATTGTGGGAGTTCATTAAATTTCAAATACATTGTTTTAATCACACTTGAATGGTGCTGAATTACAGATAACAGTATTTCAGAAGTGAACATTAATATTCAAGTGTGATTATAATAGTGCATTTGCAGTTTAACGAGCTCCCACAATTCCTACCGGTCTCAGATCAACCTTTCCAGAAGGACAATGTTAATTGAAATAGGTGTATACAAACAAAGAGTAGAGATAAACAAATTTGATAGCAAATTCCTTTTTTCCAATATTGTTACACTAGAGTGGAGGTCTACTCAAAGAACAGGAAATACAATATGAAAGATTATGCTGTGACACGTTAAACTTTCACTTTCAAATTAATCGTTTGCATACACTTTTAATCTAATACCAACAATGATTGAAGACAATCAGAAGAAAATATTCTAAATTCACTCACTTCATCTTTTTCAGTAGTAGCTTTCTTCCCTAAAAATTAAAATATAAATAAGTATACAATGAATATATTGAAAAACTATAAATAAAAACATTCAAAAACAGCATTTATTTGATCTATTTGAAGAGAATGACATTGTTCTAAGATAATATATTGATATTTCTGAGAAGTGGAGACTTTTCTAATCAATGGTCACAGTTGGACATCGCTTGGGATACATTTTTATAAAATGTAAATGTCTAGACAACAAAAAAGTGTTCTTAAATGGTGTAAATGCTTTATTATTGCTAAATTTCGCAGTCGTTATTACGGAAAAGAGATAGAACCCAAAATGTCTTCATTTTACAGAGAATAATAAAAATATTCACAACAGATGGATCCCTATTAAAAATACATGTATACAGAAAAAAAAGGATGGAATATCAATATCTTTCTTTCTCGACTTATAGACGTCGAACAAGTCTCCAAAAGCCCGCTAGAACGAGAGTTCGACTACCTTACTGAACGCTAAACTTACGCTGTGTTTTCTTGGCAGTTTTCGCTTTACTTGGGGGAGAAACAACAGCGCTAGCGTCATCACTTTCCATCTTGTCGTCAGCGGTTTCATCGTCCCCTCCTTCCTCGTTTTCATCTTGTGTTTCCTGCTCTTCTAAGGCACTCTCAACCTCTGTTTCTTCATCTTCTTCTTCTGTAGAAACAGCAGTTTGAGCGTCTATAGCCTAAAGGACAACAAAACTACAATAAACTAACAGACAAGACTCAATATATAGTGAACATGGCAAGCGTCTATGCAGAAAAACGCATTAAAAACACGAATTATTTTTCAACATACCTTCTGGAGGCGCTCAATGAGTACAGCTTTAACTCCGCTTTTCTCGCAACCCCTTTTTTCGAGTTCTTGGCGTAAATCAACGACTCTTAACTCGGTAATTTTCTTGCCACCGAAAAGTTCAGCCATTTTTGTTTGATGTCTTGTCGCGTTAGCACATGCTTCGTAGACGGAAGTTCCCGGATGCGAAACTCTCGCGCAAAGCTAGCTAGTCGCGCAAAGTGCATTGGGATGTGTTTTGATTAATATCTGGGTTTCCTGTGTTATAGTTGCAAACATGGCGTCCGAAGAACCGGGTTCTCTTCAAAATGTTAGTGCAAGGACTGCTAAAGTTCTTGTGTTGAACACAGGAGGGACGATAGGAATGAAAAAGACAAGTGCAGGTATTGTATACACTTTCATTTCAACTGAATTCCACGCTGACAGAAGATCCCGACGAAGTTGTATATTCTTGCGATTATTTGTACGCTGACAGTGACACGCATCATATAAATTTGTTCATTCATTCTTCACTTATCCTAATCATTATTGTACTTTCCTAGGTTATCAACCTAAGATAGGGTTTCTACAAGAGCAAATCAAGCGACTGCCAATGCTATTTGATGTGGAATACTACAATTCCTCGACTTCCTCATCCAAAACTCCACAGGGAGATGAAGCTGATCACAACGTTGATGATCAAACGATAAGTGAAGATGAAACATTTGAAGAATTGCCCATGCCGTAAGCCAAATCCTTTTTTTACAATACTATCTTTTTAATATTATCTATGTTAACGTTAAAGCAATTCAAGTTTAAAACTAACAGCAATCATATCAACAACAGCTTTTAAAATGCGTAGCATCCAAAGCGTCAAATTAATTTTTCATTAATTACCTTCATTGTAGTGAAATGTATAAAAACACAAGTTTTAATATTTAAAAATGGGCAATTCTTTGCTATTGATATGACAATTTTAAAATACTTTCTCAAAGCAGAACAATGACGCAAGACGGTTCCGCTAGACATTTACAGATTGAAATCTTTATTTTCGTTCTCACAATTAAAGACTGAAGCACATTATGCATTGCATATTAAAAATAAATAGTGTGTTCGTTGTTTATTCAAGAAAGAACCTGTAAAAATGCAAATTTAACTTTTAATTTAATCCAGTGGATATTTATAGTTGAAATAAATGATATGCATGAGTAACAGACAACACGTTGTACAGCATGTGACTGTACTTCCCGCCAAATTTGCATATTGTAATTCACATAATCCTTGGAATAAGCTTTTTGATTCCTCCCAGTCTAGCCACTATTTTAATTTTGTACAATATTGTTTTTTACAAACACTGATGTACTCACATAACACTACGTATACAAAGCAGTTGTAAAAGTTTGTGTGTCCATATGATGTACTTGGGGGATAAAATGGCTGGGGGGGCGCTCCCGGGGGGGGGGGGGTACTCCCATATATTTACTATACGGGGATCCGCTGAACAGGGTATGGTTTTTTGAGCTTTCTGTCATAAACAGGGTATGGTTTTTTTAGTTTTCTGTCATGAACAGGGTATATATTTACCCCATTTCCCAATTTCCTTATTTTTTTTTGTCATAATCAGGTATAGTAATTAGGTAATATGATGAGCAGCACGGTCTTTCGTCTTTTGGGAAATTCAGCACGTTTTCGCGGCATAAACATGGTCCTAAACTGTCATAAACAGGGTCCCATTTTTATCACTTGTCATAAACAGGGTATAAGAATTTGTTTTTTTCTGTCATAAACAGGGTAACCATTTTAGGATCCCAGCAGAACACCCCTACCCAAATCGTAGTGGAGTATCCCAACACCCCCCCCCCCCCGGGGGGCGCTTCATATTCAACCCAAAAAAAATACTCAAATATTAAATATTACACCCAAAAAGTACAAGTTTCCCTACAAACACTGGTGCAGTCCACACTTGTTTAACCGCTAGTTATTGTACATTTTTACTCCAATTGTTTTCTTACAAACACTGACACAGTCCACACACACTGACACAGTCCACACTAGTTTAACTGCTAGCTATCATACATTTTTACACCAATTGTTTTCTTAGAAACACTGACACAGTCCACACCAGTTTAACCGCTAGTTATCACATTTTTACTCCAATTGTTTCCTTAGAAACACTGATGCAGTCCACATTAGTTTAACCGCTAGTTATTGTATATTTTTACTCCAATTGTTTCCTTAGAAACACTGGTGCATTCCACACTAGTTTAACTGCTAGTTTGATATATCAATTGTTTCCATTTAGTGTCTCCAATCATGGTGTGCGTATACTATACCACATCAAAGACTACGATCCAATCAAAGACTCTGCCAATTTAACCATTGAGGACTGGGTAAAAATAGCTCTGGATATCAGGAAGTACTATGACTATTACAATGGCATTGTTGTGGTTCATGGTACCGATACAATGGCATACACAGCATCTGCTTTGTCATTTATGCTGGAGAATCTTGGCAAGACTATTATCCTCACTGGCTCACAGGTTTGTTTGACTTCCATGAGGGCTTTATGAGTGGTGTAGTAATAATAATAATGATTTAATAATTTATATTGCGCAGTAGTAGTTTAATTACCACTTGAGTCTGGGCTTGGGTGTGGTATTTTCAGTAGAGTTTGTTTGAAGTGTTACTCTCCCTCGCTACAAGGCCTTTATGGTTCTCTGGGTTTTCCTACCAATATCAAAAATCAACATACAATGCCAAAAGTATGTGTTGTGTACACAGAATCGAAATATGGCGTTCAATTTTAATAACTATTGTTCTTGACTGACTAGCCTCTCATGTGAAAATGCCATTGTGTTTCAAGGTTAACACAAGGCTAGTCAGTCAAGAACAATAGTTATTAAGATTGGACGCCATATTTCGATTCGGTGTATGACCAATTAATAATAATAATAATTATGTTTTAGATAGCGTCAAAATCCTCACGTTCAACAACGCTTTATTATCCTTCTCCAACTGTCCAATCACACTTGAAAATATGAACAATAGACATTACAATTGTTCGCTTAAAATACTTATAAATTTCCTTATAAAATACTTACACCAAAGATTGATCAAGAAAAATCTTAGCCTGTAATAAATCGCCACAAGTTTTTGCATGTTCTCACATATTTTGTATAGAGTGGATGCACTGTAATATTTTTTATTTTGTTGTTCAGGTTCCTATATATGAGCAAAGAAATGATGGACGTGATAATCTACTTGGATCCCTCATGTTTGCAGGCCATTACATCATTCCAGAGGTAAAAAGAACAAATTACTTTAGAAAATAGCATCTTGAACAACCTTTTTGAAGTGGGCTTCTAGTGATTTTGCCCGACCCCCCCCCCCCCCCCCCCATACACTAATAAATGAATACCCCCTTTCTTTTGTTAGGTGTGTATCTACTTCAATGGCAGTCTTTACAGAGGAAACAGAACAACTAAAGTTAATGCTGGCAGTTTTGACGCATTTGACTCTCCAAATCTTCCTCCATTGGCAGCAATGAAGGTCAAGACTGATGGTGAGTTGGATGAATGAACATTGTGAGAGTGGGCGTAAGGGTTTGCGGTGATGCAGTTTTGCATTATTTTTGATCACGTTTTGCAGTTTTTTTCATTTTTACCTGTGGTTTTGCGGTTTTACAAATCTTGCGGTTGCGGTTTTCAGAAAATTTTGGTGCGATTGTGCAGTTTCCAACTCCCCTTATGCCCCCCTCTTATGATGATGATGCAGTGGCAGATCCAGGATTTTAGAAAGGGGGGGTTCCACACATAGAAGACAGGGACAGAGTAGCCATAGGTAGCCCAAGAGCAGAGAAAAGAGATTCCAGACAGTGTATTGTCATTAAAAAGGAGGGTTCCATTTGACCTCCCCTGGATCCACCACTGATGACGACAATGATATGATGATGATAACAATCATGGTGATATGTTGTGGTGGTGGCTGTGATGATGATGAAGATGAAGATTATGATGGCAATGATGATGATGATGATAACAATCATGGTGATAAATATTGGTTTCATGGCTCTGATGGTGGCCGTGATGATGGTGCTGAAGATTATGATGGCAATGATGATAAGAATCATGGTGATAATGTTGGTCTGATGGTGGTGGTGGTGGGTGGCCACGATGATGATGATGATGAAAGATGAAAGGTTATTTCAAAAGGTTCACATGGTTTTTATAGGGTTTTCATAAAGCTGGGTATATCTCATAGGGTGTTCATAGATTTTTTAAATGATGATTATAATGTTTTTTTTGTATTCCAGTTATGTGGGATGCTGTCTTTAGATGTAATAACAACATAGCATTTTGTGTCCATACCTGCATGAACCCT
Organism: Metridium senile; assembly: GCA_949775045.1. Taxonomy (NCBI): domain Eukaryota; kingdom Metazoa; phylum Cnidaria; class Anthozoa; order Actiniaria; family Metridiidae; genus Metridium; species Metridium senile. The sequence continues at coordinate 1,646,689 of OX459098.1, forward strand.
AATGTTGGTCTGTTGAGACTATTTCCTGGTATCACTGCGGCAACTGTAAGTACCTTAAAATAGACATCACTAAATATAACACCATTTGTAGCCTCCTCAGCAGGCATCTCTTAGGCAGAAGAAACAAAGAAAAAGAAGAAAAAAAGACGCAGGCTTCCTGTGGCATATGGCAAAAAATATGGACACAGGAACCCCAAACTCACAAAACTCACTCTCGGACTCAGGAGTTGCCTGCAGAGGAGGCTACACCATTGGTTACATTTAGAACATTTATATATGCCAACATTATTGGGAATTGTAGGACTAGGAATTACAGAAGACCACATGAGCTAAGAAGTAAATTAGTAAATGAATGCAAAAGGCAGTTAATGCTGTTGTCGACAAAGATAATTTTAAATGATGACAGTGAAAAATGTTGGTATTTACATAAAATGTAAGGCGCTATTTATATATCAATATTAAGAAAAATGTAGATTATCTTGAAACTGGACATGTATATCTTTTGATGCCAAGATTCAAATGATAACTCAATAAACTGGAATTCCCCAGCTTAACTGTACATCTTCTTTGCCACAGTACTGTCTGATATAAAGGGTTTTACTGTATCAATAAATATGCTCAATAGTGAGATGTGAAATACCTTTCTAGGTTAGAGCATTCCTCCAGGAGCCAATGCAGGGAGTTGTACTTCAAACGTATGGTGCAGGGAATGCCCCCTGCAATCGTGATGATCTCATCAATGAAATCAAGAGTGCCACAGAAAGAGGTGTCATCATCATCAACTGTACTCAATGTGTTCGTGGAGTTGTTGTTGATGATTATGCTACTGGAAGGGTAAGTAATGATGATGATTAGCATAATAATAATAATAATGATCATGGTAATGATGGTGATGATGATAATCATGTTGATGATGATGATGATGATCATGTTGATGATGGTGATGATAATAATCATGGTAATGATGGTGATGATGATAATCATGGTGATGATGGTGATGATAATAATCATGTTGATGATGATGATGATGATCATGTTGATGATGGTGATGATAATAATCATGGTGATGATGGTGATGATGATCATGTTGATGATGGTGATGATAATAATCATGGTGATGATGGTGATGATAATAATCATGGTGATGATGGTGATGATGATCATGTTGATGATGGTGATGATGATCATGGTAATGATGGTGATGATGATGATCATGTTGATGATGGTGATGATAATAATCATGGTGATGATGGTGATGATGATCATGTTGATGATGGTGATGATAATAATCATGGTGATGATGATGATGATGATCATGTTGATGATGGTGATGATAATAATCATGGTAATGATGGTGATGATAATAATCATGGTAATGATGGTGATGATGATCATGTTGATGATGGTGATGATGATCATGGTAATGATGGTGATGATAATAATCATGGTAATGATGGTGATGATAATAATCATGGTGATGATGGTGATGATAATCATGTTGATGATGGTGATGATAATAATCATGGTAATGATGGTGATGATAATAATCATGGTAATGATGATGATGATGATCATGTTGATGATGGTGATGATGATAATCATGGTAATGATGGTGATGATAATAATCATGGTAATGATGATGATGATGATCATGTTGATGATGGTGATGATGATAATCATGGTGATGATGGTGATGATGATCATGTTGATGATGGTGATGATGATCATGGTAATGATGGTGATGATAATAATCATGGTAATGATGATGATGATGATCATGTTGATGATGGTGATGATAATAATCATGGTGATGATGGTGATGATAATAATCATGGTGATGATGATCATGATCATGTTGATGATGATGATGATGATCATGTTGATGGTGATGATAATGGTTATATAATATATAATGATAGGGATGATGATGATAAAAAATATTAATGATGGTTTTGTTAAAAAACATAGATATATGATGGTGGTGGTGGTGTTTGATGGTGATGATGATTATGTTGTTGGTGATGAACATGATCATGGTGATAATAATGTTAATGATATAATTTGATGATTATATTGATGATGATGGTGATGATGATGATTATATAGATGATGGTGGTGGTGATGATTATATAGATGATGATGGTGGTGATGATTATATAGATGATGATGGTGGTGATGATTATGTTAATGATGATGATCATCATCATCATGTTGATGGTGTTGGTGATAATAATGTTACTGTTACTGGTGATTTTGATGATGATAGTGATGATAATGATGGAGATGGTGGTGGTAGTGGAGATGAAGATGACGAGGATGGTGATGATGGTGATGGTGATAATAATGACAGTAACTAAGTACATCACTGTATATCTTCAGAGTCTTCTTGATGCTGGTGTTGTTCCAGGGTCAGACTTGACTCCAGAAGCAGCTCTCACCAAGCTGTCCTACATTTTAAGTCATGAAGACATGCCCATCAAAGAGAAGAGAGAGGTGTGATTCCTACTACCCTTGTCAGCTTTATAAAATGGAGCCATACCATACATATAGCTAAAAGCATTTTTCACGGTTACTAGAAATAGATATTTCAAAGCTTTGTGGGATTGAAATGCGGACAAACTTTGTAAAAAAGGCTTCGATTACAAGGAAAAGAAGATCAATATCAGTCGAAAAACCATAGTTTTTCCATGAATTAGAAACAACAAGACAAAAAAAACATTGTTGCAGCAATTGGTATGTATTTTGGGCTTGGCTTGTCCGCATTTCAATCCCATAATGCATAATCGTGACGTCATCTGTGGAAAGCGCTATTAAATTAGCGTTGACATGAAAAAAGCCTATTTCTTTAGACCTAAACCGACTACTTCAGGTTTGTAAGAAATTGCACCATCCTAATGTACATGTATATAATAGCTAATTCAATTAACGTTGTCGTTGGAAAAGCCTATTCCATCAGACCAAAAGCGACTTCAGCTTTAAAACCAAAAAATTGCACCATCCTAATGTACATGTGTATATAGCTAATCAACGTTGTCATTAAGAAAAGCTATTCCTTCTAGCCTGCGAGCCTTCGGAATTGCTGTAACCTTAGTACCGAACCAGCGAACTGAAGTTCGGAACACCACAGACACAAACAGAAGTTATTGACTTTAAGAGTTTATAAACATTTCTTGATAAACTGTAGTATTGAGCTATCTTGTTGTATACTTTTAGATGATGAAACAAAACTTACGAGGTGAACTGACCGTAGCGCAGTCACAAGAGCAGTTTTCTCTACGAGATAACGAGTTTATAGAAACAGTTGCCGCGTCGTTGCATGTTGGTTCCAGCGAGGTAAGTAAAGTGGTTGATGCTTTGTTGTAAAGGTATAGGCGGTCCTCTCGTTCTTTTCTTTCTTTCTTCCCTTTCACCCAGCCCTTTTTCCTTGTACTTTGATTCAATAAGAATGAGGAAGAAACTCTAATACGCACAGTGTAGATTTGCAAATATCACACCCTCAAATATCTAATTGTCTGTCCCTGAGAGACCTGGGTGGGGCGGCAAAAGCGAAGGGAGAATGTCTTGGGAATGCGGTTGCTACCCTCTTGAGTTTACTCAAGACTGGCTAACAGTATAAGGAGTCCAATCGTCGCGTACGTTCTTGAGACCAACGATTAACACTTTTATCGCAGGAAATGAAGTTCATCAGGAAATCTCTTCTTCCGGTGTTGATGTGTTCTGCTGCGTGTTCAGGGAGTGTCTCGACTCTAGAGAAGCTACTGAAGCAGGTATAACCACCACCATCATCATCATTATCATCACTGATGTCATCATCACCATCATAATTAGCAGCAGCAGCAGCATTTTTAACCTCATTATCACTTTCAATGTCATCAGCATCATAATTATCTTCATCATCAGTATGAATATATACCACCATTATTATCATCTATGACAACAGAAGATCATCTTTATTATCATCATTAATACCATCGTCATCAGTGCCACTATTATTCTCATCCTCACCATCATCTTCTTCATGATAACGCTGTGTGTTTATAAGATGATAAGAATGTTTTCTTTGTCTTAAGGGCGCTGATCCAAACGGTTCCGTCAACTACGATGGCCGACGACCTCTCCACATCGCCTGTATGAGCGGCAACATCGAAGTCACCGAGTACCTCCTATCCCAGGGTGCATCAGTCCACGCCCGTGACATGTTCAACCGAACCCCATTGGATGACGCGATCAAGTTCAGAAGAAAGGACATTATCAAGAGGTTGGTTCAAGCAGGCGCCATCTTGGACAAGAAATCATCTACAATTGCTAGCGAGCTGTGCTCTCTTGCTGCTAAGAATAGAGCTGATGACCTGTATATATGGTGCTTGGCTGGAGCAGATTTCAACTCGTCGGACTATGATGGGAGAACTCCATTGCATATTGTAAGTACACTATTTACTCAGGCTACCCCGCTGGGGAGCTTGAGTCTAGGTTTACCTTTTCTATCTATGGGTCTATCGTTGTGTCGAGATTACACATGACGTAATGCCACAGGTAAACCACCTATCAATTACTACTCTATGACGTAGCCTGAGTAAATGCACTAAGTGTGTCTAGTCTATCTATGGATCTATCGTTGTATCGAGATTACACATGAAGTAATGCCACAGGTAAACCACAACTACTCTATGACGTAGCCTGAGTAAACGCACTAAGTGCATCTAGTTACTTTAATATTACGATTGTGATTAGCATCGCCGTGGTGTTGTCATAATTAATATTTTTGTTATCACTATCATCATTATCACCATCATCATTGTACCACCATCATCATCACTGTTATCATCACCATCGTTGTCATCACCATCATCATCTTTTTCACCGTCAGCAGAGCATCATCTTCGCCATATTATCATTGTCATCACCATTGTCAACATTATTACCATCATATCATCACCACCATCATTATTATCACCATCATCATTATTATCACTATCATAAGCATCACCATCATATGCATCATCATCATCCATCATCATCTTCATCATCCACCACCATCATTATCAGCATCATCTTTATTATCACCATCATCATTATTATCACTATCGTAATCATCACCATGATATGCATCATCATCAATCATCATCATCATCCACCACCATAATTTTTATCACCATCGTAAGCATCACCACCCATCATAATCATAATCATCGTCCATCATCCACCACCATCATAACTCACATCATGTTGTCTAACGAACGTCCGTCACCCTTTCAGGCCGTCTGTAGAAATAACATCGAGACGATTAAGTTCTTACTCGACCATGGAGTCGACCTGACCATCAAGGACGGCTTTGATAATACTGCCATCGATAACGCAAAGAGTCAAGGACTCGACAACATCGTCAGACTTTTTGAGGATTTTATTGGTATGCGTGTCAATAGACCGATCGCATGAAAAAAATCAACGATTCACACGCAACTTAGAAAGACTAGACAAATAATGGATCAAGTACTGATTCCTTTGTATTAGGGACTTTTATAAGCCTGGTTCACACTGCGTCATAATCATAATCATAAGCAAAACAAAAGAAATTAGAAAAGGAAACACTATGGTCTTTGTTTTCTAATTCCCCAGGGGATAATAAATCTTTTGTTTTCTTGCTTATGATTATGGTGTGAACCAGGCTTTAAAGTCCATTCAATACTATAAGTATAGGGAGGTTACGTGCATGGGCAGGGCTTTCACGTGGTTAATACCATCACATATATATTATTTTGATCAGTTAATTTAAGAGTGCTAGACTGCAAAATAGTCCCGTCTGTTACGCGAAAATTCCAAGGAAACGAGTTGAAGATCGAGTGCCCAGCTCGTCCGTTAATCCTCCCGTCATTCTCTCGCGGCCAGAATTTCACTGAATCAAACCTCAACTTGTTAACTCGTAGTTTTCGCGTACTCAACAGTAGGAACTGCTTTGCAATCTATAAGAGTTTCTCGTGTTCAACGATAGTCTGGTTTACCCTTTACCAGTTTTTAAACTAAGGTATAGGCTTTACGTACTGACGTTTTGGACGTAAGTCCTTCGGTGTGAAGTTGACGTGTCATTTTTATTCTTTATTATATCTATTAGAACTTTTCACTGCTCTTGTCCACATCCTAAGCCTCGATAACGTGTAATATATTCTTTATAATTTGACTACAGCTAAAAAATGTACACATTATCAAACAATTAAAGCTAATAGAAACACTTCAAAAGTCAAATTGTAAAGAATATATTACACGCTATTGAGGCTGAGGTTGTTCGATGAGAACCGTGATAAGGTCTATTAGGGGGGTTTCATTTAATAGTCTATGGGGGGAGGGGACGGGGGGGGGGGGGCGTTCGGCAAATCACCGGTTGTTCCAAATATTACCCAACCCCCCTTTCCCTGTTGGCAAAAATATCATAACCCTCCTATATTTTTCATCCAGATTTTACCAAACCCTTATATAACAGCATACAATTTGTAACAACCCCCCCCCCCCACACACACACACACACACACACATAGCTTCCGAAAATAACGTGACCCCCACAATATTGCCGACCCCCCCCCCCCATACACTAAGTGAAAGCCCCCTTAATTTAAAATCCATGGTCACTTACCAGCATGCTTTGCGTTATTTATTTTGAGCGGTGCATGCTGGTAAATGACCAGTGGGTGTGTTCACAATTGCAAATCGATTTATAGTGGGTCGAGATAGAGGGCAGGTTGTTTTTAATGAAGAATTATAAAATAGATGTAAATTGCGTATATTGATTGGCTGAGAAGCGTGCTCTATAACTCAACAGGACCCGGTTGTTCAAAGCCTGATTAGTGCTAAACCTAGCCTCCTATGCAGCCGCTCCTTTCTGCATAGGAGGCTATGCTAAACCTGGATTAACGGTAAAGGTTTTTTTAAGAGTTAACCCAGGATAAGCACAAATCGGGCTTTGAACAACCGGGCCCAGAGCACGTTGGTTCGTTTGATTTTAGATGAAGAATATTTTTATCCAAATAGGTTGCATTATTTATTGAATATTATTTAAAAGGGTATTATTTTTTTATAAATAGAGTTTATACATTTTGTAATCTTAAGTAAATATGGTTAGTTGCACCATGAAATAAAATCAAAATAAATATACAAGTGGTAACGATTTATTGACTATATATCTTTTGACTATTTAAATTTGCTCATTTTTCTTTTGAACCAATTTATTTATTTGCTTTCTCATATCTTTTATCGCCTTCTAATTTTATTATTGCTTTTTTCACAATTCATTTGATCATTTTCACTCGACTTCGAATCGAACGAGTACCGGCCGGCCGGGCTTCCTGTGGAATACCTAATGATCGAGTCCAGTCTCTAGACCGTGTCGGTGTTGGCCGAGCCTAATCAAAACTTTTAATTAATTTGGTGGTCGATGGCTGAGGTACCCTGGGTTCCAGAGGCTCTAGAGAGGATTGGGGCGAGACCCCCGGCGGGGAGGCGAAAGGCGGAGAGAGCCTCTGGTCTCACGAGGCACTAATCTCACTTTCGTGAATCAATAAGGTATCAAGTTCTCGCCAAACCGGTTTTTTTATTTTGTTGACATTAAGTTTCACGTGGAGCGATCGACCGGAAAACAACTTTAACAAGAATTTGTCGCCTACAAAATCTCCCGTGCAAAAAACTACTAATATAGATCTCTTGATAAAGATAATTTATGTAGACTCTATAATAAAAACTTTAAATAATACCGAATAATTCCGAGTAACATACGATCGCTTCCCAATACTAATATCACAAGATTGAAATAGGAGCTAGATATTTACTAAAGGTCAATCTATACCCAAGCAAACCGTTGAAACTATAAATAAAACATAGATAAACAATGTAAAAGCGAATGCAAACGCAAAGGAGATTCTGGCGCTCGTAGTCCAACATGATAAACTGTCATCCATTATCTGCTCCAAATGCAAGCGAACGTTTGAAAGTTAAGGCTGGAGAAACTCAGTTGAATTGCGTAAATTCAAAAAGATTTGCCACGGTATAAACTCCACGAATAGCTTGAAATAGATATCAATGATTTCCCGCTTCTTGTTGGTAATACTGCTAAAACATCTTTGCACAAAAGCACATATTCTTCTTCCACAGCTCTTCTCTTCTTGAACAAACATTCGCCATATCAGTTATGAACATCATGTCACAGGAAAACAAAACCAGTTTTAATTAGGTGACAATAATTACTCATACCGACAAATCAGAGCGCTGTTTCTTTCGGATGTTATTGAGAACCAATCAAACGACGAGTACAGATTCTGTACTCGCGAAAGTGAGATCAGTGCCTCGTGAGACCAGAGGCTCTCTCCGCCTTTCGCCTCCCCGCCGGGGGTCTCGCCCCAATCCTCTCTAGAGCCTCTGGAACCCAGGGTATGGCTGAGGTTTCCTGCCTCTTAAATGTCATTTTTAGCTTTATGCGACGATGAATTGCTGATCCTATATCATCAAAATACTCCTAAGGAATGATTAAACAACGGAAAGCATTAATCTTGAGCGACAGTTGTAAAAAGCAAAGCAAAATAGACTTCAGAATTCAAGTTAACGAATGTTCTTCGGTTCGGTCGCTCTAAACTAACAAAATTAACTACAAAACGACGAAAATACTTGGTTTGAAAAGGTGAAATTCCTCGAATTGTTCAAGATGGAGGAAAGGGAGGATAATTTACCGCGTATTCAAGAGCGTATTGCCTCAATTCACTTCAAAACTAGACACCAAAACATTGAAGATACAAAAACCAGTCCTGTACCTACCCCTAGTGGGGATACACATTCGCATTCCGATGCAGCAGGTGCCAAACGTCCGGTGAAAAGTCCAGTCAGAAGGCAACTCTCGCACAAATATCTGCGACATATTTCCTTCAACGGGGATTATCCTACAAGAGAGACTTTCGCCCGAGGCAGGACAGGCTCTATGGCAGGGGATTTGAGACCAGAAAGACGACATATCAGGCAAACAAATGTACTTTTGCTCTATACTGGCGGTGCGCTGGGCTGGAAGCTCATTGAAGGAGGTGAGCCGTGACGATGTTTTTCCACGAAAAAAATATATAAAAAACCACTTTTAAACATAAAGTTTAATCCATAAAATATGCTTTATTTCGATAGATTTGTTGTGTTTTTATGCTCAAGTGGTCTGGAAGTGTAATTTCCATTGAAAAGGAGGTGGGAAAGCTATTTTTTGGGTTGGAAAATTTAAAAATTTCATTTGCGCATTTTTAAATTCAATTCTGACAGATTTCCGCAATTTCTTGGAAAATATAGTTATAGTTATGTGTCATCATTTCATCAGTATTCTTGTAAAATAAATGTACTTATTGGTGTGAAATAGTTAGATTAACACACACACACAATAAAAAACAAAAGAATTAGCTAGATTGTATTAAATAAAATAGTAAAAATACGAAAGTGAATTTTTTTATTTATGAAAACTACTCTTTGAAAAATCCCAGTTTTGAAAAAAAAAATTAAGTTAATTAAAAGGTAGCATGATACAAGCTTTAAACAAATACTTTTGACTGCAAATTAAAATTGAGTTTTGTCTGTTTAATGCTTATCCTTTTAAAATGATTAAAAATTAATTTTCAGATATGTTAAATTATAAGAAAAGTCTAGGAGTGTATATTAAAGATTGAAAACAACTCTGATCTAACTATTACAATTTTACTAATAATCACATTTTGTTTCACAGGTTTGTCTGTAATATGACTGTAATATGTAAGAATTTGATATAACTGAACATTTCTATTTTATCTTGTTTTAGGGTTCAAAGTAGAAAAAAACTTAGTTCTGAATGAATTAAAGAAACTCCCGACAATGCATGATGCCGAATATGTTGAGAATATTCAAGCAAATATCATGGATGATCTGCCAGAAGAAGAAATAGGCGAAGACCAATTAATAATGCCGTAAGTAACATTTAAGAAATTATTAGACATTTGTATCATTCATTAATTCATTAATTTATCCATTCATTCTTTCATTTATTCATTCATTTATTTATTTATTTATCCATTCATTCATTCATTCACTCATTCATTTATTCATTCATTTATATATTTATCCATTCATCCATTCATTCATTTATTCATTCATTCATTTATTCATTCATTCATTTATTCATTTATTCATTTATTCATTCATTCATTTATTCATTCATTCATTCATCTTTTTTTTCATGTAATCATGCAGTCATCTAGTGGATATCCATCCATTCATCTGTTCATTTATTCATCATCCATTCAATCATTTCCTTATTCATTTATTCATCCATCTCTAAATCCATCCATCCATCCATCCATCCATTCATTCATTTATTCATTCATTCATTCATCTTTTTTTTTTCATGCAATCAATGATGCAGTCATTTAGTGGATATCCATCCATTCATCAGTTCATTTATTCATTTATTCAATCATTGCCTTATTCATTTATTCATCCATCTCTAAATCCATCCATCCATTCATTCATTTATTCATTCATTCATTCATCTTTTTTTTCATGCAATCATGCAGTTATTTAGTGGATATCCATCCATTCATCAGTTCATTTATTCATTTATTCAATCATTGCCTTATTCATTTATTCATCCATCTCTAAATCCATCCATCCATTCATTCATTTAATCATTCATTCATTCATCTTTTTTTTCATGCAATCATGCAGTTATTTAGTGGATATCCATCCATTCATCAGTTCATTTATTCATTTATTCAATCATTGCCTTATTCATTTATTCATCCATCTCTAAATCCATCCATCCATTCATTCATTTAATCATTCATTCATGTATTCAATCATTCATCATTTCAGTCACACTAACCCATTCAATTATTTACCCATCTATCCATGGATTCATTCATTTATCTATCTATTCATCCATCCATTCAAGCTTCTGTTCATTTATCCAATCATTTTAGGGTGTCTAAATACGGAGTGCGCATCTCTGTGGATTTCAAAGAGATGACAGAAGACATCGTAGGTCATTCACAAGACATGGACATGAAAGGATGGGCTAACATTGCATTAAAGATTAAAGAGAATTATTGTAACTATCATGGCTTTGTGATACTTCATGGAACGGACACTCTGTGCTACACTGCGTCAGCTTTATCCTTCATGTTTGAAAATCTTGCCAAATCTGTGATTTTGACTGGATCCCTGGTATGTTGAACTTATTGAAGATTATATATTTATTAAGTAGTGTAATGTATAGTAATTGTCATCATATAGATATTGCTGCAGCTATTTACCAATTAGACAACAGAAAGTTGTGCACCCATGGCATTATAGACGCACACAAGAAAATATAAAGAAGATTAACAAGCATAAGAGTACCACAAAGGTTTTAATGGTTCTTTGTGCTAAACTATTTAATGTAGAGTGCTTACACTATGTCCATGAAATAAAATCTAAATAGTTACTAACTAATAGTTTTTATTTAGTGACTATTAGTCACTATCACTCAACTGGAACAGCTTTAGTAACAATACACAATGAATAAAGTATTAACTTTCTATGGTTTTGAGTATTTGATTTCCCTTGTGTAATTGTGTTCTAGTTGTTACTAAAGCTGTTCCAGTTGAGTGATAGTGACTAAATAGTCACTAAATAAAAACTAATATGTAGGAACTATTTAGATTCTATTTCATGGACATACTAAAAAGTGTTTATATATTTTTATTTTTTATTATCATTATTTCTCTATTATTACCAATATTAAAGATTGATTAAACCTGTAGAATTATCCAATGATGTTTTGATTGTATAGGACACTTGATTTAAAGTTGTTTTTATTTACTGTTAATAGTGTCCAATAAATGAACACCTAACTGATGGAAGGGACAATATCCTTGGTGCTCTGATGATAGCCGGCCACCATGTCATCCCAGAGGTTAGCACACGTCTGTCTGCCTGTTTGATTGTCTGTTTGATTGTCTGTCTTTTGATTGTCTGTCTTTTGATTGTCTGTTTGTTTGATTGCCCGTCTGTTTGTTAATTTGATTGTCTGTCTGTGTGTGTGTTTGATTGTATGTCTGTATGTCTGTCTGTGTGTTTGATTGTCTGTCTGTTTGATTGTCTGTCTGTTTGAATGTCTGTCTGAATGTCTTTCTGAATGTCTTTCTGTCTGTGTTTATCTAAAAATTGTAATTTATCTGTCTGTTTGATTGTCTGTCTGTCTGTTTGTAACAACTTCCATGTAAATATGTCTTGTACTAATGGAATTTAACATTGTCAAATACAAGTGCTATCTATTTGTCTGTCGGTTTGTGTGTGTCTATCTGTCTGTTTATCCTTCTACTTTTCTGTCTGTCTGTCTGTCTGTCTGTCTGTCTGTCTGTCTGTCTGTCTGTCTGTCTGTCTGTCTGTCTGTCTGTCTGTCTTGTAATAATAAAACTGTGTTTATATAGGTGTCGGTATTCTTCCACGGCCATCTCTACAGAGGCAACAGGTGTCTAAAGGTTGATTCAAGAAGCTTTGGAGCTTTTGATTCCCCTAACTTCCCTCCTATTGCAACTGTTGAATCAGGAATTGATGGTAAATATATAAAAACATCGGGCACTTTCCATTCAATCAAAAAAATTTGTTTAGAAATCAATTGGAACGCGACAGTTCCCGGCAAACATTTTCGGAAATTTAGGACAACCTTTTGAGGTTGTCCTAAATTTCTGAAAATGTTTTCCGGAATTTTTTTCTAATGAAAAGCGCCCATCCTTTCTCCCTAATATTGTCCAATTAAATGTCTATTTAATTGGACAATATTAGGTAGAAAGGATGGGCGCTTTCCATTAACTTTTAAAAGTTAATTAAAATCTTGCAGTGGTGTATTGTATGTTTTGTGTTTTTCAGTTGAATGGGATGAGATATTCCAGTGCAACTTAAGCAGCAAGTTTACCATCAGAACAAACCTTATCCCACATGTTGGTGTCCTTAGGCTGTTTCCTGGTATTACTATAGCAACAGTAAGTATCACCATGACAACAGTATTGCTGTGGCAACACTAGGTAAAACCATGGCAACAATAATACTGTGACAACACTAAGGTATAACCATGGGAACACTTGGTATAACCATAGCAACAGTAATGCTTTGGCAACACTAGGTATAGCCATGGCAACGCATAGAGATTTTTATATGCGTTCTAAGAACCTTTTTATTATTATTATCATTATTATTAGCTGTACTAAGTCAAATTGTAAAGAATATATTACACGCTATCAAGGCTGAGGTTGTGAACGAGAACGTTGAACCTTGAGTAGGTCTATTGCTGGTATTTGGTTTTATTTCTTGCTTAAACTGTATATTTTTGTTTAGATCAAGACGTTTTTACAGCCACCTATACAGGGCATTGTCTTGGAAACATATGGTGCTGGCAATGGACCAGATTCACGTCCAGATATTTTAGATGAACTTAGAGCTGCATCAAAGAGAGGTGTCCTATTTATTAACTGTACACAGTGTCTGTATGGACATGTGGTAGACTCTTATGCAACAGGAAAGGTAAATGATGATAGTAATGATGATGATGATCATTATGATGATGATGATTATGATGACCAGGATAATGATGGCGATGATTGTGGTGATCATATGATGAGGATGATGATAGTCATGGTGATGGTGGTGTTGGTATTGGCGATGTTGATTGTGATGATGATGATTATGATGACCAGAATAATGATGGTGATGGTGGCGATGATTGTGGTGATCATATGATGAGGATGATGATAGTCATGGTGATGGTGGTGTTGGTATTGGCGATGTTGATTGTGATGATGATGATTATGATGACCAGAATAATGATGGTAATGATGGCGATGTTTGTGGTGATCATATGATGAGGATGATGATAGTCATGGTGATGGTGGTGTTGGTATTGGCGATGTTGATGATGATTGTGATGATGATGATTATGATGACCAGGATAATGATGGTAATGATGGCGATGTTTGTGGTGATCATATGATGAGGATGATGATAGTCATGGTGATGGTGGTGTTGGTATTGGCGATGTTGATGATGATTGTGATGATGATGATTATGATGACCAGGATAATGATGGTGATGGTGGCGATGATTGTGATTATTATAACAATCATGATGGTGATGGTGATAACAGTAATGAAGATTGCAATGCTGCTTCTGATATTAATGAGGGTGAAGATGGTGGTGGTGTTGATTATAATCATGATGGTAATCAGAATATATGTACATGGAATTTCATGTTATACAAGAAAAATATTTTTATCATAATGATGGTAATGATGATGATAATGATGATAATGATGATAATGATGATGAAAATGATGATAATGATGATGATAATGATGATGATGGTGATGATAATGATGATGATAATGATGATGATAATAATGATGATAATGATGATGATAGTGATGATAATGATGATGATAATGATAATGATGATGATAATGATGATGATAATGATGATGATGGTGATGATAATGATGATGATAATGATGATGATAATGATGATGATAATGATGATAATGATGATGATGATGATGATGATGATGATGATGGTGATTGTGATATGGTTGTTGATGATGATGATGGTGGTTATTATGATGATGAAACTAGTTATACCAATCATGATGATTGTGATGGTGACAGTGATGATGATGATACTAGTGATATCAATGATCTGTTTCTATTACAATCATGTCAGGTTCTTTTTGATGCTGGTGTTATACCAGGAGCTGATATGACTGTAGAGGCAGCTTTAACAAAACTATCCTACGTCCTTGGCTTGGATGTGACTTATGAAGAAAAGAAACAGGTAAATAGACATTTTGTCCCATTACTATAATTTTTTTTAATTTTTTTTTTTTAATTTACAACAATTTACAAACAATAATAAGCTACAAATTACACAACGTAACAAAGTGGGGAAAAAATACTATAATTGGAGATTTTTTGGCTGCTCCTCCGTGTACCAGACACAGACTACATGATTCAAAAGAAACTCAAAAGAAAACAATAGATACCCAGTGGAGAAGCCTCGCCTCCTCCACATGCTTTTTGTTTTCTATTGGGCTCCCTGTCTCGAATGACCAGAAATGGCAAAGGGATCCCATGAAAAGTAGAATGACAAAGTGATCCCATGTAAGGTTTGCCTGCGGAGAAGCCCATTTTTTATGGGACTATAGCCAGCTCTGATCTCAAGAAAATTGGCCATTTTGAAATATACTTTGTTATATTATAATATAGCACAATTATTACACACGCTCTTGTTGGTCAAAAACTTTTAAACTATAAACTATTTTGGCTTCACCTTATGCCTCACTCTTACACTTGTTTTCTAATCTCACTTTCTGTTTTCTAATTGTTAAATAGTACTTATATTTCTGTTTTAATCCAAGATGATGCGATCCAACCTCCGTGGAGAACTGACTCTTCAAAGTGAGAAGCAGGCACAGCAGTTTTCACTGAGGGACAATGAATTGATTGGTCTCATTGCTTCTAATCTTAAAGTTGGTTCCTGTGAAGAAGTGAGGTACATCAAACAGGCGTTGTTCCCTGTCCTCATGTGTACCGCTGCAGCCAGTGGAGATGTGAATGCTATCACTGATCTTTGTAATCAGGTAATTACTGCAGTTTTTGTCTTTCTGCGAACTCAGACATTCCAACAACTTGTGAAATACGTTTTTGGCTGCTGTTCATTACTCAACACCTTTTATGTTTTCAATTGATGGCAGCCAAAAACATATTTTACACCTCACTGTTGGAATGTCTGAGTTCTCAGTAAGTCGAAAACCGCAGTAAGATTATATACATGTGTTGATGGTATATGTAAATTAAACATGCAATATATAGGTCAATTTAAGGTTGTTTCAGGTAGACTCTAAGTTTATGTGACTGTCGCAAAAACAAGTGAGGCACTTGCAGTTTCCTTCACCTTCAACTATATTTTTTTACCATAATCTCCCCTCCATTGTATAGTGGGGGGATGGGGAGGGTGTTTAAACACTAATTGAAGTTGCAATAGCAAGTGTATTACGATAAAGACTACAGTCCCTTTTTCAAAGCAGTTGTTTAGTACCTTGTCACAATAATAATCTTATTTCTATCCAATAATAGGCTGGAGGCAACCCTAACTCAGCTACCGACTATGATGGCCGTACCCCACTACACATCGCATGTACAGAGGGAAAACTTGAGGTTGTCAAATACCTATTGCTTAGAGGTGCTTCACCACACGTACAAGACAAATATGGACAAAAACCAATAGATGACGCAATTCAAGTCGAGAATGAAGAAATTATTGAGCTTCTTATTGATGCTGGAGCGCATATAGGGCCCATGACTATGGACACGGCACGGTTAATGTGTAGCTACGCTGCTGAGAATAAGGTGTCAAAGCTTAAGGCGTGGCACTTGGCTGGTGCAGATCTTAACATGGGAGATTATGATAAAAGAACTCCACTACATGTGGTATGTAGACCCTTATTTGAGTGATGTGCATTTGAGGCTACCCACAGGTCTCAAACTTGTTTGACTTCTTTCCTAGCATTGTGTAGCTTTGAGTAGCTTTAACTACTCTTATAAACTTCATGAATGATTACTGTGGTTTTCGACTTTCTGCAAACTCAGACATTTCAACGGCTTGTTGTGAAATACGTTTTTAGTTTAGCTGCTGTCAATCAACCTAAATCCTTGATTGATGTCTGAGTTCGCAGAAAGTCGAAAACCGCAGTAATGAGAGTTTCACAAAAGAAGACATGTCCGTGACCAGTTCATTAAATCTCAAACAGATTTCGTCCTGATTTGCATAAGTTTCCATTTGAATTTTCTCATCTAGATTTACTTTTATCTTGACAATTTTAGTCAAAATATGAAAGAACATTGGAATTTCATAAGTACTATACAGTACTTATAAACCTTGTAGGGGACTTTGTGTCCAATTGTTTGTTTGCCATGCATGCTACAGTGTGTACTAAATCTGTAAAATAAATAAAAAATTGCACCCCATATATATTGTACCCCATATATCTCATATAGATTGCCCCCTCATACTGTATACATGTATATTTCGTAAAATGGAGCAGTGATGAAGATAGGGGAAAAGAGTGCACTGTCAGCTTCCTGGGAAATCAGCTTAATCCCAGGTAAACGGCTTCAACATTCGCTTCAACATCTGTTCGATTTTGTTGGATGGCAATGTTGAAGCCGTTTGCCACCCCATTTCGTATTGTGTTCCCATATTTGTATTTAGTGTTTGTATTGTTAGATTTAGTTATACAGGTCCCCATTTAAACCAGCCATGCTGAATTGAGCAACCTGTTTAGATATTATTAAAAATTAAAATAAAATAAATTTCAACATTGTTGAAACCGTTCGCCCCCTAGGTTCAACTCACTAGGAACTAACCATGCTAAATATTTATGCTTTTCCTATTTTTTTCTCAAATATATAATTTGCTTTTTTTTATTAGGCTGTATGCAGAGCAAGCATTGATGCTGTAAGATTTCTAATTGAGTGTGGTGCCGATGTCAATGTTGTGGATTTATATGGACAATCGCCGTACGAGAATGCCAAGGCAGTGGACGACCCAGAAATATTGAAACTATTTGAGAATACTCAAAGTCAGGAATAATCATGATCTCGTTTTTAAATGCATCATGGGTAATGAAATTAATAAAATGTGTATAATAATATCATAAAATAAATAATAATAATTTTGGTAAATAGTTTTTAACATATTTTAATATTAAAACCACAATTTTCATAATAATTATTGTAAAAAGTTTGATCATTTTAATTGAAAGTTTAAAATGTATTACTTTTGATTAAATTATTCATATCATCTCAATAGCAATTATTAGCATTTTACAAAACAAATTGATATAATTGTAAATAAAAAATTAAAGCCATTTTCTTTGCAATGTTTTATCAGTCCTTTATATTACCTACTATAATTATTAATGTAGAAAAAAATATTGATATGCCCAATTTAAGGGACATCAAATACAAAAGGAAACAATACCTCATTACAACTTGGATTTTCTGTAAAAGTGACTAATTATATATAAGTGCAACTAAATACAAACTATTCCACAGTAGCAATTTGATTCTATTTCATGGATATAGTGTTTGTGCTCTATACCACAGCAGCAATTTGTTTCTATTTTATGGATGTAGTGTTTGCGCTCTATACCACAGCAGCAATTTGTTTCTATTTCATGGATATAGTGTTTGCACTCTAGCAATTTGATTCTATTTCATGGATATAGTGTTTGCACTCTAGCAATTTGATTCTATTTCATGGATATAGTGTTTGCACTCTAGCAATTTGATTCTATTTCATGGATTTTAGTGTTTGCACCCTATTCCACAAAAGCAAATTGTTTTCAAATTATTTTTTCAAAATATTGCTATATTATAATTGAGTTGCCACTCAGACCTGTACAGAAATATTTACAGTTAGTTTCTGCCAAACAAAACTACAGGTAAATAAGTACATCTATAATACAACATGGATAATACTGTTTTTATTATCCATTCAAAACAAAACATTATTCCCCCCTTGTTGCATGTCAACATCATTGTTTAGTTTTAATAAAAGATCAGATAGACCAAATCGAAATATGAAGATCCCTGCTATTGTTCTTGACTGGCTAGCCTCATCTTCATGTTGAAAAACAATAGATTTTTCACATGTACGAAAGGCTGGCCATTCAAAAACAATAGTTATTTAAAATGGACTCCATATTTAGATTAGGTGTACAATATGCGCTTTTAACCTAATGTAATATACCTTTTTTATGAAACAGTTAAAGAACTATGGTCACTTACCAGCATGCTTTGCGTTGTTTATTATGATTTGAATCTTATAATTCATTCACAGTCAGTTGTATTACTAGTAAAAAACAAATACAACAAAAAGCTAAACAATTTAATAAGAAGGGAAATGCCCACCCACATCCTAAAAGTTATCAAAATGTCTGATAGGTGATTTTTATGGTCCACAAGATTTCTGTCTTTTGCTTGGTACATGCTGGGAAGTGACAATAGGTCTTTAATCCTATATAAATTCCCAGCAAGCCTTGCTCTGACTCACTGAAAACAGTGACTCCAGTGGTGTTTTTGTTTGAGTAAGTCAAAGCCAGGCTTGTTGTGCATTTGCATATGATTAGCTGCTGCTTGAGAAAGGCCAGGGGGGGGACTCCCTTAGAAAATGGATAGGGGTGCTTGACGGTCCTTTTAGGATCGAAAATAGGACCCTCGCATACTGTTTAGGGTCTCGAACTGGTACCATACCTTTTAGGGTCAGTTTTCGAACTTAAGATGATACATATTGAAAAATTTTTAAATGTGGCCATACCTTTTAGGGTCTGAAATCAGTATCTGAGTTAATTTATGCGTACCTTTTAGGGTCATTTTTTAAGGGAGTCCCCCCCCCCAGGGGAGAAAGGTCTAATTACTATGATAGAGGATCACCAGTCTATTTCACTGCATCTGTTCTTGGTTTTCTGGAGTACTTTAATTGTAGAATATCTCCAACTTCATCAATAGCTGACAGTGCCTAGAGAAATCAGTAAAACATGTTAACAAAAAACTACTGCGGGTTTTGTCTTTGAACTCAGACATTTCAATGGCTAGTTGTGAAATATGTTTTTGGCTGCTGCTAATTACAACAACCTGCAATGTGGATATGCAATTTTGCACTCCTCAAATTATCTGCAAAATTTTACCAAATTTGATGATTTTCTAGATTTTTTCCCCATAAATTAAAAAAATCAGTACTTATTTCAAAATTTGCGGCAGTTTCATAAATTTATGAAATCGGTAAGGTCTTGCGGTAGTTTCATAAATTTATGAAATCTGTAAGGT
This sequence comes from Metridium senile, assembly GCA_949775045.1. Taxonomy (NCBI): domain Eukaryota; kingdom Metazoa; phylum Cnidaria; class Anthozoa; order Actiniaria; family Metridiidae; genus Metridium; species Metridium senile. The sequence goes on from OX459098.1 coordinate 1,666,582, forward strand.
CTTGCGATAGTTTCATAAATTTATGAAATCAGTAAGGTCTCGCTATAGTTTCATAAATTTATGAAATCGGTAAGGTATCGGGCTGGCCTAAAGCAAAAATAGTGCTGTTTTTAATGAATTTTGTTGTTAGATAATTACTCTTTGTTAAAAATAGCAGAATTAGGAAAATGCCAATAATTGTGATTGACGGCAGATTTCGTATAATGACTGAAAAGTTCACAACTGTGTTGTTTCTAGAATTTCTTGACATGCTTTGCCATGCCTTGACAAGTCTTCCGTGCTGTGAGCTTTTCATAGTCATACAAAATCTACTCTAATAAAGCATATGATTCGTTACCTGGTCCAACATCTGTCTTGTGTGAGCAGCAGACAAGCAGAATCTTGCTCTTGATTCAATGATAGGCGTTGCTGGGAAACCAACTACAACTACACCTATGTTCCTCTTTAACATCTCACGACCAAACGCCCTGGAATACAAATAAATACACTAGGAATAAAGATCATTATACACAGAAAGGCAAAATAAAATAGAATGGAAAAGGTAAAATAAAACCAGCGAAATAGAAAAGTAAAAGTAAGGCAAAGAAAGAGAAAGCCAATGAATAGAAAAGAAAGTAAATGAATAGAAAAGAAAGTTAATAAATAGAAACAGAGAGAAATGGGTTAGCAAGTAAATGGGAAAGAAGACGAGGAAAGAAATCATCAAAATGAAAAGGAATAGAAAAGTAAAGAAAATATGTGATCAAAGCCTTTAATACACTGAGAACTTACGCTATCTTTGCAGGCATATATAACAATAGCGGCACAACAGGTGAAGCGTCGTGACCATAGATAATAAAACCCATTTCTTTTAATCGACTTCTGAAGTATCTAGAGAAAAACAAATGCAACAAACATTAAATAACTCAAGGTAAAATATCTTTCTCTAGTTATATGCAAATGACTCAAAGGGAAGCTTGCAGGGGGTTTGCAGGGGGTTTGCATATGATTATTTGCTTTCGGAGACAGGTCAAAAACTTACTTTGTATTTTCAGCTAATGCTTTGATTCTCTGTTTCCCTGGAAACAATGAACAAAACAAATAATAAACTTTAAGATAAATAATTTATATTATCACATGGTTCTCCCAATGCAGGTAAGTAACTTTTAGTATGAGCAAGTCACTGAGGGTGGCCAAGGCCTGTGTTTGTTACACCCTCAGTGGTTCTTTTTTTCTCAGTGGTTCTTTTACATCCCCCAATGTCGGTTAGTGAGTGTAGTGTGTGTTAGTATGAGCCAGTCACTGAAGGTGGTCAAGGCCAGGGTTTGTTACGTCCTCAGTGGTTCTTTTACATCACCCAATGTAGGTTAGTGAGTGTTGTGTGTGTTAGTATGGACCAGTCACTGAGGGTGGTCACAGCCAGGGTTTGTTACGTCCTAAGTGGTTATTTTATACCCCTCAATGCAGGTTAGTGAGTGTAGTGTGTGTTAGTATGAGCCAGTCACTGAGGGTGGTCACAGCCTGGGTTTGTTACATCCTCAGTGGTTGTTTTACATCCCCTAATGCAGGTTAGTGTGTGTTAGTATGAGCCAGTCACTGAGGGTGGTCACAGCCAGGGTTTGTTACATCCTCTGTGGTTCTTTTACATCCCCTTGAATAGTTTACAATGTATGTTTGTTTTTTGTTTGTTTATTTTTTACTTAAGTGTGTGTTAGTATAGTAACTGAGAAGCGAACAGACTTTAGGGGGCAAAAGCGAAAAGATTTAGAAGTGAAAAGACTTGATACCATTAGTATGGGCCAGTAAGTGAGGGATGTGAAGGCCTGTTATCTTACCTCTATCAGTGCCATCTTCACCCATGATTATCTTCATACTGGTGAAGATCTGTCTAACAATTGGTGGTGACATGGATGATGCATATGCTGCACTATGAGAATTAGCTTTGATGTGGTTGATTATTTTCTGAAAAGAACAATGAAGAAATATTATTCAATTCATGACTAGAAAACACTGAAAACAATCAACTAGTGACTTGTGGTTAACTATTCAAATATTAGCATCACCACCACCACCACCACCACCACCACATTATCATAATTACTATCATCAACATCACCATACATGCATCGTCACAATCACCATGACCATCATCATCATAACCACCACCACCACCACATTATCAGTACTATCATCATCATTACACCCATCATAACCACCACATTATCATTACTATCATCACCATTACACCCACCACCATTATCATCACCATTACCACCATCATTATCATCATCATAACCACCACCACCACATTATTATTACCATCATCATCATCATAACACCCACCACCACCACCATTATCATCACCATTACCACCATCATTATCATCATCACAATCATCCACACCATCATCACCACCATCATCGCCATCGCCATCATCATCATCTTACCTCTGACGCTGCAATATATCCCCCAGCGGCACCAAAACTCTTGGTAAATGTTCCCATCATTATATCAACGTCATCAGGATTTACACCAAAGTATTCTGCCACGCCTCTGCCAGACTCGCCAATTGCTCCGATACTGTGGGCCTCGTCTAAGTATAAGTAAGCCTTGTATTTTTTCTTCAAAGCTACTATTTCAGGAAGACGAACTAAAGACCCCTCCATACTAAAGAAGATTTGAAGTACAATTAATCAAGTCACCAAATGAAAATATTACCAAGGGGAGGGTGGTGGATTAATCCCTTGTAAAGTTATATAATAGTCCTTTTCAAAGTTCTGTTCAGTGACCACAAATAATAGTTCCAAGTTGAGGTTCCAGTTGCTGCACATAGCAAAACTATAATTTATCATGTGCAGCAACTGGAACCTTGACTTGGAACTATCATTTGTGGTCACTGAACGGCACTGTAAAAAGGACTATTAATCTGGTAATCAAATAAAAATATTGCTAAGGGAGAGGGGGGAGGATTACTCCGTTGTAAAGAGGTAGGGGTGCTAATAGTTTGACACATAAAACGATAAATAAAAACATAGATTTTATTTTGTAATGTAAGATGTTTTCAATGTACCATCATGTTCAATATTATTGGGACATTTGATCTAACTTTTACAAGACCAGACTTCAACGAAACCTTTGATTTTCAAAAGTAAGCAGAATTTTCTTTGCCACCCATCTCCCCAAATCAATGTTGTCTGACTTAACAATGGATAAGCATTTCAGACTACAAATGGGAAAGAGGGGAAAGGCAGGATTTTACTAGCAAAAAAAAAGCACTAAAATTTGCTGCAAAGTTATTTGCACATGATTTGAGAAACAGCTGTTATGGATTATGGCAATCATTGAAAACGTTGTTCTAAATGACATAGTTGGTTGAAGCTAACACATACCTATATACACCTTCTACAATAATCAAGATCTTTTTCCATGGCCGGTGGGTCCTGGGTTGGCCTTGGACTACTGACATCTTTAATATGTTTTCTAAGCTATTCATATCTGAAAAAATACAGATTATCTGAAATATGAATTGTGTTTATTTTGTTAAAGAATGAAATTGTCACAAGGTTTATAATATTATTATTATTATTATTAGCATCCTGATCATTACAGCCAAACCTACTGAAGCATTCCTATCGAGGTCGAAAGGCTCGATTTATTCTTCCAAACCTGATTTTAAATTTGTTTTTAAACTTGCAAAAACGAAACTGATATTGTAAATTTCAAAACGCAGACTTCAACCGTCAACCGATAATAAGTCCCGAAATCACAAACTGTGGTTAATAACTGATAATGCATTTGTAATAAAATACTTTAGTAAGCATTTATAACAATATTTCTGTAAGCAGACTGGGTTTAGCAAGTTTCTGTTGTCCAAAAAAAAAATTGAAAGTAATGTTTTGATTTGGAGCGGTTTTTGAAACTTAAAGAATCGATGTGCATAATTAATAATCATTATTTTTTTTCTTACCATTATGTTTAAAAACTTTAATTTTTGCATTAGCTAGTCTAGCACCAAGCACTAAAGATGAGTGGTTTAGTTCATCACTGATAATCAAGTCTCCTTTGCCAACAAGGATGGGGATGTTTGTAGAGTTAGTAGCAAAACCCATGCCAAATATCATGGCTGATTCCTTGCCCACAAACCGAGCAACTAGATTCTCTAATTCAACATGGATATTAAGTGTTCCTAGAAAAACAACAAATAGTGAAATAAATATGTGAGGGATTAAACGAATGGATGGATGAATCGATGGATAAATGAATGGATGGATTAATTATGGAGGGAAGGAGGAAAGGAAGGAAGGAAGGAGGGAAGAATGGAAGAATAAATGAATGAATGGATTACTTATGGAGGGAAGGAGGGAAAAAGGGAAGAATGGAAGAATAAATGAATGGATGAAAGAATAAATGAATTGAAGAATGGATGGATGGAAGAATAAATGAATGGATGGGTTAATGGATGGATGGTTGGATGGTTGGATGGATAGATAGATGAATGGAGGCATAAATGAATGAATGGATGGATGGATGGATAGATAGATGAATGGAAGAATAAATGGCTAGGATAGAAGAATGGATGGTTGAATGTAAGAATGAATCATCCATTCCTCACCATATTCATGTCTTGTGCTACAAGACGCTATCCCATTATCAACCACAGCTTTTTCAGCAGATTCTGCACATGCTCCTTCATTCTCTGCAAACCCAAGATAGTTGTAGGAACCAAGGTTTAATGCCCTGGTCGTTTTACCATCAAATCTACAAATGGAATAATAAATCATTATGTTATTTTTATCAACTGAATTGAAATATCGCGTCCAGTTTTAATAACTATTGTTCTTGACTGGCTAGCCTATAGTGTTCACATTGAAACACAATGGGGTTTTTACATGTATGCTAGGCTAGCCAGTCAAGTAAAATAGTTATTAAAATTGGACACCATATATTGATTCAATGTATAGTTTCTTTGCTTGAAATTTAGTCATATTCTGCTCAGATATACTATACTTGTTCCAAAAAAGCCTGACATCTGAATGTTAATCTGGATCAATATCATCCTGTGATGTCCGACCGAATGAGTAAATGGATAAATGAATGGATGGATGAATGGGAAATAAATAGATCAATCAATGGATGAATGATTGGATGAATGAATGCATAAATAGATGATTGAAAAGATGGATGGATTGATTGATAAATGAAATGAATAAATGGATGAGTAAATGGATAAATAATTGATTGGATGAATGCAAAAAAAAAAAAGAATAATTGAATGAACATTACTGAATGAATGAATGAATGAAGAAATAAATGGATATGTGAATATATTTATAATGATAAGTTAATTGATGAGTGAATAATGAATTGAAATGCGTTTGGTGTATAAGTGAAATACAGATACATGAGAAAAACTATCATATGCCCTTGACAGGAATAGATTAATATATGGATGGATTGCATGGATGATTGAATGAATAACCTTACCTAAATGTCCACCCAAAGTCGTCAGTATTTCTGTCAACTATATCTATATGTGAGCCAGGAACGCTAGCGATTGGCCTGTTCCAACAGTCACGTATTCTGATATACAAGTTTCTTGTGTAAAAACTTTCAAAGTCTGCATATAGTGGAACAAATCCCTGAAAACAAAATTTAAAAATAAAATCAAAAACAAATATTAAAAAATTATTAAAATAACTTACAATAACGTGACACGGCATCATTTTGCTCTAAATGCATCTTATTCTTAATAAGTTAATAAGTTTATTATTTATATAGCGCTTTATATACAATACTCTAAAGCGCTTAACATGTTGAAGAAAACTAAAATAAAATGTCTATAAAAATAGGAATAATACTATAAAAACTATACATTTCTAAGCAAAACTATGAAAAAAATATCAAAATTGATGTATATATTATATCTATATATCTGTTACTAAAACAAAGCCTTGTGCTATCATACTAGCATGACCCGGACAAACGGCTTCAACATTTGCTTTAACCTCCATTCGATTTTGTTGAATGGCAATGTTTGTCACCCCATTTCAACATTGTTGACACTGTCTGCCTCCCTACGTTCAACATCGTTCAACAACCATTCTACCAAGTTTAACACAATTGAACTAATGTTTAAGCCATTTGCTCAGGCCTTTAGTTGTAAACATTAACACTCATGTCATTTGTTGTAGTGTTAATCTCTATGTTAATGATGCCGGCTGTATGTATTGTTTAGTTGTGCTATTTTGCAGAACAGTGCAACTTTTGTATCCTTCATTGTAAAGGCCCAGGCAAACAGCTTCAACATTAGCTTCAACATTCGTTCGATTTTCTTGAAGCAGTTTTGCCTCCCCTTTAAAAATGGTTGAAACGTGTTCAATTGATGTTGAAAGAGGCCTGTCCAATGCAAACGGCTTCAACATTGCCATTCAACAAAATCGAACAGATGTTGAGGCAAATGTTGAAGCCGTTTGCCCGGGTCTTAATGTGTATTGTGTGGTTCATGTGTGAGTGAATTCTTAGTTAGACAATAACAAAATACTTGTATGCTCTAAATAGTTTGAATTTCGTTCACAAATTTATGGCGTGCACTGTATAATAGAGACCATAAGCTTTCAGTACAACTCTAGGTACATTTTTGCTATTATTTGGCATGGGCCAGAATACGACAATGTCACGCTTGCTTGATGTTGAAAGCATGTTGTTCCAAAACTTGTAATGTGTCCCAAAATACTTGATACAATTTCTTCAATTTTGTATTTGAACACACACTTATACTTGCTGTTGTCAAATCTAAAAGTTTTTTTATTAAGAAAAGGTGAAATAAAAAATAGCAAATCAAGCTATAACAAATTGAAAAAATATGAAATCAAAAGTTACTGAGATAAAAATTAAATAAAAAAAAACAGGAATAACGTATGATTGAATACTGCAAAAATGATTTGTTTGTGATGGTTTGAATATTAAATATACTTATGGCAATTTGTCATTGATATAAATAGCGGAAACTAGTCACACTCCTTTGTGTAAATTCAAGAACTGTTATGTAACAAACTTCGTACATGTTAATACATTTACATTTAGAACGATACTAAATTTTAAACTTTGTTGCAAAATATCCAAAATCATTATTTCGGAAAGTACAAAAGTACACATTTTTTTAAATGACGCGAAGGAGGTTTTGAATGTTGTGAAATTGTGTCACACAGTATTAGACGTGACAAAAATTACGAAACACAACACAAAAATGTGTGCGATTGTCTACGTAAATATACTTCATGGATACACAAATACCAAGTGTTTATGTTATAAATAATACTTCAAATAATAATGCAGCAAACTATCCTTGGATAAGGGTTTTTGTGAATAAAAAGTGGTTGCTTACAAATATGTCAAAATTCGTTTTGCAAGGTGCAGTGTTGGGGTCGACGCCTTCAACACAATGTTCAAACATATATAGCTCCACAAATTGCTCGCTAACTTAACTTATGAACATTAAATGAAAGCCAAATGTGTATAACTTACTTCATTGCCAAACTCTTTGCCAGTTTTTGATTTTTCAATGCCATAATTCCTCATAAAATCGCGGATGTATCCAAAAACCACTAGCACGAAGTAGCCGATGTACGTGAGAACTGCTACCATTAATGGCGTTTCTTCAAACTCTTCGTGGAATTCAACGCTTTTGTGCTGTGGAGCATTACTTGCTGCACTTATATATCCATTTTCTTTTGAGTGAAAGCCGTTTAAACGGCCTTTTTCCGGCGGTTTTTCGTCTCGCATAGGAGGCTTGTTTGCCACCTTGAAACCCATCTTTACTGCTTGTTGTATCACGTGGGTGTGGCGGGGCTATAGCTTGTACCCAGGCCACTTTTGACAACTCGGGATATTTTAATTTGGTACTATTATTTCCTGGCCGATCAATTTTAATAAAAAGGTGCAGAAAGATGGCAAAAGAAAAATATTGAAGCAACTTTTTATTTCTTGATAAATAAGATCAAAAATAACGTTCTAATATGAGAAACGAATATCTAATAAGACATTTGTGACATTTGGAAAATTAATTACATCAATCACCATGATGGCATACGCAGAACATATGAAATGTTTAAATCATTAATGTCTGTACATTGTTTTGGGTACCATCAGTTGCCAGGTCAAACATGAAACAAGAAAACAACACCCGAATACTGCACAAAATTTATTGCACAGAAGCAAGTTTATATTATTTTAATAGTGTATACATGCATGTATAGTGTTTGCGCTCTTTGCCACGGTAGTAATTTGATTCTATTTCATGGATATAGTATTTGCGCTATATTCCACAGTAGCAATTTGATTCTATTTCATGGATATAGTATTTGCGCTTTATTCAGCCACAGCAGCAATTTGATTCTATTTCATGGATATAGAATTTGCGCTATATTCCACAGTAGCAATTTGAATATATTTCATGGATATAGTATTTGCGCTCTATTCCACAGTAGCAATTTGAATATATTTCATGGATATAGTATTTGCGCTCTATTCAGCCACAGTAGCAATTTGATTCAATTTCATGGATATAGTGTTTGCGCTTTATGCCACAGTAGCAATTTGAATATATTTCATGGATATAGTATTTGCGCTCTATTCCATAGTAGCAATTTGAATATATTTCATGGATATAGTATTTGCGCTCTATTCAGCCACAGTAGCAATTTGATTCAATTTCATGGATATAGTGTTTGCGCTTTATGCCACAGTAGCAATTTGAATATATTTCATGGATATAGTATTTGCGCTCTATTCCATAGTAGCAATTTGAATATATTTCATGGATATAGTATTTGCGCTCTATTCAGCCACAGTAGCAATTTGATTCAATTTCATGTGATATAGTGTTTGCGCTTTATGCCACAGTAGCAATTTGAATATATTTCATGGATATAGTATTTGCGCTCTATTCCACAGTACCAATTTGAATATATTTCATGGATCAAGTGTTTGCGCTCTATCTCTTCAGTAGCAGTGTTATTTTATTTCATGGATATAGAGTGCGGACCGCAATAGAGCAAAAAACACATAAGAACAACATCAAATACAAAAGGGAACAAAACGATATCTCATTATCTTTCATGGATATAGTGTAATTGCTCTACCTCATTACAACTTTACTTGTCTTTGATAGTCACTAAATAAGAACTATTACACAGTAGCAATTTGATTTTCTTTCATGGATGGAGACAGTGTTATCGCTCTAACTCGTTACAGCTTTACTTGTCCACATTTGAATATTAATGTAGTTCTCTGCATTTTTAATTGTACGTTCTCTTTAATTGCTTCTTTGAAACTTCAAGTGTTAGGCAATAGCCCCTCCTTCTGCTCTAAGTCCTTAGCTCCGCCCTGGATTAGCAATTAGTTGTACATAAGCCCTGCCCAACATATAAAAAACTCACTTTCGTCTTCAACCAGTCGTCAGAACGAAGCAGTTTTCTACTACGAGTCAGTATAAATCTTCCTGAGGTAAGTTTCAAATATAGATTAAGCTTGTACATTGTAAATGCATGGAAACTAGCGAGTAAACTAGTATAGGCTGTGTCGGTGTTTGATATAAACGATAGGTAATGTAATGAAATTTGTAACACCGTAAAAAATGGAAACCAGTGAGTAAACTAGACGTATAGGCTGCGTCGGTGTTTGATATAAAAGATAGGCAATAGAATGAAATTTGTAACGCCGTAAAAAATGTTGAATTAACTTTACTGACGTTTCGAGCTTTAGCCCTTTGTATATTTGTTATAGTTTTACTGAGTTTTTTTTGGCGCGAATACAACTATTTCTCTGTTAAATATACTTATATAGTGGAAGCACTGATTTAAAAATATTTGGAATAAATACGGTTTTATGCTTCATGCCCATTGCATGACATACAAGTTTTATGCCGGAGTCACTTCGTGGCAGGATAGGATAAGAGCAGATTTCGGGGTCTATGAAAAGCTCACCGGGAACGAACGCGGTCAAGGCATGGCAAGGCACAATCAAAATTCTAGAAACATCACGGTCGCGGCAAGGCACACACGCGGCATTAAATTGCACTTTTCACGGTCATACGAAATCTGCTCTAAGGCATGTTCCATCTCAATGAACAACGGTCATTATCACAAAACAATTTCAATTTGACCAGCTACAATCTTTGACATAATTTATAAATGTTGACACTGTTTGAAAACTTAAGCATTTTTTGCATTTTCGTCGCTAACTTACTTGAAATATCACTCGAACGATCGTATTTTGATACCCCCTCCGCCTTAACTTAACTCTCTTAAATTTTTTAGCTTTAACCTAAAATAATATCAAATCACCATCGTTTCTTTTATTTCCTCTTTACACATGTAATATAACTTTTCTGATCCTTTTATACTTTGTGTGTGTGTATTATTTCTTTAACCCTAACTCTAAATTTTAAAATATCTATATGCTATCTATCTAGGTTAGCCCTTGTGGTTGTTATAGATAGGCTGTACCCAAAAATTTGTAAAATTCTACCCAATATACATATGCACTTTGTAACTCGTGCTACTGAATAAAATTGAATTGAATTTTATATATATTCAATGTTTGTAAGGTTTTAATTTTTGTGTTTCGTAAGCGGATTTAGGAGCTTTCAGCCCAACATACCTTTGATAAGTAAATTGCACCCCACCGCGGTCGAGTAATTAAATTATTTGTAACATGCACTCGGATGATATTTGTGTAGGTAATGACATTTAAGTTCGCTAAGAATTAATAAAAAATACCACTTGTATTTGATGAAACCAACTTTTTAAACAGCTATAAATATTCTTTTTTTATACGTACTATAAATTTGTGGAACAAACTATCAAAAGAAATTGCGGAAGGAGAGAATCTAAGAATTCAATTATATTAACACATTATTAGAAATACTTTTATATATTAGTTTTAAATCAACTACTTATAAATAGTTTTTATATATTATATTATATTATTATATTTTAGTATAGTTTATTGTAAACTGTTTTTTAAATTATGTCAAGGAGGTGGACTACAAAGGGATAACACAATTTCTACTTGTAAATGTCAATTTTTTATATATTTTAGGATAGTATATTGTAAACTGTTTTTTGGAAATTATGTTAAGGAGTACTCCCTTTGTCCAAGTGGTAGGGGTGATCGGCGTACATTTTAGGGTAAAAATATTTTCTGAGCGTGCCTTTTTAGGGTTCTGGCTCAAAAATCAGTTACGTACGTAACATGATTTTGTACCTGTAAGAGTCATTTTACTCTGTTTTGTTGATTTGTTGATTGATTCCCTTCCCCCCCCCCCCCCCCGGATTCATGATTCCTACATACCATGTTTTAACTGGTATCTTTTTTTTTTATTTGGTATCAGCGAAACATGTCTGAATCTGGAAGCTGAATTCCACAATAACTTCTTCGTCGGATTCAGACATGTTTCGCAGCCCGACTGAAGTAAAAACACAATGCGTCTCGTAAACACAGTTTGATTGACGTCCACCAACTTCACGTTTTATAGCGGTGCTTTTTATGCGAGCAGTGCACGTGTGACTGAGAACTGCTGTAATCTATTTAAATGTATTTAATGACGAATTCAAAAGACATTCCTGAACTAGTTTTACATCGCTCTGGTTTCGTATTTTTCCTTTGAGAAAATCAAAAACGTTTCATATTGTCTACATACATAAAGTTCTATAAAGTTCTATGTATTAAATATATTAATACTTTTTTATAGAAATCGCCAGAGTATTAACAGTTATTTACATGAGTAGCAGATATAGAGCAAACATCTTTGCTTTCCTTGTTTGTTAACCATTTCCACATCATCCCTTAATTGGGAGTTGATCCTTCACATTTAAATGTTTTAACGTTCATAATTGTCATAGAACGACTTTCCACCAGAATAATTGATAAGAAATGTCTTTTGAGTGAAGTAATGAGCATATACGCATAAAATGGCTTATACCCTAATCCATTAAAACGTGTGTGCTTAAATTTTCTCCATCGATCCACACGGGTTGCTAGAAAATGCTGCGTGGGTGTGTTACATATACGGTAATCAATACAAAGACGTTTGTAACACCGTAAAAAATGATACAAGCTTAACTTTACTGACGTTTCGAGCTTTAGCCCTTCGTCGGAGTACATTGAAAAACTACAGATTAGTGATGTTATGTTTATGAAAAACTACAGATTAGTGATGATTGTTGTTTTCGCTTTATCTTCTTTCCTTTTCTTCTTAAAAGTCGTTTCCTTTCCTTATTTTTTTGTGTTCATGTTATGCCCTTTTTTCTTTGCAATTTCTCTTCTACCATTTTCTTTCTCTTTATTATACTTGTCTTCAGTCTGTTACTTCATTTTCCTTTCTCTTCCTATTTCTATCCACTTCCTATTCCATCTCGTTCCCCTGCTAGCAGATTCTCTCTCGTTGCGAATTTAACCTGTTTCAGACTGAACACGTTTGCTTTGTCCATGGTTGTTGACAGCGTTATACCGGCAAAGAAAGAGTCTCTCATTCTATAGCAGGGAGTTCGTTATTATTCCCTCTCCTCTTGATTTATTTTGTCATCTAAACCCATTGTTGACATACCTCTCTTTTAACAGGTGTAAGAGATGAAGGTTCTCGTTTTATTTGTGGTTGTTTGCTTTACTGGAATATCGGGTATGTTTATCTGATCAACACCATTACTATACCATTACCATGACAATTATTCATACCAATACCATTACCATACCATTACCATGACAATACTCATATAATTACCATACCATTATTACCATATTTACCATACAAATACCATACAAACACCATACAATTACCATACCAGTACTATACCATTAACACCCATTAGCATATCACCTTAACCACCATGCCACCACCACCACCACCACCATGCCACCACCACCATTACTACCATCATCACCATCTTCATCGTCACTATCAATGGTATTTACATCAGTTGTATCTTCTAATCTGTTAAGGATCTACGCTGAACGATCCCAGAAGAAGCCGTGCAAAGTCCAGTAAGTTATATAAGAATCGTTTTCAGATTGTAAGGAAGGGGTCAACCATCTTTTTCTAAATATCAAAAACACTCTCTCAAGCGCTTGATCTGATTTCTCAAAACATTAATAATTCTTGGAGAAACTCTAATTAAAAGTTGGCCAGATTTTATGCTAATTAACATCACACATCCAAACCTCGTTCTCAGTAGGAGGAGGGCGTAAGGGGGGATTTATATTGGAAACTAGAAATTAAACTGCACAAAAAAATTGCTAAAAATAAATCGCATTAAATAGAACTTGGGCAAAACAAAACAAGCGGATCAAGTGAAATGATCTGAATGATAATTTTTCACCGTTTCTCTCCGAGTCCGTAAATGACAAAAAAACGCAAACCGCGCAGTTTTTTAAAACCGCAAAACCGCACAAAAAATAACGCGAAACCGCATATCTGCAAACCCTTACGCCTCTTTCAGTAGTGATTCCCTTTGATTTGTCCTCGTGAATTATTAATGTGTTTAAGAACTCGTGTTTAAAAACCCATTGTGACCCAAATAGTGTCCATACATTGGTTGTTGATCAGGTGAATTATTCTTGAATTCTTTTCATGTTATATAATGTTTACAGGAAATGATCTTGTCTGTGATGTTGGTATTGTTGGGGGAGGTATCTCTGGTCTTTACATGGCGTACGAGTTGAAAAACGAGAACCCAGAAAGTCAAATCTGTATCTTTGAAAAGGATGATACTGTTGGGGGAAGAATCCGTGATCATCGTTTTGAAGAAGCTCCAAACATTGATGTTGGTAAGTAAAAATTTAATTTGATGACTGACACACATAGATTGTGGTTATCATCCTGACTAGGTCGAAAACTATATCCATTTTAATTTATCAAAATTCTAAATGACTTTGATGTTAGCAATGTTATCACCAAACACAGGGGGTCGCAACGTTTAAGTTAAAAGGCGCTTCAAGCCAAAAAAGAAAAGAAAATGTTATAATAATAATAATAATAATAATAATTTCGAATATTTATACAGGATAAACCCATCAGTGTAAAGAAACACTGTTGTCAAAGGGGTCCTGTAAAATAAAAACAACTTAAACAAGTAACTATATTGTTTTGGAAGAGTAGGACTGGGCTCTAGTCGCATCCAAGGCTCAGTTTTAGCATTCTGAAGTTTATTCAAAGCTTGAGAAATTTAGAAACAGCATATTTGTGCTTTGATTTGCCCTAAACCAATAACAATTTGGAAACTTTCTTGAACGAGATGTTCTCGAAAGTGATGCGCGTGGCAAAGGTTCCGGACTACCTTTATATCTCCAATCTTGTTTAGGTTGTTAAAGTTGCCTTCAGTAGCATTTTTGAAAAGTATTATAAGAGTAGGTTTGAGGCCGTATACTACTGTATTTGTGTTAAGATCTTGAGCTTTCGTCGGGCAACCGACATCATGAGAAGATCATGAGAAGACTTGTTTAGATTGCTTATTCAGCGTGTTTATTTCTTATAGGTCTAGGTGCTTGGAGAGTGGACAAAAAACAACTAATAATGCTGTAATTATTCAACAATTTTATGATTATTATCAATTATGATGATAGCAATGATGTCGTTGCGATGTTAATGATGATGACGACGATGATAAAAATAATATTGATGATGATGATGATGATTACAATGATGACGTTGATGACGCGATGTTAATAATGACAACGACGATGATGATAATAATAATAATATAATAATAATGGTGATGATGATGACGATGATTACAATGACGATGATATATTAATATTGACGATGGTGATGATGATGACGATGAATATGTTTATAATGTCGATAGCTATGATAAGGAGGAGGACAACGACCCGGATTCAGGGGGTGGTGACAATTCCCTCCTTCCGAGCAGCACATCCTTGGAAGAATATATTTGGGGGGACTGTATATTGACCAGCACACAAGACAGTCACACCCAGATATCCTTTAAAGATCCCTGGGCTTGGAGGATGACCATGGTGATATTGGATTATAATCAGATGATGATATTGTGTTTGGTTCGGGACAGCTATGATAATAATAATAACTATATTCTGCACCACTAATACGTATATATAGGTTGAAGCATAGCCTGATATTCATGCAGACGGAACTTGTTTCTTCTGTGTCACTTCTTTCCTAAACTGATCGAGTAGGACCCAAACCCGTCTGAAAATCAGGCTATAATAACGTTGGTACAACGTTTTCCAATTGCAAATGAAGGGCTCTCAAGGTGTAAGGGAGTGTTCGGTCCCTAAATGTCTTAAATGAAATAGGGGTAATTGCGGCGCTAAAGGGAATGTCCGGTGCCACTAGGAATACCCCCTAGATACGCCCCTGCAGATATATTTTGTGATAGCATGATTCCGAATAACTTAGACATGTTTAATTGAATAATGTTGAAGCGCTAATCATCATCTTCGATAATATTCCAGAGATTTTCTAAAAGAACTCGGTATTACCCACAAAGAGTGGAGCTTTGTGGAGCCCAGTTTGTACGAATCAAGAGCTATTGCATCTGACGACTCGAAAGACATCAAAATAGCCTACCCCTCCCTAAAAGCACATCCGGTATTTGGTAACATGAGCAGTGGTCAAATGTGGGACTATCTTCGACGACCAGACATCCGTGCACAGACTAGTAAATATTCCACGGTCTTCACTTTCATGTCCAACATGCTTACATCAGAAGGTATGGCGACATCGTCATCACCATCATTACGTCATCACCATCATTACGTCATCACCATCATTACGTCATCACCATCATTATCATTACGTTATCATCATCATTACGTTATCACCATCATTATCATTACGTCATCACCATCATTATCATTACGTTATCATCATCATTACGTTATCATCATCATCGCCACCATTATCAATAATACCACTAACTTCATCATGGTCACCACTAAGTACCACCATCATCATACCATCACCACTATCACCTTCATCTTTACCATCACACCACCACTTTTATATATCCTCACTATCGATTATCATCATCACCATCGCTATCATAATTATCACCATCATCATCATCATCATTATCACCATCATCTTTACATCACCCGGCTTCAACATCACAATTATCATCACTATCGATCATCATCACCATCATCGCTATCATCATCATTAATATCATCATTATCACTATAATAACCATCATCTTCATCACTATCATCATTGCCGCTATAATCACCATCATTATCACCAGCACCATCATCGCCAGCATCATTACCGTCACCACTATCATTATCATGCATCATTATCGCTATAATCCTGATCACCACCATCATCATTAAATTATCATCATCACCACCATCATCATTATCAACATCATCATCACTATCATCATCATATTATTATTATTATCTTCTTGTTATTGTTAGGTGCTTACTACCTGGCCGACCTGTCTGGATATAAGGGTGACATCACAGAATTCATCAGCCCTACTCATTACCAGGAGTTCATGGACATGTCATACTCGCTCTCAGACAAGTATTTCAGACCACACGGGGGTATGTCCGCCATTATTCACAAACTCCACGAAGATATAACAGAGAAAGGGGTCAAACTCTTCACTAATGAAGCTGTACTGGTTATTTCCAAGAAAAAGTCCAAGTATAGGCTGCGCACATCAAAACGTCGAGTTGTAGCTGATAAACTTGTCGTAGCTGTTCCTCCAAAAGCATTGCGCAACATCAAAGGCATAGTTGCAAGAAAGATCCAGGCAGCCCCACAGTTTAATTCTATCCAGCCAATCCCAGCATTCAAAGGTACATACAATGGAACATATATTTACATATACATCAATTATGGACATGTAAGACTGGGAAAGAATTATAAGCAAACATTATTATACATGCAAAGGTTGTTCAACGCGATAGGTCAGTTTTAAAACCGAAATGATTGTTGTCCTGAATTTTGTAGTGATTAAAAAAAACAAAAGAAGATCACTCAAGCTGAACTCTTTCTTTTGTTATCCCTTTCCTACTAAATTACTAATGTTCTTTTTTCATGTGACACATTATTGCAATGAGGTGCATGCACATCTATTTTTAGGTTGCCTAAGACAATGTTTTAAGGCGAAAAGGAATTAACAGCCCGATACACTTATTTCATCAAAAAGACAATAAGCGAGTTGGTGTATATCTAATTCAAAAAAGATTGACGGGGCGAACGGCGATTGGTGATTGCACGATCGAAAGGAGCTGTGAGTAATACGAATTCCTTCTTATTCCTTTCTAAATTACCCAAACAATGCCTCAACCGTTCAGCGAAACCTTCGAGACAACAATCTAAGGTCATCGCTGAACGGTGTTTGGGTAATTTAGAATGGAATAAGAAGAAATTGGTATAACCCACAGTCCCTTTCGGTCGTGTAATCGCCAATCGCCGTTCTCCCCGTTAACCTTTTTTGAATTTGGTGTATATCTAATTCAAAAGAGCTGTTATAAGGCGTCATACAACATACAAAGACGTAGAGGAAAACGCATATACAACCGTTTCAAAAACGTTGTCTAAGGCGATAGGTCATACATTTAAATGATTGTCTATTGATTTTCGAAGGCGATATGCCATTCTAAGGAGATAGACGTTGTTGACTTTAGGTTTTGTTGCATGCATACCCAGTTTAAAAAACATTCTTTCCAGACACAAATAATCGAGGTGGGTGTTTTATTTCTTGAAGGTGGAGCTGTTTACCCACAACCTTGGTGGGAAAACGTGAAAGTAGGTGAAACAACAGTTCAAGCAGGCCAGAAATTTATCTCTCAAGATAACTGCCTTGGTATTAGCATGGCACATAGGTAGGGAATACATATGTCACTAGCTAGCCAATCACCTCGGCTAGGTTTACACTGGACTGGACGAATTTTTGACCGGTCAAAAGATCGACCTGGACATGCTGTTCACACGGAACCGATCATTACAATATTTTCGTTTTGGCCGGTTAAGCGTCCAAATTATTGCACGTTTAGCGCAGTCCCGTGTGAACGGAACCCCTAATTAAGCGGATGTTTTTTTGACCGGTCAAAAATTTGTCCGGACCGTGTAAAGGTAGCCCTAGTCAATAGATCAAATCGCCTATAACTAGTTATGTACGTTTCCATGCGAATAACAATCTTTGAATTGTTTTTGAAACAAACGCTTGTATTCCCAGAGGTTTTTGAATCTGCCGACATGTCAGACAATCAGTCAATAGCAAAAATGAACATGTGAGCCGAGTTGTGTGCAAAATATTTAAAAAACGTAGAGGTAGTGAGTGTGAGTGAGTCTCTCCGATTAGTAGGGTGCACTGCGTCCAGCTAGAAGATTGAGACGTTAACAAAGTTATTATTATTATAGATAAGTCAGTCGTCTATCAGTAAGTCAATCCATAAGTCTATCATTCATTTAATCAACCAATCATCGCTCATTTTTGAAAATAAAACATTTCAAGGATCAATAGGTATTTTGCAGCAACAGGTCACGTGACCATGCCCCTTGTATAAATCGAGCAGCTGTCTCAAAATAAATGAAAAGAGCACCTCAACATTAGTAAGAAAGCGAAATCTCAGCTCATAAAATGTAACACGAGGGAAATGGCATTAAATTTAAAATTCAATATTTTGTAAGGGTTTGTATGGAAAATATGCTCTGGTGCATGGGCAAGCTCAGAGCATATTTTCCATGAATCCTTATCAATATTGAATTTTATATTTAATGCCATATCTCCTATGCTCAACATTATGAGCTAAAACTTTGGCTTCTTACTAATATGGAGGTGCTCTTTTCATTTCTGATGTTCATTTTGACACAGCTGCTCGATTTAAAAGGGGTAGGGTCACGTGACCTGTTGCTGCCAAACGGTCCTATTACTTGTGTAAATTTCACATTATTCACAAATAATTTTGACGTTTGCTAGGGATTATGGGACAAACGGCGAAGGAGTTATGCATACTGTGTACACCGATGGAGCATGCGCAGAAAGATGGAACGAAATCGCGCAGCTGAAGACAGACTACATCGATGCTGAGATCCACAAAGCCCTTGAAGCAAAGTATGAATTGAAAATCCCTAAACCTATAGACACTGAATATCAATTCTGGGATTCAGCATGGTAAGAGAAGTTGCTTGGGAACAGTTTTTTATTATTGATTGTTATAATTATCCTGAAAGTGATGACGATAGTTGTGATAATGATAATGATGATGATGGTGGTGATGATGATAATGATGGTGATGGTGATGAAAATGGCGATGATGCTTATAATGAAGACGACTACGATCATGACAGCCATGAAGAGGATGTTTATGTTGATGATAATGACAACCATGATCATAACAATTAATGTTGATGACCAAGATCATGACGATGACGATGATAAGGATGTTAGTGATCATATTTATTTATTTATTTAAGGTGGCCCGGTAGTATTGACTTTGCAGGATAAACATAATTTTGTAACGCATTATTTTGCATCTAAACTTTGTCCGATTTCTACGAAATTTACACATATAGATCTCAAAACTTTGAAGTTTGAGCTAGTCATATTTTAAGTGCGATTTGTGGAAACTATAAAGAGAAATAATGTTTTTTTAAAAAGCACACGCTTTACTTAAATTGTCAATAAATCAAAACTTAGAAGATGAATTTATTTCTTTTTTTGAGAGAATATTATTTGGTTATATGGAAACATATTGTAGCAGTTTTATTCAAATATTGACCTTGGAAGTTTTTTTACAAACGTTTTTAAATTTTTGCGCGCAAAATTAATATAAAAATTCCATTGCTCAAATCTCAATAAGAATTAAAACATAGTTACAAATTTACCTGTAGAAAGAAAGACCAATACCTCTTGTAACTTCTAATCACAAAATAGCGACTTTGAAGCCAACATTGCTAGCTCTGATTTCTTGAAGAGCTTGTCGACATATTGTTGTTCACTGCGTAGTGAGCATTTCGAAAATATATCTACTCTATTTCTTCAATTGTTGACCTCTAGTTTTCTATATAGCGTAGATACATGCTTAAGAGTCATAACTGTGAAATGTGGTCTTCTGTGCTGTTCTAAAAATGACAAAATTAGCGGCCAACATACAGCAACCACGTTGCGCGTTCATTATACCTCGTTTGACTTCCAAGGAAAACCCTTCGCGTTATGTTTATTTACATCAACTTCACAACCTCATAATCCGTGAACACCGGTTCTGCACGAGGAATGTCTTTTTTGCGAATAGAAATAGAAAAAAGACGCAGTGTTTACGCCTGAATTGTCTCTGTATTTGCATAAAAAGACATTCCTCGTGCAGAACCGGTGTTCACGGATTATGAGGTTGTGAAGTTGATGTAAATAAACATAACGCGAAGGGTTTTCCTTGGAAGTCAAACGAGGTATAATGAACGCGCAACGTGGTTGCTGTACGTTGGCCGCTAATTTTGTCATTTTTAGAACAGCACAGAAGACCACATTTCACAGTTATGACTCTTAAGCATGTATCTACGCTATATAGAAAACTAGAGGTCAACAATTGAAGAAATAGAGTAGATATATTTTCGAAATGCTCACTACGCAGTGAACAACAATATGTCGACAAGCTCTTCAAGAAATCAGAGCTAGCAATGTTGGCTTCAAAGTCGCTATTTTGTGATTAGAAGTTACAAGAGGTATTGGTCTTTCTTTCTACAGGTAAATTTGTAACTATGTTTTAATTCTTATTGAGATTTGAGCAATGGAATTTTTATATTAATTTTGCGCGCAAAAATTTAAAAACGTTTGTAAAAAAACTTCCAAGGTCAATATTTGAATAAAACTGCTACAATATGTTTCCATATAACCAAATAATATTCTCTCAAAAAAAGAAATAAATTCATCTTCTAAGTTTTGATTTATTGACAATTTAAGTAAAGCGTGTGCTTTTTAAAAAAAATTATTTCTCTTTATAGTTTCCACAAATCGCACTTAAAATATGACTAGCTCAAACTTCAAAGTTTTGAGATCTATATGTGTAAATTTCGTAGAAATCGGACAAAGTTTAGATGCAAAATAATGCGTTACAAAATTATGTTTATCCTGCAAAGTCAATACTACCGGGCCATCTTAAAATAATTCTGGACGTGGTTACAAAGTCCACGGAGAGACGACAATAGGACGCGAAGTGCCTTACAAAGTTCGTTCTCAAACAATAAGGCGAGAAATACAATGATAGGCAACTGTCTTATCATGATAACGATTATTATCAATTCCCCAACCCAGAAGACTACGATCATGACAGCCATGAATAGGATGACGATGACGATGATAAGGATGTTACGGATGATATTGATAACGATTATTATCTATTGTCCAACCCAGGCATTTCCAGAAACCGGACACCCCATTCAGCATGGTGAACGTCAGTAGTTGGGCCAGACGACCTTTTATAGGAGAGGACATCTTTGTTGTTGGAGAACCGTATGAAGTAATGCGAGGCTGGTGCCAGAGCGCCATTGTTTCTTGTCGAAATGCGCTGAAAGAGGGATGGGGAATCGAAAGAAACGTCGTGCACAAGTACGCGAAGAGATCGATGACACTTCCGGTCGAGCAAGATTCACCAGCTAGAGCATAATGAGTAAATTAACATAAAAATTGGGGATAACTACTACTAATAATAATAATAGTGATAATGATACAGTAGAAGTTTCTTAACCGGGCGATCGAATAACCAGAATTTTCTCAAAATCGCACCTATCTTCACCATCATCAGTTCTATCAACGTCAACATTAAGCACCATAAGGAATCTATATTTATTGTAATGAGTGATTATGGGTTATTTAAAGAGCATATGTAGTTTCAACTTCGATATGCTATTAAAGATTGCATCGTAAAACACGGTTTGAGTGGTATTTTATACTTGACACAGACACATACACGCACTACAGTCTGATTAGTTATGGAACTCTCTTGTATCTGTCCCATAATTTAGAAGAAACCCACTAGAATAGACTGAATCGAAATATGAAGACCTGCTATTGTTCTTGACTGGTTAGCCTCGTGTTCACGTTGGCACGCAATAGAGCTGTCACGTGTATGAGAGGCTAGCCAGTCAAAGAACAATACATTTTAGGGGGTATGTAAGGGTAGACCCAAGTAACGTAAGTTGGTGTAGTGGTGTGGAGATGTGCCGCCAGAACCTGACCTTATTTAAGACACTCGAAAGTAAAACGTTTGTAACCTATTCTTGGTTTTCACGTGACGTCATCAATTTTTTTTATTTCGAAAATATTAGTTATATTTACTTCTGGCAGTTATACTCTTTAGAGCTCCCCTAAACGAACATTTGTGCTAAATCTTGTGTCTTTGCTGTGTTTTGGTATGGAAATATAAGCGAGACAAATTGTGTCACGCAACTCTAGTCACGCATCTTTAGTAGTCTAAAATCAAGCTAGATTCATGTCCGTTCAGTATTTATCGATGTTTGATTGAGCTCAAAACCTTAGAATTATCATTAGAAAGCTAAATTACTGGCATCTTTGCCCTAACTTTAAGGAATTTTGGTTTTTTTGCATAGTTCGGCTTTTGGCCGCCATGTTGGTGTCGCTCAGAAGGACACCAATATGGCGGCGCCATACATTTCACTGTAATCAATGCGCATATTCACTGGCTTCGTATTCGGTCACATTAGTCCATTTAAGCTCAAATTTGAGCAAATCATAAATTGGTCATCTGGCTTTAAGCTAATGTGGCCTAGGTTGCTATTTGCATCGCAGAAAAGATCTGGTTAATGATATAATAAACACCCGGGGGGGGGGGGGGGGGGGGGTACTCCGCTAGGATTTGGGTAGGGGTGTTTCGCTGGGATCCTAAAACAGTGACCCTGTTTATGACAGAAAAAAAAAAATTCGTATACCCTGTTTATGACAAGGGATAAAAATGGGACCCTGTTTATGCCGCGAAAACGTGCTGAATTTCACGAAAGACGAAAGACCTCGCTGCTCATCGTAACACCTAATTAATATACCTGAATATGACAAAAAAAAACTAAGGAAATTGGGAAATGGGGTAAAAATATACCCTGCTCATGACAGAAAACCAAAAACCCATACCCTGTTTATGACAGAAAGCTCGAAAAACCATACCCTGTTCAGCGGATCATCCCCGTATAGTAAATATATGGGAGTACCCCCCCCCCCCCCGGGAATAAACACAACCGGAAATGCTTTTGCCATACATTTCTTACTAAAAAATCTTTAGTAATAGCTTGACTATAACTCTGCTAATATTCATTCTTCTGAACTCATATTTGCTAACACTGCTAAATAAAGTATGTGCTTCATGGATTCAATGATTGTTTACAGTTTAAGCGACAATTTAAGGACTTTCAATATGGTCACGTGATAGGTGAAACCCAAGAATTCAAGACAAATCGAAAACTGAACCCTTTTAAAGGGTGTAATAAAAGGTTCTTTTGCACTATCTAAGACACACACACACACAAACAAAACAAGAAATTACCTACGATGTTTTGCCAAATTACTATAAATCCTGTTTAAAGACTCATGGTCGACACGTATCAGCATGCACCGCGCGAAAGAGGGAATTTCGTGGACCATGAACATCACACTGATTCAGACATTTTGATATCTTTCACGATTTGAGTGGGTATTCAAGCTCTTACTAAATCGTTTAGGTTTGATTGTTTTCGCGTAATACGACTGACTGCGAATGAATTATAGCACTCAAATCAAAATAAACCACGCAAAGCATGCTGGTAAGAGACCATGGGTCTTAAAAACAATTTGGGATAAAATAAATACCATGTTTCAGGGACAAAAGCCATACCTCATCAAGCGGCACATATCCCCCCACCCCACCCCATCACATACACACACTCTATTCTAAACCCCCCTCCACCCCCTCCCCGGGGTTTACAGACCACCACATTTACAAACGCCATGACAAGATATTATTAACGTCTAGATAGAGAATATAAATGTGTTGAAAACACAAGCAGAGATATTCTATAAACGGAAGTCACTAATTGTGATTGTGTTTTTATCCATTGTGTTTGATTTTCTCAGCCGATTTAATTTGGACACCAATAAATATGTGATTGATTATTTGCACAAAACAAAACAAAACTCGTAAGTCTCTCCACTAATGCAAAGTTAAAAAAAAAATGATATTTTATTATCAACCGAGTAATTCCCACTGAAACATTCGTGTCTAATATATATCCTATTAAATGGACTTGTTCTTTCTTTGGAACTGAGTTTGCACGTAAAATGAAACCTCCGTATTACAAAGTAAAACAATAGAATACTAACAGAACAAACTAGAACTGGATGAACACACTTCTTCAAAAAGTTCAAATATATAAGAAGTTTTATAATTTTAATTTAGCTTACATTTGGCGTAGCCAAGAAAACGACGTGTTTAAAATTTCAAATATTCATTAATAATTAGCTATCTTTCATTTTTGACAACGGACTAATTCGAAGATGATAATAAAATTCATTAAGTTAACTCAAGTAGACGTTTCATCACGCTTTATTTTGTGTTTACATCGCGGTTACCTTGGTGGCGATAACTGTTTTTGACAGTGTATGTCAAAAGATTATTAAAAGTGCCAAAGTGACACAACATTTACAAACTACGCTAAAGACCCCGAAAGAAGTGGGTGTAGAGTTTATTAAGCTCTCCTCAATTTTCTACAAGCTTGGCTCTTTCAACGGATCGTTTTTGTGAGTTTATTATACACTGCACTTTTGATATTGTTAAGAAAATAGCAGCAAATTCGGCTGCATTTCGTAACTACTGAGGTCAAACAGTATTGAGAACCTTCACAAATACTGATGTATGCGCTAGATGTATGTTTATTTGTTAATGATATTAATATCTTCACGGCTGAAAATTGATGAAGCTTTTTCCTTCTTCAGGAGATAACGTTCCTTAAAGTTGAAATTCAATTTTTGGGAGAAGAGAACGAATTCTAAAGTTTGAAACTTGGTAAGTAAGTAAGTAAGTAAGTAAGTAGTTGGAGCCCTAGGAATTGAGGCGTTTATACACATTAATATTACCAGAGCTTACTTTACTTGATTTAGCGTTTGTGAATCTGACGGTTTGTTATAATATGCAAGGAACACATGCACGACGTACAAGTGATAAATACAAATACTAGATCAAGAAACCCTCTGACTTCCAGGGTAGATTAATAACTGTTGTAGCGTATTAATATCCACCAAACTTGTGGTCTATTATGACAAATCCTGTGATCTTATCAGTTTGTTATTCTACCGTGGTCTATTAGTGATAGCGCACGGTTAAGAAAAGTACCAGTATTGAAAAAAAACCCTGAATGGCGGCTGAATCGCGATTCGTCATTATTTACTTTTTAGGACTGACCTAGTTAGTGTATACTAAAACAATTAGACCTTTAGTGTACATGAGCTACGGATATATAGCTCATTGACCCCGTATAGCCCATTCCACAATAGGGCTACGGGTCTAAATACTCAGGCTACCCCGCAGGGGAGCTTGAGTCTAGGTTTACCTTTTCCATCTATATGGGTCTATCGTTGTGTCGAGATTACACATGACGTAATGCCACAGGTAAACCACCTATCAATTACTACTCTATGACGTAGCCTGAGTAAACGCACTAAGTGCGTCTAGTTATGAATTAGTATTGGAACCGATCAAATGATAAGGTTTACGATATGATATATATCAAACACTCGAAAGAAATTGAAGGGAAGTCATGCATGCTGTATGAATGACAACACATGGAATCCCAACGTCACAGAATGCTTCGGATTCGATTGATTATGAAGTGCTTGCGATCGTTAGAGTTATTGTGATTATTATTATGGTCATAGTGAACATGCTATGCTAATGCTTATGTTTGCAAATATGATTACGATTTTGAGTAGCATTATCTAGCTGTGATTGTTTGGCTCCATGTGTACCTATTTCAAAACAGGTTATCATCGCAAAAGACGATAAGCCATAGGTCATCCAAATAACTTAACTCGAACAATCGAGGCCTTTAAAATGGTTTCTATAAACAACAAGGAATACTCAACAATATCCTCCGTGTTCTTAGCGAAAACAAGCAGAATAACTTTATTCTTGAAATGAACTCTTTCCTATCGCCTTTTGCCTATCTCTATGTCTGTCTGTGTTTGTCTGTCTGTCTGTCTGTCTGTCTGTCTGTCTGTCTGTCTGTCTGTCTGTCTGTCTGTCTGTCTGTCTGTCTGTCTGTCTGTCTGTCTGTCTGTCTGTCTGTCTGTCTGTCTGTCACTATGTCTTCCTGTCTCTATGTCTGTCTGCTTAGCTTGTCACTATTTCTCCTCTCTCTATATTTAATAGTCTGTCTAGTAAATCGTTTTGTTTCGATCAGTTCTAATTTCACAGTTCATAAAAATCATCTGCTCTCAACATAGCCATTGATCAGCAGGGGCTGAGGTCTCTTATAGCACAACAATATCACAACTGTTGACAGACATTTCTATATCAAACTAATTACATGCCATCTGTTTTAAGGAGGCTCGAAATGGTTTTTTGAGCGCGCGCGCAATATCACCAATTTTACAAGACCCCCCCCCCCCCCCCAAGGCTGACGCGTACAAAATGTATTTTTATTAATAACAACACAATGAAATGGTAGATTTTTTTTATTTTTTGGCAATTTGTTCCAATTAAGGTTTTGATTTAGTAGATCCATTTTAAGAAAAATCTGTAATGAAAAACCATTTATATCTAGAAAAAATCATTTTTTAAATATTTTAAAGGTTTGGCATTACAGATTTTTTTTATTTTTCCTCAGTTGCAAGACCAGGTAGGGAACTAGACATGTACAAGTTTAAAAAAACTTTCACCTAAAGGATTTGGAGATATCAGCTTTAATAAAGGAATTTCAGGTCCTTTTTGCAGCGGCCTGCTGTTGTCATGACAACGTCAAACGCAATAATTTAAAACAAAATGATATCCTAGATCCATAAGCTTTAAAATGATATATCGGTTAACTGTATAGCTTCACAATAATGCTGCATAAAATGCAATATAAAGTAGGTATATAGATATATACAGAAACCATTTCGAGCCTCCTTAAGAAGGTTGTCCAAAGCGATGGATTGTTGGACGCGACAGAAAGGAATTCTGGGCAACATGAAAATAAAAAAAATGCAAATGCTATGAAAGGGTTACAATCATTATTCTTGTCAAGAACATGGAGGTTATTGTTTAGATATTATTGGCATACATCTAAACATAAATAATCAAGGTGCTTACTGAGTAAAGCTGTGTAAATCGATGCATCCACAGTTACTCACTGCAAAAAACGTCTGAGCAGTGGTTATTCAATTAACTTTGTAAATCAAGACATCCTGCACGTAGGTAAAGGTTACTCGCTAACCCTTGCACACTCGACGATTGGGTGTGCGATTGACTAAAGATTTTGAATACGTGTATAAATCAAATCTTATACATCAACAGGTTCATTGTTCGAGGTTGTCATTACTATGGGCTGCGGAGGAAGCAAAAATAGCGTGAAAGTCGACCCCAACGCTAGCAATAAAGAGAAAAAAAATGGCCTGACAATAACACAAATAGAACTAGTACGAAAGACTTGGGACGCTGTAAAAGTCGACCATGAAGGGCACGGGATTGTCTTTTACACGAGGTAAGTTAGACTATTGTGGACGTACTATTGTAAATATTTGATGTAGAGCGACTTGACATGCCACTGATCGATTTCAATCGCTAGATACCGACAGAGTTTCAGGGTATTTTACGATGGAAATCTCACGGAAAAGCCCCGATGTGGAGTGATAGTTGTAAATACTGAATGTAGTGATAGTGCGTGTGGATCAGTGAACCTCACGATAAAAGATTGCCTCGTCGCAGAGTGATGATTGTAAATATTGAGTGTAACTCGGTACTGGATTTTGGAACACATTGATTTCACGGGAGAGTATATCTCATGCTATCGAAGCTACACGTGTGCAAACAACGAACTGGACACTCTGTAGTCCTTTAGTTAAATAACAGAGACAAAGAAATCCTGTGGCATTGTTTGTACGATACTCAGAGGAACTATGAAAAATTCATAGATTTTCGCGCCTTTTTCTTTATATGTTTTTGTTCGGTATCTCTTAAGGCCCAGGCAAACGAATTCAACATTTGCTTTAACATCCGTTCGATTTTGTTGAATGGCAATGTTTAAACGCTTTTAAACTCTTTCAACATTGTTGAAACATGTTGAATCGATGTTGAAAGAGTTTAAAAGCGTTTAAACATTGCCATTCAACAAAATCGAACGGATGTTGAAGCAAATGTTGAAACCGTTTGCCCTGGCCCTTAGAGGTTAAAGATAGTTCGAGCCACGCCCTTTTAAAAGGACTGTCGTTAGCTAGGGGTGTTTTTATTAATTCCCGAGGAACATGTCCGATATTTTCACACAAACCCTCCCTTCCCCTCCCCTCTCCTTTTCCAAAAATAACCTTTCTATAATCTTCCCAGCATGGTTGTCAGTTGATTTAACGTATTAATACCATCTGGTCCTCTAAAACTACTCAAAAGTTCAAATTCCAAACAATTTTAAAGAGATCATTAGTTGGAATACATATACATCGACATCCATTTTAAAAAGGTTGTCCAAAACGATAAGTCATTATAAACTAACGTTGACAACCTCAGTCTCGATAGCATGTTAGACATTCTTTACAATTTGACTACAGCTCGAGGTAATTTTGAATTCAAAAAAAAAAAATATCGGGCAAGCTTTTAAACGCCAAAAAAAATATCGAGCAGCCTTTGTTGCACAGAAAAATATCGGGCAAAATTTAAAAAAATATCTTGCAACATTTGTGTCCAAAAAAAATATATCAGGCATTGACAAAACAGCCCCCCCCCCCCTCCCCCCATCAAATATCAAATGGTCCTTCCCTTAAGGAATGTGCTACTGCACATTATCAAATAATTGAAGCTAAAAACACACATCCAAATTCCAAGCATGTGCTGTAGTCAAATTGTAAAGAATATATTTATACGCTATCGAGGCTGATTTTGTTCTAGAAAACCCCTATGAAAGTTGGTAGAAGGTATCTTTCAATACATGTTCCCCTTTCGTTTAGTTCATTGTTATCTTATCTGATTCGACAGACTCTTCACAGAACATCCAGAGATCCAGCAATTGTTTTCGTTTCGAGATGTGGAAGGCCTTGATAACCTGAAGGAAGATGACCGCTTTAAACACCAATCAAAACGAGTCATGGAGATGGTTGGAGCAGCCGTTGATGGATTGAATGATGTTTCTTCTCTTACTGTAATACTCAAAGACCTTGGGGCGAAACATGTGCAATATAATATCAAGGAAGAACATTATGTGGTAAGAGTTGATTGGCTCGTTGCATGGTTTGATTACTGTACAATTGTTTGTGTGCGTATTCAGTTAATTATAAATTGGCTACGTTGTTTGTTTAAATTTGATTGGCTTGTCAATTAATCTTGGATCCATTTATCCACCCATTCATTTATCCATCCATCCTTCCATTTAACCATTGAATCATTCATTCATTTATCCACAAACCCACCCACCCGTCCACCCGCCCCTCCATCCATTCAATCATTGATTCATTCAATCAATCAATCATTCATTCATTCATTCTTTTGACTGCAGCCCGTGGGTGAGGCTCTAATACACACCCTACAGGCTGGTCTTGGTGACCAGTTCACCGCAGAAGTCAAAGAGGCTTGGTTAACAGTTTATGGAATAGTCTCTGATTCAATGAAAGCGGGCGCAGGAGAAGCTCAAACCCCGAAGGTTGACACAGAACTGAATGAAGGATCATAGAAACCCAGTTTTAAAAATAGCAATAGTCCACTTCACGCTTTCAAGGTAGCCGGGCCTTTGCATCGAAGCGAGGCGAACGTTGAGCTTGCAATGATATAGACCTTTTAACACCTTGCGGGACAATTATTCACATGTCTCTATCATTGCAAGCTCAACTTTCGTCTCGCTTCGATGCAAAGGCCCGGCTACCTTTCAACATGGCGCAGGGAACTGTGAAGGGGACTATTCTACTACGTAATAAAAGAAAAACGCTAAAGCTTAAAAAGCTTCTAACGTCCGCTTGCAAAACTAGCCAAAATGCCTCAGAGCTTTTTATCGAATTAGATGGTAAACATGTACATTAGACTGGTACCAGGTCTTTTTTTTCAACGCCAATGCCAATTCGATCTGGAAATGGTTGATCTGAGACCGCTAGGAATTGTGGGAGTTTATTAAGGTGTAAATATACTATTATATCATGCACTATTATTATCACTATAGAGGACTATTATAATATTAAATAAGTTTTCATTTGCTCATGAAACTGCTATGATGACCGTATTTTAATACGCGAAGTTTGAAGAACTTTTTAGCTCGCGAAGGTCCTTAAAGGCTGGTTTTCACTAGGCACAAGCACAAGCACAAGCACAAGCACAAGCACAAGCACAAGCACAAGCACAAGCACAAGCACAAGCACAAGCACAAGCACAGGCAAAAGATAGTTTCTCCTATTTTTCACTTGACATAAGCATAAGCATAAACATGTTCGTTTTCTTGTGCTTAGCTTATGCGTATGCTTATGCCTATGCCTAGTGAAAACCATAGGCAGCCCAACTACTCCTTTCGAGGATTTTTTATTTTTCAATAAAGATTCAATGGAAAAAAATGCGTGCGACTCTTTTATTTTCTTTGTTTGGCGCGCGTTTGTAGCTATTGGGTTTCCTGTGGCGCGCTTGTAGATTGTGGGGTTCCTGTGGTCAATCCCGCGGGAGACAAGTATATATTGTGACAACCTGGGGCACACATCGATCCATCACGTGACCCGCGTTTCATGCCTTCTCACAATATACAAGGATTTATACAAGGTACCTGACCATCCGTCCCGCGGGATTGACCACAGGAACCCCACAATCTACAAGCGCGCCACAGGAAACCCAAAGACTACAAGCGCGCGCCAAACAAAGAAACCAAAAGAGTCGCGCGCATTTTTTTCCATTGAATCTTTATTGAAAAATAAAAAATCGATCCTTGAAAGGAGTAGTTGGGCTGCCTATGTGAAAACCAGCCTTAAGTGATGGTTGCTTTGATATGCTGTTGTTTCATGTTCAATAGTGTTCATGTGGAAAAGTAACATGTAAAATGTACAAGTTATAAACGAATTTGTACATGTTCTGTTTCACCATCTTCATTACCGCCTCTTCACTTAAGAAATGAAATACGTCTTCTGTGTTTTCACGCGCTAATGAAAACCGAGATGCGTTTGGGAGAATTCGAGAGCAGATCAGTCCAAACACGAGACGAAGTCGAGTGTCTGGACCTGCTCGAGAATTCTCCCAAACGTATCGAGGTTTTCATAAGTAAGTGAAAAAACAGAAGACGTGTTTCATTTCTTTTATAAAATAACAATCGCGCGAAAAGACGAAAAAAATGCCCTTTTATTCGTTTGAAGATGTCATTTCTCCCTACGTTGCTTTTTCTCGAAACTGACCAATAAGCGCGCGCGAAAGATCAAAACAACGAAAAAACTAAAGAAATGGTTCATAAGTAGCGTGCGTCCATCGTGTTATGGATGCACGCGGGAGGTTACTAAGCACGAAAGAAGCGTAATGAGTTGCACGACGCGAAGCGGAGTGCAACTCTAGCTTCTCGAGTGCTTAGGCAACCTCCCAAGTGCATCCATAACACGATGGACGCACAACTACTTATGAACCATTTCTTTTATAACATAGACAACAAGTTATCATAATGCAAAACTGTCTAATTTAATTTGATCAAATCACATATTCTCGTAAAATTAATCGAGCTTAATCAATCAAGTGACTTGTGTCCTAGAACAAATGGCTCAAATTTGTTTAGAACAACTTCATTCATTAAGTTCTTTAGGACATTTACATGATAAAAACTGTTTTTTGTGTACCTTTTCTCAAAACTGACTACTAAGCGCGCGCGAAAAGTCAAAACAACGAAAAACTCGACCGTTGATTGCGCTCGCGCGCTCAAAAATGACGTTGAACTGTTTAGCACTCAATCAGAACGCGCGTTCTATCAAAAAAAATATATTTGAAAAAAAAATGACATCAGCGTGCTCCATTCGCGTGCTCCATACATTTTTTGTTCATAGCTAAAAAGCCAATCAGAGCGCGCGTTATAACTTATCTATGTTATAATGACCGTTGAATGAGCGTGCGCGCTTGGAAATGGCGTTGGTGTGTTTCATGCTCTCATGAAACACGGTTGTTTGACCAATCAACGCACGCGTACTATCCAAATTATTTTATAATATGTGTTATAACATAGATAAGTTATAACGCGCGCTCTGATTAGCTTTTTAGCTATGAACAAAAAATGTATGGAGCACGCGAATGGAGCACGCTGATCATGTCAATCTTTTTTCAAACATTTTTTTTCGATAGAACGCGCGTTCTGATTGAGTGCTAAACAGTTTAACGTCATTTAACGTCATTTTTCTTTACTGGACATTTCTTTCTATTCCCCATCCCTCTTTCATCGCATTTCGACAAGATAAAATCGCGCCCTCGTACCATTTTCTCATTGGATTGCACTATAACGAAATACAAAGATACAAAGATACAAAACGTCAAACAGAACGTCAAAACATTGCAGTCAAAGATGTTCTGCAAGATTGGTGAAGATAAATGCTTTGTTATTGTATAAAAAATTCCCTCGCGTCTGTTTTTTACGGTTAGTTACTCATGAAGCTAGAGTTGCACTCCGCTTCGCGTCGTGCAACTCATTACGCTTCTTTCGTGCTTAGGCAACCTCCCGCGTGCATCCATAACACGATGGACGCACGCTACTTATGAACCATTTCTTTACTGGACATTTCTTTCTATTCCCCATCCCTCTTTCAGCGCATTTCGACAAGATAAAATCGCGCCCTCGCACCATTTTCTCATTGGATTGCACTATAACGAGATACAAAGATACAAAACGTCAAACAGAACGTCAAAACATTGCAGTCAAAGATGTTCTGTAAGATTGGTGAAGATAAATGCTTTGTTATTGTATAAAAAATTCCCTCACGTCTGGTTTTTACGGTAAATTACTCTGACTGATTACAGCTCTGATCAATCAAAGGATATCAAAATGTTACGAAAATAAAAAAATCAACAAATGAAAATAAGTAATAAAAAATAAACAGCACTTCTATCTTGACAAAGAGGTTTCCGGATTGCACATCAAAGATACAAAGATACAAAACGTCAAACAGAACGTCAAAACATTGCAGTCAAAGATGTTCTACAAGATTGGTGAAGATAAATGCTTTGTTATTGTATAAAAAATTCCCTCACGTCTGGTTTTTACGGTAAATTACTCTGACTGATTACAGCTCTGATCAATCAAAGGATATCAAAATGTTACGAAAATAAAGAAATCAACAAATAAAAATAAGTAATAAAAAATAAACAGCACTTCTATCTTGACAAAGAGGTTTCCGGATTGCACATCAAAGATACAAAGATACAAAACGTCAAACAGAACGTCAAAACATTGCAGTCAAAGATGTTCTGCAAGATTGGCGAAGATAAATGCTTTGTTATTGTATAAAAAATTCCCTCACGTCTGGTTTTTACGGTAGATTACTCTGACTGATTACAGCTCTGATCAATCAAAGGATATCAAAATGTTACGAAAATAAAGAAATCAACAAATGAAAATAAGTAATAAAAAATAAACAACACTTCTATCTTGACAAAGAGGTTTCCGGCTTGAACTATAACGAGATACAAAGATACAAAGATACAAAACGTCAAACAGAACGTCAAAACATTGCAGTCAAAGATGTTCTGCACGATTGCAATACTATCTGTGACAAATATTCTTAATCGCTAAAAAAATCGGTAAAGATATAAAAAAATGAGAGTACTGCAGTAAAGTGGTCAAAAAGTCGGGTAAAAGTATTCAAAATTCAGCGATTTTTTGCACAACAGTGTGAAGAGATGTCCTCTAAGCGATGTTCCCGGATGTTGGCCGAAAGGAGTACGGTACGAGTATTTCCATTGGACTAAACTTGAATATTTTGAATATTTTTCGCGGTCTTTGGCAAGAACAAAAGAACCGTGACGTCATTTGTTCTTCCCGAATTGGCATACGTGTATAAATCAAATCTTATACATCAACAGGTTCATTGTTCGAGGTTGTCATTACTATGGACTGCAGAGGAAGCAAAAAAGGCGTGAAAGTCGACCCCAACGCTAGCAATAAAGAGAAAAAAAATGGCCTGACAATAACACAAATAGAACTAGTACGAAAGACTTGGGACGCTGTAAAAGTCGACCATGAAGGGCACGGAATTGTCTTTTTCACGAGGTAAGTTAGAATACTGTGGACGTACTATTGTAAATATTTGATGTAGAGCGACTTGACATGTCATTGATCGAAATCGCTAGATACCGAGGGAGTTTCAGGGTATTTTACGATGGAAATATCACGGAAAAGCCCCGATGTGGAGTGATAGTTGTATAGAGTTGTATATACTGAATGTAGTGATAGTGAGTGTGGATCAGTGAACCTCACGATAAAAGATTGCCTCGACGCAGAGTGATGATTGGATGATTGTACATATTGAGTGTAACTCGGTACTGGATTTTGGAACACATTGATTTCACGGGAGAGTCAGGGGCGGATCCAGGGTATCAAAATGTTACGAAAATAAAGAAATCAACAAAAGAAAATAAGTAATAAAAAATAAACAGCATTTCTATCTTGACAAAGAGGTTTCCGGGTTGCACATCAAAGATACAAAGATACAAAACGTCAAACAGAACGTCAAAACATTGCAGTCAAAGATGTTCTGCAAGATTGGTGAAGATAAATTCTTTGTTATTGTATAAAAAATTCCCTCACGTCTGGTTTTTACGGTTAGTTGCTCTGACTGATTACAGCTCTGATCAATCAAAGGATATCAAAATGTTACGAGCTAAAATCATCAAGGCGTTCCTGGAAACCTTGAGCCATCGGTAGTTCGAAACAGCAACAGTTTCCCTGACAACGCCTTATTTGGAATTGAAATCAATTTTTAAAGGGGGACTAGCACGAAAATGGGCCAAAAATTCAAAATTAATTCAAAATGCTTAAAAACTCGATTGTTATAATCTTTATAATATCATTAAAAAGCCACATGATTTTCTTTTGCTAAATCTAAGCGTAAGACCTTCATTTCAACGGGTGTTTTTTGACCCGCCATTTTTCAGATGTCGCTTGATCATTAACTCGGTAAAGAGCCTGGGCCGAGATCTGTGACGTCAGTTACTTGATAGAAATAAACCAACCTGAGAGAATCTGTAGGTGAGAAGCAAAACACGCGATAATTTCATAACTGATAAAAGCAGACAAACATAGTTTTTTCAGCATGCCATCAAATAGATGTGTTGTGCAGGGCTGTAGCAACCAATCCGATCCAAAAAATGGCATTTCGTTGCATCTCTCGCCTACTGACAAGACCGAATGTGCCAAATGGAAGCGCTTTGTTGACATTCACAGTGCGAACTTTGAGCCGCAAAATCGATTTGTTGTGTGCTCAAAGCATTTCGAAGGAAGCTGTTTTGAGCGAGTAATGAACGTACAAGGAATCAAGAGATTCTTAATCAAAGGGTCTGTACCCACAATCTGGTTTCCAGCCGGCGACGAAGGTCCAAATGATAACAAGTTCAGTGACAGGACACGCCGCAAGGTAGGTTTTGCTGACTGTGTAAATATTATAAATATTATAAGCTAAAGTCCTTCTCCTGAATTTTAACAGTTTTTCGAGCAGAAATTTATAGAAAACTTATTCATGTCGTTTGTAAAACTTTAATTCTGAGCTAGCTAAGCTAGCTGTTTTGTGATCGATGTTGTATTTACGCAGTGTCAGTGTATGTATATGTTCGCGTGCCTGACACTAGGTCACGAATAACTACATGTTAATTTTTAAAAAATCACTGCAGAATAGCATACTAGTTTAGTAAAACATACTTTACTTTGTTTAGCTCTACCAAATCATTCTTTTCACCGTATTAAGTCGAGATTTCCAGGCGTAAAAATAATTCGACTCCCTGACAATATTCTGTCACGCACCCGGACATATAGACACGTACTGCGTTGTATTTAACCTTACTACATGGAAAATACACGTAAATGAATAAACAAATGAAATAAACAAAATACAAAATCAAGTTGAAAAGTATGATTTTTGTAATTCACGACTTATATTTTGTACTTAGCACTGATACGGCGATGTTTGAAATCTGACGAGTCTAAGTTAGTAGTTGTTTTGTTTTGCTTCGATGAAAAATTTCCTTACAATTAGATGCTTAAAGACATGGGAATTGATCGAAGACCTACAGTGGAAGTACCCAAGGTGGCCTCTCCAGAAGAAAACCAAGTCCAAGACCAAATAGCCTCACCACAAGAACCAATAGCTGTAGAATTAACAAAAACAACAACAGTAGATCTAGAGTTGGAGCACCAACAAAATTCTATTGCACAGTCAGTAAGTTGACAATTCAGACATACATGAGTAACTGACCAAACTTTACTTTGTAGCTATAGAGTCTTATAACATAACACTGTGACAGTCATAAAACTCAAATATTCCTTTGATTAATCCTGTAGATATCAAACCTAAATCCTAGTCCTACATCAACAGTAGAGTTGGAGCTCCCACAAGTTTCTATTAATACACAGTCAGTAAGTTGACAATTCAGACACATATAACTGACAAAACTTTACTTTTTAGTCTTAATTTGCTCAGTTGTTTAAAAGTTATGTGGTGCTATGAAACAACTCAGTAACTACATAGCACAAAATAGTTCTTTTATATTGAATAATTAATTTTGGACCATGCAGTTAGTACTTTCATAAAACTCACATATTTCTTTGATTAATCATGTAGGTATCAAACCTAAATCCTAGTCCTACATGTAGCAGTGCCAGCAGTCCTGTAGATAACAATCAGCATGATCTTAAGACAAAAGTAAAAAACCTGCAAACCAAAATCCGCAGAATGAAAAAAAGTGAATCAGATTTGCTGAGTGCATTGGCTACCAACACAAAAAAAGCCCCAGTGGTCTCAACAAAAAGTAAGAAAACAATGTACACAAAGTACATAATTGATAATGACAATAGATATAAAAATAACTGATAAAAAAAATAAAATGGATTATAATAATTATGATGACAGCAAGAAAAAATATAATTAATGATGACAATAATGATAATAAATGTATTTCTTTTTCTAGCTACTCAGACTTATCCATATGATTTTCCTGAAAAGGAAAACAAGAGGCAAACATCTGATGAAGAATGGGTTCCCAGTGACAATGAATGTCCCGTGGAATTGCTCGACATGGAAGGGCAACATACCCTTGAAGAAGAGCCAGAAGAAATACCGGAGGATAATGACCAACAGTATATAGATTATGGAGACGACGATGAAACTATAGCTCAAAAAGTCACATGTAACACCAGGTTTGCTATTTATTCAAATTAAAAACAAGATTATTTATTAAGAATTAATGATTGTGTGTTCCAGTGTTTAACCCCTAGCTTTATAGCAGTATACATATATATAGTGCAAACACTAAATGTCTACAATATAAATTGTAGAAAATAGTACTATATTATGCTAATTCTATTGTTTTCTATTGTTTATACAGTACTATGTAGTAGTGAATAGTGCAAAGTATTCCCCACATTTAATGTTTGCAATCTAATACTTGCATTAAGATATGCAATAAAATACTTTTACATGCTACAATTAAAGTTACATTTCTATTTAATTAATACAATGTAGTCTGCTATTTTCTTTTCATCTTTAGATTGGACACAGAAGAAAAGGATGCCCGCAACGAACCAAAAGCAATTGTTTTCCTATCTAAGCTACTAGTTCTTTTCCAGTTCTGTCGGTACTGCTTCTGTCCAAAACCTGATATCGACATCAAGCAAAGTGGAACATACATTGTAATAACTTCCAAATGTCAGAAATGTGAGAAGGTTTATATCTGGGAAAGTCAGCCCAAAATACTTGGAAGGATTCCTGCTGGCAACTTACTGCTGAGTTTTGCAGTTTTGTGTGCAGGAGCATCCATAAGAAAAGTTTTGCTTGTACTCAAGCACATGAATCTGTTAGTTTATCATGAAACAACATATTACTACCATCAGCGCCATTTACTTATACCAAGTGTTGTTACATTTTGGCGTTCGTACAAGCAAAAATTGATTGACAGTATAGATGGAAAAGAAGTAGACCTGGCTGGTGATGGGAGGCATGATTCCATGGGGCATTCTGCAAAATACTGTACATACTCAATCTTATGCTGCACTATTGGCCTTATTATTGATGTTCTTTTAATTCAGGTATTTTAACATTGATTTTTAAAGTCATGTTTAAAGTGAACTAATTATACAACAGTATAAACTATGGCCTTCCTGTGTGTCTCCAACACTTTAAAGTACCAGTAGTTATGTGTGGCTGAAGACTGTCACTGTGATTCATTTCTTGGGTTGTACAAAGGATGTTGGATTCATGGTTCACTGATCACCTAACAAAAAATATAGAATTAAGAATAAATAAGTTATTAAGTGATTTTATTTTCAGGCTAATGAAGCTGGTAGCAGTACTGCTATGGAATTTTTAGGGCACCAAAGGGCATTTGCCTACTTGTTCACTACTGGAATGATAATTAAGTCATTCATTTCTGATCGACATAAGTCTATTGGAAAATGGATGCGTGTAGAATGTCCCAAAATGTGTAAAGAACTTGGGAAGCCTGTAGTACATCATTTCTATGACCTTTGGCATGTTGCAAAAAGTAAGTAGTTATGCCACACCTACATTTACACCCATAGTAGGCCAGAGAAACAACAAAGTTTCAAATAAATCACAGTGATGTAATTTTCAAAAAGGATCTTGTCAACCTCCTGATAGCTCAAATTCATTTTTGCATTGTGTAACATATATGCCCTAACGTATTACATGTCTGCATACCGCAGATAAAATTGTAAACTTATATATTTGTTTCTATTATAAGAAATCCAGAAGATACTTATCAAATTAAGTAAAGAGAAATCATGTGAACTAATTGGGCGGTGGAGAAAAAAGTGTGTCAGACACTTTTATTGGTCAGTAACAACAACCAAGGAACTTCTGGGCGAGGTTAAACTAGCAAAATTTCAAAGTTTTTTCTCACATGTGATAAATGTCCACAAAGAATTGCCAAATCGCATATTTAATGCTTGTGCTCATGATCCTCTTACCAAAGAAAGGGTCTGGATGACAAAAGGTAATATTAAAATGCATTTGTATCAGCTACAATGCATTTTTGGCAGAATTAGAAGTTTGTTTGTTCAAATTAATTGCAGGATCAGAAGCATATGGAAAACTTGTTGATGCCCTAAGTACAACCAATATTACAACAGCAATAAAAAAGGCCTCTTCAAATGGTCAGACAAGTTATTTAGAAGGGTACCACTCGGTAATAAATCAATTTGCCCCTAAAATGTTGGCGTACTCTTATCTTGGAATGCTAAGCAGGTACTAGACTATACAATGTATAAACAACTAACTACTTACCTGTCAGTAATAATAACACCCAGATCTTCTATTGTTCATCATCTTCCTCATCCAAATCCTGTTGAATAACAAAAAAGATAATTGATTCCAATCCATTGATATGATTCGTTTATTTTAGATCATATCTGGCAGCACTGCATTTTAATTATAATGTGAAAAGAGAGTCAGTAGTAAATGATCATGGTGAAGCCAACCTCAGAGTACACTATCCAAAATACAAGTATGGAGAAGCAACAGTCAAGGAAGAAAAAATACCACAAAAATTTGGTAAATTTACTTTAAAAAAAAAAAAATCATTTAAAAAAATACTTGCTGGTAGTACTACAATTATATCTGATATTCATTGACAGGTTATGTTGATGAGATTTATATGACATTGATCACAACACCAAGAGACAAGTTAAAAGAGATGGAAATTGAACTAGACAACAGTGTTCCTGGGCCAATGTGCTTTGGATTAGATAAAGATTCCAAACTAGATGCCATGGCTAAATACAGGCAAAGAAAAGCAAAAGCAACAACAATAGTCCCACCAACATGTACAGGTATGTAATATATAAAATACATAGATAACAACAATAAACATTTTTCATGTGTATTAATTTTGTAGATGAACAACTTCGACAATGGACGACTATTGGACCAAAACAAAGAAAGGCACCTTCATGCAAAAAATGTGGACAGCCAATGAAAGGGCACAACAGAAGCCAGTGTCAGCAACAGACATAATAATCATAACATGGGGACAAATACAAGGAATTAGTTTAAAAAAAATTATTGATAACTTGAAATTGATTTTTGAAATTTTTGAAATATCTATTCAGTGAGGATTTGTTGATATTGTGACCGAATAATAGTTGTTTTAAATGTTTTTGTTTTTTCTGTTCATCAACACCATCACTATATCATATCAGCTATAATCAAATATATGAATGTTTACCTCTGAGTCATTCTGTTCTTCATCATCTTCCTCCTCGAAGCCCTTGTATTGTCCATCTTCAGATGGGAACTGTTTTCTGATCTTATCATAGGCACAGCAAGGTAAAGGAAGCCTTCTTGATTTGCCAATATACTCCCATACCAGTCTTATAAACTGGCGGTAAGCTACTGATCGTAAGAACCTAGAAATGTAAATGGTTGATTATAAAGTGTGACCACACTAAAAAGAAATAAAAAAATAATGGACATGTTCATGTAGATGAAACTGGCATCTCAAGTTGTGTGTATAAGCACTATATAAATACAATAAATTATTTTTCTTGACAAATGAACAACAAATAAATAATAAAAAGTAAGTAATAAATACAGTAGAGACCTCGATCACAATCAATTTATTGTTCAAACAATTCAAAATCCCTAAATAATTTATTGTGTCTGCTCTTGAATACACGAGAGAGAAATGTGAAATTCGACAAAAACTCTAAAGTTGGTTCATGGTTTTATTTTCCACACAATAAATTTACAAACAAGAAATTAAGATAATATAGGAAAGTGGTTAACACTAGTATCAAACACCCTTACTCTAAATACAAAACAGTAAAATTTACAGGTCACAGAAACAATGGCAATTACAATCTGAAATTAATAGTTACAATGAAGTTATAATGAATAATCTATATATTAGGTATAGTATACAAATACGAAA
This sequence comes from Metridium senile, assembly GCA_949775045.1. Taxonomy (NCBI): domain Eukaryota; kingdom Metazoa; phylum Cnidaria; class Anthozoa; order Actiniaria; family Metridiidae; genus Metridium; species Metridium senile. The sequence continues at coordinate 1,707,856 of OX459098.1, forward strand.
AAAATTTATCAAATATCTAAAAGCTAAAAGGCCCGACGGTTTCAACATTTGCTTCAACATCCTTTCGATTTTGATTCAACACTGATCCAACACGTTTCGACAATGTTGAAAGAGTTTAAATCAACAAAATTGAACGAATGTTGAAGCAAATGTTGAAACCGTTTGCCCGGGCCTTAAAGTCAAATATATCTTACTTGTGTTTGTCAACGCGATTTTCCTCGTACATAACAGTATAGCGCTTGTTTTTCCGCGTTTTCAATCCGATGGCGGCTATCTGGAGTACCCACTCATCTAGACAGCCAGATGAGAAGCCAGGGTGATCTGTTATACATGCTGGCGGTTCTTCGACGAGCTCTGCTAGCCTTTCTTGACACCGATCGATGTCGCAACAACAAAAGCATTCCTCCGGCTTTGTTATCAACTCCAAAGAGCAGTGTGTACACTTGCACCTGTGAAACAGTAAAATTGCTGTAAATAATTATCAAAAAAAATACACAAAACCATTCATTTTAAGGTAAGAAATCGATGGTAAGTATTATAAACATACCACGAATGAACGTCTTGCTCTTCATAACGTCTCTTTAGCATCGCTTCTTCCTCTTCTTCGGCGGCTAAAGTTTGTCTATATAACTCGTTCTCCTCTTCAGTAGCGATCGGCTCTATGTCCTCATCGTCCTGAGAGAGAATGTTTTCACCTGGGTTCATAGTAACGCTTTCTGAATCGCTCGAATAGTCAGTACTTTCTGAATCAGAAGCCATGTTGTATGCCAAGTCTATCAAGTAACTGACATCACGCGCAGACCGCTGTACAAAAAAATGCGGGCCAAGTAGGCGACAGTCCAGCGATGGCGAATAGGTGTTCAAAGTAGGTTTAATGACAATTTTTGTTAGGTAAATGCATTAAAACACCATTTTTTTTGGCAAAATAAGAAGGAATTACTTATTTTTCATCATTTAAAGCTAAAAAGGTTATGTTAAATTGCAGTTCACTTTCGTAGTATTCTTGTGCTAGTCCCCCTTTAAATTTCTCGCATCAAAAATAGTCAAAAAATCCAAAAATATTCGCGGACTACCACAGGTAGCCCAGTAATAATTGAAGCTAATTAAAAAACCTCTAAATTCCAAGCAAATTGTAAAGAATATGTTACACGCTATCGAGGTGGTTGGTCGAATACGACCCTATGAAAGTTGGTAGAAGGTATCTTTCAATACATGCTCTCCTTTCATTTAGTTCATTGTTATCTTATCTGATTCGACAGACTCTTCACAGAACATCCAGAGCTGCAACAAATGTTTTCGTTTCGAGATGTGGAAGGCCTTGATAACCTTAAGGAAGATGACCGCTTTAAAAACCAATCAAAAATAGTCATGGAGGCGGTTGGAGCAGCCGTTGATAAATTAAATGATGTTTCTTCTCTTACTGTAATACTCAAAGACCTTGGGGCGAAACATGTGCAATATAAAACCAAAGAAGAACATTATGGGGTAAGAGTTGATTGGCTCGTTGCATGGTTTGTTTATTGTACAATTGTTTGCGTGCATATTCAGCTTCGTTGTTTGTTTAAATTTGATTGGCTTGTCAATTAATCTTGGATCCATTTATCCACCCATTCATTTATCCATCCATCCTTCCATTTATCCACCCGTCCATCCATTCAATCATTGAATCGTTCATTCATCCATCCACCCACCCATCCACCCATTCAATCATTCATTTTTTTTTTTTTTTTACTGCAGCCAGTTGGTGAGGCTCTAATACACACCCTACAGGCTGGTCTTGATGACCAGTTCACCGCAGAAGTCAAAGAGGCCTGGTTAATAGTTTATGGAATAGTCTCTGATTTAATGAAAGCGGGTGCACGAGAAGCTCAAACCCAATAGGTTGACACAGAACTGCATAAAGGATCATAGAAACCCAGTTCTTCACGCCATCTTAATTAATGGTAGCCGGGCCTTTGCATCGAAGCGAGACGAACGTGGAGCTTGCAATATAGACCTTTTAACACCTTGTAGGACAAAATTATGAATGCGGCTCTATAATTGCAGGCTCAACGTTAGTCTCGCTTCAATGCAAAGGCCCGGCTACCATTCAAGATGGCGCAGGGAACTGTGAAGAGTACTATTCCTCTACGTAATAAAATTAAAGGCGCTCTTAAAGCGCATGTGATTACTCCCAATGTCGATCAATTTGACGGGTAATGTTTTTTTTTTTATAAAATTTGACATTAAAAATATTGTTTTTGTTAATTCTTAAAATCATTTTTGTCACTTAGTGAATTAAGGTGGTACCTAAGGCAAATAATATAAAATGCATCAAGTGTAAAATATTTAATAAAACGTTAACTAAGTTTATAACAGGAATTTTAACACAAATAAAAATAACAATATTACAAACACTGATTTAAGTTGAATAAAGAATGAAATTTAAACATGTAATCAAGAACTCATAAGATTCTATGTGTAATGCTCTTTGACTGATGAAGTTTTAGTATTAGTATTAGTAGGGAGGCTCAATTAATGAGAAAAAAAGGTTTTTATGTGCATTTTTGCGTACAGGCACCAAATTTCACACAGACCTATATTTTATGTTACAAATCCATGGACAATGCTTTTTTTAGCCCCTTCCCTCCCCCATTCAGTTGGGTTATTGCATCCCCCTGACTTCGACGAAAAGTAAATAGAAATACTAGTAGTTTATGGTCCTTTCATCGGAATATTTAAAAAAAGATAATAAGCTAACGTGGGTATAACGGGTTTATTATTGTTGAAAAACAACTGAGCAGGTTGAACGTATATTATTACTGTTTTATGGCAGTTCTCAGTCACACGTGCACTTTACGCATAAAAAGCACAGCTATAAAACGTAAAGTTGGTGGATGTCAATCAAACTCTGTTTACAAGACGCATGGTGTAACATTTGATGCAAGAAAGATAAGAAGCTACTTTTTCTACGGCCAAGATGTTTCCATGTATATAGGGTTTTGTTTAGGCAATGCTGCTGTATTTCTTGGGAAATTGGCAGTGGTTTAGTGAATGGTGGTGTTTTTAAAATCTGTGTACCAGACTTGGTGGTGTTTACCTGATGAATAAAAAAAGAAAAGAGACAAATTAATTAATTAATCAACATTTTCGTTTACATGACATGAAGCAGAGAAATAATTAGTTGAAGTTTTAAATTTTGGACGTGAATTTGCTTTTATGGAAAAGTTAGTCTTAGGTAGTGATATAATTATAATCAATGAATTGTTTGTTTATTGAATTTGTTGAATATGATATAGGGAAACATGAAAACTAGGTGAAAGGTATTTTAGCTTTTTGTTGCTGTTCAGGATCTTGATGGTTTGGAATATTGTGCACAAAGAAAATTGTTTTCCACCTATTTTTTGTCATGCAGATGTAGTTTATGGTCTTTCCATTTTTATAGGTGTGAGGTTTGCCAGGTGGGTATATATTGTAGTTTTCAATTTTATACAATAGTTTGTAGAATATTCATTTTTTTGAATCTAGAAGTGTTGGTTTTATACCAATAATAATAATGGTTGTTGTTAGATACTTAGGTTAAACAGTTTACAAGCAATAGATGAATGAATTTTTAATACTCTTAAACTTAAAATAAATAATTTTCTTAAATTTGCTGTATTTGTAGATACCGTGGCATTTAGGTCTAAAATAATTGCTAAAAATCAGCTTTTTCTGTATAAATAGAGATACCACAGCTTAAGTTGACTTTCTAAGGATGTTTTTACCTTATTTTCTTTCTCTTCAGTGTTCGCATAATTTTGTCTACATTATTTCTCGATGGTTATCTATCTCTATAGCGTACGAGTCGATGAACATTTTTGTAAGTTTGATTTTGTCATAACTTGTGATTAGGATTATCGATAATGAGTTCATAAGAATGTTCAAATTTACTGATCACAGCTTCCATGTTTGTTTGGTAGATGAAAAGTAGTAGAACCTCCTTTCATTTCCGTTGTAATATAAGGATTTCTTGAATTAACATCCCACAATGGGGCTTGTGTTTCGTGTATGTACACGAACCACAAGCCCACAATGGGGTGATTTATTCTAGAATGTGTTTCAATTATCCTCCAGAGAGGCTCATGTATTCTCTTAACGAAGTTTTCAGTTCGGTTTTTTTTGTTTGGTATCTGGAAACAGAGGTGATTCATCGAAAATAGCGAGCTTGCTGACTCGTCCGTGCATCTCGGCGTCATCATTGGTCTTAAAGCTAAATAAAACTTGAAAACCTTTCATTTTATTCAATACAAACGTAAACGAAAGCTGTGATAAGTAAAAGTTTGAATAATATTTTGAAAAATCAACTTTACTTACCGAAAATCGAAGAAACTTGTGATCATGAAGTCCCACATCCAGAGATCACGATCAAGCATAAGGTATTATCGATTGACATTTGTTCTCCTTCGTAAAGGAATCGAAAGAGCGAATGTGAGCTAGTCGATTACTATTGGTTACAAAGTTTATCGAATAGTTATCGATTTGATGCATGTGACGTCATCCTATTGTGACGTCAATTGTAATGGACTTGCTTGCTTGCTCTCATACTTACACTACGCGATAGCATAGTGGTACTCCGTCTATAAGACGGGAGTAACCACAAAAAAAACCCTGAAGCTTTAAAAGCTTCTAGTGCCCGCTTGCAAAACTAGCCAAAATGGCCGAGAGCTTTTTATCGAATTAGATGGTGAACACGTACATTAGACTGGTACAAGGTTTTATAGCCAGAAGAGGTCTAAAGGAACAGTCTTTAGGCTTTTTTCAACGCCAATGTTAATTCGATCTGGAAATGGTTGTGAGACCGATAGGAGATGTGGGAGTTCATTAAGTTAAAATGCACTATTATATTATGCACTATTATTATCACTATAGAGGACTATTATAATATTAAATAATTTTTCATTTGCTCATGAAACTGCTATGATGACCGTATTTTAACACGCGAAGTTTGAAGAACTTTTTTGCCCGCGAGCGTCCTTAAAGGCTGGTTTTCACTATGCATAAGCACAAGCACAAGCACAAGCAAAAGATAGTTTCTTCTATTTTTCACTTGACATAAGCAGACATAAGCATAAGCATAAGAAAAACAAACAAGTTCGTTTTCTTGTGTTTATGCTTATGCTTATGCCTCATAGTGAAAACCAGCCTTAAGTGATGGTTGCTTTGATATGCTGTTGTTTCATGTTCAATAGTGTTCATGTGGAAAAGCAACATGTAAAATGTACAAGTTATAAACGAATTTGTACATGTTCTGTTTCACCACTTTCATCACCATCTCTTCACTATGTGCTGGACATTTCTTTCTATTCCCCAACCCTCTTTCAGCGCATTTCGACAAGATAAAATCGCGCCCTCGCACCATTTTCTCATTGGATTGTACGCTTCTCCAACAACAAAGATGTCCTCTCCCTTAAAAGGTCGTCTGGCCCAATTACTGACGTTCACTAGGCTGAATGGGGTGTCTGCTTTCTGGAAATGCCTGGGATGGACAATAGATGAGGTAATGATTAAATTGAAATAGTTATCTATTAGGAACTAGACGCTCTATGAGCGTGAAGTCGGCTAGTCATAAAATCAACACAGGAGGCTAAACAATTCTACTTTGGGCTTCCTGAGTTTTTCCCCAAAGCATCATGGGGGACTATACGTGACATAAAAGATAGATACATACATACATAGATTGACTAAAAGGTAAACCTAGAGTCGGGCCCTCTAGCCCGACTAATAACATCATTGATAGATTTTATAAAATATTTATACTGTCAGTGTAATAGAGCGCAAACACCATATCCATGAAATAGAATGGAATTTCTACTTCTGGTTAAGTGATATATAGCGACTAGATATTCACTTAATAGAAAATATTAGTTAGTATTTTTTTTATTCATAGTTATAGTATTTTTGCAACTTCTCTTACCATGCTGAATCCCAGAATTGATATTCAGTATCTATAGGTTTAGGGATTTTCACGCCATACTTTGCTTCAAGGGCTTTGTGGATCTCAAAATCGATGTAGTCTGTCTTAAGTTGCGCGATTTCGTTCCATCTTTCTGCGCATGCGCCATCGGTGTACACAGTATGCATGACCCCAGCGCCGTTTATCCCATAACCCCTAGCAAACGTTGAAACGTTAAAATGTTTAACGAGTATATTCTCTGCTGTTGACTACCATTATTACAGCAGTTCTCAGTCACATGTGCACCGCTCGCATAAAAAGCACCGCTATAAAACGTGAAGATGGTGGACGTCAATCAAACTGTGTTTACAAGACGCATGGTGTTTTTACTTCAGTCGGGTTGCGAAACATGTCTGAATCCGACAAAGAGGTTGTTGTGGGATTCAGCTTCCAGCTAATTACGATGAAACGCAGATATTTCAAAACAAAAATGAAATCGTAAGTAATACACAGTTTGATTGACGTCCACCAACTTCATGTTTTATAGCGGTGCTTTTTATGCTTGCGTTGCAAGTGTGACTGAGAACTGCTGTAAGCATTAAATTGCGTCAAAATACGAATATGATCATCATTGTGGTATGCAATACGAGTGACTGACTGTCATCATTGTGGTATGCAATACGGAGTAACTGACTGACATCATTGTGGTATGCAATACGGAGTGACTGACTGACATCATTGTGGTATGCAATACGGAGTGACTGACTGACTGACTGACTGACTGACTGACTGATATACTTATTGACAGATAGGAAAGAAGGAAAGAAGGAAGGAAGGAAGGAAGGAAGGAAGGAAGGAAGGAATAAACTGACTGATTGATCACTGACTGACTGACTGACTGACTGACTGACTGACTGACTGACTGACTGACTGACTGACTGACTGACTGACTGACTGACTAATTTTAACTGACTGATTGGCAGAAAAAGACCAATTGACTGACTGAATAACTGACTGATAGACTGACCGACATATATATATTTCTTACTTGTGTGCCATGCTTGTTCCAAGGCAGTTATCTTCAGAGATAAATTCCTGGCCTGCTTGAACTGTTGTTTTACCTACTTTCACGTTTTCCCACCAAGGTTGTTGGTAAACAGCTCCACCTTAAAAAAACAAACACCCATCTTTAATTATTTGTGTCTGGAAACAACGTTTTTTAAACTGGATATGCATGCAACAAAACCTAAAGTCGTGTACGTCTATCTTCTTGGAATGACATATCGCCTTTGTAAACCAATAGACAATCATTTGAAATAGGTGTATGGCTAATGGCCTATTGTTTTGGACAACGCTTTTGAAATAGGATTATGTCCATAATTTCTTTTCCATCTTATATGTCCATAATTTTGTAGATGTAAATATCTATAAATATTTTATTCATAATATATTGAAAAACTAATTGGTAAATTGTAGAGTACAATTTATGCTTTGATTGTACTCCTCTCGTCCAATCACAATCGAGTAATATAAATTTTGTACAGTGTATTATAAGACAAAAGAAATCACGTCCGTGATACAAAATCGTCCTGCATGATTTGCATAAGTTTTAACTGACAATTTTCTCAACCAGATCTCGGCCGCTCATCTTGTATATAATACATCTACATCTACATCTACATCTACATCTACATCTACATCTACATCTACATCTACATCTACATCTACATCTACATCTACATCTACATCTACATCTACATCTACACCTACACCTACACCTACATCTACATCTACACCTACACCTACACCTACATCTACATCTACATCTACATCTACATCTACATCTACATCTACATCTACATCTATATCTACATCTACATCTACATCTACATCTACATCTACACCTACATCTGCACCTTATTCAAAAAAGGTTAAAGGGGCGAACGGCGATTGGCGATTGGTGATTGCACGACCGTATAGGACTGTCGGTATTAAGGATTTATTCTTATTCCATTCTAAATTATACCCAAACACCGTTCAGCGATGACCTTAGATGGGTGTCTCGAAGGTTTCGCTGAACGGTGGAAGCATTGTTTGGGTAATTTAAAAACGAATAAGAAGGAATCCGTATTACCCATAGCTCCTTTCGGTCGTGCAATCGCCAATCACCAATCGCCGTTCGCCGTTCGCCCCGTCAACCTTTTTTGAATTATAGGTGTATAATATATGTTTGAACATACCTTTAAATGCTGGGATTGGCTGGATAGAATTAAACTGTTGGGATGCTTGAATCTTTCTTGCAACTGTGCCTTTGAATTGGAGGAATGGTTTTGGAGGAACAGCTACGACAAGTTTTTCAGCTACAACTCGACGTTTTAATGTGCGCAGCCTATACTTGGACTTTTTCTTGGAAATAGCCAGTACGGCTTCATTAGTGAAGAGGTTGACCCCTTTCTCTGTTATTTCTTCGTGGAGTTTGTCAATAATGGCGGACATACCCCCGTGTGGTCTGAAATTCTCGAATGAAAGTTCTATCATTCGCATGAGATGAGTTGGGCTGCTGAATTCTGTTAGGCTACCCCTGTGACCACTTAGATTGCTCAGGTAGTTAGCACCTAAGAATGACAAGAATATTATCATAATAGAGTAGTTTCACATAAGCCGGTTCTTGTATGCTAATGTATTTCTTATATGCTAATTAGGCCGTTGACAAGAAATATAACAAATTATCTATTTTCTTCTTACAATATATTCAAATACCTTCGACACATACTGTTTTTAAAATATAAAAAATATCGAAATACATGCGAATTTGGTTGAACGGCGAGCTGAGGGTTTTCCCTTCGTTTTATTTATATTTTTATACAATACCGCATTACAAAAATGCACGGGCTCAAGGCTAACAACTTTGGTGAATTCGTATGCAGGCCTGGTCGCAAATACATTACTTAGTACGCACGGATATGGATTTTTGACTTTTGAATACAAAAATATATGGAAAACGATTAAAAAATATTTGAAAATGTCCCGCCTCAAATACGCACGTGCACGCACGATGATGTGGACAATAAAGAATCAAGTGAGAAACATCATATTGTACTGTGGTCCTGTGATAGACAGGATGAATATGATGATTAGGATGGTCATGATGGCCATGATAATGGTGGATATGATAACGATGATGGTGATAATAATGATAGTGATGATGATAACGATAAAAAGTAAGAAACATCATACATTGCCATACCTTCTGATGTAAGCATGTTGGACATGAAAGTGAAGAACGTGGAGTAATTGTTCATCTGTGCAGCGATGTCTGGTCGTCTGAGATAGTCCCACATGTCAGCACTGCTCATGTTGCCAAATATCGGATGAGCTTTTAGGGAGGGGTAGGCTACTTTGATGTCTTTCGAGTTGTCAGATGCAATTCCTCTTGATTTATACAACTTTGGCTTCACAAAGGCCCATTCTTTGTAGGCAAGACCGAGTCCGTCCAGAAAATCTCTGGAATGTTATTGAAGATAGATATCATTATTTTCATTCTCATCATGATCGTTATTATCATGTCTTAGGCAAAGTCACGTGACACTCATCATTACAACGGGAAGAAATGTGTTGGTGTATATCCTCACCATTATTACTATTAGCACTATTGTCATTATATTTATCACAATCATTATCATCTATCATCGTCATTATCATTATAATGATAATCAGCTATCACCATCACCATCATCACTATCCTTATCATAATTTTAATTATTTTTAACTTCGCCATACCTTTATTTAGAATCATTATAATTATCATCATCACCATCATCACTATCATCACCATCAACACTATCATTACAATCATTATCATCATCATCATCGTCACCATCATTTTAATCATCACCATCATCACTATCATTATAATCATCATCAGCACCATCATCACTATCATCACCACTATCATTATAATCATCATCAGCAACATCATCACTATCATCACCACTATCATTATAATCATCATCAGCACCATCATCACCACTATTATTATAATCATCATCAGCACCATCATCACTATCATCACCACTATCATTATAATCATCATCAGCACTACCATCACCATCAACACCACTATTATTATAATCATTATCATCATCATCATCGTCTCCATCATTTTAATCACCATCACCACCACCATCATTATAATCATCATCAGCACCATCATCACTATCATCACCACTATTATTATAATCATCATCAGCACCATCATCACTATCATCACCACTATCATTATAATCATCATCAGCACCATCATCACTATCATCACCACTATTATTATAATCATCATCAGCACCATCATCACTATCATCACCACTATTATTATAATCATCATCAGCACCATCATCACTATCATCACCACTATTATTATAATCATCATCAGCACCATCATCACTATCATCACCACTATCATTATAATCATCATCAGCACCATCATCACTATCATCACCACTATTATTATAATCATCATCAGCACCATCATCACTATCATCACCACTATTATTATAATCATCATCAGCACTATCATCACCACTATTATTATAATCATCATCAGCACCATCATCACTATCATCACCACTATCATTATAATCATCATCAGCACCATCATCACTATCATCACCACTATTATTATAATCATCATCAGCACCATCATCACTATCATCACCACTATCATTATAATCATCATCAGCACTACCATCACTATCATCATCATCACCATCACCATCATTATAATCATCATCATCACCATGATCTCTTTCATCATCACCATCATTATAATCATCGTCAGCACCATCATTACTATCATCACCATCACCATCATTAAAATCATCATCATTGCCATGATCTCTTTCATCATCACCATCATTATAATCATCATCAGCACCATCATCACTATCATCACCATCACCATCATTATAATCATCATCATTGCCATGATCTCTTTCATCACCACTATCATTATAATCATCATCAGCACCATCGATATCATCACTATCATCACCATCACCATCATTATAATCATCATCATTGCCATGATCTCTTTCATCATCACCATCATTATAATAATAATCATAATCACCATCATCACTATCATCATCATCACCATTATTACTATGAATCATCGTCATCACCATCATCATCGTCACAATCATTTTAACGTCGACATCACTTTTATCAACACGATCATCTTAATCATCTTAATCATCATCATTACTATCATCATCATCATAATTGATAATTATCATGAAGTTGTTGAACACTTACAGCATAATAGCTTGTTTTTTGTCCACTCTCCAAGCACCAAGACCTACATAATGATATGTAATAATTTCAGTACTACATGTTTCATTGTTAAAACATTACTACAGTCAAACAAGCTCGTGCATTCCTATCGAGTTCAGAAGACTTAATTTGTTTATCGAAATTTGATTTCTCATTTGTTTTGAAATTTGCAACAATCAATCGAAACTTCCGATCATTACTTCCTAAATTCCAATCATAGGCAATTGACATTTTAAAGCAACAGAAACTTGTAAAACTTAGTTTAGGGGGGGGGGGGGGGGGGGGGGGGGGGGAGGTAGATTTTCAGCGTGCTTGAAATTTTTTTTTTCGCCCTCCAGTGTTGCAGGATATATTTTTTTTTTTGCTGTACCAAGCTATATTCTTTTTGCCATATTGACGATTGATTTTTTTATTTAGGTTGGAGAGCTTTCTCGGTATTTTTTTTGGATTTACCCCCCCCCCCCCCCCCTACAAATATTAAATGGTCCGTCCCTAAATACTTTCTCAAGCATCTTATTACATTAGCATTATCAGTTATTTGCTTAAGATAGTGATTTCGGAACCATGATCGGTTGACGGTTGAAGTCTGCTTTTGAAATTTACAAGTTTCGATTAAGGCCAAGTAAAAAAAAACATATGTTTATCGTCCGAATTTTTAATTAAAATAATGCGGGCGGGCGTTTATTTTTTTTATTTTTTATTATTTCCCATACACGCCGGGCATAAACGACCCCGAAATCGGCATCAGTAAGTGTGCCAAAAAATAAAGAAATCCTATTTATTTTATTATAAGAAGTCCAAATAAGCTGAAAATTGTACAGAATGTTACAAATGTGGCATTTTATAAAATATTATATTTTAATGGTGTTTTGACGTTTCTGTGACGTCACAGATGGCATTTCCTTTTATGGTTATTTCTTATCCTTGTTTCATGCATTTAAAATTTTACTTCATTAGACGAGAAATACTGTGCAAATAATTTAGACGTTAACCGGAACTTGCAATGACGTTTATAGATAAAGTTATAAAGGATTTAAGTGTTTGTGACGTCATCATATTTGACGTCATTCTAAATCATAGCTTACTTGTAAAAGTGGTAGAAAGAAGCATTTATTCCATTGAAATTTTAGAAAAGCCCTTAACTAGTGATATTACTTAAAAAAAGTTGGAAAATTGTTATTGGGTATAATTCTTTTAGCATTTTCAAATTCATGTGACGTCATAATGACGTATGCGTTTTTCTCGCCTTAAATATCTACCTTTGGGTTTGAAAATTCAAAAAACTAAAAACATACGATTTTAGATCATGACTAGTGTAGTCCATGTACGAATTTTAGTGCCACGTTGATAAGAACTCAAAAAGATGAATGAAGCGATAGTTTTGTGAATGTTTTAAAATATTTTTTTCCCGCCAAAAAATGGCGGGAAAATTGTGAAAATTAAGAATTTTATAACTTTGGACTGCCTTCTCAAAATGAAAAACGGTTTTCGAATTTGTGTTGGCTATCTCAAGATGTTTCAAAAAACATATCGTTTGCGTAGATTGAATCATTTTGAAATTATTTAAAAAGCATTAGAAAACGATGTTATGACGTCATCATGACGTCATAGCCATAGCCATAACACTAAAAATTATCTTGTTGAATTTGTTTGATCAATCCTTATATTGATGCCAAGTTTGATGGAAGTCTAACTTGTAAGTTTCAAAATACTCTATCCAAGCCGATTTCGGGGTCGTTTATGCCCGGCGTGATAAGTTGTTTTATTCACAGCTTTAACCCATGTAATGACGATTCCAGGTACCTACGAGGGAAAAGGATCGAATTTTCCGGAAAAAGAGTCAATAAATATACGCAACTTTGGTTGATATAATGTTCAAATATATTCTAAACAGCAACAAATATACAAACGTACAACTTGAACATTACGAGCCGGAGAGCGACTTTTTTAGTTTGACCTTTGTGGTTACTCCTATGGTGCTAAACAAAAGAGACGATGAACGATCTGTCAATAACGGAGCGAATCCGTCATTCACAGCTCTTTCAATACCTACTGTAAATACATCAACATTCAGTAAAACAACAGGAGTTGATATATATTATAAAAACTAAAATAAGCAGTTCAATCGGCCATGGATAAAAAGCAATTAAAAAAATCGGATACATATGTATAGACAACGCGCGAGGATCCATATGAAATATTCACGTGTTGTGCCGAGAAAGAATTTAGCTATATCTGATTATAAAACTAATTTATACCGCATCCGCGCAAACATTATATAATCCAGAATATATAAACTACACTCTAATTTATAGATATTCTAAGTGTCAGATTATTGCAGATATTCGCACGAAGCCTACCCAAGCAATGTATCTGTACTACACTCGTATTTATAGCTATTCTAAGGGCCAGATTATTGCAGGTATTCGCACGAAGCCTACCCAAGCAATGTATCTGTACTATACTAGTATTTATAGCTATTCTAAGGGCCAGATTATTGCAGGTATTCGCACGAAGCCTACCCAAGCAATGTATCTGTACTACACTCGTATTTATAGATATTCTAAGGGCCAGATTATTGCAGGTATTCGCACGAAGCCTACCCAAGCAATGTATCTGTACTACACTCGTATTTATTGCTATTCTAAGGGTCAGATTATTGCAGGTATTCGCACGAAACCTACCCAAGCAATGTATCTGTACTATACTCGTATTGATAGCTCATCTAAGGGCCAGATTTTTGCAGGTATTCGCACGAAGCCTACCCAAGCAATGTATCTGTACTATACTCGTCTTTATAGCTCATCTAAGGGCCAGATTATTGCAGGTATTCGCACGAAGCCTACCCAAGCAATGTATCTGTACTATACTCGTGTTTATAGCTAATCTAAGGGCCAGATTATTGCAGGTATTCGCACGAAGCCTACCCAAGCAATGTATCTGTACTATACTCGTGTTTATAGCTAATCTAAGGGCCAGATTATTGCAGGTATTCGCACGAAGCCTACCCAAGCAATATATCTGTAATACACTCGTATTTATAGCTATTCTAAGGGCCAGATTATTGCAGGTATTCGCACGAAGCCTACCCAAGCAATGTATCTGTACTATACTAGTATTTATAGCTATTCTAAGGGCCAGATTATTGCAGGTATCCGCACGAAACCTACCCAAGCAATGTATCTGTACTACACTCGTATTTATAGCTATTCTAAGGGCCAGATTGTTGCAGGTATTCGCACGAAGCCTACCCAAGCAATGTATCTGTACTATATGCGTATTCTACTTACGGCATCTTTGATATAAGATAGAGAAGAGTTGAATCCATCGGCGATTTATCGGCGTAAACATTATGTTTTTGGCGCGCTTTCTCAATTGAAGTTTAGATGATCAATTTTAAAAATTCTGCATATAGATTTTGATCTTTTCCAGAACGGCTAAAGTTATAGTACTAGTGGCTCCATCATTTCCATCATTTCTACACACTAGTATGCCTTTTGCGTATGAATTATATAGCGAAGTGAAAGAATCAGTACCGGCTTTGGTCAGTGACTGATCACAGCATGTACTATGCTTGACTCAGATTTCATCCTTGCACAATCAGCAGGAATACCTAATCCAATTAACGCCTCGAAGCGGCTCTCAGAGCCGGGTCAGTGCAAAAAAAGACGGTCTCCGGCTCGTAATGATTGTATGCAATATCTTATAATATGTGTCTGACTCATGTTTTAATACAACTGGCTCGGAGTTGTTTCTGTCAAAAACAGTTTAAAGTCCACAGAAATCAATGAGCTTTGTCTTTTAGTGCATATTTAAGTTGTCCATAGACAAATCAATGGCACTGAGGAAAGAAAAGTAAAGATGGTCATATTTCCAAGTTGTAAGGCTAATGTATTTTACTAAGTATTTTAAGCATTTCTTTATTCTTGTTTTGAGGGAGAGCAACCACATATAATCATGAGCCTGTAACTTTTTTGAAACAAAAGATTACATGAAAATTTTTTTGGATTCCGTAAACCCAATAGCGTAAATTTCTGAAATCAGTAATTTTTGTTTTTGTTTATCTTCTTCGTATTTATTAAAGCTGATGTTGTAATAACAAATAATAAAAAAATCCGTGCGGCCCAAAAAATTGAAGCGGGCGGGGACGATAAACATATGTTTTTTTTTACTTGGCCTAATATATGCAAATTCAAATCAATTGTAAACATTAATTTCCAAAAATAAATCGGATCTTCCTACATAAATAGGAGTGGTGATGATGACGACAATGACGACAATGGTGATGATAATGATGGTGATAACGATCAACAGACCTCAGCATGCTTTGTTCTATTTCTGTTCAAACAAAATACCTATTTACCAACGAAAATATCTGGAGCTTCTTGAAAACGATGATCACGGATTCTTCCCCCAACATTATCATCCTTTTCAAAGATACAGATTTGACTTTGTGGGTTTTCGTTTATCAACTCGTACGCCATGTAAAGACCAGAGATACCTCCCCCAACAATGCCAACATCACAGACAAGATCAGTTCTACCTGAAATGAGAAAAGGTGATAGCACGGTGGTTAGTGGATGTGATTGTGGGCCTGGGCCTGGGCCTGGGCCTGGGCCTGGGCCAGCACGGTGGTTAGTGGATGTGGTTGTGGGCTTGGGCCTGGGCCAGCACGGTGGTTAGTGGATGTGGTTGTGGGCTTGGGCCAGGTATCGAGCCGTGTGGTACCCTAAAGCCAATATAGGCAATGTCAGAAATGACTTTTTCACTCGAATTGTTCGTATTGCGATCAAGCGATTTTTGACAAGAAAAAGGCTGCACTTCGAGATTTTCTCATTTTTATAGGAGCATGGTGACCCCCATGTGCTATTTCCTCATTAAACTTGTATGCATGGACGTACTTCACCATGAAAAGTTAGAAGAAAAAATATATGGTAAACTTATTTGCCCACGAACGTCTTTAAAAGATTGATTTAAAACAACGATTTACACCGTTGTTATTGCAATTATAGAAACCCGAAAAACATTTCGGGACTAAGCGGGATTTGAACCCTTGACCTTTGCAGAACCGGTGCAATGCTCTATCAACTGAGCTATGAAGCCACTTATGTTGGTAGGAGGTCATTTTGTTGAGTTCATCCGGCCACAGAGTACAATGTAGATATATGTTCTAACTTCGCCGGCCATTTGACCCCCTCAAATCGGCATAAACATAGACGAATTTTATATCAAAATAAAGGAAATTTCAAGCTCTTTTCGAAAATGGCGGTAAAACCGTAGTTAGTGCATGCGCAAAAGAGAGTACAGGCCTATTGTTTTTACCTAGGTGATGAAATGATCCGACATCGCCTTGTAATATCGCTTGATTTTCGTGAAGAAAATCGAAATTTGACCCCTTAAATTTTACGTATTTTTATTAATAAATATAGGTTCCTGAAACAAGGGCGCCAAAACGAAAAGTTCAGTGCATTGTGAAATGTTTGGACCTAGCCTAATATAAATTATGTTTTGCTTATCTCAAATGTTGTCCAGAGAATGTGTAATTGTCCGCTTTAAGCACGATAATGTTCTGTATTCCACCACACCGACAATAATACCAACGGTCGTCTGAACGCTAAGATTGTGTGCCGCTGTACTAGCCGTTCAACGTAGTGCTGTCGCGAATATTCGTTATTCATTAGCCAAACACTAATTGGATTAAAATCGAATTCGCCTCTCCATTCACTTAAAGAGAGAGGGGTAGGAAACAACCCGCGGCCCCTTTGTGGACTCTTAGTCTGCTGATGTATTACGAAGCCCGCTTCGGCGTCGGATTTCCCAACCGACGGAGAAGGATCTGTCATCGCTGTGTAAACAAATTACCCTATGTACTGCCAAAATAATCCGATTAGTTGAGCAGACGAGTCCACAAAGGGGCCGCGGGTTGTTTCCTACCCCTCTCTCTTTAAGTGAATGGAGAGGCGAATTCGATTTTAATCCAATTAGTGTTTGGCTAATGAATAACGAATATTCGCGACAGCACTACGTTGAACGGCTAGTACAGCGGCACACAATCTTAGCGTTCAGACGACCGTTGGTATTATTGTCGGTGTGGTGGAATACAGAACATTATCGTGCTTAAAGCGGACAATTACACATTCTCTGGACAACATTTGAGATAAGTAAAACATAATTTATATTAGGCTAGGTCCAAACATTTCACAATGCACTGAACTTTTCGTTTTGGCGCCCTTGCCTGAAAG
The DNA here is from genome assembly GCA_949775045.1 of Metridium senile. Taxonomy (NCBI): domain Eukaryota; kingdom Metazoa; phylum Cnidaria; class Anthozoa; order Actiniaria; family Metridiidae; genus Metridium; species Metridium senile. Next base: position 1,725,340 of record OX459098.1, read on the forward strand.
TTAAAAATATTAATCTTTTCAAAACCGTTGGTACTTTTGGTTAACATTGAAACTTTTCTGAGTAAATGAGCAAAAGGCTTCAAAACGTGCGTGTTCTACAGTGAGACTTTGTGGGTGGCATCCTTCAGAACTTGATACAAGCAAATGTATGGAATGAGTTTGATATAGTAACTAGACGCACTTGTGCGTTTACTCAGGCTACGTCATAGAGTTGTAATTGATAGGTGGTTTACCTGTGGCATTACGTCATGTGTAATCTCGACACAACCATAGACCCATGCATAGTTAGAAAAGGTAAACCTAGACTCAGGCTCCCTTGCGGGGTAGCCTGAGTAATTAGGCCTCGGAGGTATTTACTGAGCATACGTGGCTAACCGGCTTCCGTTCTCTTACTGATGACATTTGGGGACAGAAGCTTGACCTTGACAGAAGTTTGACCCATTTATGGAACAAATAACGAGATCATCTTAGAACCGAAACCAACATTAACATTTTTAAGAAACATTTTGAGACTTTTTATTTAAGCAATCATCTTAGTCACTTATAGTCCAGTCATTCTACGAAATGACCTGCCACTAATTGCAACAGAAGATTTTTTTCATAAATATGTTCGTAAGGATCCCAGTGACTACCAAAAAAAAGTCCCAGAAGATTCGAGTGGGGGAAGGTGCTAAAAACCGGTCTTTTTGGAGCATTATAAAATTGCAATTATGCTGTATTATGGAAACGAGGCTGCAACCGGAAGTTGCATTATTTCTTCCCTAAACGGTCTCGTTATAAAGTAAAAACCAAAAAAGGTTAAATTATATTTCCAAACAGCCTGATAAATTTATTTGCTGTTGGTATTATATTAAAATATTAGGGATATGGTCTATAACCGGGATTGTGTATATTTGTTGAATAAATCGTTCAAATAAACAATGATCAGCTTTCTCTTTGTAATTATGTTTTTATTCATAGCTCAAATGCTCAGAACAGATTTGAATAAGTGCAATATAAGCCTTATTATTTACGCAGTGTCTATATGTACGGCAGCCCGTCGCGGTCTTCAAAAAACTAAATGACAGGCAGTCCACAATTTTGTACAAAATTCGAGAGAATGGCTGAAGTTTATCAAATCAAACTAGTTTTATTTCATATAGAAATATCAAGCGCTTATTTCGAGCTAAGCGGAATTGGATAAGGACGTAGTGCCTTCCCTCTACATACTATATAGCCGGCTTGACACTTAGAAATTTTCGCCTTCGTGACTGAGTGTTGGGCGGTCGTAAGTTTTCTCAAAATCGAAAGGAAACTCTTTCAAACGGTAAATTGAACTAGTCTTAGTTCAAATAGAAAAGAAAGAGCTAAAAGAACTCTATTTATTGGTCATGTACAATTCAACTATCAACGATGTGTTACGTTACTGCCCGTCACGGTCTGGCATGGACTAAATGACAGGCAGTCCAAACTTTTCAGTCATAAAAGCTAAAAAAAAATGCTTTCAAATGTCTTCAAATCAGTATAAAGTCTGTCATTTAGTCCATGCAAGACCGTGACGGGCAGTAACGTAACACATCGTTAGTTAAATTGTACATGACCAATAAATAGAGTTCTTTTAGCTCTCAATAAGAACTTGATATTGTGAAATAAAACTACTTTGATTTGAAGACATTTGAAAGCGTTTTTTTTAGCTTTTATGACTGAAAAGTTTGGACTGCCTGTCATTTAGTCCATGCCAGACCGTGACGGGCAGTAACGTAACACATCGTTGATAGTTGAATTGTACATGACCAATAAATAGAGTTCTTTTAGCTCTTTCTTTTCTATTTGAACTAAGACTAGTTCAATTTACCGTTTGAAAGAGTTTCCTTTCGATTTTGAGAAAACTTACGACCGCCCAACACTCAGTCACGAAGGCGAAAATTTCTAAGTGTCAAGCCGGCTATATAGTATGTAGAGGGAAGGCACTACGTCCTTATCCAATTCCGCTTAGCTCGAAATAAGCGCTTGATATTTCTATATGAAATAAAACTAGTTTGATTTGATAAACTTCAGCCATTCTCTCGAATTTTGTACAAAATTGTGGACTGCCTGTCATTTAGTTTTTTGAAGACCGCGACGGGCTGCCGTACATATAGACACTGCGATTATTATATTATTTACGATGACAAACATACCTGATATTCCAGTAAAGCAAACAACCACAAATAAAACGAGAACCTTCATCTCACATAGACTGCAAGTTCGAAGTTCGTGACAGAATGTCGACTGGCATGACCTTCAACGAAGGACCATCAAAGCAAAACTGTCGAAGACTCCAATCCAACAATGATCTGACAAGGATATGATAACGTTTGAGGTGTTTTTCACTAATACGCTTTCCAAACCCTCGATATGTTTACATCCACAGAAGGTCCGTGACAACGGGCGGAATCCCAACAATTTCCAAGGCGAACAAGGGAACCCCTACCCTGCGAGCAGAGATTTCTTTCTCTCTTACCTAGCTGGAACGACGAGGAAAGAACAAGGGGCCGTTTTGTGTGCGCATGCGCCAGTTGTCTAAATTTCATGAGTGATTCACTTCAAGCGATAAATTACGCCGACATGAGAGACAATTTCAACAATATTATTTGGATGTTTTCGATGCTGAAACGTTCTGTCATGGCTCAAGAATACTCATAAATGGTTCAACCTACAACGAGGAGAAACACTGGCGTTATTGGACCGATTGGGACTGTTTAAAATCTTATTCTAGAAATGTTGATATAAAGAACTTTGTGTTTACAATATGGAGGCTGCTGAGGTTTATAAACACAAATACTATGTTAGTTTTGATGAGTGTTGGTCAAGATTTACTGCAGGCATTGAAGTAAATGATAAATGTACATGTGTAGTAATATAATTAAGCAGTGTTTATGGACATCGCACTCGCAATGTTCGAACGACAATTGCTTGAAATGTATAATAATTACGCTTAACTATTATTAGCTGTTATGTAAAATATTCGAAAATATTGCTTTTCCGAAAAAATACCACTGTTCTGAGGTTACCAATATCAAGATTTAAGCTTTACAAATGTGTTCATAATGTTTTCTTGCCGATGAAAATTGGGGAATGATGTGAATTCTGCATATTCTTATGTGATATTTAGCACTCACGGCATTTTTAGCATTTCTTTGCTTGGAGAATTCAACTTGTCTGAATTGATTTATCATATAGATATTTGCATAGTTCTATAGCTGTATCATTATTAAAATTGAAATAAACTATTGCAGTACGATCGATTCACATTTTAGGACTTAATTGTTGACGAAGATGTGTACATATATTTTACTATATTATGACTGTACAAATTGGCTTCGTGTTAAAGATCTAGCCAAAATACCACGGCGATTTTTATAAAATTTGAAAGAAAATCATGTGAACTTTTCTTATATCTAATTGATTTTGATAGAAAAATTGTCCCAATAAATAAAAATAGCAATTATGCTCACACTGGCCTCCAGAATCAAAGCCTCCGCAGCAACAACAATGTCGTTCCGAGAGCCCACGGTTGTTATAGCGCAGCAGTTGCGCGCATGCTCATGCAAAATGGCCCCTTGTTCGAAGAAAGTAACCTCTGCCGGCAACCGGTTGTTAATCCTGTTGAGCATGCGCGTTTTCCAAAGGTCAACTGATTAGGTTTTTGTGTGACAAGTTAAAATATCGTATTTCGTGCAATGAGCAAAGATGGCGAAATGCTCTCCGTTAATGTCGTCAAAAACTCCAGTTAAGAAATATAAGAACGACATTGTTTAGTGAGTAGACTATATCTACGGAGCCTGTTTAGTGCCATCGTAATTTCATCTATAACTTTTTGGAACGCGCTCAACTTTTTCTAAAACGTGCTCATTTATTTGGGTACGCGTACAACTTTTGTTGTATTGCGTTTAACTTTATATCGGAACGCGTACAACTTTCTGTGGAACGCGCTCAAATTTTTTGGAACGCGTCCATTTTTTTTTTCTTAACTCGCTCAACTTTTTTTGGGACGCGCTCAACTTTTTTGGAACGCCTTCAACTTTTTTGTTCCATTTAATCGCGGGCTCGTAAGTTCCTTGATATCGCGGGCTCATTTGTTCATTGTTATCGCGGGCTCATCTAAGATACATCAGTTTGCAGGGCAGCCATTATCGATGGAAATAATAATGAGAAAAACGTATGTTTTTGCTGCTTCATTGGTCCTTATACTGTTCACATATGGAGTTGGCTTATTTCGGCCCTCAAAAGATGTACGAGGATTATGAGGGTGAATTGATAGGCGATTATTGAGGCAATATATCTATTCATTTGAATAATAAAAGTAGTATATAATAGTGAAAATAATAACAATAGTATTTTGATATTTTTCGTATGATTTTCATTTGTATCGTTTGAGTTTTTTGTTTTTTTAATGTATTGTACTTCAAGAAGTCACATATAGATGATTGCAGCCATTGCCAGGAGAGTGAATTGAACAAAAGAAACGGCAGCCATGCTGGTGGTCTTGACAAAAAGAAAACCGTCACTGTGACTGGTGGTCCTTTTGTTCAATTCGCTCTCCTGGAAATGGCTGAAATCCATCTATACTCAAACGAATAATAAATGGAGAAAAAATGACATGGGTGCCCAAGCGGTGAGAGCGCTGGCCTTTCACCACTGTGACTTGTGTCTAGATATAAGATTGAGACGTTTAAAAAGTGATTCATTTATTTTATTATTTTTATTAATAGTGGGAAGAGCTTATAAGGATTATTTAATAATAAAACTTTTTTTTTTTAAATAAACTTTTGAGGATAATAAATATTGTATTATTATATATTATTGATTTCAGTTCAAATACAATCAATAAACGTATTTAAAAACGAATAAAATATTGATTAAAAAAAAGGATAGACACGAGTCAAACAATCGAAAATGAAAAATGTTTTTTTCGTCCGTCAGTACGATGTGTCCGTTCTGTCAGCGTGGGGAAGAGGTTTTGGCCTGTGATTCGTGGAAAGCAAAAAATTTAAGCCGTTATCTGTGATATCATCTTCGCCTGTGACCCGTGATTTACAGATTTTCACTGACAGCTTTTCATGTAAACGGTTGTGTAAACTGAGACGTTTATTGCTAGCAGTGTTATTCTTTGTATATCTGTTAGATCCAGTTAATATTGATTATCCGTCTAACAAGCGCAAAACGTTGCCTAGCAGAAACAGCAGAGTTAACATCGCGAGTTTTAAAACTGTGATTCGTGAAAACGCTTTACGTTACTCCGTGACCCGTGAAATCATGAAAAAACGGTGCGTGATTCGTGATCGGCACTTCCTCTTCCCCACCCTGTTCTGTGTTGTGAAAATGGTAAATAATAGCGGTTGCATCCTGTGATTCTTAATCCACAACCATCCAGCATCTTGCGACCAACTATAGGTACCGTCAATCCGGTGAATAGCAAGCGTTTTCGAATTGTTCGAAATAAACTCCGTTACCATAGTAGTTTTCCAATGCAGTTATAACGGATTCGAAAACACATTGTTTAAAATGCACGCTGTCCTGGATATTTCTCGGGTACCCGGTACCCCCGGGGAATGATGCAGATACCGGGTATACGTCTAATATCTTTATCCCGGCTCGACACATCGCCCATGAGGCATAGGCGTTGAATAGAATAACTCTCTGCAACAAAGCATAACATTAATTGTTAACCGCCGTGATGCATATGTAAAGGCAGCCAGATATATACAGTCATTTGAAAAAAACGTTTTCACCGACCGGCTTTGTGACTACGTGACTACGCGACTAGACCTAGAGCGGTTTTCGTATGACTGTGAAAAAGGCACGGTCACCGCACGGCACGGATACGGCAGAAAATTCGAACGTTTTTATAGAAACTACGGCAGTGACGCAGTCACGGCACTGCACGTCCGTTTCACAGTCATACGAAAACCGCTCTAAAAGGAATATGGGTAGAAAGCACTGAAGCAGTTAGCTGCATATATTATCAACATCTTGAGCTATCAGCTCAGTGCCTTGTTTCTATTAGATTTACGCTGGCGATTGACTTGGATGACACAAATCCTCTGCATGAAAACTTAATAAGTAGCTATTTACTTGTCGATATCTCCACGATCTATACAACGGTTTATTTCTTTGCACAGAACGCGAAGGCACACATTCATTCATGTACCTTCGTGCTAAAAAATTATTGCTTCAGTGATTTTTACCCATACGCTTGGGCTAGTCGCGTAGTCGCGCGGAGCCGGTCAGCGACAATGTTTTTTGAAATGATTGTATATGAGACCTGCCTCGCGGGGTCCTAATTAACGTCGCCGTAATTTAATGCGATTTATGGCAACTTATGTCGTTTTAAGAAAAAGTATGAGGAAATCGGACACAACATCAGTCAATTTAGGGCGACTTTACGCCATTTTAGACTTTGAAACTTATTGCCCTCCTTCAAACTATTTTGGGTATTATATTTACATTGCATTGAGGAAACTTTTGATGATTCAAGCCAAATTACGGGAAAAGGAAGAGCACTTTTTGGCAATTTAGTGCAATTTTAGGCGTTTCTACGCTATTTTGGGCTATTTTAGACGACTTCAGGACAAAAGGCAGGCCTTATATGACATTACAAGCTAAAAAAATGCATTATGATATGAATCACTTAAATCAGAAATTGAAAATATTTCAGATACATCTATTTCAAAACGTTGTTCAAGATAATAGGTTTTTCTTAAAGAGAAAGGAATTATGGACCAATTTATAATTAACATAGTATAATTGAATGAATGAATAAATTGATTTAACAATTGATGGATGAATGAATGAATGAATGGATGGATGGATGGATGGATGGATGGATGGATGGATGGATGGATGGATGGATGGATGGATGGATGGATGGATGGATGGATGGAATGGATATGTGAATAAATACAGCATAAATGAATGCATGCATTAAAAAAGAAAGTAAACAGCTGAAGAAAGTAAGAAAGAAAAAGAAAAACTTACTGGAAATAATAAGACAGGCAGGAAAAAGGTAAGAAAACTAGAAGGACAGAAAGAAACACTGTGCAACATACCAAAGCCCGCACCTGTCATGTTTAAATCCCACCAAACCTCTCTCTTCCGTTTTAAGCATAGGGAATCCATTATTTTTCTTTCCTATTCAGTTGGCTAATAACGCTGTACAACATGTCAAACTACTAGTTTCACTAACCTGTCGTGTCATGAAGCGTCTCCCAATATAATGTGGGTTAGGAGTCTTTTCTCTGTTCATCGATGTCGTTGATTTCCATATTAAATCACCATTGAAACGCCCTAGTCCGTTCACACCCTTCTTCATATCATGGTAAACCTCTATTGTTCTATTTATCAGCATCTGATAGCTCGCAAATGTCACAGCAGATATAAAATGAAGCCCATAGTTTAAAATAATGACGCTTTTGCTGTTGTTGAGCTCTGGTTTGTAGAGCACTGATTTCAGTTCGTCGACAACGCGCTCGACATCTAAGTCGCGAAAATCCTGCCATTTTTTCTCGAAAGTAGCATTTTTGACGTTGTACACCCAGTTGTATGTAGAACGGCAGTGGCTAAAGATTGATGTGCAAAGATGACGGCGTTTGATTGAGGCATGGAGGCGTAAAGCATTGGAGTCACCGTAGATCCATAATACTCCCTCGCGACTACGGAGGACTGGGTTCGACATTAGATTATCTAGACAGAGCGCAACGAAACAAAAATGTTTTTCACGGGACTTTATTGAAATCAATTAATGATTAAAATTCACACAGTTTAATTAAAACAAATACCGTAGCAAAGCTACCACCTTGAGAAGAATGAACTTTAATCGTATATATGATCACCTTACAAGCTTAGATGGACTTACCTGAAACGTATGGTGCCCACGATCCGTTTGTCCAGCGTCCATAACCATCCAATAACCACGAGTTACAAATCTCATTACATGACACAGGGTTCCCAAAACCATAGCTTAGAAACTCTGAAAATTAAAAACATAAATATCTTAATGAGTGAGTACGCAAATAAAATAAATAAATTAAATAAATACATCCTTTTCCCCATTCCCTCTCAGCAATTTTATAAAGCAAAGGTTGTATATAAGTCTGGTTACATAAAAGCACAAACAACATGTTGTCCATATTGCTTACGTAGTCTTTGTTTCATATTGCTATATCCAAAACGGAAATGCCTTTTATACCATGTTTTTGCTTTGTAGTAATGATATTTATCTTCGAGATATTTAACTCACCATCTTTCCTCAACGGACCACGAGCCTGCGCTACACGAAAAGTCAGCGGCGTTCCTTGCCATAACGGCTGATATAAGTAATGACGATGGTTACCCAGAATTCCTGGCCGTTGTGCTGCTCCGTGAATGTTTCCTAGAAAATAAGGCCAATAGTAATGACTCTTTCTTGTAATGATTGGAAACAACGCATATATAACAAAAAACAGACTGCAGCTGGCAGGCTGGCAGACAGCCAACCACACAAACTGCGTTGGACCGCCAATGAATAAATACTGATATCATTCAGTCACCCGGTCATTTATTGGATCAATTAAAGAAATAATCAAATCAATTAATCAATCCATCAACCAATAGTCAATAAATAGAATGAAAGAACAAATGAATAAATCAAGCAGCTACCCTTATACTTACCAGCTACAAACCAGTTATCTGGCGGATCTTTAAACCCTTCGCACAGGGTATATTCAAGAAAGACGGTTGCCCGGTACTCCCCGGGATCCATCACAAGGAACAAAACCTCGTATGTACCATTGGCATGGTCGATGATTGTCGGAGAGAACGACGAAGGACCTCGTATATGAACTCTCCATGAATCACCACCAATTAGCTTTAGACGACCATCAGACGTCTGGCTCTGGATGCTGATTAATAACAATGATAATAACGGTAATGAATGATGTAATCAAGATAATTGTGGAAATATCTAATGTTAATGGTGAAAATGACGATGGTGCAATCTATGATGATGCATGATATAAACGATGATGGTTGTCATCATGATCATTCAAATGATAATGATAATGATGACAACAATAGTACACACCAGTCTATTTTGCAATAGTGTCTTTACAGTTAACTGTGATATTTTCAAAGGTGCCTTTGCATCGAAGCGAGAGGAATGGTGAGCTTACAAAGATAGAGACATATAAATAATTGTCAAACATGTTAAAACAGTATCTATTATTGCAAGCTCCCAGTTCGTTTCGCTTCAATGCAAAGAAAACTTTCAAAATGGCTCGGAGAACTGTGAAAGGTATTATTTAAACAAGTTTCTTCATTTAGAATAAAATTAATATACACTTGTTTTCAAAAACGTTGTCCTATTTGAAATTAGTAATCGGGAATTAGTAATTTGTTAATTGTGAAAACAGACGCGGTCTTCTGATAATCTGCTTCGGCATAACTGCAGCATGTGTAGCATGCCGAGTGAATATATTTACGCTTGAATGCAATGCAAATTGTGCCATTAATTAATTCCTATTTCACTATTTACAAATTCCTAATTGCTATTTGCTTTTTTCAATAGGACAACGTTTTTGAAAACAGGTGTATAACAACCTAGTAATCACCTAAATCGACTAAAATCTCCTGCCTCTTTTATACTCATCAATGATATATAACTCATATCAGGATCCGTGCTATTCACTACAGACCATCCTTTTGGATACCGCTGCCATTGTGTCGCAGACTCACAGGGTGACAACAACGACTGCCAGTCATTCCTAGAATTCCTAACTCGGCACCAGTCCGCGCGGAATTCCTCTAGAGTGTTTCTACTGACTGTACTAGTCAAGTAAAGAGGGAAATAGAGTTTAAGGAAAATAAAAAGACAGACGACGATGATCCAGTATAAACAGAATAAACGACGTAGAATGAATAACCTCGGAAGACCACGAATTGTCACCGATCGATATATCCTCATTTGAACTGCGCGGCAAAACTGACACAACCCATGACGTAATTCATGCTGGAAACGAACATAGGGCGATGTGTCGCTTACGTCTTCGGGACCATGATCTTGTTCCGCGGAAACGATCCCGCGATTTGCGGGATTTAGAGTTTCCTGTGTGCTGCTGGTGTCTGATATGGATATTGTTTGCATCGTTTCCCAGTTGCCATGGTGATTCATAGACAATCAAGCATTTATAATCCTATAAGGTACAAAATAAACAATAAGATCAATTAGGAGAACAATGGCATTTTATGAGATCCTGGTATATTTATCAGTTTTGGAAACAAATTGACTTGGCGAGAAACCCGAGTAAAAAACTACTCGGGCTTTTTGCTTCAAATAGTAATAAACATTATAGTAATCGTAATGCAAGTTATAGTAATGAATGTTAGTGGTGGTATAGAAGTATATGGAGACTAGAATGGTTTAACTTTGTCCGTGATAGAGGAAAGTTTGTACTAGTTAATAAAGAACAATAAAAACGGGTGCTTTAGAGTCTCCTTCTTATTTTACATTTACCGCACTCGGGCAAATAAAAATCACCTGTGAAATCTGGAATGTGATATTCAGATAGACACAAGAGAAAATACCGGGATAAAATCAAACTACAGCTTATTAACCTTACCACATCTTTTTTACTGAAGAATATTAAAGTTGTCCTTCAGTAGCATTGTTAAAAGTATTATAAGAGTAGGTTTGAGGCTATATACTACTATTTTTATGTTCAGAATGCAAATTTCGTACAATCTTTTTCACTCTATCTTCTGATGATGTCGGTGTCCGACGAAAGCTAAAGGTCTGATCATAAAAACAGTAGTATATGGCCTCAAACCTACCCTTATAATCTATTTCAGTCACTAGTTTACGATGTTCAATATACCGAGGGAGATAAGCCTACCATTGATTTCATGGGTTTACTGTCTTCCGTTAACTTTACTATGGCGTATTAGTCTGACTGAACTAATTCAAGAGTTCAGCGTCTTCACTAATTGCACTGACTAAATCAGCTAACTATCTAATCAATATCATATCAATTAAGTTAATTTTGACAAGTGAACCTAATTCAATTTATCAAATTATGACAATCAAAGACAGCTTAATCTAACAATGTATTCTTCTTAAATCAGGCCTCTTACCTATAAACCTTCCATCCATTTCGCGCATCCCAGACATCAGTAAAAATAAGTCCTTGATAAGTAACTTCTAAGCTATTTGTTTTTTACGGTTATTGGATAATTTAAGTTTCAATTTTCCTGGTCGATTTTCTTTGTTCAATGCCATTGTTTTGGTTTGTTGACAATAGAAGTGTGGTCACGTGACGCGACGTCACGTGATGTTCGCTGTAACGGGAGTACCTGTAGGTCGTATGGTGCTGTATTCAGAATCATTCGAGTGGAAAATGAGCTGTTACAGCAAGTAGATCAACAAGTTTTTCTTGACAAGTTTCCTTGACAATTTCATTGCTGGTGAAGACGATCAACAAGTTTTTCTTGACAAGTTTTCCTTTACAATTTCATTGCTGGTGAAGACGATCAACAAGTTTTTCTTGACAAGTTTTCCTTTACAATTTCATTGCTGGTGCAGACGATCAGCAATTTTTCCTTGACAAGTTTTCCTTGACAATTTCATGGCGCTAATAAGGGTCTGTTTACGCAGGCCAGTTAAGACGATCAGCAATTTTTTCTTGACAAATTTTCATTAACAATTTCATTGCTCGTGAAGACGATCAGCAATTTGCCTTGACTCTATTGCATCAGCTCTAATTTTTTTTATTTTTTTTTTTCATTTTTCGTTTCATCCACATCTATCTACCACATCCACTATTGCTAAATGTATATTAAACCAACAATTCATTCATTCGTTTATTCATTGATTAACTATTTCTTTTACCATCAGGTTAATGTTTTTATTACAAATATTGTTCAATTCTAAAAACATTGACTTCAGTTACAAAACTATTTAACAATCGTTGTTTTTCTGACTAAAAACTCCTTAGAAGAATATTTTAACAAAATTTCGTTAAAATGTTCTTCCAGGAAGTTTTTAGGTCAGAAAAAAAAACATTACTCATTGAGCGTTCAATTCTGAAACGATGATATATCATTTCTGGATCGTTTTTTTGATGAAAAATTTTTCTAGTAGGCGTTCTACAGCTTCGAATACAAAGTGTTGGTAATGAACAGCGTCTTTAGGTCTTTCTGGTTTCCCTGTGCCATAAGGGTACGAGTCGGTCAGCGGGAACACGTCAAGCACGTGATATCCTGCTCTACACATGGCCTGGGTAGCGTACGCGTTGAATAAGAGAACACGCTGTTGGCGGGAAAACAAACATGTTATATAGACATCAATCTATCAATCAATCAATCAATCAGTCAATCAGTCAAGCAGTCAGCCAGCCAGCCAGCCAGCCAGCCAGCCAGCCAGCCAGCCAGCCAGCCAGCCAGCCAGCCAGCCAGCCAGCCAGCCAGCCAGCCAGCCAGCCAGCCAGCCAGCCAGCCAGCCAGCCAGCCAGCCAGCCAGCCAGCCAGCCATTCTTGATGTCGACCTCTCCTTTTTGAGATATGAACATTTGAAATCTGAAAATGCAAATGAGGTGACGTCATCCCAGGAATTTGTCAAAGTTTTGTTTCAAAGCTGACAGCAAGCTTGTTTTTGTAAAGTAGTAAAAATGTTAATGGTAGTGTGAATATTAGTAATACAGATATTGAGCTTTAAAAAAATTGCTTTAATTATTTCCAGAGAACTTTTGTATATTCAATGAGGCCTGGGATGACGTCACTTCATTTGCATTTTCAGATTTCAAATGTTTATATCTCAGAAAGGAGAGGTCGACATCAAGAAAAATTAATATAAAATTATTATACACCTCATGTACAACAGATTCGCAAAATATCATGAAAGGCGTCAGGTGCACTTTAAGCATCTTAGTGTTTATAAATTTCATGGTTTTCTATATTTTCTCTTGTAGTATGTACGTACAATTGACAAGTATGAAGTATTTATAAATTCAGGCAACATTGAATACAAAGATACAGTATGTTCCGGCTCACCTGTGATGTAAGAAACCTTCTCGCCTGAAGATGTCTACTATCCAGTTTCTCTTTATGAAGAGATGTGGTAGTTTTCCAGATTATCTGACCTGGAAAAACCTTCATTCCAGGCCACAAGGGTTCCTGAACTTTTATCCGGTCAAACAAGCGTATCATTCCATCTACTGTTTTCTGGTAGTTGGAAAAATTGGAACTTTCCAGGTAGTGAAGACCAGCGTTGATCAAGATGGCGCTGTTCTGATCGAAGATTGGATGGCTTATGACGTCATCTAGTTCGTTCAGAACTCTGACGTCATCAAAGTCCAGATCGTCATCTTGAGATTTGGCTACTGATAAATTGCCTGAACGAAAAAAGAAAGGATTTCAAGTTTAAGTTCATGTTTATTTGGCAAGCGATAAAAATAGTAACATCACATTTGTTCACAATAATAAAAAAATACCAGTACATAATAAGAAAAAAAATTGTATTAAATAGATATGATTGTATAATAATGGAGCAAAACATTCATGAGAGCGAGGTGCCGGTGGATGGAGTAACTAAAGTTTTCGAGCCAGCCCACCAGAAGATTGATAGCCTGCGTTGCGGCTCTTGGGGATTGGGGTCATTGGGGGAGACAGTGGGAGGGGAGGGTTGGTCACGCAGAAGTTTGATTAAATGGTGAATGGAGATGATTACAATAGATAGATATGTATTAATAAATGTATATAAGAACCCTCGTCACGGAGGTGATGCAACTTGAAAAAAAAACGAACACAGACGTACAAATGATAACTACGAATACTGGATCAAGAAACCCTCTAGGTTCCAGGGTAGATATTGTGTGACTCCATGGCGTTCAAGCTGCTTTCAGTTGAACCCTCGTGTTCTAGCGTAACGATGTCAATATAAAGAATCTGATTGGCTAAACAAAAGCCACTGACGTCAATCATACATCAAATACATTACATCATGCAGCATATCATTATATCTGAATTTTTGAGACTATATAATATCGAAAAGCTGGGGATTCCCCGGAATAGCACTGACTAAGAAAAGGTCATCAAATAGAAAGACGAGATTTTTAGGCTATTATTAAAATACAATTTTGCAAGTGATTGAAACATCAAGTTTTTTCTTTACCAATTGATAGATGTTTCAAAATCTTTCTAGATTTCAATTTAAGTATGTGATTATTTATTTATTTATTATTTATTATTTATTATTATTATTTGAAAATTCGGAGAGATGATATCTGCACGGATTTTGTAAGAAAAGTTCAGGAGTCTGGCTTCCTTGCTTACTTATTCAGTTTATTCCCGCAAGCAACAACAGTCAACCACGGATACGCACTACGCCCTGGACAGAATAGACTAGACAAAATAGATGCCAACACGGAAAGACTTAATTTGAACTTTATTACATACAGATACCAGTAAATTATTACTATTATTATTATTATTATTAATATGTGTAAATTATATAATTATGATTACTACAATGCTGACTGCGTGTGTAATTTAGACTAACTGCTACAATACATGTCAATAAACAGATGATGATGATGATGATGATGATGATTATTATTATTATTATTATGGCAAGTTTTATTTTCTTTGGTGTGTCATAGTTACATTAACAAGCGGACGATTACGTCTGGGCTAATTAAGTACATTTTTCTTTACAAACGTTTAATCCGCTTATGTATATTCATAATCCGCTTATGTATATTCATTATTATTATTATTATTATTATTAGTATATTCATTATTATTATTATTATTATTATTATTATTATTATTATTATTATTATTATTATTATTATTATTATTATTATTATTATTATTATTATTATTATTATTATTTATTATTATTATTATTAGTCAAAATAAGAATCTGATTGGCTAATTAAACGAAAGCCACTGGGGGCACTGACGTCAATCATACATCAAATACATTACATCAGCATAACATTATATCTGAATTTTCGAGACTATATTATCGAAAAGCTGGGGATTCCCCGTAATAGCACTGACTAAGAAAAGGTCATCAAATAGAAAGACGAGATTTTTAGGCTATTGTCTACAAATAACCGCCCACTTTTGAAATAGTACTTAAAGATTTCACCAACGCAATCATATTTATTATTCGATGAACAACGAGAGGTGACCAAAGAGGTGACCAAAGATACATCCTGTTTAACAGAGTCATGCCTGTGCCTATGGTAGAAGCTTCTGATATTGAATCAAATGTAAGTATGGTCTCTTTATATCTAGTTTTGCAGTTTTAAACAATTGAAGTAGAAGTGAAGTGGAGTTTTAGATTAAGGAAACAGGCTTTTATTCGTGAATTTGCTGGGCCAATGGACTCGATCTCGACCACCGCTACCCTGCATCGCGTATGTATATTTTGTTTACGTCTTCCCTTGTTCGTCAAGGTGCGTAGCGTTTTCAGTCCAGTGCAAAAATTTTGCATTTAAAAAACACACACACACACACACACACACATATTATTGAGTGTAATTACTTTTTCTGTTTTATTTTTTGGTTTGTTCTAATTGAAGATACAGATTGAGTTGTAGGTTGGTTAGTTGGTTGGATGGTTGGCTGATTATTGGTTTGTTATTTGGTTGGAGTAAACTAGTATAGGCTGCGTAGGTGTTTGATATAAACGATAGGTAATATAATGAAAGTTAATTGTAACACCGTAAAAAATGTTGACTTAACTTTACTGACGTTTTGAGCTTTAGCCCTCCGACGAAGGGCTAAAAGCTCGAAACGTCAGTAAAGTTAAGTCAACATTTTTTGCGGTGTTACAATTAACTTTCATTATATTACCTATGGTTAGTTGTTAGATTATTTGGGCTGAATTGGTTGGTTGGTTGGTTGTCTGGGTTGAATTGATTTTTGTATGGTTGGATTATTGGATTGTGTGTTGGTTGAATTGGTTGGGTAATTGGCTGGTTAGTCTATTAAATATTTTTTCAAATGTAGCCGGATGTTTAGCCTGTTGTCACGGGGTTGGTTGCCTATTCATGGATGAGTGGATATGATCATTAGGTCGGTTGATTGACAGTATATAAATAAATCCATAATACTCACCTTGTAGTCTATAAACCCAGTTATATGTATGTCCGCACCATTTAAATACCCGTGTACATAGTGGATGTAGCCTTATACCACTGTAAAATTGCTCAGATACTGAGTCTCCATATATCCACAGCATACTACTTTTACGAGTGCGTTCACCAGTAAAATGATGGCGTTTCTTGTCTAGAAATAAAATTGTGGAAGGTTATAAATATACAATCGTCAAACGAAAGGAGATAATAAGTTCATTACTTGATCAAAAAAATAAAACTTAAACTTACCGTCATAAGGAACAAAAGGTTTCCATGACAGAGTGTTGTCAATAGCAACCCAATTGCCAAATCCATCCCACAGTTGATTGCATTTGAGTCCGCAAGACAAGTCAAACTGCAGATCAGCGTGATTATTCATTAAGACTGAAACAAAATAGGGAATATATGCTATAAATTGACCAATATATGAAGCAGTTATTTGGTTGATATTGAATAAACAAGTGAATAGATGGTTGAATGATAGAATGAGTAAGTAAAAAGGCAAGCAAATCGGACGTGATAAACCTATCAATGTCTTGCCCCAAAGGGGGAGTGCGGCCGGTAAAGACGGGCTATTGAACATAAACTTTGCCCTTACCTGGGGCTGCTCGATGTTTTTTGACAATAATTCTGCGTCCAAAACAGTAAATATATGAGTACGTATATATATACCTGAATTTGACTTCCCCAGGATACGGGCTATTGACAAAAAGAACCAACTGTTGGAGCAAGACATTGAGAGGTGCATAATTAATACTAAATTGTATTACCTGACAAGACAGGTCCATCCTGTGTAGGGGGAGGTATAGTAATGATAATAGGACTACCATCCCATAGTTTCTTAAGTAGAAACGGTCGATGTTTTACATCACCGAGACTTCCTTCTTTCTGGTTCTTCCCTTGTGCACTTCCTATAATAACATTTCATTAATAATATACTAAAATAAACCTCTCTTTATGCGTAGAAAAAATTAGAGTACAATTAAAAGCGTGAAACATAAATAGTACTAAATAGTGATATTTTATGCTAATTCTATTGTTTTCTATTGTTTAATTAGCACTATTTAGTACTAATTAGTACTACTTGTTTCACGGGTATATTATTTGCACTCTAAAATGGTGCTATAGATTACAAATAATAAATTGGACAAACCTGTTTTAAACCAGTTTGAAGGAGGGTCTGTATATCCTTCACATAATGAATATTCCAATATGACATCCAACCTATAGTCCCCTGGTACTGTCACTAGGAACAATATTTCATAGGTTCCATTGGAATGGTCAAATAATGTCCCTGCTACAGAACTAGGGCCATTAATGTTAACTCTCCACGAGTCCCCTCCTATCGTCTTTGGGACACCTTTGGCCGTAGTGGACTGAATACTAAATTTACTAAATTCGCCTACAGGTCGGATATCCCATAATGATATGTAGCTCGACTGAGTGTCTGTTTGGAGGCCTTGGTCAAAGTTATTTGAGCCCCATTTAAGATTGTCTTGACATGGTTTTAAAATTTGTTCCCAGTCTACTCTCGCCTTTCTTACTCGGCACCAGTCTTTCACAAAGTCATGCAATTTAGATTGACTGGAATAGCGGTAGTTGTGTAGTTTTCGTAAAATTGCGATGAAAATCATTAAAATCAGAATAAAACATATAACCTTTCGCCGGCCTCTTGTCCTTGTGACCCAGAAGCAGTATTTGTCTTGTAGCATCATAGCGTTTTTCAAAATGAAACTTCTAAATGAAATTGAAAATTCAAATCGACGAGTCTATGTCATAAGCCAATCAGAATCCAAGTTCTTTAGATCTTTTATAACGATTTTCTCTTCATTGCTCCAGTTTTAGTCATTTTAAGTCGAATTGATTTTAGTTGTAAGAAAAATATATGATTGTATTTGTGTGCACCAGTAAATTTATTGTTATCGATGGAAAGTGGAAAAACAGGTACCAGGATCAAAGGTTTACCACAGGTAGACCACCATCGGAAATGTTTAGGTACCAGCCAGGTCAACAATCACTATTCAAGTGATTTGGATATGCTATAATAACAATACTACGATGGCCATGACAATTCTCTGTTCTCTGATTGGTCGACAAAGATGTAAATAACCCTTTTGCATAAATTATCTGTCAATCTTCCCAAGACTGAATCAACCAAAGGAAAAACGGATGTTTTGCCACCCTCCCGTCCCATCCTCTAAATCTATGTTCGGAGAAAATCGTTTACTTTTCTCCATGTGTATCTCACGTCGTATCTACTTACGAACCGGAGATCCCATATCTAATAATCATAATAATGTAAGAGAGAGGATGTAATACTGTTCTTAAGATATTTATCTAGAAACAAACAATTTAGGATTCTTGCTGAAATAAAGTTTTTTTTTTTCATTAAACCAACCGTGAAACAAATTGTATTAGTTAAAGTGTTATAGTCTAATAACAACAACAATGCCAGTTAGGGTGCATTTTAAAAAGAGTGTTTCACGGGTTAATGAAAATCTAACTTGCGTGACTCTTACAACTTCGAAATAGACAGTTTGATATTTATACTTCCGTCTTCCGTGTACGTTTGCGTGACAGGTAAATCTGTAACGTAAGTTGATATTTCTCTGTCACGCTAGTATTCATTCCGATAGGATTCAGTTTCTGTTTTTCCTCATTTTAATTTTAGGATCGTTTTCCGAGAATCGACGACTAACAAATTGTTTGCAGCAAATAAGTGCTGACACTATTGTTTTGTATTACGAAATGGGTATCATCACGATCGTTACAACACAAATTAAAACTTTTAAATTTCGCAATAACAATAAATTAGGTAAGTTTATTAATAAGGGGTTTCCCTCTGCTTGCATTACTAGTTCCGCACAGCTGATGAGCGCGTGATCATTATTGTTCAACCGTTTATAAATTAATTCAGATTCTTTTTAACTTATGTAAAATTGAAGGGTTTTTCCCTGTACTACGCACTCAAAAAAAATCAGAAAAAGTATAGTGAACAGATAATTGTTAGAAAGAATGAAGAAATAAGAACTACAGAAGGAAACTAGAAAATAAAAAATAATAATAATAAAACGAAGGAGGGAAAGAAAGAAGGGAAAACTGAATATAAAAAGGAAGGAAGGAAAACTGAATGAAAAATGGGAGGAAATAAGAATCGAACCATATTGATGTTAAATTGCTTGGGGCGCTAGTGCGTCAGCATTACGTACTAGCTGTTGTCGTACTGTTGTTTACTTTGCTGAATTAACTTTTATGAAGTTACCTTAGTCAGCAAATTGACCCTTTTTGACGTCATACAATACATCGGACGAACAGGTCTGAAAAAGAAAGCCGAAACAATATTGTAGTAAATGTCTATAAAGTATTTTTTTTGTTTTTGTTTGTTTGTTTGACTGTTGGTTCTTGTTTTGTCTGTTTGTTTCTCTGTCTCTATATATGTTTCTGTTTCTGTCTGTGCATGGCTATTTGTCTCCTCTTTGTACATGACTCTCTCTCTCTGTGTGAATGCGTGACTGCGCGTGTCAATCCTGTTCGTTAATGTGTCTGTCTGTTCGTATATCGGTCGGTATGTCTGTCTATTTGTTTGTTGTTTGTACAATATATGTGACCACTTTGGTTGGTTAACTGCACGTTGAAGTATGACTTTTTCCTTCAGACAGGTATATAATTGCTTTCCCTTCCCCTCCTAAGAGGCAGGCTATAGCCGAACTAGTTTTGATTGCCCAAAGCGGAAAATCAATTTTGCAACAAGCTCTCAAAATGGCCGAGTTCGCAGAATATTGCGAACTGAACTGTCAAAAAAATCAGTTAACTCTTATGGGACTTTTCGTTGCACAATACCTAGTGACGTATAAAACTGCTACGTTACTATACTGCATCAAAATGGTCACCAATCAGACGAAAGGTACTATCTTGAATAATCGAACAGCCAATCACAATAGGCGTTGTATTCAACAAGGAAAAACTTCCGCCTACATTACATTACGATTGTTATTTATAACGTAACAGCGTGATATGATAACAATCGATGTGTTCTGCTGCTGTACCTCGAAATAGAGAGCAACTACAGTTTGTTATAAGCGATTAATATTGATTTGGTAACCGAAACTAGCCAAAAGAGTAGCGACTCGAAGTTGCATTGGAGCTAGCGAGCAAGCAACCTTGCATGAGGTAAATCATTTCCATTTATTAGATCTTGCAAAAACAAATTGCTTAGATGGATTCCTTGTTAGCTTAGTATTCATTTTTCAGTCTTCCCTTTGATCAAAGAATACATTGAAGAAAGTATTTTAGTTGAATTTAATGTAGCTTATATATGTTGCACTGAATCGTGACTGTTTGTCGATTGATTAAGAATACCAATTTATAAAACTTTGACACAACTAAATGTTGTGTTTGATGAAATAGACAACACTTGAAGTTGGCCGTAGTTATAGTTTCTCTGATTTTCTCTTTGGGTTTGATGAATAAATTCAGTTGTGATTGCAAATGAAAAACTATATGTGTAATGTCTTGGAGAAGAATATAGGACATAAAGCGACCTTACTAATAGCCTTTTTAGCCTTTAGCCTTCTATTCTTCGTTACCAAATATGAGTTTATAACATATGGATGAAAAAGGGATTTTGCAGAGGATGATATTGATCCATAGCAAATAGTATTTATAAGTAAATATATATTTTATAACTATATACGATTATTTGTAATCAGTTTATCGCCTCTTGTATTGCATGCAATGCCTCATGTTTATAGGAACGTTTTAACGTTAAAATGACTAGCGTTTTATTCTCTTTGTTATCAAAACATTATTGAGTCAGAAACGCTCGTTGAAGCTGAATATAATAATGGTGATCAATTATAAATTTAGTAATCATAATTAATTTGTAAAGTTAAAGTAAAAGTTATAAATTTCATTATATTTCCTATCGTTTTCATATCAAACTTCGACACAGCTAATACACAGCCTATACTAGTTTACTCACTAGTTTCCATTTATAATTAATATAGATTATCGATGTGTGGGAGTGGTATTTACATCGAACTATAAATTGGTTAGCACATGTTAACGATGTTTTTGAATAGATTAATAGGAGAGGAAGTGACTATAAGCGCAATCATCCATAACTTCTTTGAATTCAAGAGCGTTTGCGTCAACAAAATGTGTACCTTTGACCTGCGTTAGACTCCACAACAAAATTGAATTAATTTATTGATTGCATGCTCCCTAGGGACAACCCATTTGATTTTTTTTAGGGTGGGGGGAGGGGGTTGAAGAATTTTGAAAAAAATTTTCCTGTACTACCCGAAGGATCGAAGGAAATTTCGTGCAAGGCAAAATCTCCACTAAAATCTTTGTACTTGTACCAAAAAAGGTTTCGAGCACATGCCATCGGGCTACTGAAAAAAAAATTCTGCCACGGACCAATTCTTCCAACCCCCCTCCCCCCCCCGTTTAAAAAGTATAATGCTCAAGGGGAAAGGGGGAAGGGGGGGGGGGATTACACCGTAAAAATGTTAACTAACTTTACTGACGTTTCGAGCTTTAGCCTTTGGTCACTCCGATACTAGCTTACTCGCTAGTTTGTGTTATATTTTTGAAATAGGTGTGTCCATAATTACTGCCTTTAATATCGTCTTTTCCTAATGATATGTTTCTATGTATGGCAGGTACAGTGTAGTATGTGCAGCAATCAAGAATACACGTCGATGCAAGAAACCAACGAAGAAGAAGTCAAACGTTTAAGAGACAAAACTACGAAGGGACCAAGAGGATTAGTACTTAACCTAAACGATGAGACTTACAAGGAGTTTCCAATTGCTGTTTTAGAACTTACAGACCTACATGAGCTCCATCTATCAATCAGCAGCCTCTCGTCCATACCTAAATCAATCAACTCTCTTAAGAACCTTAAGGTCTTGGAGCTACGAGACAACGACTTCGATACGTTTCCAGAAGCTGTTTGTGGGCTTAGTAACCTCGAAGTCTTAGACTTGTCAGAAAACAAGATATCGACAATACCAGCTGAAATAAGAAATCTAACTCACTTGAACACACTTAATCTTCAAAATAATAAGATTGAAGGGAAACTTAGTGAGAACATTGCGAGCTTAAAGAGTCTTCAACGTTTGAGCTTGTCAAAGAATACAATTCAAACAGTTCCAGATTGTTTTGAAAACCTGTCCGAGCTAACACATTTGATCCTTTCGACGAACTTATTGGAAAAGGTTCCTAACGTGTTGAGCAAACTGACTAAGCTAAGAGTTCTTGATATTTCTTACAATGCTCTGAAAGAGTTCAGTCTCGATATTTCAGGTCTTAAACAGTTAGAAAATCTAGATTTAGAATCGACTGAGCTCACTGTTTTAGATGACGTTGTTTGTAGTCTCACAAGTCTTCGAAGACTTGATATTGGTCTAAATCGTCTTGAGTTCATTCCTGAAAGTTTATGTAAACTGACCAACCTGAAAGCTCTATGGCTTAATAACAATAAGTTCACAAGGTTTCCTGACGTTATTTGCAAGCTACTTTCACTGGAAACATTAAGTATTTCCTACAACAACATTAAAACTTTGCCAAGTGCACTGGCTTATCTAGGCAACCTGAAGATGCTAGAGTTAGCCAGCTGTGGTCTGGAACAACAGATGCCTCTGTCGATCTGCATGTTAACGAGTTTGACATTTTTGTCACTCGCTGATAATAACCTCACTAAGTTACCTCCTGTACTAAGAACTTCGTTACCCAACCTCAATTATTTAAATTTAGACAATAACAAAAACTTGGTTGTCCCTCCAGTGTCTGTTTCAAAACGAGGTATTAAGGCAGTGTTCAACTACATGGACGAAACTGATACCAAGAAGACAACCTACCATAAGCTTGTGTTTTTGGGGAATGTGAAAGCTGGTAAATCTAGTTTAACGAAAACTATGATTCACGATTCGTCGTTTCTTAGTAAAGATGCTGACAGGACAATAGTACTGGACCAATTCTTGTGGACACCACAAGAAAACATGAGCATACAGGTTAGATATGTGTGTTATCATGATGACAGTGATGACAGTGATGACAATGATGGTGATGATTATGATGGTAATGATGATGACTTTGATGACGAGGATGGTAATGATATGATGAGGATAATGACGATGATGATAATGGTGATGATGGGAATGATGTTGATGGGATTGATGATTACGATGATGAATAGGATGGTGATGAAAATGATGAAGATGATGATGATGAAGATTATGATAATGACGATGATGATGATGATGGTTACTGTTATGGTTATGGTGATAATGATGATGAAGATGATGCTGATGAAAATGATTGTTATGATGATTATGATAATGTTGATAAAGATGACTATCATAATTATACTGATAACTATAAAATGATGTTGCCCGGTGATGATTATTCTGATGATGATAATATAGTGGTGATAATTATTATGATGTTAATGATATGATATGATGTGTAGTGATAATGGTTATGGCTGTGATGATGATGATGATGATGATGATGATGATGATGATGATGATGATGATGATGATGATGATGATGATGATTATTATTATTATTCATTTTATAACATTATCATCGTTATAAGGTGTATGACTTTGGTGGAAGTGAGTGGTATTGTATCGTCCAACATTTCTTCCTTGAGAAGAATTCTCTTGTTCTGTTGGTGGTAGATTTGCACGAGTACAGCGACGAAAAGTACATTGATTGTGTCGAGAAGTGGTTAAAAATCATTCAAGCAAGAGCGCCTGGCGCAAAGCTCTTCGTTGTAGCCACTCACACAGATATGCTCTCCGAAGCCGAAGTGAGATCCAAGCAGGCCAGTATCCTGGAAACACTGCACGCAAGAGAAAAGTGTGAAGTTGATCAAGGTATAAAAGAAATTACCCGGCTAGAGCAACTTGGAAAAGAGGGTGAAAGCGCAGTCAAAAGGCTTCAGATATCGCTTGGAAATCGCCTTAGACTGCCTGAAAAAGTGTACGCTGTTTCTTCCAAGACTCTAGAAAACATCGCAGAGCTGAAAAGTGATGTTTTGTTAACAGCCAAAAGTGTTGGTGGTGTTATTCCAACGTCTTGGCTTGTCCTTTTCGACGAATTACATAGCTCAGAGCTGTCCAAGTCCAAAAGCTTTTTAACTATCAAAGACGTCGCGCACTTGGACAGAAAAGCCGAGGAGAAGTTCCGAGCAAGGCACGCCTTTTCTCCAAACATCTGCCGCAAACATCCACCTATCATGACACAGAAATCTGTGAATAGGTACACAACCAGTAATTCGAAAACTAAGAAAGAGGCACATCGAAAGATTTCGGATCATACCAGGCCATTCCAAAGATCTCCACCAATAGAGAATGACGAAGAGATCTTCCGACGGCGTCTGAGGATAATCGACGACGCACATGTAAAACGTTCGCCGCGCGAGGCCGGAGCTTCAGAGTCAAGGCTTGAGGACATCCTATCGTTCTTCCACAGTATTGGAGATGTGTTGTGGTATAAAGGAAACCCAGAAATTAGCAAATATGTTTTCCACAAACAGTCCTTCATCATAAACCTTCTAAAAAGCATTTTCTCAGAAAGCCCTGAAGAGATTTGTAGCATTTCCAAGAGCTTAAAGTTAGCGACTACTACAAAGTCCCTGGAACGAGCCGTAGACGAGCTGCGCAATGGAGGAATCATGTCAATTGGCCTTTTGAAAGGAATGCTAGATCATCTGAGCCTCGATGATAAGTTTATCGATGCTATAGTGCAGCTACTTATCCACTTTGGCCTGTGCTTTGCAGAAGAATATCAAGCCAACAGAATTACTAAGCTGCATTTCCCATGGTTTTTAGATGAGTCGGTTCCACTTGAAGCTGATTCATTGCTGAAGCAATCACCTCGGTTAGATCATCGTCGGTTTATTTTGGAGTACGACTTCCCACTGGGTACACCACGGGCGTTGTTTGAGACAACATCAGTTCGCATCCATGGTATAATCCATGATAAAGCCAGCATAAAGCACTGGAAGAGCGGGGTACATGCACGACTTATAAACAGTACCGTACTTCTATATCGATCTCAAAGCTCCGACTCTGAAACAATCAGCTTCTCCGTCGAAGGAAAGGATACTGATGAGCTATGGAAGATACTGATCCAGTTGCATGGGTTGTTTTCAAGTCTGCTAGAAAACTGGCCAGGAATTTTACTGGAAATGTGGCTTGTTTGTCCCCATTGTACAAGTGGAGGGATCGCGAACCCTTATCGATTCCAGGGTGAAAACATCACGAGAAGTTGTGCAGAGGGCGAGGAATATGTGACATGCCCCAAAGATAACGTATCTGGAAGTGTACCTGTTAATCTGGTTTATCCAATGCGAGGTACGTTTAATAATAAAGTTATGTTATTTCTATCTATACCTAATTTGAGTAACTTATTTAGTTTTGTAATAACGCAATTCGGCCGTTTGGCTCTACGGCAATTGTTTTAACAAAGTATTTATTTATCTAACTATCTAGATTAGAGATAAAACCATTGGTATTGTTATTGTTCGTTTGTTATTTGCATTCCATGCCTTGCCATTGTCTGTACTAAATACAAAATATCACAGCTAACGAGGCTTAGGCTGCTCTATGAAGAACTCGAAAGTGGAGTATTAGGGACGGACCATTTGATATTTGATAGAGGGTGGTGTCTGAATTCAAAATATATATATAGTGTAAGCTTTTAACCCCCCCCCCTCCCCCCCCCCCCAAAAAAAAAACGTGTCCAAAAAAAAAATATCAGGCATCGACAAAACAGCCAAATGGTCCGTCCCTTATTGCCACCACCAACGATATCAGTATCATCATTATTCATTATCATCAATATCATGCACTAGCTGATAACTCTTATATAAACAAGTAAAAATCTCGCAGGAGTAGGACTGGATCGAGTAAAAAATATCCAGTGATATTTTTACATATCTATGACTTGCCTTTCAAGTAAAAAAATATTTTGCACTATGAATAAAAACAATTTTTCCGATGGTTGGATAATAAATAATTTATTAAACAGTTTGATCTTTAATATGACTGGATATTTTACTCGTTCACTTGCATTTTGACTTGCCTCAAATCTCGTCAAAATACAGCGTCTAACTCGTAAAATATCGAGCCATATTACACATCAAACTGTCTAACAAGATATAATTATCATCATCATAATTATTACAAAGGGTGTATATGCAATATGACTGAAATTAGGGCCTGGATTAGTGCTTAGGATTAATTCTAGTTCAATTTTGTACTTATAACTGAATTTTGGGCTTATGCAAATGGCGATTCTGTATTAAAAATTAAACTTTCTTCACGGTGATCTATTGTCTTCCCAGGAATTTTAAGGGCTTTCATTATAACCTTTCCTTTTTTTTGTTCTAGCATGCTGCAAAGATGTCTCTGAAAAGCAGATTCTTAAAGTCGCCAACATGGTCGGCAAAGAATGGCGTCCACTCGGTCGAGCACTGGGACTAGATGAGTACCAGCTAGATTCTATTGACCACGACCATAAAGAACTTCAAGAAAAATCTTATCAAATGCTGTGGCGCTGGCGGCAAAGCAAGGGCATAAAGGCGGACTTAAATCGTCTTGTGGAGGCATTGAGTACAATGGAACCGATGCACCAGGACATTGTAGATATACTGCTACCAACTAGAGTAAATGAGGGAGAGGACGTTCTGTCTACGCCGTCATGTCCTTCTCTTCTCAATAAAACACTTTAGAAGAATTCCTGAGAATGAAAAGATGGAACATTTGTACAGAAAGTAAAAAAACGAACAGAACTTTGTCAATGCATTGTTACAAGCTAGAGTAAATGAAGGAGAGGACGTTCTGTCTACGCCGTCAAGCTCTTGAGAATGAAAATAGGCAGAATGTATACAGAAATTAAAGTAGAAATGAAAGCTAACAGAGCATTGTAGATACATTTGTACATACTAGATTAAATGAAGGAAAATGCAGAAAGCACAGAAACGTGAAAACATGATATAGCAAGAATAATAGGATAATTTAAAGCACATTGTCGCGGTAGCATAAAATTACTTATATGATACAAAGACTGCAGCGAAAATGTTTTAGTCAAGTATTCATATTCTATTCTATACTATTTTTATACTACGTTGATTGTGGCCCCTGGGTGGGGGGTTATTTTCGGGGCTAAATTAAAAGTATTGGATATATTCGTCGTATCTCTTAGGGGCTGTTTATAGGTGAGCGTAGTGTTAACAGATGTATTGTGATGCTAATTTGACAACCATTTTAACAATATATGTTTTTAATTTTCTGTTATAATAACAATGGTTGGTTGGCAAAACCAAAACAAAGTACTTCACTGTACGCCCACCTATATGAAAGCGAGCAGTCCCTTCTACCGGGGATAACTCTATTGTTTTGTATTCCCCAGGGGACACAAAACAATATAGTTATCCCGGCTATAGCAGGGAGAACTCGCTTTCATATAAACAGCTCGATGAACAGAACGGATACTTTTTTACCAATACTGAGTCCACCGTCCTGGGGAATTGTAGGCTTGATTGTATATGTTCTATGACTTGTATCGAATTAATTAGTGTCCTGATAAAAGTCAATCTTCAGGAGTATATAGAAAGATGTCCAGTTTATTTATCCAGTTGTATAGTAAGAAAAGCACACAGTTATTAAAGAGTATTATATAAACACGGTTGTGATTGCAACGTTCAATTTTAATTATCTGCCTTAATTGGAAAACCTTTTCAAAATATAAGTATATATATATATATATATACCTAATTCAAAAAAGGTTAAAGGGGCGAACGGAGATTTGCGAATGCGCGACCGAAAGAAACTGCGGAATACGAATTTATTCTAAATTACCCAAATGATGCCTCCACCGTTCAGCGAAACCTTCGAGACACCCTGACTCATCTTAGGGCATCGCTGAACGGTGGAGGCATTATCGCCAATCGCCGTTCGCCCTTTCAACCTTTTTTGAATTAGATGTATTATATATGTGTGTATGTGTATTTGTAAGTTTAGATCCCATCAATATTATTACACTGGCGGCCGGATTTGAATGTTTTCATATCAGCACGTTTACTTGCTGAATGTCAACTCCACTAGACGTTTTTCAATCTAGTATGTCAACAAAATGTTCAACTTCAATCCAAGTAATATTTACTAAGCATGTTTATTTTCCATGATAGACCGTGTGAAAAGCACCATATTGTATTAATGAAGGCCATTCAGTTTGATCATAATCAAAACATCTTAGATGGAGTTCTACTAGCGAGTAAACTAGTATAGGCTGCGTCTGTGTTTGATATAAACCATAGGTAATATAATGAAATTTGTAACAACGTAAAAAATGCTGACTTAACTTTACTGACGTTTCGAGCTTTAGCCCTTCGTCGGAGTAAAAACAAAGCAATGATATAATGATGTATTATGATATAATATAACAGAAATAATATAAGCGGCCGACCTGAGCGGGCGGATTTACAAATCAGACGCGAATGTTGTATATTATTGGGAAACGCCTAGATTAGTTCTCGCGTGTATAAGTTAAACTTTCACAGTTGGAAAAATATCTGGCTGAAAAAATTCAAAAGTTAAAAATTATATAAATGGAAACTAGCGAGTAAACTAATATAGGCTGCGTCGGTCTTTGATATAAACGATAGGTAATAGAATGAAATTTGTAAAAATGATATAAATTAGGACGATTCTGTGTCTCAAGAATTATAACTTCCGTCGTGATTTCTTTGGTAAATTCCTCATGAATTATTAATGATTTTGCAACTTACTTATTCATAAATTCTTTTGTAATTTTCTCATGAATCATTAATGAATTTTATAATTACCAGTATATTGTACTGAACTTAACATATGACGCTTTGAGATCACAATCTTGCTCTCAAGGATCGAGTGTGTGGATTCAGTGTCCTCTCAGTGAACGGGAAAGGAAGATAACGCAAAGGTTTGATCAATCCGAAAGCTGCTTTATTTTATGACGATGTTGTGTTTTCTTCTCCTTGTGATTTTTACTATCCCATTGCCATCTGAAGGTAATTAGTTATTATGATTTAAGAACGATTTTAGAGTACATTACTACATTACTCAGATTACTAAACCGCGCACATCACAATTTTTAACTTAAAAGTTCTTTAAAACTACTACACATATTAGACTTTAAAGTCCTAGAATTGAAGTTTAGGTTTTTGAAGTTTTTAGAAAATTAAATCTGAAATCAGTTAACGAATCAGTTATTCTTCAGAAAAATATACAAATAGTTTTTTAACAGTATTATAACTAGATGTTAAACTAGTTTGGAGTTGTTACAATGTATGAATTGTTTCTAAGAAAACAATTGAGATGAAAAACAACGATAACTAACAGTAAAACTAGTGTGAGGTGAATGCGTCAACGTTTTCTAGAAATTAAACAATTGGGATAAAAACATTGGATACTGACTAGCCATAAAACTACGTGTGGGTACATGGAGGTTTTCTAAGAAAACTGATTTTTATAAAAATTACCAGTAACGGTATTAAAAACTAGACGTGTGGGACAATTCGGAGTTTCAAATAAATACATTTAGAGTTTATGATAACTAGCGAATAATCTGCGCCAATGTTTCTAGGAAACCATTAGGAGTAGAAACATTTTTTTTTACAGTTACACTAAGTTTAAGCTTCAACTCTAATTACTAATTTATAGGCTCATACAAGACGTCAGTAATTAATACTCTCTTTGTCACATTTTTACAAAAAGCTGTAGTATTAAAACAAATAATTGAAACATGTATTATTTTCTCTTTCAGGAGCATTAATAAGAGATAGGCTACAAGGTATGAAAGGAACGCGGCCTTTTTTACTGAAATAAAAATATACATCATCTCCAAAAATTATATAAACCAAGATTTGTTAAAATTACATTAAAATAATCGGGGGGAACTCCCTTTGTCCTTGATACTCTTGGCAGCTAAGCTTGTTTTTAGCAACAAAGTTAAGTATAGATGACTGTTACAGGTACGGAGTCTAAAGCCTAGTTTTCACTAGCGACGCAAGCACAAGCGCAAACACAAGCGATAGCTAGCGCAAGAGATCTTATTTCGTCGTGAAAACCGTTTGACGCTTGTGCTTGCGTGTGGCACTAGTGAATAGTTTGTTTGCGCTTGCGCTTATTCACGTCTCGTTGTCACATGCTTGTGCTTGCGCTTTCGTTTGTGCTTGCGTTGCGTCGCTAGTGAAAACCAGGCTTAAATGTTAAGTAGTTGACTTTTGAGCAAGAACCCTGAAAGTACGCTAAAACCGGTTACGTACAGGAAATATTTTCAACCTTAAAATGACCGCCAAATCACAACTAACACTTGAACAAAATATCTATAAATATATATATAGATTGTAGGTGGATTAATGACAACACATCACTTTTTCTGTTACTCGGAGTTTCACGCTTACGCGATCTTCAGACAGACTTTAATGAATAGTAGTCCTTTACTGTAATCTATATATACCAACAATAGATTACACGATTATAGTGCCTCAGGTATATATAGATTACAGTAAAGGATTACTATTCATTAAAGTCTGTCTGAAGATCGCGTAAGCGTGAAACTCCGAGTAACAGAAAAAGTGATGTCTTGTCATTAATCCACCTACAATCTATAACGCTCTACATTTTAATGTATCGAGCACTTTACCGTCAGTATAGAGATATCCACATATATAAATATATATATATATATAAATAATATATATATATTGTTGAAATATCCCCTTTTCATTATTTACATAGTTTTTCTTTCCAAATCATCTCCCAAATGATTTTAATTAGCTTCCTTTCTCCTTATTGAATAATAAAGAATTATTTTTCTTGCTACCTCCCCCATGGTTTAATAAGCACTATTTAGTACTAATTAGCTGTACTTGTTTCACGGGAATATTATTTGCACTCTACTGCTGTGAATATATTGCTTTCTTTTCTATAAATATTATATTTTTAATGGAGTTATGAATTAACCTATATGTTTTTCGTATGTTTGTTTATGCCAGTAACATGGGGTGTGTGGGAGAATTATCCTCTTACCTCTACTGACGCCAAGGCTCAAGGATGGAAGATAGATGCAAGCTGTAAAGGTCAGTCACTTCCTTATTTGGTATGTTACATCCATATTTGGCAAGGAAACGCATAGCTCTTCTATGAGTTAAATGACATTGTCTGTGTAGAAGAATAATTGATTTTATAATGAAATTTAAAGGAATTAAGTCACAACGTGTCATCCTGAAACCATCGATCCCAATCATTATTGATTAATGATGGTAATTGGATTGAGTGGAGTCCAATTCGGTCTGTAATCATACGAGTGATTACAAAATCGCACGACCGCATGGCGGGAGTCCGATTTGTTTATCACGAGTATGATTACAGACAGAATTGGACGACACAAAGTTCGATTACCAATTAATCATAACTATTACAATTTCAGAGAAAAATGTGTTGGGTTTCTAATAAAAATGACATAAAAATAGTTGAAAAAATCCTCCATTTTTGAAAAAAACTCATTTTTTGAGAATACGTTCCGTTGCTATAGTGATTTGTATCAATTCAGTGATTGGTTGATTAATCTGAAAGCAGTAAAACTGTTGGCTTATAAAACTGTCCGATAACAACTGTCCGATAGCAACTGTCCGATTAGAAAAACAAGATTGATTAGTGGAAAATAGAGCAGTCTGTCAACCAATCAGATTCGAGGAAATTGTAATAGTTATGATTAGAATAATAATTGTCAATTAATGTTTCATTAATGTTTCTCCGTTTCGGTTATCAATTGTTAAATGATAATGTATTAGATGAAAAGTCGTTCAAAAAGTCGTTAGAAAAGTCATTAGAAAAATCGGTAAAAGCTCAAGGATGGAAAATAAATGCAAGCTGTAAAGGTCAGACACTTACACAACGCATAGCTCTTCTTTGAGTAAATCGACATAGTCTGTATAGAAGAATTTTTGGCATTTAATATTTCATTAATGTCATTTTAGTCACTGGAAAAAGCCACCAATTTCCATAGTATGTAAAAAGTTTGCATTAATACATATTTACATACTATGTAAATCTACCTTGATCTTTCTTGTCTATTTACAAACTATATACATACTATGGAAGTTGGTGGCTTTTCCAGTGCGTCTCTGTTATTGATTTTTAAACAGTTATGTATTAGATGAAAAGTCGGTTAATTTGTTTTCTTCTTTTAAGCTATGAGCATGTACTGCCTGTTCAACAACTTGTCACCTAGCGGAGAACGGATAAAAGTAAAATGTATGTCAACGTCTTTTAAAAACAGGTTGTAAAATAGAAATACTTGTTTACTCTAAACAGATCGTGAAGCGCACTTCTTTAAAGGATATCGCTATGTGAAAGACGATGACAACACGACGCGTATCCTCTTTGATTGTCATGGACGCATTGCAGGAATACAAGCCACGGTAAGACTGGAACCTACACTCCTAACCGACTTTCAACAATATGCCGATAGCTATCGACAACTCGGATCTTAAAAGAATAGTCTTAAAGAAGACTATAGAAAATAGAGTGGAATTATTGTATGGTTGGTCCACTGATTGATTGACTGATTGATTGTTTGATTGTTTAAGATTTATTGATTAAGATAGACTGATTGATTGATTAATTGATTGATTAAAATTGATTGATTGACTGACTGACTGACTGACTGATTGATTGATTGATTGATTGATCGATTGATTGATTGATTGATTGATTGATTGAGATTGATTGATTGATTGACTGACTGATTGACTGACTGATTAAAATTGACTGATTGACTGATTGAGCTTGATTGATTGAAAATAATTGACTGCAATCATGGTTGATAGATTGATTGATTGGCTGTCTGACTGACTGACTGACTGACTGACTGACTGACCGTTTTTCTGGATAAATGATAGTCTGACAAATGAACTGATTGATTAACTGACAGACAGACAGACAGACAGACTGATTGATTGACTGACTGACTGATTGTCAGACAGGAATTTCATGAATCTCACAAGGACTAAGAGAACAAAAGAGTGACTGTTTAACTGCATTTACCCACAGCTGAACCCACCATCAAGTTTCCCTACAAAGTTCAACTCTGCTCCATGGCATAAAAACCACGACGGAACGATCAGTGCAACTGCGTACTTCCGTGACCCAAAGCATATTTGCTCTTGTAGCAAGCAATGTGGTCATGAATCTAAATCGTTAGTCGGTGATCGTCTTTGGATTCAACAAGGAGATGTAAAAGATAATAGATTCATGAAAATCCCACTTAACTCTAAAGATATGGTTCATTCTCCATGGGTGGAGGGGAATTGCTTCAGGACGATGGGTAAGGGCGCTTTCATTTATTAATGTATGGGGGGAGGGGTGGGGGAAGTGGTTGGGCAAAATCACCGGTTAACTTTTCCAAATATCACCTAATCCCTCCTTCCTGGTTGGTAAAAATATTAAAACCACCCTATATTTCGTCCAGTTTTTACTAAACCCCTATAAATTAAAAAAGCCTACAATTTGTAACAACCCATCCACCCCCATATTTACCTTCCGAAAATAACGTGATAAAGATCATTGCTGCTGATGGCAGTGGGAATGGTAATGGCGAATATTTGATGATGATAACTAATGGGGTAGTTGTAGTTCTAGTGATGATTAAAATAATTATAATGATCGATGGTGATTATAAAGTGGTGATAGCAACATGACAATATCTACGAAACGATTCCCCTGTCAAAAGGCGATTTGTCCGTTATAAGACGATTTGTACGTCTTCTAGTGTTAATACAAATATAACTTCGGTTTTTGTTCTACTGTTTAATCCGCAACGTAAACGTGAAACTATAAATAAATGAATAAATACAAAGTGAGGAAACTAAACTAGATTACAACGTTGACATAAAGGATTGACTTACCAAATTCCTGTCTCTTAGAGTTAGTAAAATCGACGCAATACGCAATACGCACCGCAAAGACACAGTACTTGTGAAGACTAAAAAACAATTATACAAGAACATCGAGTACAAGTACGAAATCTTACTGAATTTACATATACAAAACCCGAGGGAGAAACGATAAATGAAGCATAACAAAATAACATAACTCTAGGGAAAAGACCGGAAATAATAAAAAACGGAAATACTAGCTTGCACTTACAATAAGATGTTATGTTTTACTATTAAAGATGTTAAAATGTTCACAGGTGTACACTTTCACTACAACATCTCCAAGTCATTCGACTGTAACTACGCACAACCAATGTTCTTAATCAACAGTAAACAAACAGGAGATGTACATGGCTTTGGATGGGGTGTACCCTTTCTTGTGAGCAGCAAGAAATGGGAAAAGCCACGCCCTTCCCTGTCTGCGGTAAATTTTAACTTTTTTCTCCTGAAATCTTTTCATCCGTTTTGTTTTCATCTTTTATTATTATTTTTCTTAATTCCTTTCATCTGTTATTTTCTTTTTTGATTAGCATGAATCGCACGTCTTTCTTCTTACTTTGTTCTTCCTTCAAACCGTTTATTCTTCTTTCTTTTCTCTCTTTAATTTGCTTGTTTTTCCCTTACATTTTATTTGTATCTTTCCGAAGTTAATTCCTCCCTGCCACCTACTGTTTTAGTTTTTCCTTCCTTCCTTCCTTCCTTCCTTCCTTCCTTCCTTCCTTCCTTCCTTCCTTCCTTCCTTCCTTCCTTCCTTCCTTCCTTCCTTCTTTCCTTATTATTAATTTTGTTCTTATTTCGTTTTCAACCTCGTTCTCAGGGCTTTTCCTTTAGATGGTGTTTTCCTTTTCTTTTTCTTCATTTCTTACTTTCTAAATTGGCACGATTTCATCGCACTTCCTTTTTTTTTGTCTTCTTTTCTCTGCTTTTTCCCTTTCCTTCTCTATCGATCTTAATTGCTCCCTTTTTTTCTTCAGTCCTCTTCTTTCAGTCTAACATTTCTACCATCTCCCAAGTTACATGTAACTATTTTCTTTAACCTACACTTGTCTGCAATTTTTCTGTTTCTTTTCAGAGATCTATCAAGCCAGAAAATCTCCCTGACTGTATCAAAAATTACCAAGTTTTTTCTGTTCAACATATTTACTTTGTAAATGCGAAAACGATTTCATGCTATTAAAGAAATCGATATCAAATATCATTTTTCTGACATAGAAACTCATTAAGGGTTTGAATTGAGAAATCGTTTCAGTAATGATTGAATAAAAACTTTATGGAATTACATCAAAAGATCATTTATCATCATTATCAATATCATAGTGTCACCGTTACCATCCGCGTCACTGTCACAGTCCTCGTCACTGTCCCCGTCGCTAGTGACACCTACTGTCCCCATCACTAGTGCCACTGTCCCCGTTACAAACAGTATATTTATTTAAAAATCAATCAATCAATCAATCAATTAATCAATCAATCAATCAATCAATCAATCAATCAATCAATCAATCAATCAATCAATCAATAAACAAACAAACAAATAAACAAAAATGAATGAATGAATGAATGAATGAATGAATGAATGAATGAATGAATGAATGGATGAATGAATGAATGAATGAATGAAAATCAAATAATGCAAACTGACGATATTGAAATATTATATTTGCGCGGCGAGAGTATTAATTTGTCAATTGTTGGAATTTGCATATAGAGCAGATTTCGTATAACTATGAAACATTCACGGCACTTACACGGTCAAGGCACGGCAAGGCGCGCTAAACATTCTAGAAACATCACGGTCACGGCAAGGCACGCACATGGCACTGAACTTTTCACACTCATACGAAATCAGTCTGCTCTATAATTTTTCACGTGCAACGGAATGCACAAGCTTGAAACACCTCAATGCAGTGAATTCATCTCGACTCAAATTGGTACTATTAAGCAATATTTATAGTTGACGGCTTTTAATTTAGTTTGAGCACTTTTATAGAGAAAATATTTATATATAAAGTATAATTTTTATAATTTACAGTTATGATTTTGACAAAAAAAATGCTAAAAAAATATTACAATTAGCAACCGGGGCGCATTGAGATTTGTATTATAAACAGCTTAACTTCCCGTTTAACAAGCTCACAAGTATTGAAAAAAAAACTAAAATTACATATAACAAAGACAAAACTTACTTGGTAATTGGTAATTTGTATTAAAAACACATTAATTTCCCGTTCAACCAGCTCACAAGTATAGTCGTTGAAGCAAATGGCTGTCAGTTCGAATTTCTCGTCGTCAAAAATTTGTCAAAAATTTTCCCTTTTAACAATGTATTGTCCAGAAATATCTTGAAAATTTAGTTTAGTGTTTTTATTTGAGCAATTCTGGCTTCGTAAAAATATTTTTGGTGCAGTGCTTTAGTTTTGTTAATGCGCATATGTTTGAAACTTTACATTCTCTACGAGTTGCAGAAATTGAAAAATGTTCACAATTTATAAGCACAGAAAACTAAGAAAAATATTGTCAAAAAGGTAGAATTTAGTAACAAAAGCCAATATGAAAGGTAATTATATTGAGTTATAAGTCATGGAAGTTGTTTTAGAAAAGCTAAATTGCTTACCGTTAGTCAATGGAGTAGCTTTCTTCTTGACGACCTTCCTTGCTTGTAGGACGCTTCAAACTCGTGGCGAAAAAGACTGCAAAAAAGCCGATAAACGTCCTCATTCTTTCTTTGTTTCAGTAAAAAATACTATAATAAATACTATAAATAAATACTACTACTTTTTCCTGTAAAACGGAACAATGATAGCGAAAATTCTGCTCTCTTTTAACCATTTTTGTTGCCTTGTTTTTATAAAACTGAACATTTTTTTCTCGCCTTCCTCGCCTTTCAGCTTGCCACCTTCACAGTGTACGACGCGCGCGCGTTGTGACTTCGTAAAAGAGCGGGAAAATATATCCCAAGGAAGTGACGTCATGATAGCCTCGTTGTGATCGAGAGGATACGGCGGAAATCAATATTGTTTTCATTTTATATTGTTGATTTATTTATCTCATTATTTTAATTTATTTAATACTTATGTTATCATAGTTATTATTTGTATATGATTTATTTAATAATTTCATTTTCCTTTTATTTTATATTGAAAAGTCACTTTTTCAATTCATTCATTTCAATCAAAGCCTCATTCATTCATTCATTCATTCATTTATTCATGAATCCGCCTAAGAAATATTGGGCTGCCTGTGTTATTTGCCTTCAGTCGCCTCAGTCTCTCACTTCCCAAAAATCCAAAATGGCGGATGAATAACATGGATGAAGTTCTCAAACAAAACGATAGTTTCTCCAAATCTCAGCCTCCTAAATGCTTATTCCCTATCGCTACTCATAGTATCACAAATACAGATGCCACAAATCAGGGTAGAACGCTTTTTCCTTGCGTTGGCTCGTTGCAGCAAGAAAACAAAAATGGTGGGTTTGAGTTTTGTCGACGTATTTTCGTCGTTTTATGCCCATGCATGTTGTCACAGCTTTCGTTCTGTGATCATCACCTTTTTAAAAACAAAGCTTGAGGTTTTGTTATTATCTTTGTTTGATGTGCTATAGAAAATACGGTATTCAATGAGCAATATTCGTCATCATCATTATTATTATCATCATAATTTATTATTATCATCATTATTATTATTATTATCATCATCATCTTCATTAACATCATCCTCATCCTCATAATTATTATTATTATCATCACCATCATAATCACCACCATTATCATCATCATCAATATCATCATCATTTGTAAATACCTATAATAAATTATATCAAACTGTAAGGGCATCAAGAAATATTGGGATATACTAGAAATTATCACAGTGCAAATATTTTAGAAATCATTTATTGTTCGTTGAACAACTCACAAACAACTCTAACTTCAAAAAGTTTATCATATATACTACACACCAGTCAAACTTCTTGTGGTGATATAGTTGTTTCTGAGTTGTTCAATGAGCAATAAACAATATCTAAAATATTTGTGGGTGCAAACGGTTTTTTGATTCGCACTGTATTATTATTATTATCAACCATTATCTTTCTAACTATCAGATGCAACACTCGACTGGCTCACCAATCAGAGCTTCCAAGTAACTGACAAAGACGAAACCAAACAATCTGTTTACATATCTGATGATAACCACACTCAAGACAGAGAAGACAACAGTAGCAGTAGCCAAAGTGACGAGAAAGAACACCAAAAGAAACACAAAAAGCATAGGAAACGTAGACGGGACAACTCAGAAAGCTCTGATGAAAGCCAACAAAGATCAAAACACAGAAAGAAAGTAAAGAAAAAGAAGAAAAAGAAGCACAAAAGAAAAGAGACATTTCCGATTGTACCCGACAAAGTGAAACCTGACACTATATGGATTGAGGACACAGGATTATCTCCTGAGCAAGCATATCGTGAACATCGTGAAAAAGATGTCCAGAATTTAATGTATGGCTCAATTTATAGACTTGATGTAGCCACTTATAAGATAAAACCAAACACTGCATGTCTGGGTCTTCAAAAGAATCAGTCATTAGTTTTAAATGAGTCTAAAAAAAAGAAAAATAAACGGACGAAAGATGTGGACTATAGATACTGGAATAATACAAGTCTTTTTAGTGAAATACCAAAACCTCTTCTACCATCAAAGTCATCCAAGTCAGAGGTATTTGTCGGCAATGTTGAAAACTTTGCTTACATTCCAATTGATCTACCAAGTAGTCGAGATGAGGATGATAATGATGAGGAGAACGCTGATGGTAATTTAGATCCCACTGACCGAGCCATCTCCCAACAGACAGCAAAACTAAATAAGATACTGCGCGATAACCCTCATGATATAAAAACATGGATACAGTTAGCAAAGTTCCAAGGAAACATAGTCAATAGAGAAGATTTCACAAGGGCTTCAACAACAATGACAGGCAATGAAACAACTAAAAAGCACTCTAGGATTATCAATGAGAAGCAGATATCAGTCATTGAGAAAGCTTTAGAACAAAACCCCTCATCCATTGAGTTAATTATTTACCATTTAGATCTTTGTAAAGATGTCTGGGAGAATGACAAATTGATTGAACGATGGAATAAGGTTGTCTTTACGTATCCCAACAAGGCATCTCTTTGGAGGAAATATCTCTTGTTTTTGCAGTCGAGAGTTTCAATTTTTACTTTCAGGAAGGCACAGAAAGCTTATGAGAGGTGTTTTTCTATGTTATCATCCATCAAAGATGGCACGTTTGTTTCTCATCAAGCTGAAGATGGTATTGAGGATAACATGTTGGGGTTGTTTGTACAGTATTGTAAATTCTTGAAGCAAGCAGGTGAGAACTTATTGTTACAGCGCCTTACCATGGCCACCCAATTAAAGTTTTGTACAAGTTAGCTTAGCGTTCAAAAGTTTCTCTTTTCAAATTATTTGCTACACCTTTTAAAATTTAAACATCCAGGGAGATTTTTCAGACACTTAATAATAAACTTTACTCTTGTCTTCTCTTTGAACATTTCAAAGTGTTTACCATTTGACACTCGGTGTGTCGTTTATATTAAGGTCAAATTCTCGCTTTCTGATTGGTTAACTTGTACAAAACTTTAATTAGGTGGCCACGGTAAGGTGCGTCGCACTGTAAAACTAATTTTCCACTAATCATGAAAGTGGTCTATTGTTTTAAAACTTTGTATGCAACTGTAATAGTTGAGCATAGTGTTTACAAGTATTGTTATTGTGATGCTAACTTGCCAACCATTTTCACAATAGATTTTTTAATTTTCTTTGTTCTAATAACAATGGTTGGTTGGCAAAAACATAACAAAATACATCCACCTATAACAGCTATTGTATCATTATGTGTACCAGGTCACATTGAGAGATGTGTTGCAAGTTTGCAGGCCATGATTGAGCTCAACTGTTTGTGTCCTGATGATCTCGGCAACAGCACTACATTAGCAGGAAAGATAGAGTTCTTGGAAACATTTTGGGACAGTGGACAACCAAGGTAAACAATACTGACGCCATGATGATAATGATAATACTGGTAATTTTGATGGTTATTATATGATGATTATAATGATGATGGTGGTAATGACAATAATGAAGGTTATGGTGATTAAATTGATGGGGATGATAATGATGATAATAATAGTGATGATGATGAAAGTGATTGTGATGATGATTATATTTTGATGATGGTGTTGATGACAATAATGATGATGATTAAATTAATAATAATAGAGTGTGAGGGTGTGATTTTGCACTTTTGACCTAAAATTACATAAAATTGCAATCTCATTATTTTTGATTCAAAATAAAACTGTATTTTACTCAAGACTCTAAATATTCTAATTTCTGCCAAATTAACATTCAACAATTTTTTGCACTATTTCAAAAAACTTTCACACTTTTTCACACTATTTTCCATTTTTTCTGTATTTACATTTGGTTTGTGCAACTTATTACTTGAAGGTTTGGAGAAAGTGGAGCGGTAGGCTGGAAAACATGGATGAACAAAGCTACCACAGCGAAATCACCTGTTGCACTTGAAACCCTTGACTGCAAGAAGATTTTCAAATCAAGTTACACTGTCAATGAATCAGATGACATTGAAAGCAGTGAAGAACAAATGGTCAAGGGTCGTCCCAAGTGGAAGGCGTGGCTCAATGTTGAAGTAAACAGAGATCAAGTACAGTTGATGCCATGGCAACCAGATCAAACAAAGGGAGAAACGGAAGATGATTGCGAGGATCCTGAGAGGATAGTACTTTTCGATGACATTAAATTGTGTCTTTTTATGCTTAAAGATCCTCAAAATAAACTCAAACTTGTGTTAAGTTTTCTTGAAATCCTTGGCGTGACTCTAAGCCCATCATCCTCAAGCAACAGTCATGGTGCGCTTCAATACTTTGAGCTCTCGATAGAATCCTTAGAACAGATTCTAAGTTCTTTGAATTGTGATATGTCCAATGTTGGATGGCTAAGGCTTGGTTACTGGTATACTGCTGAAGAGGTAAATACCAAACCTTTACTTGACACATTGCAACTTGTGCGTAACATCTTTGTCCAGTCATTGGCTATATTTGAGGGCGATACCAAGAATTGTCTCATGAGAACATGGCTGTATTATGAGTTTTATTTGGGTCAGCTGGAGACTGGTAAAGCCAGGAAACAGAAGCTCAAGGAGGTGTACAAGCTAGCGAAAGCCATTCTAAAGGAACCTAGTAACAGGTATATGTCACACTAATAAAGAAATGAAAAACGAGGCAGCATGCTCTATCAAGTTTTATAATTCAATAACAAATTTTCCTTCGCTCTCATTGGTCGAGGGGCGATCACGTGACGTGATAGTGCCCAACGTGGAGGGATACTATCAGCACATAGTGCCCACTGAGTGAGAAAACAAAGCAGGTTGTTGAATAATAAAAACAATAGAGCAGTTAAAATCTTGGGCATAAAGCAGTTATAGTTGCCCTTAGATGTTCCTCAAAACAAATAGTCGCCCTCGAATGAGTACGTTCTCAGGCGACTATTTGTTTTTTCAAATATTTTATAAGATTCATGTTATCTAGTATCACTGTACTATTTGACAAAAGGCGCAGAACAGCCTCAATTCAGAGAAGATTCAAATGTATTTTCTATTGTTTTAGCGATAACATTTGTTTGTGCTTTGTTTGGAATTTGTAAAATTGTTTACAACAAATTGAAGCTTAGCCTGTGCAAATGCGCCTTTTGTCAAATAGTACAGCGGTGGTAGATAACATAAAACAGGAGTAGAGAGAAAAAGAAAGGGGAAGGGGAACAAGAAAGAAGGGACGGACGGACGGACGGAATAGGGGGAGGAAAGGTTCAAACTTTATACTACTGATGTAAAACAAGAATCTTAGTCTACTTATTTATCAATGTTAAAGAACATCACAAAATGTTGCATAAAAATTTGTTTTCTAGGATTGGTTTGAATGAGGCCTTGCTACTATCAATGTATTTTAGTGCGGGTCTTAGCTTTCGCCGTCAATGGCATCATCAGAGACTAAATGATAGATAAATACATTCATAGTAGCAAGGCCTCATTCGAACCAATCCTAGTAATTCTACAATTATGCTACTAAAGGACAACTTCAGAAGATTAATCTATTTTCTATTTTTAGGAATAACTTTCAGATCTGGGAAGTCTTTGCAAAGATTACCTCATTATCAGGGGATGTATCAGAGAGTCGGCATGTCTATGACTCAACATTAACAATGGCTAGTCAGCTACAAGAAAACAATGGAGATAGAATGGCTGCCTTATCAGCTTTGTACAGGTACTTTCATGAATATTGAAATAGATAAATAAATATATCAAATTTGATTGTTTTATGTTGAGAAACAGGGAGTCATTACCAAATCTCCCTAGCCAGTGGCTAATGTTTATTATAAGTATTCCACATACTCACACTTGCTACCCCTACATTGAATATTTGAGCACACATCACTTCTCACATGTTGCTTTTTACAGAGTGAGAAAAATGGAGAAAAACCCTTGTGGCATGAGAAAGAATGACACACCAAACAAACTCAACTGTTCAATTTTTCTTAGAGCCAGCAATCGAAGCCAGGTCACAGTGGAGAACGGCCATTATTTATCATAATTTATCAAATGATCCTCAAAAACGTTCAACATTCTTGATACAAAAAAAAAATTATACTTAATATTATTGTAATCACCATCATGATCACAACTACCATTATTATCATGACAATGACAATTGATTATGACGTTTACTGAAAGTTAGTAATATACATGATTGGTTCATTTTGTCTAGGTCATATGCTGAAATGGAACTCAAACAACTGCTTGTAACACCAACACCATCCCATTCTACAGACCAGGATAGACTTCTACATATCCTTGTCAGCCTTGTGGAGAATAACCGCTATGAACCACTATCAGAAACAGTCCAAACAAGTGGTGTTTCACCTGCAAGGATTCTTAGAGCTAGAAGAACTTACACTCAAATGTGTG
Organism: Metridium senile; assembly: GCA_949775045.1. Taxonomy (NCBI): domain Eukaryota; kingdom Metazoa; phylum Cnidaria; class Anthozoa; order Actiniaria; family Metridiidae; genus Metridium; species Metridium senile. Next base: position 1,768,517 of record OX459098.1, read on the forward strand.
AAGATTCTATACAAGAATTAAATGAGCCTAGGTCACATGATGAGAGCAGAGTACATTGGGGAGTGCATTGTATTGTTTGTTGTGCCTTGTTTGCTTACGTAACCTCTGGTAAGTGCAATAGACCTTGTTTGAATCGAACAACCTCAGCCTCAATAGTGTGTAATGTATTGTACTACAATGTACTATTGCTGTACTACAGCCTGTGGAATTTTGAAGTGTTTCAATTATCTTCAATTGTTTGATAATGTGTACATCTCCTTAGATTACAGCAAGCTTACTTACTTACTTACTTACCTACTTACTTACCTATTTACTTACCTACTTACTAACCTACTTACTTATCTACTTACTTACTTACCTGCTCACTTACCTACTCATTCACCTACTTAGTTACCTACTTACATACTGCCTTAATTATTTACTTTGCACTTACATACTTAACATACTTCGCTATTCACTAATACTTACTTAGGTTACTAGCTTACTTACTTACTTTCTTACTTACTTACCACCCACTCACTTACTTACCTACTTCCTTACTCATTTACGTATTTGTACTTACTTACTTAATAGTTATTACTTATCAGGTATCAGTTCTGCCGTAGCTGTCTACGAGAAAGTCTTGTCATCATTGTCATCAACAGTTGATGACTTTTATCATGAGCTTGTATGGACCAACTACATCACTCTACTCAAGATGCACAAGAAGAAAGAGACAATGCCTCTAAGAAACATGAAGCAAGTCATTCACAGGGCATTGGAGTCTTTCCCAAACAACCCTATGTTTCTAGACTGCTACCTCCAAGTTGAACTAAAGTCCAATCTTACCGGGGAGTTGAGGAGATTTTTTGATCACCTTACTCACAATGCCACAAGTTTGTTACCATGGATTTTTGCAATTAATTATGAGGATCTGCGATCTAGCGCCATGTTGACAGCTAGAGATTGTAGAGATGTGTTAAGCAGTCTCCAGGATGGACAAAAAGTAGGCGTTGTGACATCTCTTCCTACGACTGGTATCAGTCATAGACAGAGGGCGTTGTTTGATAGGGCGACATCTAGTGTCACTGGCCGTCAATGCATTGTATTATGGAGAATGTACATACAATTTGAGGTGAGATATTTGTTGGGGTATGTGTGCATTTACAAGACCAAACAACAGGTTCCCATTAAATCTGTACTTATGCAAATTGTGTTGATGTGTGCTAAACACACAGATCAACCAATCAGAGTATATTATTTCTGAAGTGAACTTCTCTGATTGGTTGATCTGTGTGTTTAGCACACATCAACACAATTTGCATAAGTACAGATTTAAATGGGAAAGTACAGATTTAAATGGGAACCTGTTAAAAATTAATCAATCAATCATTGTTTGAGTCTCCCTAGCCAGTATTATGTTTAAGTATTCACCACACTCACTACCCCTACAATAAATATTTAAGCACACATCACTTCTCACATGTTGATTTTTGTGGTGGGAGGACAACTGTATAACCCAGAGAAAAACCCTTGTGACACGAAAGAAAACAACACAAACAAACTCATGATTGTCCTATCTAGATAGCGATTGAGTTTAACAGCATCATAAAAATACCAAATATTTCTAAGCAAAACATTTTTGAATTAATATATATTTGTTCTTATTGTTTCAGTTAGGTCAAGGGAACTGGGAACAAGCCAAGGCAGTCTTTTATCAAGCACTACAGAACTGTGCATGGGCAAAGGTAGATTATTATTATTAATATACATTGTACCCAGGCCAAACAAACAAATTAAGCAAACATGCACACAAACAAACAAACAAACATGCACACAAACAAACAAACAAAATAACAAACAAGCAAACAAACAAAATAACAAGTAAGCAAACAAAATAACAAGCAAGCAAGCAAGCAAGCAAGCAAACAAGCAAACAAACTAACTAACAAGCAAACAAATAAATAAACAAACAAGCAAACAAAATAACAAACAAGCGAGCGAGCAAACAATCAAATGAATGAATAAAATCATATATAAATAACTAAAACAGTTTTGTAATCACCTGTGTTTTATACTAACATTTGGCTGTTGTTTCCAGAGTCTTTATCTGGATAGTATTAAGGCTTTCCCTGACGACATTCAGAGTACACTGGACATGATGGAAGAGAAGGAACTGAGACTACGAACACCACTTGAAGAGATTGATATACTTATTGCAGAATAGAATCACGTTCACTGTATCATTATTTTACTACCAGTTCCAGAATGCTTGACAAATTGTTTTATTATAATTTAATATATAATGTATTTTATTATAATATATATTGACATATATTCACTTTTGAGAATACTAGAATTGACAATAAAAAATTAAAGTAGGCAAAACATTCTGGTCTTGTTAGCAATTGTTTTTTTTTTAAACCTGTATAGGAAATTTTCACAATGGTGTCATTTTAGTACCTGAATGCTTTTTAATTTTCATTCTTATTCAGATATTTGTCCACCTGTGAGGACAGTCTTCGAACAACAACATAAAATACTAATAACTAAGAATACTACAACATAAAGCATTTTTGAACTGGCTAAGTTTGTGACAATCAGATTTCCAGTATTTGCTTCTGAATACCATACTCCCTTTGTCCATGTGGTTGGGGTGCTCAGGGCTCCTTAGCATTTATGGTTGAAAATATTTCAAGTGCATACCTTTTAGGGTTCTGGCTCAAAAGTCAGTTAGGTAACATGACTCTTTACCTGTAAGGGTCATTTTTACTCTGCTTTGTAGAGCCCCCAGGGCCAGAATGCTTGACAATTTTTTTTTAATTTAGATATATAATCCCTCTTGAGTATACCAGAATTGGCAATAAAAAATAGGCAAAGCATTCTGATCTTGGTTAGTAATAGTCCTTTTCACTGTTCTGTTCAGTGACCTCGAATAATAGTTCCAAGTCGAGGTTGGAGTTGTCAGACGTAGCAAAGCTATAATTTATCATGAGTAGCAACTGGAGCCTCAACTTGGAACTATCTTTCGTGGTCACTGAACAGACGTACTGTAAAAAGGAATATTGTTCAGTGTTCTTAACCTGTAGAGGATATTTTCACAATGGTGTCATTTTAGTACTGGATTGCTTTACAAATTTTCTTTTTATACAGATATTTGTTCACCCTAGAGGATAGTCATAGAACAATTTTCAATAATTATTATAGAGGAGAATAATTATATGCAGTTAAACCATGAAATAATATCAAGTAAATTCTAACAAATAATCACTTTTTAGTGACTAATTGTTGCTACTATTCACCCAGAATAAATAATAAAACAAAGGATAATGAGGTTTCTTGTGTATTACTCTTTTGTCTCAAGATGTTCTGGTTGAGCGATGGTGACAAAATAGTCACTATTTGTTAGTACTACTTAGATTGCATTTCATGGTTTAACTGCATTTGCTCTACTTGTAGTGTACATTTTTTTAAGATTTTAATTTGCTTTTGAGAACACTACAATACAAATGACACAAAAACTACAAGTAACAGACTGCCGAAACTAGCTATAGTCTATATGAGGAATTTTAGAAAGCTAATAAAAAATTTTTTTTTACCGAATACCACCCAGAAAATAAGTAACACTTGCCACAGTCACATAAGCTGACATGCCATCACATAACACTTTCTTCCTTATGAAGAGGCCCTGTTAGGGTTTTAGGATTATGGATTATTAGGGGTTTTTAGAGCAGGGATATGGATTATTGACCCAAAAGTTTAAGGATTATGGATTTTTTTGGCAGCATTTAGGACCAATTGAGGATTTAGGATTACTCGTTTGTAATGTATTTTTGTAAATCATTATTTACAATTTAGGATTACCGATTATTTATGAACTTCAATCAGGATTATGGATTATTCAGACCCCCCTAACAGGGCCTCTATAAGTTTGTTTATGTAAAGAGTATTTTGTGAAAGCACAAACTGTTGCTGTGTTGGGAGACTAGCTAATAAACAAAATTAATCGAGATTTTTCATTTGTGTTTTATTCTTCTAAAAATATTATTAGTGTTATAGTTATTATACTGAAATCATTGTTTCTTTTTACAAGCTAGTTAACATGTTGCTTATATTAAATATACACACAGTGACATTGCGCAAACACTATATCTATGAAATAAAATAAAATTGCTACTGTGGAATATATAGAACGCAAACACTATATCCATGAAATAGAATCAAACTGCTACTGTGGAATAGAGTGCAAACACTATATCCATGAAATAGAATCAAATTGCTACTGTGGAATAGAGTGCAAACACTATATCCATGAAATAGAATCAAATTGCTACTGTGGAATAGAGCGCAAACACTATATCCATAAAATAGAATCAAATTGCTACTGTGGAATAGAGTGCAAACACTATATCCATGAAATAAAATAACATTTATTATGTGTAATTGTTTTCTCGGCTATGTCTTGTGTTTCTTAATGATTTCTCTCTTGCTCTACAGTTCTGAGCATGTTTATATTACAGTAATATAATATAGACGTGTGCCATTTTATCTTCCTTAAATATTGGGTGAATTAAACAATAGAATTAGTAGAAAATTGCATAATTTTGTTTGCTAAGTTATTCATGGATATATTTTAATAACTCTATCATAGACAGTTTAAAGTGAAGGCATTAAACCCACAAATAACATTTATTATATAGTCAAAGTGTAATATTCAAATACACAAAAGAAAACAATGGATTTAATGACAACAAATATGTCTTGCTTGTTTAGTGCCTTCACTCTACTAACTTAAAGTTATATTAGTCGCATAGAGTACAAACATTAAAAGAATGCAACATAAATAGTACTAAATAGTGATATTTTATGATAATTCTATTGTTTAATTAGCCCTATTTAGTACTAATTCCTAGTAGTACTACTTGTTTCACAGGTATAATATTTGCACTCTATCTATTTCACTGGTTTAGTGCTTAAATTTTACCTTATATATCTTACATAATTATAAACCTTGTTATCATTTTTTTGCCAAATTTATTTTTAACTTTTTTTTATAAAATGTGAACTTGAATAACTGTTGTATTTGTACCATCTATAAGGTATCAGGTGACCATTCTGAATGACTAACAAGCCTTGTGTTCATGTTGAAAAACATACTTTCTTTATGCTTTGAACTTTCAGTCAAAAACACTAGTTTTCGGCTTGAATAAACCTTTTCACGGCTCACGTCAATAACCCCAGCCTCAATAGCATGTAATCTATTCTTTACAATTTGACTACAGCTTGCTGTAATTTAAATAATGTACACATTTAATTGTTTCTTGGTACATAGGTATTGACATAGGTAGATCACATGTACAAATAGTTAGCACGCCGGTAACGTTTTCCATTGTGATCCTGAAGATGGACAATTTGTCCGAAATCTTGGTCGTTTTTGTTTAATTAAAACATAGTTGAAACCATAAACATCCAAAATGTACACATAGTCAAACAATTGAAGCTAATTGAAACACTTCAAAATTCCACAAGCTGTAGTCAAATTGTAAAGAATATATTAGATGCTATTAAGGCTGAGGTTGTTGATGTGAGCCAGGATAAGGTCTATTGAGAATTGAGTGGTTTTCATAAACCTTTGAAATGCACTTTAACATCTTTAACACAATAATTATACTCTAATTCTATCATTTTCTAATGTAGATTATGACTCTTACATACAAATAAATGCAATAATTTTACTCCAACAAAGGGCTCAAGCTTGAAACATTTTTTTACGGTGTTATAAATTTCATTATATTACCATTGTTTATATCAAACACCGATGCAGCCTATACTAGTTTACTTTCTAGTTTCCATTACTAATAAAATAAATACACTTTGTTTCACAGGTTTATGAAAACCACTCCAATTGTTTACATAGTACCTAATAAATACACTCTAAACCCCATTATGATTTTCGTTATGTGCGATCTCATGCTTCGGCGACGTTCCATCAGTTATTTGAGACTCGCTTATAACATTATGGACACCATCAGCCGTCTGTGTGCCACTATTCTCAGTGACCACATTCTGACCATGATAACTTGACGCCATTTCATGCGAAACATGAACATTCGACAGTGACAATGTTCCAGCTAGTGACTGTGAAACTTCCGACCCGTCATTTTGTAAATGATTTTGAACTGCTGTCTGCTCATTTTCATTGAGTTGAGAAACAAGCCCGGATGACGGACCTGTGTAATACATGACCGGAATCTGCCCTGCTTGGGTCGTTAACATCATCGATGACGGCACCATGTTTGCAAGAGACACCACCTGGGTGCCCTCCCCCTGATGTGCGGCTATAGGAACCATGAGGGTGCCCAAAGACTGTATGTTAGTTGGTGCTCCTGTTGACTGGTCGACCGCTTGTTCTTGTGTGTTTTGGATCTGCCCGTCGCTGCCTATCTGCACAGTTGTGATGGTGGATGTGGAGTGGCCTTGACTTGATGTTGTTTGTTGTCCTCGTTGTAGCTGGACTTGATGGGTCAACAACTGCGATCAAACAAAACATGGTTTTAATATTCAAGTATATTCACTGTAATGTTTGGGAAACAAATAAAACAATTCTTTTTCATGGGAAGTCTATTCTGACATTAGAAACCAGACACATACTAATGCATACTAACAGTACTAATTCCTTGTGATTGTCAGCTTCCTTCAAAATAGCACATTGAGATATGTAAAATGCGATATCTAAGCACCACATACATAACATTGCCTTGTTTGTAAGTAAGTACTAGGTGAGTAAGTAGGTGAGTAAATTAGAGAGTACCGTATTTCCTTGAACAAGCGCTGTGGCGCTTATAAAATTCTTCTCTATCTCACTGCCCCCTTTTTGATCAGAAGTACAAATATAAGGGAGATAACTTAATAAGGGGTGGCGAATGGTCCTTCCGAGATTTTCCGAGATTGCAAGACGGAGGTTTTAAAATTCGAGATCGAGACTCTGTGAGATTTTCAAAATTTGAGACCAAGATTTTTTGCTTTACGTTTTCCGAGAACGAGATTTTACTGCAACAACATCTTACTATTTAATCTAATTATGCTTAAATTATAAATTTTTTCGGAGATGTAAACATAACGTAGAACATATTAGCCTTTTGAGACCAACAATTTAGAAAATTTGAGACTCCGAGACTTAGCGTTTTTGAAGGTACCATTTGCCACCCCTTTAAAATAGGCAAGCAGTGAAATATAATTATTTTGGACTGAAATTATTTCCAACGTTGTTCTAGAGTAACATTATAGCGTTCAAGTGTGGCACTTATTAAGGGCGGCACTTATTTGAGTAAATATGGTAGGTATGTAAGTAAGTATGTAAACAAGCAGCCAAGCAAGCAAGTTCAAAACTACAAAGTACTTCTGCTCACCTGTACACCATGCTGCTGAGACCCTTGACCTGACACTGGCAGCTGCACTGACTGTCCTCCAACGTTTGAACCAGGGGTAAATATAGTAGTAAACGCACCTCCTGGCATGGCTTGCACAGAATATGACGATGGGTTGGTGGACGGTTTACTTGTAGTTTGTTGTGGTATGTATGTTGTGATGGGGAACGAGTGACCAGACGCCGACATTGCTGTAATCCCGGTCATCGTATTGCCTAACCCAAGTTGGTGACCGCCGTCGATTTGCTGGGTTGTATATATGCCCCCTCTGTCCTGAATAAAGGAATGAGATGGGTGTGAGCTAAAGGTCACAATTGTTCAGTATGATGATGATGATGAAGATGATTGTAATGCAAAAATGTGTAAAGTAGGAAATGATACATTTAGAATATTCAAAAAAATGTGGAGAATAACAATAAAATATTATAAATAGATAAAAAAAAATTATCAAGAAATTCATATTTTAATTTTAAAGAAATTATACTTAGAATATTTAAAAAAGATAATGATAATAAAACATTGCAAATTTATCAAACAATTTTCACAAAAAAACCTTAACTAATTTTAAGACATAATACAAACAAAATATTACAAAAATAAAGATAATTACAAATAAATAAAACGATTTTACCAATAAAGTTTTATAAAGTTGAATTTTATAACATAATTTTATTACATAAGATAATTAAAAATTCAAATTTATTCAAGTTCAATGAAAAAAACTGCAAAACAATTTGAAAAAAATCTCAAAATACTTTCAAAATATCTTTAGAATTTGAGATTTACGATTTTCCCAATTGTTTTTTAAAAAAGGATCCCAACATGTTCAAATAGATGCGTCTTTTTGAGTGAATATTCAGTTTCGCTTCAATTGAGTACGCCTTGTAAATTTCACTTTTGAAATCGATGGGAAAAATATTTGAAACTTCGTTTTTTACATCAAAATCCTTTAAAAACTCATATTTCAATCGAATTTGACAGGATCTAATTGTTGTTTATCAAGCAAACCATATTTGTCGAGGATTGAAACGACCAAAAATAGTCAGATGGCCCATATATGGGCGGAATGTTGAAAACGACACAAAGTTTAAAATTCGAAAAGACGAACTCCTTGCTTCGAAGCGACCGCTAGTGTTGTGATATGACATTTCCTTGTAAAATCGAAGAGAAATTTAGATATTTTGGTTGGATAAGTTGATAAAATACTCGTCAAATGTTAAAGAAGTTTAGCAGTGCTCTTCAAACTAGCTCAAACCGTGAAACAAGAGTTCGTTTACCATGAAATGGCTCAGTAAAGTTGTAGATAAACACATTTACAGGCTTTGACAAGTTTTCCTATGGGAATTCGAGGCAAAATAACATGTCCAAAAGCTATGATTTACAAGTTTGAAAGCTACTACTGCTGTGTTTGAGGACTGACAGATTTTTAGATGAAGAATTTTGTCAGAAACTACGTGAAGGTATGCGAAGATTGAATTAAATATGGAGGCCTGTAGATATTCCTACCTTTTCGCCGTCATTCTCGTTCACTGTATAAGTCAAATCTGTTTCTTCGTATCCTGTCGCAGACATCCTCTGATCGGGATTTGGTATTTGTGACACTGGAGGATCTGGAGAATTCAAGCAAGTTTGGATCAACGCTTTTCCACTTTCCGAAGTAATCATAGGTTGAAGTTTTCTTGTCGCGAACGTGTAGACATGGCCAGTTTCTGAAGCTACGAGAAGCATAACTTGTGTTCCCGTCAGAGTACTTAGTTCATAGGCCTGCGATTGAAAAGTAGAGACAAGAATTGTCAAAAACAAATGACAACAACACAGAGCTAATTCCAAAACAATTTAAAGTAAATTTTTCGATTTTGTTTTAAAAAACCCTTACTTTTTTCATGATGCCAGTCTTTCGCTTACTAAAAGTTGTGTAGCGACGGAGTTTATTGTTTATAAATTTCATATCAATTTTAACTCTTCCTCGAGTTTTCTTGGCTGATTTTAGGTCCGGTGTTCCTTCAATGGAATCATTATCATCGTCGTCATTTTGAAGCGGTCTTTTTAGTTCTCCCATGTTCGTTCCCTGACTATATACTCTGCTCTGTACCTCAGATAGCCCACTTTCTAGAACTACTTGCGAGGGATTTGTATACTGGAGGCTTTCTAGGGACTCCGTGGAGTTGTTTTGCTCCTCCGACTGCATGTTGACGCTCTGTATTTGGTAGAGTACAGAATGCCTTTTATGGAGACTCGATTTAAAATACTTGTTCGCCTTTTTAGGTTCGCTATTCGCACCAAATAAAGCAATGCTCCCAATATGGCCGACCCTCATGAATGTGCCCCGTGACCCGTGACGTCACGGACACTCCTCTCTCTCGTGATTGGGTAATTTTTATGTCTAAAAATAAAGGTTCGATTTCGAAAATATTTTTTTGAGAAATTATATAAACTTTAAACTAGGTTTATTAGTCAAATTAAAACTTATGAAACAAATATTATTTATTGCAGTGTAATGTTCAGATTAGAGTAGTTATCTTTTTACAAATTAAAGTGGTATTGAAACAAAGTGTACTATTGAATTTAATAGTCAGATTAGAGTAGTTTTCATAAACCTATGAAACAAAGTGGACTACCACACTCTAATTTCATTGTTCTATTTTGTGCTTATGTAACTAGAGTGCATGCAATATTCCTCAGTATACCCGTGAAATAAAATACTAAATAGTACAAAATTAAACAATTGAAAACAATAGAATTAGCAAAAATTGTACTATTATGTATTTTTATAATGTTTCACGGTATGCTATTTGCACTCTAATATCCGTGAAACATCACTTATACTATTTGGTATAATTATGTTTTTTTATTGTTTAATTAGAGTGATTTTCATTTGACCGTGAAAGAAAAACAACTATTTAGTTCGTACTTGTTGATAAAGAACAAAAGAAAACAATAGATTCAGAGTGTAGTAACAACTATTAGTTTGCCAATTCGTTCACAGTACTCATGAAAATCACTCTAGCTGTTTTAACTGAAGCGGAGAATTGATTCTCTTGGTTTGCATCCTTTAGTTGTTAGATTTTGTTGACGTGTTGATAGTGCCTTTATTTTACTAAATTAAATACGTATATGCTGAAGTGCGTGTTTTTTGACAACCTTTCAAAATTTAAGAAGCTGTACTGATTGTCAATCAAAAATTTACGTACTTTGAGTCCTATTTCAGCGGAAATCAGCTCTAAAGTACAAAACTACGGAAACAGGTCAGGGTTCATTTCCTTCGAGTTTTGCGCATTTCAGCACAGAAGCGACAATGTTAATATTTGTGATGTGAAGATTGTATCTTGAACTGCATCCTGTTTTATAACACACAATATATCCATGAAATAGAATCAAATTGCTACTGTGGAATAGAGCACAAACATTATATCCATGAAATAGAATCAAATTGCTACTACATCAGTGTATATCCATGAAATTTGCGCTCTACATATTAAATAGCAATTTGATTGTATATTTTATGGATATAGTGTTTGCGTTCTATTCCACAGTAGTATTTCGATTTTAGTTCATGGACTGATAACGCCTTAATACTCGACAGCAATATCAATAATCGGTTTCAATAAAAGAGGGATTAATAGGAGTTTAAAGGTTAAGTGTTTTCATCGATATTAATGGTCACTAATCATTTCACTTTTCTCCTCATTATCGTAATCAGGTATGAAAAATATCGATAGCATATCAGTTGCGAAAAGAGACGACCTGAAGGAACCTAGACCCGGATGTTCAATTCAATGCCTTTTAAAAATTCGAGTTCTATCAGCTGACACACGTTTTGAAATTCTGTGTAGCTTTGAGTGGTTTTAAATACTCGTGACTCGCGCGCACTCTCGGCTTCCTGGGAGACTTTTGAGAGCTGACGAAATCATGCTTATATTATTTAGTGGTTTCCTTTTTTCATTTAACTTCATCATTATCAATATCGTCCATACCTTGCATCAGCATCATCATCATCATCCGGTATCATTATCATTATGGCCATCATCAGTATCATGATCATCCTGATTGAAGCTTAACTATTAGTAAATTGAGATACATGAGAACAATATCAATTGCCTTTAGAGCAGGCAAAATGAGCGACGCAGGAGAGGGGCGACTTCACTGAGTTTCAGTCAGCCCAACTCAACTCGAAGGGAGCTGAATGAATGAATGAATGAATGAATGAATGTTTTATTTTTGCTCCTTTTTTACATGTATTTTACATATATTTTTTTATAAACTTGTTATAGCTTACATATATATATATATTACTTTTATTTTATTTTACAAAATTGTTTTAATAATATTTTGAGCGTGAGGGCTAAATTAAGCCTTTTTATGTTACCATAATGAGCAGGATTAGGTAGAAAAATAAGTGGATACATATATAGAAAATACTAGATACAACACGAAAATGCACACTTTATGTAAAGGAAAAAAAAAAAGTTTAAAGAAGAAACTATGAAGGATTTGAGGTGTCTGTATAATAATAGTAAGTTGAGTAAGAAAAAATAACAGTCGTTGCGAAGCCAAGAGGTAGTTTTTCAATTTCGTTGGGAAAGAAAAGGTACTTAAGGATTAGAGCTCCGTCTCTCAAGAGCAAATTTACTGAACTGAACTGAATCTGGCGGGACTCGAACCCACAGTTTCGGCTCTCTAATCCGATGTGTCAACCACTACACCACAAGGACCAACCACGCTGGATACACAGCCAGACAATGAAGTATACACCGAACGCATTTCAATTCAATATGTTAGTAGACTTGTCTTTGCTGTAAATACCCCGGACTGACTATAGTTCAAGCCACACCACCCCTCCCCTCCTACTTGATATTCACTATGTTTTTTTTACAGTAATCAATAGGTTAAGCCCTCAAGCCAAGATACTAATACATCAGCCGGCCTTCAGCTACACACTTCAACAATTTTTCTCACGGTGACGCTAAGGCTGGCTGATTTCCACACAGGAAGCCCGACAATAATTACGGCAACGAGGGAGGCCAAATTTGTGGTTATGCTTATGACCGTAACCGGATCAAGCGCGCAGCAAAATGAAATACGAATAAAGCAGATTTCGTAAGACTGCAAAACGTTCAGTGCCGTGTGAGTGCCTTGCCGCGACCGTAATGTTTTTAGAAGAGCAGATTTCGTATGACTGTGCAAAGTTCAGTGCCGTGTGCGTGCCTTGCCGCGACTGTGATGTTTTAGAATTTTTTGACATGCCTTACCGTGGCTTGACCGCGTTCGTGCCGTGAGCTTTTCATAGTCATACAAATTAAATATCTACTCTAAAGGCCGGACAGCAACAAGTTGTGGCTGCAACCGTTTACAGCGATAAAATCCCTTCTTCTGACACGTTGAAATTATGTGAATAACTTTGTCCTCGCGACAAACATTTTCCGTCTGCAATAAGTGGCACAATTCAATCTGGTTTCACTTTTACGAAGTGGCACTTTTATTTCATGGATACAGTATGTCTATTCTATGCTTATGCCTTTGCATATTTATACTCAACGTTTCCTCGATTTCAATTGAATTAAAACGAAAGGGGATGGAACTTTGCGTGAGGGCAGGAACAGCGACTGCGCTAGAGCCCAGTCTCCGTGTGACCAAACCATTCACTAAAATTCACTACCAATATTTCAAATAAACATCAATAATACTCCAGGTTTACGTTATCTAGCACCTACGTTATCTAGCTGTACTGTTTGACAAGATACGCATTTTTAAAATTGCACAGGGATAGCCTCGAATAATAAATCTTTGTTCGTGCTTTGCTTGGAATTTGTGAATATTTTGACAACAAATCGAGGCTTGGCTTGTGTAAATGCGCCTTTTGTCAAATAGTACAGCGGTGCTAGATATCGTGAAATAGGAGTATTGTAGCACTAAAGGTGAAAATTGGAAAGAAATTAAAATGTTCGTGACCGATATGCGGCATATAAAGAATTGCATCTCATATAAGGGAGTCATTCTTTACCATATAAGGGCAGCGTTTATAATTGGTCCTTCGTTACGCTGTAATTAAGAGATTTATAGCAATATATGACTGTCATATGTCGGTCACTGTTCACAGCGTAATAGTTAACGTCCTCCGCAAGCATCTCTTATATCTCTTTTCATCGGGCTTCCTGTGGTGAGGAGAAAAAAAGAGAGGGGGAGGGGAGAACTCGTCCCCAGTTTTTCCCTGACAAATATTTCAACACAGGAATCCCGATCGCGACAACAAAGAATCCCTATGGAGTAGCCTGTGGAAGAGGTTTGGACGAACACGATTCGAGTCGAAAAAGTCGTCTGATTTGTGGGTAGCTACCTGGTGTAGGCAGTCACATAATGGTTATTATGAAAGGTAGAAAAATATAGAACACACACTCACCAAGTAGTAAGGATTTGGTTTGTTGAATTTACATTAGACGACCAAATGTATGAACGATTTGTCAGTTCTCTAGAGTGAAAACGGACATTATTGCCGGGTAAGGTGTTTTACGTTTCCGTTAGTCGATTGCGTTTTCGTAAGAGACTTCCGTTTTCTATGCTTTTATTATACGAAAACGGATATGCTTTTGTTTCTGTATAAGAAGTTTGTTGCAAAACACTTCCGCTTTCAGAGGGTGAGTCGCACATTATTGTGAGAAAAAAAAATACAGTACCATCAGTCAAAACTTACAAAACTATCGTCAGAAACATTTTCATTTATTTTTTTTACAAAAAATTATCTTATCACTAATATATATTTATACAATAATTTTTATCTTTTTTAACAAAGAAATTTACACGATTCTTGTAGTATGTTCGCTAGTGTCTATTTACTGTGATATAAACTTTCTGGCCTGGATTTTCTTTAGTATTCTTGCTCTAAATCAGAATATATGCATGCACCGTTATATATTCGTTAATTATATAGAGTGCACACAGCATATCCGTGAAATACAAATTACTACTGACAAAATAGTGCTAGTTACAACACGTGAAACAAAGTGTATTAGTTTAAGTGTGACAATCAGATAATAACAAAATTTCAAAATGGAATTGGGCAATATCAAAACGAATAGAATAACCTCATAATATAAAAGAGCAGGTCAAGATATGCAAGAATCCTGAGATTTGGAGCTTTTGGGTGAGTTACAGCCATTCAAAACTGTCCAAAATATTTTCTATTTTTAGGCATTTTTATGAGGCTGTATCTTAGTCAGAATACAACCAAATGCAACCAAACTCAGGAATCTCACATATCTTGATGTGCTCTTTTATGAGGTTCATTTCTTCATTACATTAATTAGGGAAACTAGTACCCAGTCCTTTACTCGTTCTGGAAAAGGTCAATTATAGAGTGATGCACTTAAGGGTGTTAACAGGTTAATGAGAGAACCGCTCTCAGTAATAGAATTAGAATCAAATTGCGGTAAATAGTGTTACCGATGTCTCACGGATATATGGTTTGCACTCTATACAATTAGAAAGTATATTGAGATGATGTGAAATGCGCTATATAAGCACACATTACATACTAACACCTCATGATTGTACGCACCACAGTGTGTACCTTAAATACTCAACATTCAATTTGAGGCGATATCAAATTCATTTTTGTTAATTTTAAACTAAACGGCTTATTTTTATAACTAAAATGCAAAACAGTCCCTACTTTAAATGAAAACTCCAAGGAAAAAGTTGGAGTTCGATCTTATTAATTGACGAGAAAGAGACGTTTGTCCCTAGATCATGTCGTCTAGAAGTAATGTGGCTTCGGGAATTGTTCGGGATTTTTTCAGGAAATGTTCGGAAAATATTCCCTCTCATACGTCACTTCTTTCCCCATTCCCTCTCAGCCAAAACTCATTTCCTCGGAGTTTTCGAGTCAACATAGACACTGATTTGCAGTCTATTTTATAACTGTATAACTTTACAATATAACGTTAGTTTTCTAACATCTTTTATGGTCTTCCTGTTGTTCTTAGTTGGATTATCACCACAGGTAGCCCAAGCTCACTATTGGTGTTGCTTTACAAGATAATATGATATTGGGCAATGCTTTACCAAGCCTCCCTTACACCGAATCGAAATATGGTGACCAACTTGAATAACTATTGTTCTTGACTCACTAGCCTCTCATTCATGTAAAAACTCCATTGTATTCCATCATGAACACGAGGCTAGTCAGTCAAGAACAATAGCAGGCCGCCATATTTCGATTTGGTCTATATTCTCTAGTAAATAAACAAAGGTATAGAGCTTGGGTTACCTGTGTTAGCAACAACCGAGGATTACCGGGTTCTATAATAATATGAAGTATATTGACAAAACTGCAAAGAAACATTATCTACAGATTAGAATATTCGGTGATGACGTCATTTACCTTACTAATCATTCTTATTTACACTATCCTGCTTCCTGATTGGTCAATTTGAGCCAATCAGAGGCTGTGATTCGTTGATAGATCGATCATCTTCAGACTGGCTAGCTGATGGAGTGTCGGATAAGGCGAGGCTCTCCTGGGACGATATACTATTCCTTATGGAGCTATCCAGCTCAGTAGTAATTGGATCCGAGTCTAATTCAGCCGGCTCTCCATTAGAGTCAATTTGAGCCTGCGGACTTTCAATCAGCGGATTGTTTAGAATGTTGACTTGCTGGTCAGCAGAGACTTGAAGGACAGTTCTGTCAGCTGCAGTCGAATTATCCCTACTTGGGTTTGATTCGCCACGATTAGATGGGTTATCGTCATTTGGCAGTGTTATATTAATGTTGTTGTTAATAACTGTAGTGGCATTGTCTGGAACAACTGTGTCGAACGGGGGAGGGTCACGCTGTATTTGACTCATCGCTTCATCATATGAAGGCAGAGAGAAATGGTACCCACGTGGACAGGCTATCAAGGTCACATGGTCGTCATCACTATAGAAACGACTACGGATAGCATGTTGTCGGAATCGACGGTTGCGATGAAAGCGACGTACAAAGACCATGACGCTTAGCAAGATGACTAAGGCTCCTAGGGTCGAGCCCGCGCTGGCTGTGACTATGGTCAGTGTGTCTAGCTGTCGGCTTCCTTTGGTGCTCACTTCATTGGCAGTTTTTGGTAGAGTTACTACATATGAATAATGTTAATAACCATTAGAATAGTCCCAACATCATCATCATCATCATCAACTTATTAACCATCATCATCATCAACTTATTAACCATCATCATCATCAACTTATTAACCATCATCATCATCAACTTATTAACTATCATCATCAACTTATTAACTATCATCATCAACTTATTAACTATCATCATCATCAACTTATTAACTATCATCATCAACTTATTAACTATCATCATCATCAACTTATTAACCATCATCATCATCATCTTAATAACCATCATCATCATCAACTTATTAACCATCATCATCATCACCATCATCATCTTAATAACCATCATCATCATAATCAGCAGCAGCTTATTAACCATCATCATCTTATTAACCACCACCATCATCAGCATCGTCATCTTAATAACCATAATCATTATCTTAATAACCATAATCATCATCATCATCATCATCATCATCACATCATCATCACATCATCATCATCATCATCATCATCATCATCATCATCATCATCATCATCATCATCATCATCATCATCATCATCATCATCATCATCATCATCATCATCATCATTAGCTTAATAACCATAATCATCACCATCATAATCACCATCATCATCATTTACCTTTATGCACACACACTGGGTGTCCTAGTGTAACATGAAAGTGGCATTACTTTGATGACATCTTGTACTAAACTGTGCCAGCGTAAGACACTCTGGTGGATCCTGAGTCCAGAAAGGATTCAGATGATAATCTGTACATCTTATCGATGCATTACCCCATAGGTAATACTGTGACTTGCATGAATACTTGACCATAGTCCTGTATGGGTATTTGCCATTTACTGAGAATGGTGTGTGTTGACCGTTAGTGATAATACCAGGCTCTCCACAAGAGAGTGCTGTGGAGGAAAAGTATCATCCATTCATATATCCATTCATTCACAAGGGTGGATCCAGGGGGAGGGTCGGGAGGGTGGTGTCAGGACCCCCCTGTCAAATTTAAGTTCAAATATTTTTTTTAAATATTTTGCTTGACGGAATTGGGCTTCCTGTGGTAAAATGCGCCCGGAATTCCTATGCCAACCCAATTTTCCCCTGGGACCCCCCCCCTTTTGAAAAATCCTGGACCTGCCCTTGCATTCATCTATTTGTTCATCTTTCCAATTATTCATTTAGCAATCCTTTATTTATTTATCCATCCATTTATTCTGGCATTCAAACATTTTTTCATACCCACTTATTTCAAAAAAGGTGAAATGCAAAGAGCAATTGCACAAACGAAAGGATTTATGGTATGAGAATCTTATTCATTCCTTCATTCATATATCCATTCATTAATCTATTTGTTTATTTATTCATTTAGCAATTTATTTATCTATTTTAATGATATAATAACTTTAATGATAACAATAGTGATAATGCTGATGATAGCAAAGTTAATGATAGCGTTAATGTTAATGATATAATAACTTTAATGATAACAATAATGTTAATGATAACAATAATGTTAATGATAACAATTATGTTAATGATAACAATAATGTTAATGATAACAATAATGTTAATGATATATGCTAATGATAGCGATAATGTTAATGATAAAAAGAATAATAATGATAATGATAATGATAATGATGGTGTTAATGATAACAATAATGTTAATGATAAGTTTGACATTCTCTGGCTTGCCAGAGAACGTCAAATTTATCATGTATAATCCTGGTTTTGCCTCCATCTTCAAACAATGTTAATGATAACAATAATGTTAATGATAACAATAATGTTAATGATAACAATAATGTTAATAATAACAATAATGATAATAATAACAATAATGTTAATGATAACAATAATGTTAATGATAACAATAATGTTAATAATAACAATAATGATAATGATAACAATAATGTTAATGATAACAATAATGTTAATGATAACAATAATGATAATAATAACAATAATGTTAATGATAACAATAATGTTAATGATAACAATAATGTTAATGATAACAATAATGTTAATGATAACAATAATGATAATAATAACAATAATGTTAATGATAACAATAATGTTAATGATAACAATAATGTTAATGATAACAATAATGATAATGATAACAATAATGTTAATGATAACAATAATGTTAATGATAACAATAATGTTAATGATAACAATAATGTTAATGATAACAATAATGTTAATGATAACAATAATGTTAATGATAACAATAATGATAACAATAATGTTAATGATAACAATAATGTTAATGATAACAATAATGATAATGCTAATGATAATGTTAATGATAGCGATAATGATAATGATAGCGATAATAACAATAACAACAAAGGTAATGATAATAAATAATAATAATAATAATAATAATAATAATAATAATAAAAATAATAATAATAATAATAATAAAAATAATAATAATAATAATAATAAAAATAATAATAATAATAATAATAATAATAATAAAAATAATAATAATAACAACAATAATAATAATAATAATAATAATAATATAATAATAATAATAATAATAATAATAATATAATAATAATAATAATAATAATAATAATAAAAATAATAATAATAACAACAATAATAATAATAATAATAA
Organism: Metridium senile; assembly: GCA_949775045.1. Lineage (NCBI taxonomy): Eukaryota > Metazoa > Cnidaria > Anthozoa > Actiniaria > Metridiidae > Metridium > Metridium senile. Next base: position 1,787,674 of record OX459098.1, read on the forward strand.
TAATAATAATAATATAATAATAATAATAATAATAATAAAAATAATAATAATAATAATAATAATAATAATAATAATAATAATAATAATAATAATAATAATAATAATAATAATAATAAAAGTTATTACTAATGCTAATAATGCCTACCTGTACATGTAGGGTTTCTTATTGCCGACCACATACCATTTCTCTGACATACCCTTTTAGGTGCACCAATCAGCTTGTAGCCAGAGAAACATGTGAACTTTGCTTCCGTACCAATAATATACTGATCTCTACTGAAGACAACATTGCCTCTATCACGATCAAAGGGCCCTATTGAATCACATCTGTTGACAACTAGAAAACAAATGGAAAACAATAAATAATGTTAAAAACATGAGCCCCCTTGTTGTATCGGCATACACCTAATTCAAACAAGGTTGTCAGGTGAACGGCGATTGGCGATTGCATGACTGAAAGGAACTATGGGTAATACGAATTCCTTCTTATTCATTTCTAAATTACCCAAACAATGCCTCCACTGTTCAGTGAAACCTTCAAGACACTCATCTAAGGTCATTGAACGGTGTTTGGGTCATTTCTGATGTTCATTTTGACACAGCTGTTCGATTTCAAGTTTTTTACTGGCAGATACAATCATCAAAGCCAAAGACAGTGGCACCATTGAGCTTTGATAATGCTCCTAAAACATTACATCATCCTCATCCTCATCCTCATCATCATCATCATATTAGATCATTTTGATAACTAACCACATTTAGTAGAGGATCCTGTCCACTGTCCATCCTGTTGGCAAGTTCTAGTTACTGAGCCTCGTATAACATATTTATCACTGATACACTTGAATGTAATAATTTTACCAGGACGATACAATGCTTGTGCAGGTTTGAAGAACCCATTTAAAGGAGCCACTAATTCATGGCATAACATAACTGAAATAGATGATAACAATCTGATAAATACTGGTGCATCCCTGCCAGTTTCTGTATAAACAACGACGCAGTCCACACTAGTTTAACCATTAGTTATCACACATTTTTTACTCTAATCGTTTCTATAGAAACATTGACGCAGTCCACACTAGTTTAACCATTAGTTATCACACATTTTTTACTCTAATCGTTTCTATAGAAACATTGACGCAGTCCACACTAGTTTAACCATTAGTTATCACACATTTTTTACTCTAATCGTTTCTATAGAAACATTGACGCAGTCCACACTAGTTTAACCATTAGTTATCACACATTTTTTACTCTAATCGTTTCTATAGAAACATTGACGCAGTCCACACTAGTTTAACCATTAGTTATCACACATTTTTTACTCTAATCGTTTCTATAGAAACATTGACACAGTCCACACTAGTTTAACCATTAGTTATCACACATTTTTTACTCTAATCGTTTCTATAGAAACATTGACACAGTCCACACTAGTTTAACCATTAGTTATCACACATTTTTTACTCTAATCGTTTCTATAGAAACATTGACACAGTCCACACTAGTTTAACCATTAGTTATCACACATTTTTTACTCTAATCGTTTCTATAGAAACATTGACGCAGTCCACACTAGTTTAACCATTAGTTATCACACATTTTTTACTCTAATCGTTTCTATAGAAACATTGACACAGTCCACACTAGTTTAACCATTAGTTATCACACATTTTTTACTCTAATCGTTTCTATAGAAACATTGACACAGTCCACACTAGTTTAACCATTAGTTATCACACATTTTTTACTCTAATCGTTTCTATAGAAACATTGACACAGTCCACACTAGTTTAACCATTAGTTATCACACATTTTTTACTCTAATCGTTTCTATAGAAACATTGACACAGTCCACACTAGTTTAACCATTAGTTATCACACATTTTTTACTCTAATCGTTTCTATAGAAACATTGACACAGTCCACACTAGTTTAACCATTAGTTATCACACATTTTTTACTCTAATCGTTTCTATAGAAACATTGACACAGTCCACACTAGTTTAACCATTAGTTATCACACATTTTTTACTCTAATCGTTTCTATAGAAACATTGACACAGTCCACACTAGTTTAACCATTAGTTATCACACATTTTTTACTCTAATCGTTTCTATAGAAACATTGACACAGTTCACACTAGTTTAACCACTAGTTATTGTAAATTTTTACTCCAATTGTTTATTTAGCAACATTGACACATTCCACACTAGTTTAATTGCTAGTTATCGTACATTTTTACTCCAATTGTTTATTTAGCAACATTGACACATTCCACACTAGTTTAACTGCTAGTTATCGTACATTTTTACTCCAATTGTTTACTTAGAAACATTGACACATTCCACACTAGTTTAATTGCTACTTATCGTACATTTTTACTCAAATTGCTTACTTAGAAACACTAACGCAGTCCACACTAGTTTAACCGCTAATCATAGTACATTTTTACTCCAATTGTTTTTATCTTAAGCATATAATACTCACAACATCGTGGCTGTGTATTCCCTGAAGCAGTTCACACTAGTTTAACCACTAATTATCATACATTTTTACTCCAATTGTTTTCATCTTAAGTATATAATACTTACAACATTGTGGCTGTGTATTCCCTGACCATGTTCCCTGATTGGTACATGTGCTGTTTGATGGTCCTATCAATACATAGCCTTTATTACAGGTATACTTAACAATACTGCCATGGTAGAGAGACGGGTAAAAAGCCTGACCATTAAGTAGCACTGGACGAGGACATGTTATTCCTGAAATAAGAAAGGATTAGTTCTAAATTTACAATATTTTGTTGACAAAATGCAGGACTATGAGGGTGGTGGTTATGATGATAATTATATTCATGATAATTGTGATGATGATAATAATGGTGATGATGATAATAATGGTGATGATGATAATGATGTAATGATGGTGCTGATGATGGTGGTGGAAATTAGTGATGATGATGATAATTATATAATGGTGATGATAGTGGTATAAAATGGTGATTATAATGATGATGATGTTGATAATGATGATGGTGCTGAAGATGGTGGTAATTTATGATGGTGATGATGATGATAATTATAAAATGATGATGATAGTCGTAGAGACTATTTTGTGAAAAATTACTCAGCTGAAGAAGATAATAAGTCGACTTTTCAAACGAGTTATGGCCAGAACTTTACACACAGCAATGCAATATAGAATTCAGTGCGATTCTAAACTTATCATGTAACCGTATTCGAGATTTGATCACGCTACTCCATGAGTGCTAGCTAATCACATGCATGTAATATTACTAAAAACGTACAATTTCAACAAGTTATTGAACATAATGCTTACATATTCGCTTACTGAATAGCCAAGATTGGGCTGCCTGTGGAATATTATGTAAACAGCTCGCAGCAATTTACTTTTGATTAAAAAAGACTATATATGTATAGTATTGGGGTACTTACTAGTGCAGTTGACATTGCCTTGCCAGTAACCATCCTTCTGGCATACTTTAGTTAAAATAGACGATGAGTAACCTTGATTACACCTATAATGAATTGTTTGGCCAATCTTGTTGGTCTCATTTGACACAACCTTGTCAACAAGTTGAGCATTTGATACCATGGGAGGGGAGGGTGAACAAAACGTGGCTGAAAATACAAATAGCATACAATAACCAAATGTGTTTCTAGAACAAAGCATAGACCACTTTTATAAATGGCCAACACTAATTATCACAATATTTAAAATTGACGTTTTAAGAAAAAGAAAGCTATTATATGATAGGCATTCACAATAAGAATAGCAATTTAAAAAATTAAATTTGCAAGCAGCTACAGGAGTTTGAAAAATCAGAAAAACACCAAAACGAGGCATCAAAGGCCTCAGCAGAAAATTACATACAAATCAAATTTTAGCCAGAGGATCAAAACCTTCCAAACATGCCTATTTCAGGTGGTTCTTTCATATGACAATGCTAAAATTTCAAAATATCTGTTTACTTGAAAACATCATTTTCCGCTATTTATAAAAGTGGTCTATAATAGGGACATTTTTATGGATTTAGACACATCAAGCGCACGTTTTACAAAATTGCTATTACAAAACATTTTTGAACATTTTTTAGCATGCCTCTGTCCTCCTAGCCAATCAGAGCGTGCGTAGTATCTCAAATATTTTTAAAAAAGAAAAGATTAATGATACTAATACCTTTGCATCTGGGCGGCTTGGACGACCACTGGTTATTTATGTCACATTGTATTTTTGGTGATCCAATTAAGCTATAAGTGATTTGATTTCTAGTTATACACACAAATTTGAGAGTATCTCCAATATTGAAAGTATCTGTCAAGTCTTGATTAGGATATCCCAGGATTACAAGGGGTAGCTTAATTTCAAGTTCACACCCATCTGCAACCGCTGTAAATAATATTAAGTATTAATACAAATTATAAAATTATTTTTATAAAAATTATAAAAATATCATCAAGAATACATAATGGAATTCTCATGAGCACCCTGTTGGCAGCATGTGGAGAAAGTTGTGGAGAAAGTTTCTCAACTAATGATGTTTATAAACAATGTCATAAATTCTATTTTTCTGTCAGTGATATTTGTTTTTTGATAAGTGATCATGATTTGTAAAGAGAATTGAGATATTAAGGAATGCGCTTAAGAATTAAATTCATTTATTATCCAATAAGTCATAGACGAGTAAAAATATTGCAGGAGTAGGACTGGATCGAGTAAAAATATCCAGCGATATATTTACTCGTCTATCTAGCCCTGAAGTAAAACAATATTTTCCATTATAAAATAACAAAAACCTTTTGATTGGATAATAAATAACTTATTAAACAGTTTGATGTGTAATATGGCTGGATATTTTACTCGTTCACTTGCATTTTGACTCGCCCTGAGGCTCGTCAAAATACAGCGTTTCACTCGTAAAATATCCAACCATATTACACATCAAACTGTCTAATAAGATATATATCATAGATTAATTGGGGTAGTATGCATGCATTGATTGTTCAAAGAACTGTTATTGATGAGAGAGTGAAACACACTCGCGCCATTTTCATGTGTGCAAGGCTCACTCGATAGCCAGTTTTTCCATTGTTTTGATCTTTCGTGCGTACTTTATATTGCTCAGTTTCATGAAAATGCAACAAAAGAGAAAAATGACATTGTTAAACGAATAAAAGGGAATTTTTTTCATCATTTCGCGAGATAATTTGTTATTTTATAAATAAAAAAAATGAAAAAAGTCTCCTGTGTTTGTGAAAACACAGAAAAGGTATTTAATTTCTTAAATGACAGTGAGTCATTTTCACAATGACGTCATTTTATTATTAATACCAGAATGTCTGAAGCCATACTGAAACACTACGAGATTATAATCGGCATAGACGTTATGTAAGCAAATTATTCATCATTATATAGCTTCAAAAATGTGAAAATCTTAAATTCAATTCAACTGGGACTTTAAGTATATTGATATATTATTTGTAGAGAAAAGAAGGTTCTAAGTTAATACCAATTATAATGCTAATGTTGTTAGAAAATGACAAAGCGAATCGAAACCCAAAGCTAAATTAAGGAGCTGTAAGTAAGACGAAAGACTAATAAAACGAAACTTCAAACAGTGAACTTTCAGACTCACCTTGTAAAATAGTCAGCAAAATTACGCTGATATTTGGAATAATTCGTCCTCTTGATTTTAGCATGATTTTCGTAGTAAATTCGGCAGTGATAGTGACAATTGTTTTCTCAAAATGAAAATGGATATTTCTAGAAACACTTCATTGACTTGGTGTGAACCAATGAAGCAAAACAACTTTTCCTTTGATATGAAGACTTTAAATCTCTATTTTATGTCTTTGGACTAAAGATGAGGCTTCCGTTTTTGTTCTGAAGTTGATATGTATGAAAATAGAGAGATAAATGACAACTTTTTGGGTCCGTTTTTGGCTCAATGTTTGGCTTCTACTATTGCTTCCGCCATCTTCGTAAATTTGTAACTTGAACCCAGATCGCACGGTCAGATTACATGGCGAGAGGAAACGTCATATAACCGTCCATATTTGAAATGGGCGGGGAGGGGTGAAATGCCAATTAACTTACGTTAGGGGAGGGGGAGCACAGTGTTTTTAGTGACCAGGATTTTTCTTGTGAATTCAGTCTCAAATGATTTTAGTTTAATGAAAAAATATTAATTTATTATTATTTCTAAAATATTTGGGGTAATTATTTGGATATCACAAAAACTAAATATTAATAAATTATTGTTTCATATGGAAAACCCATGGTCACTGCTTTTGTGTTGTTTATTTTGATTTGAGTGTTATAGTTAATTCGCAGTCAGTTTTTTAATGAGAAAACAATTAATCAAAAATGATATCAAAATGTCTAAGTTATGTGTGATTTTCATTGTCCACACTGCATGCTGGTAAATGAGGTCTTTATTTAGCCTGTAAAACAGGCGTTCTTTTGGGTTCTGAGGAAAAAATCAGATTTTGGTAGACGGCGAACAGTCCCTTCTTTTCCCTCCAGATTCCGAGGAAAACGAGAGAGAAATGATCATTTAAATAAAACATGGACGAGCGGGGATTGGGGGCAAAAAAGGGGAGGAAATCACCGCTCGCTCATTTTATTATAGTTAAAATTTTCTGAATCCGGAGGGGAAAGTAGGGACTGCTCACAGTCTAGATTTTGGGGTTCCTGTGTTGTCTTGATACCCACAGGAAACTTGGATTTAAAACCAATTTTTCCCCCAAACCCAAAAGAACGCCTGTTTTGCGGGCTAGTCTTTAATATACAAAGACTGGTACTGGTAGTATTGACACTATAATGAAAATGCATGCCAATTACTTTTATTTATATGACAACACATTTCTAGCTTACAACTAGTTTCAAATATTTTAATAATTTTTTTAAGTAACTTATTTTAATACATAAACTAAAACTTACAGCACAAAATATTGTTACATCCATTAAATAACAAAAACAATTTTACATCCAATTTTACTCACTTCAAATAAAACCTATATCCCACCTCCCTCAAAAATATTACAGTGAGGTAATTGACACTTGGACTGTGAACTTTGATCTTTTTGTATTTGTTTTAAACACATGCCCATTCTTTGAGCGAATATAGACATACCCGGACATACCAGTTCCTACACCTGCACACACTACCAAAACAATTCCCAAATTATTCTATATTTAAAACCTTCTGGGCATGCTGTTGCGCCACTTTGGTGGGTGTGATACTTTAAAAGAGTCACCTCCCTTTGCCCCCCATCCCACGCCCAAAGACTGCCAAACAATAATACAGTTTCTAATAATACAGTTCCTATAATACGGTTGTCTTAGTCTATTTCAAATCCTCAGGGCAGTCTGGTTGCTGCGATGGATGTGATTCTTTAAAAGCATCAACCTGAGCCAGAGAGTCGTTGATTCGTGATATGACTGGATACTTAGACATGTCAACTTTAAACCGGTTTGCATTGTAGACTTGAGGAACAAGACACAGGTCAGCCATAGTTATCTGAATGAATAGGATACAGTACAAACTTTAAAAGCGTGAAACACAAATAGTACTAAATAGTGATATTTTATGCTAATTCTATTGTTTTCTATTGGTTAATTAGCATTATTTATTTATTTAATTAGCTACCACAGGTAGCCCAAGTAATAAATGAATAATAAACTGTAATACCTCATCTCCGACACAGTATTTTCCAGATGTCTTCTGCAGAACTTGTTCTAAACCTATTTGAAAAATTAATACAAAAATTACTGTTAAATTTACTTGTGAAACAAATATCTATTTTGGGTTCTATTTTTTTTTTTTTTCTAGTTGCCCATTCTTCAAAAATTAATGTATTCATTCATTCACTCATTCATTTGCTTATTTATTCATTCACTAGAGTACAAATACTAAAAGTGTGCAATACTTTGCACTATTTACCACTAAATAGTGTTGATTAAACAATAGAGAACAAAAGAATTAGCATAATTTAGCAGTATTTAGTGGTATTTATGTTGCACACTTTTAATGTTTGTACTCTAATATGCCTAATTTATATAGCGCTATATCTCTAGAATAGCTCATAGCGCTTTACAATCTAATAATGTGTATATGGAGGACTTATCGGACTGCTGAAAACCAGCAGTTTACAATCATGAGTGTTGTTAGTTAATGCCTCCGAGGCCTGACTGTTGTACCGGGAGACAATCCCCTACTCTTTGCGAACATAGCACAACAGGATCTTTAACGTCCACCTTATATAGGATTAGAGTGAAAGCAGACGGGACCTCCGGCTTTACGTCCTTATCCGAGAAGACGAGTCACATCACGCCTCTCTACTCTAATACTTTAATTAATTACAATACAATACAATATTAATAAATTAGTTTATCCATTCATTCATCTATCCAAAAAACACATACCCAATTTTATAATTTGCTGGTCAAGATACATCAATATTGGCTATAAAAGCCTCACTTTGATAGCCTTTGTTAATCGTTTATGCATCAATTAATCCATTGATTCATTCATTTATCCATGTTTTCATTCATTCATTCATTCACTCATCCATCCATCCACAACAATATACATATATTTTCTGTCAAGATCCATCAATTTTGGCCATAAAAGACCTACTTTGAAAGCCTCTGTCAATCATGTATTCATCAATTCATTTATTCATTAATTTATCCATGTTTTCATTCATCCATTCATTCACTCATCCATCCACAACAATATATTACATATATTCCCTGGTCAAGATGCATCAATATTTTGGCCATAAAAGACCTACTTTGAAAGCCTCTGTCGATCATGTATTCATCAATTCATTTATTCATTAATTTATCCATGTTTTCATTCATCCATTCATTCACTCATCCATTCACAACAATATATTACATATATTCCCTGGTCAAGATGCATCAATATTTTGGCCATAAAAGACCTACTTTGAAAGCCTCTGTCAATCATGTATTCATCAATTCATTTATTCATTAATTTATCCATGTTTTCATTCATCCATTCATTCATCCATCCACAACAATATATTACATATATTCCCTAGTCAAGATGCATCAATATTTTGTCTGTAAAAGACTTACTTTGAAAGCCTCTGTCAATCCAATAGTTTCCCCATTCCATTTTCTTCTCACTTCCAACATATTGAAGGACTTTGAGGTTTTGTATTGGCTGTATACCTGAGGCAATATGCAGGCTAACTTGTCGTGCCTAACAACAAAAACATTAAAAGCAACACTCATTGGCTAGCCTGCAAAACAGGTGTTCTTTTGGTGTTTTTTGAAAAGTCGGATTTTGGGGTCCCTGTGTTGAAGAGATCAAGAAAACACAGGAACCCCAAAATCCGATTTTTTTTTCTTCTTCAAAACCTAAACACCTGTTTTGCAGGTTACTCATTGGCCAGTTCTTAAATTAATAAATATTGAGTAGAATGTACTGATTTTGTTATTTTATTGTTAGTCTTTGTGTCTTCTCTGATAAGGACATTGATTCAGAGGTCACCTAGCTCCCCCATGTGCTCAGGATATACCACTCTGCCTATAATTGCCTGGTCTCTTTATTGACCTGTAGCCCATTTGGGCTTAGTCTAAGAGTCTAAATATTAGAATTAATTACCCCTGGCTCTAAAGGGAGATTCAACCACCACTTACCAGTGCACGTTTGTGAGGGTCATTCTTTGGCAGCAATGGTGGATCAGGTCTTGTTTCATCCAAATACTCAATGATCCCTAGCTTGAATGGAATAAACATTTGTAAGTAAACAACCAACAAGTGTTTTGTCTTCAAAAATCAATTGTCTGATTGATTGATTTATTCATATTAGACTGACTGATTGACTAGGTGACTGACTGACTGACTGATAGATTAATTAAAGTTGATTGACTTATTGATTTATATTATAATTAATTGATTGATTGATTACTTTTCGATAAATGACTGACTGACTGATCAATCGATTAATAGATTGATTGACATACTGATTGATTGATTAACAGACTGATTGATTGATGGTTTGATTGATTGATTAAAGGTAATAGAATGAAATTTGTAACACCGTAAAAAATGTTGACTTACTTTACTGACGTCTCTAGCTTTACCTTTGTCGAAGGGCTAAAGTTAAAAACGTCTGTACAGTTAAGTCAACATTTTTTACAGTGTTCGATAAACTGACTGATTGACTGACTGATTCACAGATTGACTGACTTATTGACTCTCTGATTGACCTATAGATTGACTTATTCAATGTTAGATTTGATCAATTATTGGATTGATTGATTGACTTACTGATTGATTAACAGACTGATTGATTGATGGTTTGATTGATTGTTAGATTGACTGACTGATTGACTAATTGACTGACTGACTGACTGATAGATTAACTGACTGACTTACTGATTGACTGACTGACTGACTGACTGACTGACTGACTGATAGACTGACTGACTGACTGACTGACTGACTGACTGACTGACTGACTGACTGACTGACTGACTGACTGACTGACTGACTGACTGACTGACTGACTGACTGACTGACTGACTGACTGACTGACTGACTGACTGACTGACTGACTGACTGACTGACTGACTGACTGACTTACTGATTGTGTGAGAGTATGTCCATCAATGACAAGGCTTGGTAACTCAGCCAGAGGATTGAGCTTCTTGTAGTCATCTGAGTGCTTGACATAAACAAAAACATGCAGTACTTTCAATGGTATCAAATATTTTCAAAAGTTTTCAATATTTTTCTAAACAAGAAAAAAACATTTGAAGGCACAGGCTGTTGACCAAGTGCTTTAAATTTGTTTTCAAGTGTTTGGAAACCCTTATGAAACAGGAAGCATAAGATTTTGGACTGCTTTTCTAAGAACATATTTCATTATTTAGATGTGTCATTTTATGTCTTATAATAATAATGGTATTTATTTATACACGGTGGTTTGTATACAGCATGGCTGATGTGGTCGTGTGTTTACATTACAATTATTCTTACATTATTAACTATTACAATTACAATTATATTATGTACTAAAACGAACATTAAGAAATATTTTCATCACTAGAGGAGAAAATGTTTCAAACATTTATGATTTTCAATGTTGTGTTTCATTGAGTTTAGAAATCCACCCATGTGACCCAAATAGTGCAAGTACATTGGTTATTGATCAGGTGAATTATTGATAGAGTTTGATAGGGATATTTACCTGCTCACCTCCCTCTTTGACCAAATGCACTGGATGGTAGTCATACTCTATGCCTTTTAGAGCAAGGGCTGCAAAAAGATATATTTATTACAATTTATTATTATTATTTTTTTTTTCTGTTTTTTCTTTTTTTTTAAAACAGACATGTACAAGTTTCAATGGAATTGAATAACAAATATATTGATGGTGATGCCAAATTCATTTATTATTCATTAATTATCAATTCCTTTCCAAGTGCCTCACCCTATTTGTTTTTCCGTACAAGCAAAAGAAACAATTTATTCTAAAATTATGAATTTCAATTTTCTTCCATTCATTTTTTCATCTATATTTCGCATTTCACTCAATTGAATTGAAAATTCATCTGTGATTTAGTCATACTTTATTTTATTTAAAACTATGATTTAATATTATAATTGTAATCTGGTCTCCTTGAATTTTCATTATTCTTGTTATATCTTGAAAGACAGTATCTTACATACAAATATTTGTAAATTATTGCTTCAAAAAAATAAAGTTACTGTTGTACAAAAACATGTATAGTTGCATTTAATTTGTTTTAATAACAGTAACTCAGCTGTGTGTTTAATTTTGTTGTTGTTGTCGTTGTTCTTGAGATTGTATTCAACAGAAACTGTGCAACTGACCTGTTCGAACTCTCCATGAACATGAGCTTCGGAAATACGAATACAAAACAGGCTGCAAAAAAAAATAAATCGCCAATGAAGGGGCAACATTTCAATGAATACAAATATTGTTCTACGTTCTATGTCTAGTGACTAGCCTCTCGTGCATGTAGCTATTACAGGGCGAACTATTAAAGTCCGCTTGTAATTACGTTCAATATACAAAGCTAATGAAACAACCGAGTTGGAAATAAAGAATATGTAGGTTTAAAAATGAATTTTGGAGAAACTTTTTATAACATATATTAAACACGTGTGCAAAAATTCTACATGCAAGCTGAACTTGAATGCAGAATTTTAGTCAACCTTCTTTCACCTTAAGAAGAAATTTATGTTGCTATTTAGTCCTAAATTATTCGAAGATATTACTACCTACCTTTGCAGACATTTTAAAAGCTTTAAAAAACAGCAAAATTATTTTTTCTGTGTTAGCAGCGCGTTCAGCCAGACCTCTACTCCACAACAAGAAGGCTTGGTTACACGGTATTGATTGGAAACTACTTGCGCAGAGCCGGCTGCGTGATCTGAATCGGGTCGCGTGGAGGTCGCGTGCTCTTAAATGCATCCATAAGTATTCAAATTGTAAACTACTTTACATGTAAAATTCCTTTATTTCCCCAAAAAGAGAAAGAGAGGATATAAGTCTTTTTTCAATCTTTTAAAGGTCAATTATGCTATTATGACGTAGCGCAGAAAATGCAACTTGATACCAGCTGTGATCAGAGAGTTACATGCCTTTCCATGCTCCTCTTCGAATTTGGTGATTCTTTGTCAAATGAAGATGGAGACCCACGAAGCAGACTTTACTGACTTATAGACCATCAAAATTGTTTAGAGTTGCATAATCAAAATGGAGGATTTCGTAGCTGGCTGGTTCGGAGGTGAGTTCGACATAGTATAGAAACTTCTAAAGAAATGTATTAAATTTGTCTCTGCATTTTTTTCAACTATTGCACACCCCACCCAAAAATCGAATATTGGTTATCAAAATCGATACTAACAAATCGTGTCTTCATCAGAATATGGATTTATATTGATCGTTTATAAAACATCGATAGAAAACGACATAGTATCGATGATCAGTATAAGAATACAAATATCATACCCGTAAAACAAGTAGTACTAATTAGTACTAAATAGTGCTAATTAAACAATAGAAAACAATAAAATTAGCATAAAATATCACTATTTAGTATTATTTATGTTTCACGCTTTTAATGTTTGCATGTAAAGTTTAAATATATGCCGGGAGTAGGTCTATATAGGCCGTTAATTATTTACTATAAGTACTAGATTCCGAGGGTATGGATTTTGAGTTTTGGATTTAAAAGATGAAAGAGTTATCATTTTACTTGAATTTGACATGAACAATGTGTTGTTCGATGGCAGAGACTACTATAAAGTAACGAGATGTTTATTGCGCCATGTTTTGTAAGGTGCCGGTGCCATGTACCAGACATGACCACAGGGAACCCAAACTGTCTATACTACAGGGTACCCAAACTACTATTTGACAAAAGGCACATTTGTACAGGCTATGATTTGTTGTCAAAATATTCCTAATCCCATCCAAAGCATGAAAAAATGCCATTTCTTAACAATAGAAAACACATTTGAATTTACTCTGAATTGAGGCTATCCCTGTGCCAATTTGCCTTTTGTCAAATAGTATAGCAATGCTGGATAACATAACATTAAGAATTGTAATTTTTTTCTTGTTTGTTATCAGGTTGCGCTGGTGTCATTGTAGGCCAACCAATGGACACTATCAAGGTAGCATATTAGTTATCAACATCATTGTCATTATTAACATCATCATCATCAATATCATCATAATGATTATAATAAAATAATTATCATTATCATATGACCCGTATTTTGCCCGGCGCGCGCTCTTAAGAAAACCTTCGGAAAAAAGTCACGTGATGGGGTCCGTACGCCTTTTTTCACCTGGTCCGTACAAACACGTACGAACCAGCTACTCGAAACAACAAAACAAAAATGGCGCGCGCTGGGCAAAATACGGGTCATATGATAAAAAACTTATTGACTGAGTTAGGTCGGGCCGTACGGGAAAATATTTGGCTCTTGGTCATTTGTACGGACCTCGCTGTGCTTGTTCCGTACGTCATGACCGCGAGCCAAATATTTTCCCGTACGGCCCTCCCACTCAGTCAATAAGTACTTATGATTATCATCACCATCATCGATCATCCCCATCATCATTCTTATTATCATCGTGCACCACTACCCACCATTAATATCATAATCCTTATCATGCATCATTATTATCATTATCATCATCTTCATCATTATTACCATCACCTATAGCTGTTATCAGGGGCAGCAAAAGAGGGGGGGAACTGGCCACCAACTAATTTTTTTTTACATATTTCTACATTATGCAAATTACCTAGTTAATTAAAGCAGTTAGCTATAGCTGGTGGGGGCCTGCTGTCTCACACACTCCAAACTATATTCTGTATTGTCAAGAACACTTAACATCCAAACTCACATGTTGATTTTTTGGGGGAATGAATTGACCCGGAAAACCCAGAGAAAAAATCTTGTGGCATTAGAAAGAACAACACACCAAAAAAACTCTGTTCACTTGTCACCCGAGCCAGGATTTGAACTCAGATCACAGTTGTGAAAGGCCAACGCTCTCATCGCTTGGTGACCCATGCCACCTTATACAGGATTTTTAAAAGTTAAAGCAAACAAGACCTCTAGCTTCCTGCATGGGAGTATCAAGGCACTAAGACAGTAAATTGTCTTGTCTAAAGACACAACATACACTCTCCTGTCTCCCAAGCCAGAAATCAAACCCAGGACTGTTGACTCAGAATCCAATCCACCAACCACTGGCAGCAGATTATGTTAAATTCTACAATTTCTGCAATGTAGATAATAAAATTGTGTTGTTTGTTTTGGTTCTCTAGGTCAGAATGCAAGCAATGGATAAAGCTGCCAAATCCAACAGTTTTAGAGCCGTCTTTTTAAAGACACTGAAAAAGGAATCGGTATGCTCAAAAATAAATAAAAATGTTTAATATATACTAAACAAAATGATATAATTATAGTGCTTGTCACAAAACAAAATAAAACACTGTTTATTGTCTAGAAATGCTATTTTGTACAAACATCGATAGGAGATATTACTTTAGCAGAACAGTGAGAACAAAGCTGAATATGTATTGTCTAATAGGACTATTTTCCACAATTAAACTATTGGATATTACTTTAGCAGAACAGTGTGACTATTGTATCCTACATTAAAATGTGTCATTCACTAATCCATGCACTTATTTATCCATTCATTTATTCATTCTTCATCCATTTTTTTCATTCATTCATTCATCCATTCATTCATTTATTCATCCATTCATTCTTTATTTGTTCACCCATTTAGTCATTCGTTTATCCATTCATTTATTCATTCATTCATCCATCCTTTATTCATTCATCCATTTAGTCATTCATTCATTTATTCATTCATTTATTCAATTCTTCACTTGCTCACTCTAAATCTACTTTATAATTAAGTTTTTGTGACATCTATATATAGGTGTCAGGTCTATTCAAAGGCATGGCTCCGCCGTTAACTGCCATAGCTTTACAGAATGGCATTCTCTTCAGTATCTATGGTAACACTTTGAAATTATTTGATGTCCAACCTAATGGTTCCTATACACCGGGTCAAGTTGCACTTGCTGGGTCTGCGGCAGGGCTTGTACAATGCTTGATAATTTGTCCTTTGGATCTTATTAAGATTAAACTACAATTACAGACGGAGGGTAAGTTTTGTTTTGAGTTGTATTTAGTTTTGGAAGCTGAATAAATCGTTTTTATTGTATATATTGATTAATTGATTGATTGGCTTGTTGGTTGGTTAGTTTGTTGGATGGTTCATTGATTGATTTGTTGGTTGATTTATTTATTTGTATGCATGGTTGGTTGTTTTTTGTATGGTTGGTTGATTGGTCAGTTGATTTATTTTTATTTTTTTACAAATAAATCAACCGACCAATCAACCAACCATACAAAAAACATTGATTGATTAATTAGCTGGTTTAATGTTTAGTAATTGTTTTTTTTTTTGTATGGTTGGTTGGTTTTTGCTTTAATTGATTTGTTGGTTGGTTGGTACTTTGGTTGCTATTGGTAGGGGTTTATCTTTTTATTTGTTGTTTTGATTATTTGTTAATTGATTGATTGCTTTCTTGCTTGTTTACCGGATTGATTGATTATTTAATTGACAGACAGACAGGCAGACAGATTCTAACTTTGTCCTTTTTAATTCTCAGCCAAACTAAAACATTCATTCTACAATGGACCAATTGACTGTATCAAAAAGATTTACAAAGCCCGAGGAATGCCTGGCTACTTTCAAGGTTTTACCGTCACAATACTTCGAGATGTGCCAGGATTCGGCATTTACTTTGGGGTCTATGAGCTCTTTTCCTATTGGCTGTCAAAAATTATAGACCATAATAGTGCCCTAATACCCTTGACGTCAGGAGGCATGGCTGGAGTAGTTTCATGGATGTCAACATTTCCCTTTGACGTCATGAAGTCTCGTCTCCAATCCGATGGTAACCGCGGCAATTTTAAATACTCAGGAATTGTTGACTGTATGATCAAGAGCTACCGTGCTGAAGGAGTGGGTGTGTTTAAACGTGGTCTGTTACCGACTGTTTTGAGGGCGTTTCCTAGCAACGCAGCAATTTTTTATGTTTATAACTTTTGTCTAAAAGTGCTGCATAAAAAGGACTTATCAACATTATCAGAGCAGGTCACCTAAACTTTCATTTTATTCTTTTTGAAAAAAATCATTTATAAATTCATATGTTTTAAAAAAAGTTAAAATCAATTGTTTTAAAGATTTTTTTAAATATATTTTACAATAAACATAAATTAATATAATAAGTGCAATATAGTTTATTTTACAAAATTGTAACAAAATTAAAAGAAGAATATATATCAAATTGTGAGTAATATGTGGAATTTTAAAGTGTGTGTGTGGGGGGAAGGGGAGGGGGGGGGGGAGTATTTACTCAACCTAAAACGTTGACCCTATTCAAGACATGCTAGAGTATAAAAACAAATAGATCCTTTTTTAGTAGCAGCTTCAATTGTGTGTCGCTTTGTTGCAAACGTCTTTTTTTAAACCAGTTCCCTATCTAATACACACAAAAATATGAAACCCAAAATCTTTTAAGACAGCAAGACCAAAATCCATACCCTATCCAGCGCCACATCCGTATAGCAGGTATATAGGAGTACCCCTTCTCCCCCCCCCCCCCCCCCCCCACGTGGGGTATGTAAAACGTAAATTTGTATCGTATATATCGTCTATTGTTTTTTACTCGGTATTTTCTAAGATGTCTACCATTTTTCCGCTTCCCTCAAATTTTTATTATACACACACTTTGTTTATTTATATATTTTATTCTCATATATTTTGTAAGTATTCTATATTTATTGTAAAGTGCGTTGAGTTTTTTGAAATGCGTTTTTTAAGAAATAAAGTATTATTATTATTATTATTATTATTATTATTATATTATTATTATTGTCATTGTTGTTATTGTTATTAGATAATTACGTCACATTCTCGTAGACAGACCCAAGTTGATCTGCGATCAATTTCTGCGATCTGTACGGTCATTGTCGTACCCAGACCCTACTCTACGAATCGGAGATAGAGTAAGGTTTGAGTACGATATTGAGGAAAGGAAATCACAAAATGTCTCGATGACCTCAGTCGTTTCAGCGAAAAGAAATCCCTGGTTGACAGACTGTCTGACCATTGCCATGTACGGCGGAAGTTCGGCACAAAATGTGCTTTCGCATGAGAGATGCGGAAGTAAAGGAGAGTTTGTTGTTTTAATTGGCGTTTTTTGCTGAGGGGGGGGGGGGGACTCCCTTAGAAAATGGATAGATGTGCTCGACGGACCTTTTAGGGTCGAAAATAAGACCCTCGAGTACCTTTTAGGGTCTCGAACTAGCACCGTACCTTTTAGGGTCAGTTTTTGAACTTAAGATTATACATATGGAAAATTTTTTAATGTGGTCGTACCTTTTAGGGTCGGAAATCAGTATCTGAGTTAATTTATGCGTACCTTTTAGGGTGATTTTCAAAACCGTCCGTCGAGCACCCCTATCCATTTTCTAAGGGAGTCCCCTCCCGGGTTAAAACTGTCGTGTACCGGCTGTCCCTCGTCCCACCCCTCCTTTCCTAAGTGTCGTACAGTTTTTTATTAACCCTTTAATATACACCTACTTCAATAATCGTTGTCGCATTCCTGAAGGGTATTTTGGTTGTACGTGTTTGTGTTATATGACAATAACAAGTTGTTACAGTGGTAGATGATGAAAAAATATTTCTTGAAAAAACGTCTCATAAATCTCAAATTATGTTGATATAACCGACATCCTTAGCAGGCTTCAGAGTGTGGACTGTAGTTTTGATTACGAATACACGTATATAAGTGTAGGTGTACTCATGTATTTATTTATGCCTATTTACATCATACTTTCTTCCCCTGTAATGTAATGTAATGTAAGTATCTGTATTATCTATTTATGTATTTATATATAAAATTTCTTGGAAATTGTTCAATAAAAATAAATATAAAAAAACAACTCCTCTTCTTCATCATCAATGTCAGTCAATATCATCATCATTATTCTACATCATACTTCATCGTTTTTATCATCTTCAACATTATCGCCATCATTATCATCGTCATCACTATATTATAAGAAATATCATCATCACCATTAACATCATCATCATCGTCTTTATCATCAGCATCATTATCCGGTATCAGTATCAACCAGTTCTCATTACCATGCATCATGATCATCAATCACCATCAGCATTTCCTGGCCATAATTGTCGCTAAGGATCATGGTCGCCAGTGGGGGACAGATTCATAACAACAATACAAGAATACACGATAAAATTACATTTATAGAAGGATATAGGAAAGAAATGACAACAAAATGCCATATATATGAAAGTATAAACATTGACACACAACATACATAAAAATTAGATAATTTGAAGCTCAATTTTCAAAGAGAAAGAAGATTTAGTTGAAATTACCATTGTTTTCGGCGATTCTATCCCCCACTAAAACACATCGTGATGTCATAATGAAATAGGGCAATTGATCATCACTACCCTCAACAACGCCACCATTATCCCTCTGTTAATGATAATCATCATCATTGATTGCAATCACCACCACAATCATAATAATCCTGATCATCGCCAACACATCATCATACAACGACCTACCACCACTGCTAGTTTCATCATTATCATCATCACCATCATTATCATCATATTTCCTTTGTTTTTCTATGACGAATTTCTAAATCCTAAATGCCCCTTACATCAATTGCTAATTATTTTTTACCATTACATCATCAAATTCTTTAACAACTCATTCGTTTCCCAAGAAACATTCGACGTCCGATTTATTCATCGTTTCACTTTCCCTCGCTATACCCTCCAGAGGAGAACTTTTGTCACTCCAACCAACCAATGAGATCAGTGTAAATATATTACGTCACTTCCGGTAGCTCTCTATTTTTATCTGGCTCTAGCTTATAAAACCGAACAAAAGGAAATGTGGCCTTAAAACGTTTCCTCACTTGTATCGCCTAAAAACTCCAAACAATTATAATGACATGGAATCTAGAAACGACAAACAACCTTTGGTAATAGCTAAAGAAAAGTCCCACATAAAATGCGTGATTGTTGGCGACGGAGGAGTTGGAAAAACTTCACTACTCGTCAGCTACCTGACTGACGGTTTTCCAAATGATTACATACCCACGACTTTCGATAATTATCAAGGTAAAAACTGCAATACTTAAAGGAAGCTTCAATGTAACTTGTATTTATAAATTCCACCTGTTTTTAGTTTCTGTAGAAGTTGACAAGCGCGTTTGCATCGTGGAGTTCTGTGACACGGCGGGCCAGGTATCTAAATTCAACGTGTTCGGACCTACACGATATAGATGATAACTTTAATCTCTGTTTTCCTGTGTTTTCTACACGTAAAATTACCTTAAATAATCATATTCAAGACTAATACTTGTCCTTCATTTCTTTTTAAACGATTTCAGAGTATTTAGAAGCTAATAAAATCATTATCCTTAGAATGTTTATTTTGCGAATTTAGTTTTCTGAACGACGAGTGACCTTACGACACACTCGTCCGCCGACAAAGGAAATACTGCTTCCTTTGCGCTTTTGATGGACTACTTTTACGTAAACCATTGACAACTTAATTTCCTCTGTGAAAAAATTAATTTTAAACTTCTGAATTCTCGCTTTGAAATTATCTTGATCTTTTTTGAATTGATAGCCTAAAACCTGCCTAAAACCTATCAGTATGAAGACGGTAAATCGGTGGTAAATTTCTTTTTTGAAATTCACGTACTAGTCAAGGAGCATGTGTACTTCCGTGGGACTTTCATGAAGAAAGTTGACAACCTATCTAGATATGTTCAGAGACACCCAAGGAACAAGAAAAAAATTGTTGACAATCTGTCAACTCGCTATTATCGATTTTATGGGAGTTTAAAAATACACCCAGCATGAAAACGAGGCTGGGATGTTATTGCCCCTCAAAAATATGTTATGAATGAGTAGTCATCATGACACTGACAGGCATCAACATATAGCTTCCAACCAACAGTTTTATATTGTTGTTGCTTTAGTCACGTGACCAGAAAGAGGTTGCATGAAAACGAGGCTGGGTATTTTAAATGCTTTTATTTGCTATATTTCTGTGCTTTATTTAAAGTTAATTTGTACTAAATGTTTATCAAAATACTTTAAAAACTGTTTAGAAGTGTTGGCAATCAATATCATGTCATCAACAGCATCAAATCGAGGCTAGTGAGGTAACTCAATTAAGTATTATGCTAATTAATGTTTTTTGAAAGGAATTTCATTTAGATACCTTAGAACAACAAAATATGATTTTTTGATAAGTCTTCTCCACTATTAATAATCTGTGTTTTATAACACCATTTAGAGTTCTATCTACTTTGTCTGATGCTGGAGACAGTTGTATCAGTACTGGTTACATATCAAAATGCAGCCCACGTAGCCAGCTTTGTAGTGGGTCCTTTCCTATGGCTTCAAGAGAAACAGGTTGTTTGAGTGAAAGAATTGTGGTTAGGCCTGATTGTTGATCTGTTGAAGTGGATTTTTATCACTGATGACCAAAAAAATATTTGAAATAATTAATGTGAAAGTGTAATGGTATAATAGTGTAATGCAGTCAATTCTTCATAGTGATGGATGGTTCCAAACTTGGTAAATACAACTATAAAGATGTTTCTGACCTATTTATATATACTGGTATCTCTAAATATATTTTGTTCTCTACGGTATGTGTTTTATTCTCTAATTATTCAATTAAATCAATAAGTCAATCACAGACTTGGACTTTACTGACGATATTGCGCTGCTATCCAACAATGTTGAACAGACAGAGAGACTGCTGGCCAGTGTAGAGAACGAGTGCAATCAAATCGGACTATTTTAATGACAAGAAGACCAAGGTGATGTTTTGCAGCGTGACACTCTTCAAGTGATGGAACGGCAATTGATAATGATGATGATTTCAATTATCTAAGGCTAGTGGATTAACTCAAACGATAAGGACATCACAGTGCGCAAAGCTCCTGTCTGGAAGGCACTGAACGATATGAACAATTAAGGTCTGGAAATCTATAATATCTCTTTAGTTAAAGCGTAGGCTATTTGTGGCTACCGTTGAGTGTGTCCTCCTCTATGGGTGTGAAAGCTGATCACTGACTTCATCCTTACTGGGAAGATCCCTTGATGGCTTCTACACTCGAATGCTGCGTGCTGTGCATAATATCAGGTGGCATAGCTATACATAGCAAATGAAGACCTATCCTGGATATGGAACCCTCCCTATAATCTCGGACCAGGTTGCCTGGCAGAGACTTGGTCTTTCAGGTCACTGTTACAGGCACAAGAACTTGCCTGCTTGGGAGTTTGAAAACTGGGAGCCCTCCTACAGACACAGAACCATCCTGGTCACACTGTGATAGTCAGCATTTATCAACACTCTCAAGCGAGACGTGGGTGCTCCAAGCACCACTGAGCCAGCCACAGACATGGCTGATCCCCAGGATTGGAGTTCCAGGAAAATGATTCAATTAATTCCATCATTAGCACTGCATATGTAGTTCCATAACCATAACAAACTACGTCATTGTACGGCCACCTATAGCAATGCAATGTGCTGCTTATATAGTGCTTTATTCACGCGAATCCCCATGTGCTTATTAAAATAAGCCAACATAAACATAATCAATGGCCCTAAGCCCATATCTGTCCTTTTTGGCTGTCAAGTACCGTAAAATGAAATCCAATTTGTAATAAGTTCATCACAGTCCTATTTCTAGAGAAATTGTGGAAAAGACTAATTACAGTTTGTTTTGGTCTAAATCAAGCCATATTTCTCCAGGGAAAAATGATGTTATTACTATACAGTTAGAATCCAGCCTACCAGCCAGCCTCTCTCTTATAAGATATAATAATAATATAATAATCTTCTAGCAAATATAATACATGCAGCTATCTTGGTTAACGTTTTAATTATTATATACAGCCTGTACCTATCTTCCTGGTAAAAACAATCACTTGTAATCTAAATACGAAAGAGGTGCTTATTAAAACAAGGTACTTAATTATTAAAATAAGGTATATGTCTGTCTATGACAGCTATGGATCTAGCATGTTTCAATTCGCTTATAAATTGAATCATATTTTGTTGTTTTTGCTAAATGTGGAAAGTTATTTTTAAACGATATCCCTTTCAAAATCATATATTAACAATATTTAATTGAGTTACCTCACTAGCCTCGATTTGATGCTGCTGATGAAGTGATATTGATTGCCAACACTTCTAAACAGTGTTTAAAGTAGTTTGATAAACATTTAGTACAAACTAACTTTAAATAAAGCACAGAAATATAGCAAATAAAAGCATTTGAAATGCCCAGCCTCGTTTTCATGCAACCACTTTCTAGTCACGTGACTAAAGCAACAACAATATAAAACTGTTGGTTGGAAGCTATATGTTGATGCCTGTCAGTGTCATGATGACTGCTCATTCATAACATGTTTTTGGGGGACAATAACATCCCAGCCTCGTTTTCATGCTGGGTATATTTTTAAACTCCCATAAAATCGATACTAGCGAGTTGACAGATTGTCAACAATTTTTTTCTTGTTCCTTGGGTGTCTCTGAACATATCTAGATAGGTTGTCAACTTTCTTCATGAATGTCCCACGGGAGCTATTTTTTGGACATTTGCTCCTTGACTATACATGCTTAATATATCACACACGCACATAAATTTTTTGGACATTGATCTTCAATAGTTTAATAATAATATATATATAAATAAATAAAATAACATCTTATGCCAAACTTTAATAGATATTTAGGTTAATAATAAACTAGATTATTTTGAAAAAAAAATTTTTATAACAACATAACAATTTTGACTAAAATTGAACAACGAATTTTGACTAAAAAAAAAACTCCGAAATATTAAATACAAATATTGTGACTAAAATTAGATAAAAATTTGGACTCAAAACTCTCAAAGTCGCAAAGACTTTAAAATCATTTGTTTATCCAAAAAGCTTAGTTAAAAGCAATGCTATTTTTTTTAGTTTTACTTCAAAAATCTGAAAAAAACATTAGAATACTGTTTTTTCTTATCTTGTGCGTTTTTAATCAAATGCTTTCTTTTTATATTTCACAGGAAGACTTCGACTCCTTCAGACCGCTCTGTTATCCTAGCACTGACGTTTTCATTGTCTGTTTTTCGGTCGTTTCTCAGACATCTTTTTCAAACGTTTGTTCCAAATGGATTCCCGAAATACGAGAGTTTAACCCCAAAGCTCCTATAATTCTTGTGGGCACTCATTCCGATTTAAAAAACTGTGTTAAAGTGCTGTTGGACTTATCAGAGAAGAACGAAAGCCCTATTTCAGTGAAAAAAGCCCAAGGTCTTGTAAAAAAAACTCGTTGCGTATGCTACGTTGAAACTTCTTCAGTTACTCAACAGAATTTGAAAACTGCTTTCGATGAGGCGATTTCTTCTGGGATTTTGCCGCCAAAAAACTCCAGAACTTTGGATTTACGTGGCTGTGTGTGTGGTGTCATGTAAAACATCGTGTACGTGTTTCCTGAGTACGAAGATAATATCACCCTATCGCTGAATATGTCAAACAGAATATGCCGCAAATTAAAGTTATCATATACGTCGTACGGTACTGCTTTTCAAGATATAGATTTTTTACATGTAATATCACAAAGAAATAAAGAAATTAAAACAAGTAATTTATAGGAAAAGAAAAAGCCTTCAAATATTACACTGTGAAATTATTTAGCAACTTTTGTCGTATTTTAGAGAGACAATTTGCCAAAAAATTGCACTTTATTTTGGCAGTGCCTTTGACCTTTGAATTGAAGACTTATCGTCTTGCACTTACCGGCATGCTTTGCGTTGTTTACTTCAATTTGAGTCTTATGATTCATTCGCAGTCGGATTATTCCGACAAAAAAATGCTAAACGATTTAGTAGAGCGTAAATGTCCACTCGCATCTTAAAAAAATATCAAAATGTCTGATTTGTGATTTTCATGATTCGTTCAGTCTTTCGCGCGATGCATGCTGGTAAGCGACAATGGTTCTTTAATAAAACCAACAAATGTCGGCCAATCTCAAGCAGAGCCAGTTTCTATAAAACGTGCCGTAGTAGAGTGCATTTAGTCAAACCGTTGACGTCACCTAAATTAGATAAGTAAATTACTATTTTAGTTGACGTCAAATTAATTCGAAATCACGTGACAACATGCAGTTTGTTATTTCCGGGGGGAACGGCAAGATTGTATGCCTTGGTTTTGTTGTACATATTTGTTGATCGTTATTAAAGAGGGTTCTGAAGGGGGGGGCGAATCCCATTTCCCAGTTTATATTTTGACCAAATCCCAGTCAAAAAGTACATAATCCCATCAGTTTTGAATCACATTCCCATTTTCTATTGTTCTTTTATTTGTAAATACCAGTCCCAGTGCATCCAATCCCATTTTCCCATTCAAAAATGAGGCCAATCCCAGCTTCCATTTTACCCCTTCCAGACCCTCATTAAAGGAACCCCCCTTATTTCTTTGACGGTTAGTTTGGCGAGCTTTTACTGATTTTAGATGACGTCATCTAAATATCTAACTAAATTTATCTAACTATTCAACGGTTTGACTAAATGCACTCTAATTTATACTGGATCAGTCTTGTTTCAATTGTATTTATTGCAATTTCTACATAGATGCAAATATCTGCTTTTAAAAGAGAATAAATTCATTGATTAGTATATACATATATGATATTTTTTTATATTTTTAGGTTAATATATATATATTGAGTATGAATAAAACGAATATAACGTATTGAAATAAAAAAAAACATTCTAAAAAATGATTGCACTTTAATTTTACTCCGCTAACAAGTTATCTAGTGCTTTCTTTCATAACGTAAATATACACCCTGGTTAGCTCGGGGGAATTCACCGGAGACTTATGAGAGTTGTAGGTTTCAATAAAATCAGCGATTTGTATCTTGTAGGAAATAAAAATTCAAATTAGAATTTCAACAATTCTTCATATATTTCATCGTATCAAAAAGTAAAGTCCCATCACTTTTCGTATACGCTCTTTTACTAACGGTTATCCTTTTAGGGGTGGTTTTGAAATTTTCCGACGAGCATACCCAATACTACATACTCCTGAGAACCCCATTGACCCCCTCCCTCTCTGGAGGGGGACATTGGGGTTTGCGGTATTGCAGTATTGGCCATTTTTTAATGCGATATTACGGCAAAATAATTTTTTTTGCAGGATTTAGGATACCTGCGTTATGCGATATTTATCCTTTTTTAAGAGGTATTTCGGTGAAAAAAGCAAAATCTAGTAGCTAGTGGTAATGCGGGATTTAGAATTCCTGCGGTATGCGATATTATTAAACGGTTTTTTTTGTATTTTTTTTGGTACGTATGGATGGTGAAAAAACCGAAAACATTTAATAACTTTGATTTTAATTAAATGTTGTGCGGTATGCGGTATTTGCGATATTTTTTGCGGTAATGCGGGATTTTTAAAGAATTTTTGCGGGATTTAAACCCCCGTGCCCCCATCTCTCCGCGCTATATGGTCGCTCTATCAGACCTAAAACAATTAACCAGAAACAAAGATCAAAACAAGCAAACATGATATGTGGCCGATCATATCAATTATCCGGGAGATACCTCTCGGCTTAGACATTTAAGTCATTTTTTCTACTGAAAATTAAAATCCATGGATGTAATGGTTGGGCTCCCTGTGGGAGAGATACCAAATTGCTTGGGATACCTGTGCTTTTGACGTAATATTGCCAAAAATAAACCAGCTCAGTGAGCACATATCCAGCTGTCCGGTGAGCGCGCGAACTGACCAATCACAGCGCGTTTTGAATTTCAGTCGAGCGGCCCTCGTTCTCAGTCCTCTCTCAAGATAAATACTCGCGGTTCGACGAAGTTCGGTCGAATTTTCTAACGGATTAATAATAGAAAATGCCTTTAAAACACACTGGAATAGCTATATAAATTATCTACATGGGATATTTAGCCGTCTATTTACCTGGATTCATATTTTGACAACGATTATGAAGAGAGACGATTGAGTTTATAGCAGTGTTTGATGATTCTGGCTTTCACGAATGAGACGGTTTGCACTTCGAGTTTGGTGTTTTATTCTTCTTTGCCCGTCTGTCTTTGACTTAAAAGTGTTTGAAATTTCGTAAACAACCCTCTAAAGAAGTTAATGGATGCCTCCAAGTCGTTCTGCCCATCTATTAGAGTTGAAACTGCTATCTGTGCTGCTCGGACGAGTGTCGGATCTTGGATCAATGGAAAGGATTCGTGCAGGTTTTCTTGTTGTGGAACACTATCGTATTGCAGCTTGATTCCGCCTTGAAGTGCACTTTGGAGACATGGATGCAGTGACAGTAAGGACTGAAAATCATGATTTCTTGGACTAACAGAGATTGGTTTGGCGACGATATTCACCCGCCATTGTCCTTGGGAAGCTAAGGATCGATCGAGCAGAGGTGAGTCATCAAGTAAGCTTATAGTTTTCCAGATTTTCCCATCTTTAACTTGTAAGGTCGGAGGTTTGAACACATCGAGGGTTATCTTGTCTGTACTCAGTTCACATCCCATGACAGAACGTAGTTGCATGGTTAGTTTCTCCATTGTGCATTCACCAAGGCTTTGATGCTCGATTAAGAGTTGGTCGCTTGTAGATTTCACACGAAGAATGTCATGTGTAACGCGCTCGTCTTGTCTTGTCCATCTGATGACATCCACAAATTTTTCTTCTACTTTGGTTCCTAGTTTAATGCTTGATAGGTGAACAGTTCCTTTAGTGTTTGAATAGATATTTTCATTGCGATATTGAGTAGCACTTTCGTCTGTAATCTTCCTCGTAGAATCAACACAGCTGGTCTGATTTGCCGAGTATAATAGAGTTTCCTTCAGAGGCTCTAGGTCTTCGTAGTTTTCTTGCACTTTGGGCTTTATCTTGAGTTTTTCAATTTGCTCTTCAGTAGCCTATATAAAAACAAACATGTTTTAAAGTACTTCAAAGGGGAACAAACGATTGAAGCTATTTATATATACTGTCATACTGACCTGTTCCAGTATTTCGTAATGTGTCTTATCATCATCATGGTCAACTTTTCCCACTTCTTGAAAAGGTACATGCTGTTTTACAACAAAATTAAAAACATATTTTTTTTTTCAAAAGAAGTTTTAATAAATACAGGATAGATAAGAGCTTGGACATAATATTATAAAATAGGCTAGCAAAGCAATGCAAATCTTATTCATTTTCACATACCTCTTGTTTTCTACAGTGACTTGGTTGATCTTCTACCATTTGCTTCTTATTTGCTTTGTGAGATGATGATGTTCTCTCGTTGTCTTCATGCGTTGAAATTCTAATCCACTCATTACAGAACTGCTGCTCAATTACTCTTTTCTGATATTCTACTTTTCCAGACTCTCCCGTTTTACCTCCACTATAAATATAATTGCCCTGTTTGCCCTCCTTGTGCTTCGTCTCCATGAGACCATCACTAAAATTTCTTAGTGATAATGGCAGTCCAACCAGCTTTCCATCATGCAGAGCTTTGTCAATGTAGAAACCCATGTAAGCAACCAGATGTTTTATAGTAGCAGTGACAGACAGAGTTCCAAATATGAGAATGAAATTAAAACCTAGTAGAGTGCGTGCATTCACATCATAAGTTGAGCGAGTGGTTGTCAATGGAGTGTAAAGAACTGTGTGGAACAGGCTATGTAGGTTTGAGCAGAAATCAGAAAGTACATCAAGTTTGATGCCTCTAAATCCAGCATTAGCAAGTAGTTCTGGAGCTTGCTTATAGAATGCTAACACACCAACTTGATCAAATTTCACATCCCATGTTTCAGTAACCTTTCTGGCTACTTTTTGCACTTCTTTAAACCATTTATTCTTTGCACCAATGCTTTCTGCTATTACACCTATTCGTCTAGCTATAGTCTCTGTTGCTCTTAAGCACTTGTGCATAGTTCCCGGGTAAAAATCCTTCAAATCAATCTCAGTAGCATTCTTTCTCCCTTTGTATCCATAGTGTAACTTTGCAAATTCTCTTCTGTTGTTGATATTCGGTTTCTTGTCACCTAGCCATTTGCTGAACTCATTTGACATTTCTTCTGCTTTCTCAACAGTTCTTGTGGGTTCTGGACAAACAGTCCTCATATCTCCAAGCTGGGTCTTGTGTTCAGGAGCCTCTGTAATGGGATACATGGCAGCCTGTGATGATAGACCAGTACTGGTACACCTGCTTGCCTCATCAGCAAGACCACGCACAAGAACTTGAATTTTCTTGTTTGACACTGGATGGACTATTTCTTTCAATTCCTTGAGCTGGCTGAAGACCAAACTACCAAATGTGCTTACATGGAAATAATCATCAGGTCCAAGCCATTGGCATATGGTTATTATGGTAGACATCAAATTGTTGGGCTCTACAATTTTTATTCTAATTGATGTTTCCCCAGAAAAGAATTTGCTCCAGAGCATCCATGGAAATGCATCAGTATAGGCATAAACTAAAAGTTTGTTGGCATTGGAATAGCATTGTTTGTTCCTTTATGAGACAGGAACCAGGTTAAGGCTTTGGAGACATTTATATACCCTGCCACCTTTCCATCCTTTTCAAAAAATTTTAAATCAAGACTTTCTTTTAGATTTTCTTTTGATTTTTTCTGTTCATTGACCATCTCGTCTCTTGGTACAAAAATATTTACTCCCAATACTTTTTCAATACTGTTGCCAATGTGATAACGTAGGGTATGTGCATATGACTGCTGGCCTATTTCATAGTTATTTACTAGCTCTGTAGAAAACCTTTGAAAACTGTTTTTGTTTTTGTTGTAAACTGCAGGCATTAATACTTGTTTAAAGTAAAGTTGACCTTCTGGAGAATCTGTTATGAAGTTTGTCAATTCTTGACTGCTTAATGTTTGTATAATGTCCAAATCTTTTTGAGGAACATTTATATCATCCATGAACTTTGTAACTCGTTTAGTAATTGTCTCAATCCAGGTTTTCTCTTTTGATGGTGCGGTGTTGACAGATGTTTGTAATTGTATGTGCTTGGCTACATCAGGATGAAACATTTTAATATTTGTGATCAGATTTTCCATCTCTAGCCATAGTCTGGTCGAATTTATTTCATTATTACTTGGTTGTCTGCTCTTTTCTTTAGCAAATTGAAAGACACTGACATGTTTAGCCACCAAAGGAAGAGCATGAGTTAGTTCATCACTAGTCAGGGCTTTGAAAAGTTCCTTAACTCTGCTTTGCCGGTTGATGGCTGGGACATTTAGGAAGTTTACTACTGCTTGTTTTGATGGTTTTATCTAAATAAAGAGATATTATTGATATAAATTTGTGTTGCAATTTGAATCTTCTTCTTTGTTTTTTGTTTTGTTTTTTTTTGTTTTTGTTTTTTTTATACTTTTGTTTGCACTTGCTTGTTATGAATGAAAAATTGTCTTTTTAATTTTCAAAAATTTCATTTTGTTTTGTGTTTGCATTTACCTAAATCAATCATGTCAGTCTTAAAAACACAATAATTATGAGAAAAGAAAATTTTGTGTAAAATAGCAGCAAGTATATTTCCTGACAAGTGGGAAAAAATATTTTCATATGAATGTTACCATACCTCTTGCTTTTGTGGTCGATGATCAGGAAATTTTTCATAGTGTTTTCGCAAACTACGGTCATTAATATATTCAGCTGGGCAATTGCAGCACTTAAATACTTTAGGCATTGCAACATTACTTTATAATTGAACTACCTGGCTATTAGAATGGATAAATTGTACAATTTTCTCAAGAAAACACTAAATTAAAACAGAAGTCACCTGCAGTAGTCGAAGTAAGTTTATATTAATATTGACGCGGGCGCGTACGCGCAACGATTTATTCCTTTGTAATTAAGCGGTAAGCTAAACACATTGTTAATTCGCAATTTTCTCGCTGAATAACTCACCTAAGCCACAAAAAGCGTTTTGAAGTACTTTGTCATGCTTTTTGGAATATTTTCTCGCCACATTGCAAGCAAAATCAAATGTAAACAAAGTCTATTTTTACGAGTGAACAACGACGACAAGTCACGATCGTTTGAGTCAAATTTTTATTTATATTTCTCCATGTTTCTTTCTTTTACAATCACCAACAATTCTTGTGTATTAATAAATTGACTTAGATGAGGTTTTTGAGGCACAAAAATGGGAAATTTTGCCACATTTTACCAAATAAGTCAAATTTTCAAGATGGCGGACAAAAAATTCACATGATGAACCGCGCGGTCTGAAATTTAGGGACTGGATCGAGGGCCGCTCCATTTCTAACAACAATCCTTTTCGCGCGAGGTCTTTCGGACAGCTGGATAGCTTGTATAGAATGCGGAACATTTTAGGTAAAGAAGTGCAGTATTTTGCAGAGATCTAAGGAGAGGCAAGATGCAATACGGTTTTATCAACAAGAATGGACGTTCTGAAGTCCCTTTGGAGAAGATACAAATTCGTAGCTTCGTCAAGGGCTTCACAGCTGAAGTTTCAGCGACTATGGAGTACAAAAACAACACTGATAACCCCATAGAAGCGATGTACGTGTTTCCACTCGACGAAGAAGCGGTTGTATGTGGCTTTCAAGCGACTATAGACGGACGTACGATTGTGGCTGAGATTCAGGAAAAGCAAGAAGCACGAGATACCTATGATGACGCTATTAGTAGTGGACAAAGTGCTTTTCTACTGGAAGAAAGCGACGAAAGCTCCGACATCTTTCAAATTAACGTCGGTAACCTGCCACCCCAGCAGTCAGCTACTGTGGAACTGAAGTTTGTGACTACACTGAAGGTGGAGAAAGAAGGAAAGGTAGTTTTTGTACTCCCAACAGTTCTTAATCCGAGATACACTCCCAGTGATTCCAAGGCCAGTGTTAGTACCACTATGTCTAGCCTCGCTTCAGTGAGCAGCAAGTATTCATTTGACTTTGAAATGAATGTACAGTGTGCATCAGCCATACAAGAAATAACATCTCCTTGTAATCAGCTCTGTGTAGATATTAAACAGGACAGCAAGCAAGAGGCAACTGTACGACTAGAGGATTACAAGTTTGATGCTGATGTCCAAGTACATGTATTATGCAGCCAACCTTATGAACCTCATGCCATCATCGAAGGAGGGGCTGTGTCCAATGATGAATTCCTGTCTAAATCAGTCGTCATGGTGAACCTTTTCCCGGAGTTTGACAGTTCTGCCAATCTAGAACAAGGAGAATTCATATTTGTAGTTGATCGCAGTGGAAGCATGAGTGGGTCAAATATCAAAAGTGCCAGAGAAACCTTGCTTCTCTTTCTGAAGAGTTTACCAGAAAACTGTTACTTCAACATAGTTGGGTTTGGTAGTACGTTTGAAAAGCTATTCAAGAAAAGTGAGCGCTACAATGACAGTAGCTTGAATCGAGCTTGTTCTCATGGCAACACAATGGAGGCAGATTTGGGGGGGACTGAAATCCTACGTCCCTTAGAAGACATCTTTTCACTGCCTCTAATCAAAGGTTATCCCAGGCAGATTTTTGTACTGACTGATGGAGATGTTGGAAATACTAAACAAGTTATTGATCTTGTCAAATCAAATGCTACAAAAGCAAGGTAAATATCCAGGGGGTGGGGGAAGGGTGAATCCCATACAAAACGGAATAGGGATGACCTCTAAAAGGGACCTGAGTCCTCTACTAGTGTTTCGTTATGGCAGCAATCAAAATTTATACCCCAATAAATCCCTTTTGGTAGTGTAGTTTTTTCATTTATGAACACACTAAATAAGGATATATTAGCAAGAACAAGCACACAAATCTCAACCCCTAACTTGAAACTAATTGTGATACCTTAGTTTTGAGATATTAACAGCCACCCACCTTGAAACTGTTCTTGATTTGACACTGATATTTTTTAACTTGAACTGTTTTGTAAATTGGGCTACCTGTATAATGTATGATGCAAGGAATTTAAATTGGGCTACCTGTGTAATATATGATGTTGTAGAAAGAGGTTTAGCTCAATAAAGCCTTTACAAGTGGCCTTTCCTCAAGTTTATTTCATTACATAACTTTTATTGTGAACTAGTATATTTTTCTAATATTCTTTTATGTTTGTGCATATAGGTGTTTTGCTTTTGGTATTGGTTCTGGAGCATCAACTGCACTTGTCAAAGGAGTTGCCAGGGCAGGAAAGGGAACAGCTGAGTTTGTAGCTTCTAGTGACAAGTTACATGCAAAGGTAGGTTAGCCATCTCCATATAATAATTGTTAGACAGGCTGCTATTTAGAACAGCTGATTTTGTAGCTTCTAGAGACAAGTTACATGCAAAGGTAGGTTAGCCCTCTCCATTTAATAATAATTATTAAACAGGCTGTTATTTAGAGCAGCTGAGTTTCTAGCTTCTAGTGACAAGTTACATGCAAAGGTAGGTTAGCCCTCTCCCAATAATGATAATTGTTGACAGGCTGCTATTTAGAACAGCTGATTTTGTAGCTTCTAGAGACAAGTTACATGCAAAGGTAGGTTAGCCCTCTCCATTTAATAATAATTATTAAACAGGCTGTTATTTAGAGCAGCTGAGTTTCTAGCTTCTAGTGACAAGTTACATGCAAAGGTAGGTTAGCCCTCTCCCAATAATGATAATTGTTGACAGGCTGCTATTTAGAACAGCTGATTTTGTAGCTTCTATAGTGACTAGTTACATGCAAAGGTAGGTTAACCCTCTCCCTATAATAATTGTGAGACAGGCTGCTATTTCCAAAAACATTGAATGCTGAGTACTGCTGCATTCAAAGACTCAATGGCATTGGTGCATCTCATGAACTTGAAATAAAAAGTAGATATACAGCAATCTACACCCTCTAAATAACTGGTATATTGTTTTGGAAGGAATAGGTGGGTGGGTGGGTGATTTTGAAAATAAATTTCCTGCACGGCAAATTGCCACTCAAATCTTTGCATTTCTATCAAATAAATTCTGTGCACATGCCAGCTTGCTAAAAAAAATTGTGCATGGACCAAATCACCCCCCCCCCCCCCCCCTCAAAAGTTAAATGGTCGGCCCCTTATTTATTTTACTTTAAACAATATTACATGACCCAAAATGCATTTTGGGTTTGGAATGTATTATTCATTATGCATGCAGTATTCAAGGTTTTTGAAAATAGCTGTATCCAGTATAGTGTGAATTGTTTTTAGTCAGATCATGTCTTCACATATATCTATAAATGTATTTGTTAATTTATTTCTTATTTATTGTTAATTAATTATATTCATAAATAAATAGAGAATAATACATGGGCGTGCCGAGATATGGGGTTTATCGATCTTTGAGTCTTCAAATTCGATATCTCATCATTAAGATATCTAATTTGAATGCTCGAGATCATCCATGCATGTATTATTTTTATACAAAAAATTATATTTTTACATGTGAAATTATCATATTTTTACAAGTGTTCAAATACACTATTTCTCAGTGGCAGAATTAAATCCCTGTAAACCACTGTTTTTTTATTCTAATTGTTTAATAATACATTAATGATAAAATATTGAACAATACTAATTGTTTTCCAGGTCATAAAAGTTCTCAAGAATGCCCTCCAACCTTCACTT
Source organism: Metridium senile (assembly GCA_949775045.1). Lineage (NCBI taxonomy): Eukaryota > Metazoa > Cnidaria > Anthozoa > Actiniaria > Metridiidae > Metridium > Metridium senile. The sequence goes on from OX459098.1 coordinate 1,822,005, forward strand.
CTTGACTGTGAGGTAACCTGGGACTTACCACAAGGATGCAGTGTTGACACTGTCCCACAAGTCCCTCCACCAATTTTCAGTGGTAACAGTCTTATCATATATGGCTTAATATCAGGTGAACCAACTATCAAGGGATCCATCACTATCAGCGCCTCCTTAGCCTCTGGCTCCTCAATTCAAAAGATTCAACACAAAGTGAGTCTTCATGGCTTGAGTGGAGAGCCTGCAACTGATGACAACTACCTTCTTCATCGTCTTGCCGCCAAGATGTTTATCCAAGAGAAGCAGGACAGTAATGGGGATGCAATGAATGACAGCATTATAAAAATGAGCAAGTCAGCTAATGTTGTGTCCAAACTGACATCATTTGTAGCTGTTGACAAAGAGAGCAAGAAACCTATTTCTGCACCTCTTGTTTCACCACGATTTGAAGAAGAAGAACATATAAGGTGTGGCAGTTTGCAATTAGGATCTCTTGATCTGTGTCAAGCACGAAGGTCGTCAAAAAGATCGCATTACAAAGGTGCAAAGTGCAAAAAAGGTTTTTCCCTAAACCCCTTCTCAGGAATGTTTTTTTCATGTAAAAAGAAATCTTCAATGAAGGAGTATGCACCAAGGAGGACTTTATCGGACTGTGCACCACAGCATTGCGCTCTTCCTCTCTTTGAGTCTGCTGATGTGTCAGATGATGATTGTTGTATGTCTAGCTCTGGTGCCAAGTCTAAACGATTGATGGCAGATAAAGGAATATCACACAAAGCAGAACTCCCACAAAAAGGTTCCCTGAAAATTGTCTCCCTCCAAAAGGCCTCTGGAGGATGGCAGCTTACTACTGAAATAGCCAGTAGTTTAGAAGTAGCACTGGACAAACTCAAGCAATCATGCCCACCAGAGTTAACCACAGGTGACAAGGATGGTTTGTGGGCTACAGCCTTGGCATTGGCATGTCTTACTGGAAAGTTTCCTGGCCAAAAAGATGAATGGGAGATGGTAGCAGCAAAAGGAACCAAATGGCTTAAAGCAAACTTACCAAAAGATGTCCTGAGTTATGATAAAATTCTGCAAATGGCAGCCACTGTGTTAGGTGTTCACCTGCATTGACTGGAAGTTTGAACTGAATAGCGACATTGGAATCACAGATAACACAGGCTATTCATTTGTGAAGGAGTGTATGTGAATAACACAGAATCTCATATAATTTCTGAAAATGTGAATTAGAAGCCAGTATATGTATACTTCAATATACTTATTCTAAGCTTCATTTTCAGAAATTCAGCTGTTTTCTATTATTATACTATAAGAGAAGCTGTGTTATTACTAGCCTCCACCGCAGGCAACCCCGGCTGGGTTTCCTTTGTCTTTTTCTCAAACCCTCACCCCCTCCCCCCACCTTTTGTTCCACCACAGGAAGCCAAGAGTCAAGAGTTGCCTGCAGAGGAGGCTATCTAATTACATACATTCCTTTACAAATGAAAAGCGTGGGTTACCTGTGTTAGATTTAACATATAGTGCACAAATATTCCACCCAGTAAAACAGTCAATAATTTTAAGAATAATTAAGCAACTGGCTGAATTCAGAAGAATATTAAATATAATTTGAATCAATTGATAAATATATTATTTTGCATTTTATTTGTTACAGTTCGACTACTGACACCAGGGCCACTAAAACACAATTATCCAATCACGATCCAGAATATGAACAAATGTTCAGAATAGATCAAGTTTGAATAAGAAACATCTTAGCCTGTGAGAGCCCTCTACAAGTTTTTTGTTTGATCTCAAAGTTTTTAGAGTTTAGAATAAGAGACTGGCTGAATTCAAAATAAAAACAAAACAAAACAGGTTCCCATTCACATCAGTTCTCAGTCACATGTGCACCGCACGCATAAAAAGCACCGCTATAAAAGTTGGTGGACGTCAATCAAACTTACAATTTTATTTTCGTTTTGGAATATCTGCATTTCATCATAATCTGCAGGCTGAATTCCCACAACAACCTCTTCATCGGATTCAGACATGTTTCGCAGCCCGACTGAAGTAAAAACACCATGCGTCTTGTAAACACAGTTTGATTGACGTCCACCAACTTCACGTTTTACAGCGGTGCTTTTTATGCGAGCGGTGCATGTGTGACTGAATCTGTACTTTCCCATTTAAATCTGCACTTATGCAAATTGTGTTGATATAATATAATAATAATAATAATATAGCTTATATAGCGCTTATGCAAGTCTGTTCTAAGCGCTTAAAATAACAAAAAATGGATATGATTACAATGAAAAAGCTAATTTAAATAAATTAGTTTTGAGTTTGGACTAGAACGAAGATAGTTGATGTGTGCTAAACACACAGATCAACCAATCAGAGTATATATTTCTGAAGTGAACTTCTCTGATTGGTTAATCTCATTTGTTTATAAGCACACATCAACAAAATTTGCATAAGTACAGATTTAAATAGGAAAGTACAGATTTAAATGGGAACCTAGCTGTTAATAGTATTAAACTATAAATATATTTGAATAAATTAATAATATTATGACAAATATATTTTAAGAATGAATGGTTTGAACAGGTTTGTGCACTCTTAAGAAGAAAAAAATCAGTTTATAGAGTTTAGAATAAGAGACTGGCTGAAGTCAAAATAATATTAAAATATATAATCTGAACAAATTAATAATATTATAGCATAATTTTATCATGTACAGTATGCATGGTCTATTAACCCAAGATGTAAACAATGTTGATATGCTGTAATTAACCAGATTTGTGAAGTCTTGAGAAAGACTGTTATAATAATGATAATAAACTTTAGCTTCGGAAAATAACGTTACCCCCCCCCCCCCAATATTGCCGGACTCCCCCCCCCCCATACACTAATCACTAATAAATGAAAGCACCCCCACCCCCTCTCCCCTAACACGATTGTTTTCACAAAATTTTTGCTTAAAGTGTTCCTTAACTATCAGAACAAAGGCAGTTATTATTTTTTTTAAATCTTTGGAAATTTAAAGTAGTTTTAAATTGCATTTTTGATACAATCATGAGCGATAGGATACACCTTGCAAGAACGTTGTCATTAACATTTGAACATTTGTAATTTAGTGGATTAGGAATAAATTAAAAGTACAAAAGAAGATCATTGAAGCAGAACTCTTTCTTTTTGTACTTTTAATTTATTCCTAATCCACTAAATTACAAATGTTCAAATGTTAATGACAACGTTCTTGCAAGTAGGTGTACATGAAGTTCGTGAACGAAGACATAATTTGCTTTAAAACTAATATAGAACATATACTATAAGTATAAGTAAATTATGAGGTGCCATATGGGACAATATTGTATACCAATAAATATTTATAACACATCAAATATATACGCTATGGACTGCATTTATTTATAACATTGGTTTCTATATGTAAAGTATTGGGTTCATATATATGGTCTAATGACACAAATATTTTCTTTAAAACAAATATATTTCGAATGTCCATTTCGCTGTATTTTCTATTTATTTACAAATATATAGAGTATGCACGAAATATATATACGTTACTACCGTAAAATATATATGGCTATTGTGCCCGTTATCATTTTGGCCAGCGGATATACTTTCGGCGGGAAACCTTGCAGGCAACGGGGGACTGTACTACAGCATAATCTGAATATGGCGGACAACGTCTCCGGTGCATCTTCTTCAATAGATTCGCTTGTGAAGCAAATAATCGAACATCCCGATTTTAAGAATGCAGTCAGGGCATCGAAGGTTCATTACCATCAACTCCTCAAATGACACAAGCTGCCACAACGCCACAAAGCCCTGGTCTCTAAGCATACAACACAGATTTAGAAAGTGACTTCTTAAGCTGATGATCTCTTCATGTAAAAGATAAAGTAGCTCTAGTAAGCCTTCACATGCATTTTGCTCTTCGCATTGAAAGATAAAACACGTAACGACATATGCGTAATCATCCAAACGGCGTTCAAAATACTCCAAAACATTTATGTCGTCAGTATGTAAGTTTCTACTAGCTTGATGAAATAGCGAGGGAATAAAAGTTTGGAAAAAATCCTCGAAATCCTTGCTACTGTGCGCGATTTTGATTTCCTCACTCATTGGTATATCCGCTGGCCAAAATGATAACGGGCACAATAGCCATATATATTTTACGGTAGTAACGTATATATATTTCGTGCATACTCTATATATTTGTAAATAAATAAAAAATACAGCGAAATGGACATTCGAAATATATTTGTTTTAAAGAAAATATTTGTGTCATTAGACCATATATATGAACCCAATACTTTACATATAGAAACCAATGTTATAAATAAATGCCACCGTAGCGTATATATTTGATGTGTTATAAATATTTATTGGTATACAATATTGTCCCATATGGCACCTCATAGTAAATATACTATTTACCTGTAGCTTGACTTTATTCCTTTTATCGTCCTCGAGTTGTATTTCAAAAATGGCGCCTGAATTAAATTTAATTTTATACAGGCCTGGCCTAGTCTCTCGCGGACTTTAAGCTTATTACGTCATACATTCGCCCCTCGAAGTGCTCGAAGCTATATCTACACTGGTGTAGACTTATATTACTTTTAAAGCAAATTATGTCTTCGTTCACGAACTTCATGTATCCTATCGCTCATACTATCGCTCATGATACAATGTGAAAATTCTAGCTGTCAATCGAATATTCAATGACGTCACACAATCCGCTGAAAACGCGTTTGGGCTACCTGTGGTTTAACTGGAAGTTAAAGAAGCAGCCATCTTTAGTTGACCATAATATTATCTGATTATGCTTAGCGATGAATTAATGACCTGTTGATGTGATGTCATTTCCGGTCGGTTTCGTAGAAGTGCTAGATCTTCTCTTCAAGCATCCATCTTGAGTTTGATTTGTCAAAACCATGCCTTACATCTTGGTTCGTCATTTCTCCCATTATTATCAACCGAATTCCCTTTGCAAAAGCGATCATATATATTCAACGTTCATTGATTGCTCAAACGCGGTTCAATCGGACCTTCGAAAATTTGCTTGGCAACCAATTCAGTTCCACAATCAAAATTGTGAACAGCAAGTGAGGCGTTCCACAGAAATACAGGATAGAAATTGTCAGTCAGATGAACAACTTTATCGGGTAGAACCATATCATCGTGGTGCGTACAGTACCTCTGATCCTCCTTTTATTGTACTCGATCAGTTGGAGACCCTCGGCTACAAAGTTGTTTCACAAAGCAGTGGTAGTGTTGCCGACGGCAAGCCATATACCGTTTGGACTTTACATGGATAAAGCGAAGCAACTGTAATTCATCGTTCTTCATCATGTCGCGAAAGGAAGGAGTTCGTGATCAAGATTGTGTTGTTTTGCATGACATTAGTAGTTGGAATATTGTAAGAACATAATTGCACATTTAGCGAATAACTCGACCTAAAACTAGTGAATTGGGTTTACACTTGTTTTTAGTTATTATACTATATGCATACACTCAGTGTTAAAGCGGTGCTTTTTAATAGTGCCGGAAAGCCTGGACCAAAACAGTTCTTTGCAGTTCATACTGCAACAATTTTGGATGTGCAATAGTATAGCTTTATTAATCAGTAATAACTCGTTTTTATTTTATTTGTTTTGTTTAATTTCCTTGATGTTTGTAAAAATATAACCGTTAGTTTTCCCTGATGATGGATTGTAAATCCGAAAGCTAGGAATAAAATTACATTTAATTTAACGTGGAAGTAACGACTTCTAATTAAATTATGATTCCCCTGTACAAGGAAATATTGGATATTATAACTTTTTCAATGTAATCTGTAAAAAAGAAAAAGATGAGCATTACAAATGGAATGTGCTTTAATATGTCGCTAGTATGAACCAGGTTTTACAGTGCGAATCAAAAAACCGTGGGCACCCAGAAATATTTAAGAAATCGTTTATTGTTCGTTGAACTACTCACAAACAACTCTAACTACAAAAAGTTTATCATGCTACACATCAGTCAAACTTCTTGCGGTGATATAGTTGCTTCTGAGTTGTTCAACAAACAATAAATGATTTCTAGAATATTTCTGGGTGCCCACGGTCTTTTGATTCGCACTGTAAGAATCATAGCCATTCCGATTTCATTAGATGATTGGGGTTCTCCCCCGCGACGCAATAAATTGTGATACGCATACATAAACACCTGCTCAAGTGTGACTCAAACTCGTTCAAACCGGTTTTTTAGTTGAATGGAAAGCGCACTTATTAGCTTGATCGTCACTTCATTCTTGTATAACCTAACTTAACCTGTTTAATTCGTGGTTTTCTGTGTAAAAGTACAAGCAATCTTTAGTTTGATTCTCTTAAGACCATGCCTTATATCTTGGTTAGCTGTAACCATGCGTTTAAATGCTTGAAAAATAAGACATATCAGCATTATTCGAACGTCTACACCTATGTTGATATTGAAAATCCATACCCTGGGGATGTTGAAAAGGCTTTCCAAGATTACCCGGTTGGTACCAGATGATTCTAACAGATCATATTGTCCGGAATCTCCTTTTGTTGTACTCAATCGGTTGGAGAGCCTTGGCTACAGAGTTGTTTCTCAAAGCAGTGTTCTTTCTGATCATAGTTCTGATGCGAGAAACACATGTCTTACAACTTGGACTTTGCATAAACCGTAAGCGGAGTGTCCGACCATCAACACGAGGCGGAAGAAAGGAGGAAGAAAGTAAGTTTTCGCTGTTTTACATCGATATTTAAATGGGAACATTATTGGAACTGATTGCTGTTACTTTAAGAAGAAGAATTTGACGAAAAACTAGTCTTGGAATCGACCAGAATTACTCAGGATACACAGCTTGAACATTGAAGTGAACATTGCACATCAAACCAATAATAACAGACTTTAATATTAAAACTAGATTTTAGTGCGATCAATATTAGCTGGAATAGACTCTAGTCTCCTGTGCAGCCGCTCTTAGTGTCGGTTATTTTTATCATCCGACATTAAAAAAGTACGTCTGCGCAGGAGACTCAGACTCATGATCTGTGGTTTCGGAGGTTGGGCTTCCTGTGGTCTTATGTCGGTTACATGTAGATTCAAATGTGAAATAAAGAATACCCACCAGTTGAGTTTTGTGGTCCCTTTTAGGGTTTTGAAAATAAACAACATTAACAATGCTTCTTTTCAACGACTGTTCATTTTATATCAATCCCCTGGATTAATGTGTTTGATTTGCGTTTGATGTAAATAAACTAAATTGAGGAGCCCAGCCTTGGATACGTTTCTTGGTCCCTCTTAGGGGTAGAATTTTTTAGCTGCCACGCCCATAAACTGACAACACAGGTCCCTTTTAGGGTCCATTTTGAAAATATTCGGCGAGCATACCCACCCTCTTTCAATAAGGAGTCTCCCCCCCCTCCCCCCCCCCCCCGGGATAAAAATATCGTTTGTAATTAAAAAAATTATGTGTACAGTTGACCCTCTCTGATCGACCACTCTCGTAAGCGACCTTCTCCAGTAAGCGACCACTATTTCAATTTCCCGTTCTGTTTCCCATATAAACTCTGTAATTAGTCTCTCTCGTAAGCGACCACTCTCGTAAGCGACCGAGACCACCTTTAGGATTCAAGTTTTGGACTTTCCTCTCTCTTAAGCGACCATCCAGAGCTGCCTTTTGGAAAACATATTTAGAGATACCGTGGCGGAAAATATATCGGCAAACAAAGAGTTGGCCTTGGGACTTCCACTAAACTTCCCTCGGCTTTTGGGGACATTTAATCACTAATCCCCCTCAAGCCATGCTATTACTTATAATAAGCTATCTATATCTTGAGTCGTACAGGGGTATTTTCGTGATGGGTGTTATAAGCTATTTTTATTTTCCGATAAACGTGAATTTAAAAATTGTTCTCCGTGATCCGTGACCAAAATGTTTTGCGTGACCCTTGAAGAATTTCAGTCAATAACCGATATTCGTAATTTCACCACTTATTCGACGTGATTTTGAGTTGCAAGACCTCCCATTGATTTATTTTATAATAATAATAATAATAATAATAACAATAATAATAATAATAATAATAATAATAATAATAATAATAATAATAATAATAATAATAATAATAATAATAATAATAATAATAATAATAATAAAGCACTTTATTTCAATAGGGTAACTAGAATTACACAAGTAATTTTCATCTAGGCCCTATAAGATTAACATTATTCTACTCACATACTACCATATTTCAAAAACAGTTGTCGGATTGAACGGCAAACTTTGGGGTTTTTTTTTATACTTCTTTTATTCAGTTTCTTTAAACACTCCTTTGAATTTTTACCAAGTTTTTTCTGTAAGAGTAGGGTAAAAGGTAGCCTCCTCCGCAGGCAACTCCTGAGTCCGAGAGTGTGTTTCGTGATTTTGGGGTTCCTGTGTTGAAAATTTTTGCCATATGCCACAGGAAGCCCGCGACGAGTTTGTTTTCTTTTTCTTCGTTTTTTCTGCCTAAGAGATGCCTGCAGAGGAGGCTAGGTAAAAGGGTGCGTTAGTGCCGTTCCTTTCATTTTTTCGTGATTTGTGAAACAATTCGCTATTTTTTCGGCCGTCAACCGTGCAAGAAACCATCCTGTACGACCAACCAGTTTGAAAACGCTTAATTCGTGTACTGTGAGTCTTAACTTTTGTATATTAAGAAAATACATTCGTGTACTGCGAGTCTTAACTTTTGTTTATTGAGAAAATACATTCGTGTACTGCGAGTCTTAACTTTTGTGTATTGAGAAAATACGTTCGTGTACTGTGAGTCTTAACTTTTGTGTATTGAGAAAATACTATTCGTGTACTGTGAGTCCATAGTTAACTTTTGTGTATTGAGAAAATACATTCGTGTACTGTGAGTCTTAACTTTTTTGTATTGAGAAAATACATTCATGTACTTTGAGTCTTAACTTTTGTGTATTGAGAAAATACATTCGTGTACTGCGAGTCTTAACTTTTGTGTATTGAGAAAATACATTCGTGTACTGCGAGTCTTAACTTTTGTGTATTGAGAAAATATATTCGTGTACTGCGAGTCTTAACTTTTGTGTATTGAGAAAATACGTTCGTGTACTGCGAGTCTTAACTTTTGTGTATTGAGAAAATATATTCGTGTACTGCGAGTCTTAACTTTTGTGTATTGAGAAAATACGTTCGTGTACTGTGAGTCTTAACTTTTGTGTATTGAGAAAATACGTTCGTGTACTGTGAGTCTTAACTTTTGTGTATTGAGAAAATACGTTTGTGTACTGTGAGTCTTAACTTTGTGTATTGAGAAAATACGTTCGTGTACTGTGAGTCTTAACTTTTGTGTATTGAGAAAATACATTCGTGTACTGTGAGTCTTAACTTTTGTGTATTGAGAAAATACGTTTGTGTACTGTGAGTCTTAACTTTTGTGTATTGAGAAAATACGTTCGTGTACTGTGAGTCTTAACTTTTGTGTATTGAGAAAATACATTCGTGTACTGCGAGTCTTAACTTTTGTGTATTGAGAAAATATATTCGTGTACTGCGAGTCTTAACTTTTGTGTATTGAGAAAATACGTTTGTGTTTTGTGTATTGAGAAAATACGTTCGTGTACTGTGAGTCTTAACTTTTGTGTATTTAGAAAATTCTATTCGTGTACTGTGAGTCCATAGTTAACTTTTGTGTATTGAGAAAATACATTCGTGTACTGTGAGTCTTAACTTTTTTGTATTGAGAAAATACATTCATGTACTTTGAGTCTTAACTTTTGTGTATTGAGAAAATACATTCGTGTACTGCGAGTCTTAACTTTTGTGTATTGAGAAAATACATTCGTGTACTGCGAGTCTTAACTTTTGTGTATTGAGAAAATACATTCGTGTACTGCGAGTCTTAACTTTTGTGTATTGAGAAAATACGTTCGTGTACTGTGAGTCTTAACTTTTGTGTATTGAGAAAATACTATTCGTGTACTGTGAGTCCATAGTTAACTTTTGTGTATTGAGAAAATACATTCGTGTACTGTGAGTCTTAACTTTTTTGTATTGAGAAAATACATTCATGTACTTTGAGTCTTAACTTTTGTGTATTGAGAAAATACATTCGTGTACTGCGAGTCTTAACTTTTGTGTATTGAGAAAATACATTCGTGTACTGCGAGTCTTAACTTTTGTGTATTGAGAAAATATATTCGTGTACTGCGAGTCTTAACTTTTGTGTATTGAGAAAATACGTTCGTGTACTGCGAGTCTTAACTTTTGTGTATTGAGAAAATATATTCGTGTACTGCGAGTCTTAACTTTTGTGTATTGAGAAAATACGTTCGTGTACTGTGAGTCTTAACTTTTGTGTATTGAGAAAATACGTTCGTGTACTGTGAGTCTTAACTTTTGTGTATTGAGAAAATACGTTTGTGTACTGTGAGTCTTAACTTTGTGTATTGAGAAAATACGTTCGTGTACTGTGAGTCTTAACTTTTGTGTATTGAGAAAATACATTCGTGTACTGCGAGTCTTAACTTTTGTGTATTGAGAAAATATATTCGTGTACTGCGAGTCTTAACTTTTGTGTATTGAGAAAATACGTTTGTGTTTTGTGTATTGAGAAAATACGTTCGTGTACTGTGAGTCTTAACTTTTGTGTATTTAGAAAATTCTATTCGTGTACTGTGAGTCCATAGTTAACTTTTGTGTATTGAGAAAATACATTCGTGTACTGTGAGTCTTAACTTTTTTGTATTGAGAAAATACATTCATGTACTTTGAGTCTTAACTTTTGTGTATTGAGAAAATACATTCGTGTACTGCGAGTCTTAACTTTTGTGTATTGAGAAAATACATTCGTGTACTGCGAGTCTTAACTTTTGTGTATTGAGAAAATACATTCGTGTACTGCGAGTCTTAACTTTTGTGTATTGAGAAAATACGTTCGTGTACTGTGAGTCTTAACTTTTGTGTATTGAGAAAATACGTTCGTGTACTGTGAGTCTTAACTTTTGTGTATTGAGAAAATACGTTTGTGTACTGTGAGTCTTAACTTTTGTGTATTGAGAAAATACGTTCGTGTACTGTGAGTCTTAACTTTTGTGTATTGAGAAAATACGTTCGTGTACTGTGAGTCTTAACTTTTGTGTATTGAGAAAATACGTTTGTGTACTGTGAGTCTTAACTTTTGTGTATTGAGAAAATACATTCGTGTACTGCGAGTCTTAACTTTTGTGTATTGAGAAAATATATTCGTGTACTGCGAGTCTTAACTTTTGTGTATTGAGAAAATACGTTTGTGTTTTGTGTATTGAGAAAATACGTTCGTGTACTGTGAGTCTTAACTTTTGTGTATTTAGAAAATTCTATTCGTGTACTGTGAGTCCATAGTTAACTTTTGTGTATTGAGAAAATATATTCGTGTACTAATACATAAAAGAAAATTGTGGACAATTTGAGGAATATGTTTATGCGTTTAAAAATATATTTCATTTAAAATATATATATTTGTGCACTAAGAAATCACATTTTATTCATTTATAACATACTTGTGCCCAAAAATATATATTCAAGCATTGCTTATATGGGCCACCGTACAAAATTAAAGAAATGGTTCATAAGTAGCGTGCGTCCATCGTGTTATGGATGCACGCGGGAGGTTGCTAAGCACGAAAGAAGCGTAATGAGTTGCACGACGCGAAGCGGAGTGCAACTCTAGCTTCTTGAGTGCTTAGGCAACCTCCCAAGTGCATCCATGACACGATGGACGCACAACTACTTATGAACCATTTCTTTTATAACATAGACAAAAAGTTATCATAATGCAAAACTGTCTATTTTGATTTGATCAAATCACATATTCTCGTAAAATTGTCGAGTTTAATCAATCAAGTGACTTGTGTCCTAGAACAAATGGCTCAAATTTGTTTAGAACAACTTCATTCAGTAAGTTCTTTAGGACATTTACATGATAAAAACTGTTTTTGTGTACCTTTTCTCAAAACTGACTACTAATCGCGCGCGAAAAGTCAAAACAACGAAAAACCCGACCGTTCATTGCGCGCGCGCTCAAACGCTCTATCGAAAACAAATATTTGAAAAAAATTGACATCAGCGTGCTCCATTCGCGTTCTCCATACATTTTTTGTTCATAGATAAAAAGCCAATCAGAGCGCGCGTTATAACTTATCTATGTTATAAGTAGTATATAAAAAACGAGCAGCAGTGTTTTATCAAGGATAAAAACCCGAGCGCAGCGAGGGTTTTTGATCCTTGATAAAACACGTGCTGCGAGTTTTTTATATAGCTTAAAAAACTCCAACACTTATTCAAAACTAAATTATAAAAGTTTCTTGAAGAAAAGTCCAATTTGGAGACAAACTTTATTTGCAAGGTACACTGCGCATTCTCATATCACACCATGCACCATTAAGCACCACATTTGGCATCCCACATTTGAGAAAGGTCATGTATAATATAGTAGGAGCTTGATAGCATTGTTTCGGATGATGCCTCTAGTAAAGGTCAATGATGAGAGATTAAAACTGAGACCTTTACAAGTGTCATAGGTACATAAAGACACACGTACCTTTATCATAAAGACACATGTGTTTTTATATAATGTACCTATGGCAGTGTTTTATGGGGTATAAAAGTCATGCATGTGACCAAATTGGAATGCCCCGATTGGACTAATAGCTCATGAATTATTAATGAGTTTTTTAAAGTGCTTTATTAACTGACAATCAAAAAAAAAAATAGCATTAGCAAACATTGTACTATTTAGTATTTAATAATAATAATAATAATGTTTAATACTTATATTGCGCATTTTAACATGTTATATATGATCAAATGCTAATGTTTCCCGTATAGAGTGCATTCAGTAAAAGCGTGAAACACTAATTACTAAATTGTGCAAAATAGTGCTAGTTGAACAATAGAAAACAATAGAATTAGCATAAAATAGTACAAAATAGTATTAGGCCTCGTCTACACGAATCCGATCCGGCTGAAACCGCATAGAAATATTTGCGTCCACACGAATCCGCGTATCCGGAGGATTCAAGTAAAAGTATGCAGTTTCGGTGACCGGATTCAATGGATTCGTGTGGACGATAGGCCGATTCGCATCAAAAATCGCATACTTTTACTTGAATCCTCCGGATACGCGGATTCGTGTGGACGCAAATATTTCTATGCGGTTTCAGTCGAATCGGATTCGTGTAGACGAGGCCTTAGAGTAAACGCACAGCTTAATCCATGAAACATAAATAGTACAAAATAGGTGCTAAATTATACTAATTCCTTTGTTCTCTATTGTCTCATCAACACTTTTCAGCAGTAATTAGTAATATTTGTTTCACGGATGTAGTACGTCTACTCTACTAGTGTTTCACGCTTTTATTAAATGCACTCTATATTAGAGCGAAAGCACTGAAACCATGACATGAAATAAAACAAAATAGTTACTAACTAATAGTTCTTATTTAGCGACTGTTAGTTACTATAAAAGACAAGTAAAGTTGTAATGAGGTATTGTTTCCTTTTGTATTTGATGTTTCTGGTTGAGTGATACTGACTAAATAGTCACTAAATAGAAACTATTAGTTAGTAACTATTTTGTTTTTATTGCATGGTTCTAGTGCTTTCGCTCTATTTGCACTCTATTAGGTCCTTAGTTAGTACTTGTTCGTGTTTAGTTAGTAGTGCTTTCAAAACATCTACATTTGAACGAGACAATCCTTGAGTGCTTTTAGACAGAGAAAGGGCGAAAGGGCGAAAGGGCGAAAGGGCTTAGAACTGAAGTGTCACCAAAAAAGTGTCACGGTCGAATTTGAGTTCGGAAACATGGTCATTTTTTATAATTACAAGTCTTTAGGCTATAATGAATGTGAAGAGCACAAAATATCATAATTATAGTGAAATTTTTGGTCATGTTTTACCAGTTTCAACTCAATATGCTCTAAAAGACATAATGGAGTGATACAAAAATAACAATATACAGAAGCGTTCCTATCGAGGTTGCAAGGCTCAATTTATTCTTCCAAACTTGATTTTAAATTTGTTTTGAAATTTGCATAAATGAATCGAATCTTGTAAGTTTCAAATTGCAGACTTCAACCATCACCCAACCATCAAACGATAATGGTCCCAAAATCACGATCTTTGGTCAACAACTGATAATGCTAATACTTTAGTAAGTCAGTATAACAATATTTCTGTAAGCAGACTGCCGGGTTTAGCAAGTTTCCGTTGTCCAAAAAAACGACTAGGCGCGGTATCGACGGAATATCGAATATCTGATATTAAGATAATGATATTATCCGATATGGACATCTAATTAGACATCTTATCCGATAATACTTCATATTATCCTCTACTATGTCTATTAGATACGTCACTAGATATGTCTCTTCTCTCTCTCTCTGAACCCCTTGATATTGCGATATTATCCGATAATATGTCTATTAGATACATCAATCGATATGCCCTGGCATGGTAGATATGTCTCTTCTCTCTTTCTGAACCCCTTGATATTGCGATATAATCCGATAATATCCTCTATGTCTATTAGATACGTCACTAGATATGTCTCTTCTCTCTCTCTGAACCCCTTGATATTACGATATTATCCGATAATATATCTATTAGATACGTAACTAGATATATTTGGTTAACTTGGAAATATCCGATAATTATCCAATATCAATACGCTATCGATATTAAAGACTATAGCTATGATATTAGATACACAATAAAATATCTAAGAAATATCAGATATTCGATACTCCATCGATACCGCTCCCTTATAAAAAACAACAACATTGAATGCGGTAATGTTTTGATTTGAAGCGGTTTTTGAAACTTACAAGTTTCGATTCATTTATGCAAATTTCAAAACAAATTTAAAATCAAGTTTGGAAGAATAAATCGAGCCTTCCAACCTCGATAGGAACGCTTCTGTAGGTTTGGCTGTAAATTGCACTATTTTGTACAAACTTGAAGGATTACTTAAGGATAAACTTAGTAAAGATTTACCAAGAACCTATCAGTGTTGACTGACGTGTCTAACCAACCCAATATTCTATCTAGCATTTTCTATATTACAAATTATTATACAACTTTCACTATATTAGCTTAGTTTTAAAATTTTGTACTATATATACTTGATCCCGTTTCTATCTATGTATTCTACTTATTTCGATGTAGATAAAGTTATTTGTGTTTAACTCTACTTTTTTCTCATCTCATTCTTTTCTATATTCTATTCTATTGACCATCAAGTATGTAAAATTACTTCTACGTAAGATATCTATCTTGGTTAGCCAGCAATGGTTATTAGAGTGCTTACACTATGTCCATAGGAACAGCCTGAACCAGTGTGAAAACAATAAAACCATGAAATAAAACCAAAATAGTTACTAAATAAATTAATAGTTCCTATTTAGTGACTATTGAGTCAGAATCACTCAACTAAAAACATCAAATACAAAAGAAAACAATACTTCCATCATTAGAGTGAAGACATTTAACCCGTGAAACAAAATGAAATAGTCAAGGTGTAATAGTCAAATAGACACAAAAGAAAACAATGGAATTATAGACTGCTATTAAAGATGTATTAGTCTAATATCTATTTCACGGGTTAAATGACTTCACTCTCAACTTGTCTTGATAGTAACTAATACAATGTAGGAAGGGGACGTAAGGGTTTGTGCTTATGCGGTTTCGCTTTAACTTTGGTGCAGTTTAGCGATTTCTTTTCCATTTATAGGTGCGGTTTTATAAAACTGAGCGGTTAATTTGCGGTTTCTTTGTCATTTTTGGACTCGGTGAACGGTGAGAAACGTTTTCTACGGTGAAAAATTATCATTATAACATTTATTTTTTTATATAACATACACCCATATAGTGTGTTATAGGGATTTTGCACACTAGCTGATAAAAATCGTATCATGTGTCCGGTATCACACGTCTCTATGAAATAATTTCTTGATTTAAAACACTGTACGGTTATATAATAAAAAACAAATATATTATATATAATATTGCGATATTATCCGATAATATGTCTATTAGATACATCAATCGATATGCCCTGGCATGGTAGATATGTCTCTTCTCTCTCTCTGAATCCCTTGATATTGCGATATTATCCGATAATATCCTCTAATATATCTATTAGATACGTCACTAGATATATTTAGTTAACTTGGAAATATCTGATAATTATCCAATATCAATACGCTATCGATATTATCTATTTAACTATCAAACATTAAAATGCATATTTGGTTAACTTGGAAATATCCGATAATTATCCAATATCAATACGCTATCGATATTATAGACTAAAGCTATGATATTAGATACACAATAAAATATATCTAAGAAATATCAGATATTCGATACTCCATCGATACCGCTCCCTTATAAAAAACAACAACATTGAAAGCGGTAATGTTTTGATTTGAAGCGGTTTTTGAAACTTACAAGTTTCGATTCATTTATGCAAATTTCAAAACAAATTGGAAGAATAAATCGAGCCTTCCAACCTCGATAGGAACGCTTCTGTAGGTTTGGTTGTAAATTGCACTATTTTGTACAAACTTGAAGGATTACTTAAGGATAAACTTAGTAAAGATTTACTAAGAACCTATGTTGACGTATCTAACCAACCCAATATTCTATCTAGCATTTTCTATATTACAAATTATTATACAACTTTCACTATATTAGCTTAGTTTTAAAATTTTGTACTATATATACTTGATCCCGTTTCTATCTATGTATTCTACTTATTTCGATGTAGATAAAGTTATTTGTGTTTAACTCTATTTTTTTCTCATCTCATTCTTTTCTATATGTTATGTTTCGGTAAGAACCCATTGACCATCAAGTAGAGTGCAGACACTATGTCCGTGAAATATCACCAAAGTTATTTGTTGCTTGTTAGTTAGTAGAGTACAAACACTAAAAGTGTGCAATACTTTGCACTATTTACCACTAAATAGTGTTGATTAAACAATAGAGAACAATAGAATTAGCATAATTTAGCAGTATTTAGTGGTATTTATGTTGCAAACTTTTAATGTTTGTACTTTAACTATTTGTCACTATCACTCACCAGAAATACACTGGAGACACTAAATACACAAGAGACTTGGACCATGGACAATGACTTTAATGATTTCATTACTTGAAAATACGTTTTATTTTCTTAATATCTATTGTTTGTACAATGTTCTGGTTGAGTGATAGTGACAAATAGTTACTATAAACTAACAACTAGTTATTATCACTCACTAGATATGAGCAATCTCGCGCTCTGATTGGCTCCCTACTACTAGGCTATCACCTCATATACCGTGGGTAGAAAAACACAAACAAAATGGCGGAGCGTTTTGTCGAACTGAGCGAAGAAGAGGGCGAGAGGTCTAATTGTTTTAGTATAAACCAATTTAGGTCAAACTTTGCCATATTTTGAAAGAAAAATAACATTTCAATCGTTTTATTTTGACAAAATGACAGATAATCGAAAGTGAAAATACCGAGCGCGCGCTCAATGACGTGTGACGGCAAATCAAAATGTATTCAAAACACATCGAAATTCTCCACTGTTTTTGTCATTTTCTCCCAGCTCAATACTTTTTTTAACGGCTAAAAATAGCATATTTTAGTGTTAAAACTACTATATATGTTAGAACGACGGAGGAATTAAGAAAAATTCAAGAACAGTTTTTTAATCTGGCTTTCTCAATCAAACTGAAGAATCGTGTGATGGCGTCAGTAGCGCGCGCTGTTCAAGTCAAACTAGTTTTTCTAGTTTTAGTAATTTGTTGTTACTATTTAGTAATTTGTTGTTACTCAATCTCGTCGCACATGAGCTGATAGCCAACTCGTCGAGTACGCCTCGTTGGCTATCAGCTCATGTACGACTCGATTTCGTGGAATAACTGTTAAATATATCAAAAGTGATATTAGGATATGATATTTTGATATTCTGCAATATCGCACCTCACTCTGTTTACGTTGGCGAAACCGGAAGATCACTCGCGACGAGAATAAAAGAACACCAAGTTAGTGTCCGTCTTGGCCATTCAGAGAAATCAGCCCTAGCAGATCATGCTACCAAGACAGGACACTCGATCAAGTGGTCTGAGACGGAGGTCGTCGGTAAAGAGAACAGATACCATCACAGGATATTCAATTGGGGTGTAAGCTCTGTTTCCTACTCCCGTCACATCTATTGCTCATGGCAATACTTGTATCTGTGTGACAAATAAAATAAACTAAACAGAAAATGGCGAGAGTCATGGCACATTGCCAAGAATAAGGAAACACAATCAAATAGAGATAGTGGTAGAATTTTACCACAACAATATACCGTCCACTTATTCATAAATTATACCATTAACACTTTATATTTGTAATTCTTTTTCGTTTTTATTCGTTTTTATGTTTTATTTTAATCAAACACATGTAAAATTCCCTTTATTTCGATAGCTTTATTTGTTTTGATTTTCTATGCGCGAGCTATAGATAGCGCACGCGCATTTTTATTAGTTTTTGGAAGTTGTAATGACGATATCAAACATTCTATAACATCCCTGAAGATGGGCGTTTAGCCTGAAACGTCGGAATAAAGAATCCAAAAAAAGGTTGATGACTCTCACTTCTTTAAACAATGATTCCAACCTACAAACCTACACTAAATTATTATTAATACATGGGCGCTTGGAGATATAAAATGTATCTTTTTGTGTTCAATCTCGACTGATCGGGTTGAACACTCAGTCGAAGATAAATTTCAAATCTCCAAGCGCCCAGCTAATGAATATCTATTATTTCAAAAATCGTTGTCGCAGCGAAAGCTTTAATTCACGCTTATTAATATCAATATTATAGTCAGAAATGTTTACAAGCGCAAATTTATCGCTGTGAAAATTTTGCCACGCATTCGTAGTGGTTTGACTGCTGTGTTGATAGGCTACCCATACCACCATATGGTGATTCATGTGCACATCCACTTAGTAGAGATGGGTGGGAAAAAAACATTAAAAGTGAACCACTTAAGAAGTAATAGAATCTACACTTAGACGTTAATTATAAAAAAAATAAATGAAAGAAAGAAAGAGCACAAGCATTAGAGGGAGATTCATTATGGTTCAATATGCCTTACCCTACTACCGTGCGTCAAAATTTGTTCACCACATCAACTATCGTGTGCCAAAATGTTCATTAGAGGGAGACTCATTATGGTTTAATATGCCTTACCCTACTACCGTGCGTCAAAATGTGTTCACCACATCAACTATTGTGTGCCAAAATGTTCATTAGAGGGAGACTCATTGTGGTTTAATATGCCTTACCCTACTACCGTGCGTCAAAATTTGTTGACCACATCAACTATCGTGTGCCAAAATGTTCATTAGAGGGAGACTCATTATGGTTTAATATGCCTCACCCTACTACCGTTCGTCAAAATTTGCTCACCACATCAACTATCGTGTGCCAAAATGTTCATTAGAGGGAGACTCATTATGGTTCAATATGCCTTACACTACTACCGTGCGTCAAAATTTGCTCACCACATCAACTATCGTGTGCCAAAATGTTCATACTTCAAACACAAAAGAACACGACACATCGATAGACAAATAAGAAATTTGAGAAAACACAAACCAAAGAGAAACTTCCTTGAGTGACAAGCCAACTTTGGCGCTATCTAGCATTCAACTCTCTCTCTTCATTGGCCGTTTTGAATTTTGTAATCGTTTATTAAATACTGCACTTAGTTTGGATATTAAAAGGGTTAGTATAGAGACATCTAGTTCGAGCTTTACCGTCAAATACAAGCACTTGCTGGCTGTAGAATGAACTCGAAAATCTTCATACAGCACTTTCAGTTGGCTATCACCTCGATCGTGCTGTATTTGATTTCTCGATCATTCTACAGCCAACGCGGGCGTGTATTTGTCGGTAAAGTACTCACATCGGTCTCTAACCCATATATTGCGCCTCCCTCCTTAAATAAAACCATATTGCATAATATTGTATTACAGACTCGAAGTTTTACGCTTTAATCAATGCGACTACTGAAACCGGGGCCATCAATATGAACAATAATATCTCCACTAATGCCGTTTGATTTTTTGGCTTAAAATGCTAATAATGTTCATTATATGTGGAAGGAATAGATCAACATTGAATAAGAAACATCTTATCCTGTGAGAACCCTGTAGGAGTATTTGGTTGATCTAAAAAAATACCTATTTTGAAATTTGTTTGGGTGGCCCCGGTTTCAGCAGCCGCACTGTAAAATTTAGCGAATATTTTGATCGTAAAAAATCATGCAAAGCAGGCTAGCCTGCGGCTAAGGTGTTGAAATAAACAGTGTTTACTGAGCATGTGTGCTCTCTTCACATTCTGTGCTGATTGGCTAAAAGGAATTCCATTCAACATTGTTGAATATGTTGTGCATCAAATATTGTGCATAAAAGAGCTCCGCTTCTCTGTTTAATATCATAGTTAACAAGACTCCGTCGACGTCAAGTACAGCTGATAAGGTAAGCTAGCTCTATTTAATATATGTTGGGTAGAACACTGGTAGGAACCTGATTAGTTAATTAAGCCACCAGGTTATTATAATTACGATTGGCACCGACTTTACCATTTATTGGAAGTCTACCAGGCTAAAACATATATATCTGTACTTGAGTCTTCTCAGCACTCATCGCTACAACTCATATAGCAATAAGCATCCTGATTTGAAGAATTCTATATCACTGCCATCATACCCCGTGTCCAAGTGGTATGGGCGAACGCCGCTCCTTTCACTAGGGTTGAAAATATTTCCTGTGAGTACCTTAAGGGTTCTGGCTCAAGAGTCAATCACGTGACATGATTTCACACCTGTAAGGGTCATTGTTTCGTGGCTTTGCTACTAAAAGAAAACTTGGCTGCCAAGAACATAGCACAGTCGTATCTTTTAGGGATTGAAATCAACTAGACTTGAACAGTTCTTTTTTCTAACTGTGTGCCTTAATTTTATGGTTCGTTTGTGATGCGATGTAGATGACTTAATATTATCGGCCGGGGAGGAAGTTCCATTCACTACACGAGGAGAGATTACTAAAGGCTTACATTGTATTTTTTCCATATTTTAGACTGATCAAAAAGTGAACAATGAACGCGAAGTACCTTGCAATTGCTGTTATTTTAGTGCTGGCCATGATTGGCAACGCCATGGGTGAGTTTCCTCATAGCAAAGAGTTAGATATATTAAAGTGCTCACTGTGTTCTATTACTGATGCTCAATAATTTTAGATTATAAGAAAGTATTCATTTTATTTTAACTATACCCCTCTACATTAAACTGACTCTATATCCATATTCTATATATATTGTGTTCAGGTATTTCTACTATAAACATTTCCCGATATCAAACAATTGCCTAAAAAAAGTTGTCCTTCATTTGCATGCCATATTTGGTATTCTTACCTTATTTGGTAGTGTCGATAGAACTGTTTTTCGCTTTTCCCCCCGTTATTTTGAGTCCAAACTTGTTAAAAACTTCCAGATATCATAGATCAGTCGGCCGTTTTAAAACAGTTCAGAAACGAGGCTTAAAGCAGGAAGCCCAAATTTATGAAAATGTACAGGGATCCCGCACGAAGGACAACAATTGTTTGATATAGATAATTCTTATACACTTAATTACAAGAATGTTGTCGAATGAAAAAAAGAACATTAGTAATTTAGTAAAAAAGAAATATCAGGAATAACAAAAGAAAGAGTTCAGCTTGAGTGATTGTCTTTTGTCTTTTGATCAACTTTTCCCCCCACTAAATTACAAAAGTCAGGACAATCATTTAGAGGATCATTTGTGTTAGACTTTTTTTTTCATAAAGCATTAATTTGATATTCTTTTTCAGGTCGGAATTGGTATAAAAGGGATGCTCCCGTCGAGAGAGGTAAATATCCAATTATTTACATCAATATGCTACACGATACTTCGAAACTATTATATACCACAGGAAACCCAATATTAGCGTAATATAGCGTGTTATTAGCGTAAAGTAAGCGACCAAAGCCGGTAAAATTCAATATTTCTATTGTTTTGGATAGGTGGGACTGGGTACTAGTCGCTTTCAAGACTCTTCTTTATCATTTTGTAGTTTGTTCGAAGCTCAAAAACTGAGAAAAGACATAGTTTTGCTTTGATTTCCTTTTTTTTTGGCTATTTTCTTGAAGAAGATGTGCGCGACTGCGAGGCGCAGTTGTAAGGGTCGCAAACTACCTTAATGCTTTTGGAACCTGCCTAGGATCGGTCCAATGTTCAAACAAAACTAACGAAATATGCAACAATCTTATTAAAAACATAGAAAGTCGATAAATTATACAAACTCTGAAAAAGGTACTCTAACAACTGCCAACAATTCCAAGTTTGATCTGTTATTTTTCACTTTAGATTTAAACACTGAGAATATGTGTAAAACTACCGGCAAAATGTTATGATATACACTAAACCGATGATTGACAATACAATACAATACAATAGTTTTTATTTATACCTTGCACGAATTTACATTTTTTTTACAATATATAAAATACAATAAGATATAATTTTAGGTATTGGTCCTAACTATTAACTAAAAAGTTAATGAGTTGTTAGGGCCATAATCTGTTATTAATTATGATATAAAGAAGAGGAATGACAAAAGAAAAGGAAATGCCCACAGCACAGCACAAAAACACGTTTTCATACATACATACACACACAATCTACAAAATTATGGCAAATTAGAAAAACAGTCCCTTACCAGAATAGAAGTAATTTTTCATAAATAATAATTCATTTAGTATGTATTCAGCATTTTTGTTTTAATACTGGCTTTAAATTTTTTGAAGCTGGTATTTCTTGTATCTTCCTCAAGTGAATTCCAGATTTTTGTACCTACAAATTTAATATTGAATTTGCCATAGTTTGTTTTTGCTTTAGGGAGGTAGAAATTTTGTTTCACTGCTGATCTTGTTTTATAGCTGTGTATTTTATTAACATGTGTAAAGAAGTTTTGAAAATTACACGGTAAATTATTGTTTTTAAACTTGAACATAAATATTGAAATACAATAATCAACAAGATCAGGTAATTTAAGAATATTTAAGTCTTTAAATATAGGACTTGTATGGGCATTGAAAGAAGAAAAGGTAATCAGTCGCAGAGCCTTTTTTTGCAGTACAACTATTGGCTGTAAAGTGGTTTGATAGGAATTACCCCAGGCCAAAATTCCGTAAATCAAAAATGGGTAAATTAGAGCATAATAAAGATTGATAAGAACAGGAGTAGTGACATAATAACGTAATTTTGATAGTATTCCTATATTCCTTTTGATCTTTTTGGATATGTACTCTACATGATCTTTCTATGATAAATTACTATCGATGCAGACGCCAAGATATTTGATACTCTTTTCATGTTTTAACGTTTTGTTATTTAATTTAAGCTCAAAATTTGTGGTGATTTTCTTTTGTCGTGAATTTAGACTTTTCAATGTTCAGTGATAATTTGTTTGCGCATAGCCACAAGTGAATGTTATTCAACTCAGTGTTTATATTTTGTTGTAGAGCTTTTATATTTTTATTTCTGTAAAATAAATTAGCATCATCTGCAAATGAGTGAAAATCGAATAAAGAAGAGCAAAGATGAAAATCATTTATATAAATTAGAAACAAAATCGGTCCAAGGACAGACCCTTGTGGAATTCCTGTTTGGATTGTTACTAAATCAGAAGTAGAGTTATTAATAGTGACGAATTGTTTACGATTATTAAGATAGGAAGTGAACCATGTCTTAGCAATTCCTCTGATTCCATAGTATTCTAGTTTTTCTATTAGTATTTTGTGATTGACAGTGTCAAACGCTTTACTAAGATCTAAAAAAAAGCCAGAATCGTCTATTGCAGTTTGTATTTTGTCTATAATGCTAAGGATTGCATAATCAGTCGAGTGGTTACTGCGAAAACCAAATTGGTTATCACATAATATCTTGTTTTTCTCTAGAAATATTGTTAAACGGTTCGCCATAAGTTTTTCAAATAATTTACTAAATATAGGGACGGTAACGAGATTGGACGATATTTTATCTTGCTCCATTTTCATGACTTTACTAGTCTACATCAAAATAATGAATGTATTTTGAAATTTATAATCGTTGGTTGTGACATGTCCAAAAATTTCACAATTTGGTATGGTCACATGCACGTAAGTGATGAAACTCAATCATCTAGAGGATCATTTGTGTTAGACTTTTTTTTTCATAAAGCATTAATTTGATATTCTTTTTCAGACGCACCTGGTCGTTGGCATGGGTATAAAAGGGATGCTCCCGTCAAGGAAGGTAAATATCCAATTATTTACATCAATATGCTACACGATACTTCGAAACTATTATATACCACAGGAAACCCAATATTAGCGTAATATAGCGTGTTATTAGCGTAAAGTAAGCGACCAAAGCCGGTAAAATTCAATATTTCTATTGTTTTGGATAGGTGGGACTGGGTACTAGTCGCTTTCAAGACTCTTCTTTATCATTTTGTAGTTTGTTCGAAGCTCAAAAACTGAGAAAAGACATATTTTTGCTTTGATTTCCTTTTTTTTTTGGCTATTTTCTTGAAGAAGATGTGCGCGACTGCGAGGCGCAGTTGCAAGGGTCACAAACTACCTTAATGCTTTTGGAACCTGCCTAGGATCGGTCCAATGTTCAAACAAAACTAACGAAATATGCAACAATCTTATTAAAAACATAGAAAGTCGATAAATTATACAAACTCTGAAAAAGGTACTCTAACAACTGCCAACAATTCCAAGTTTGATCTGTTATTTTTCACTTTAGATTTAAACACTGAGAATATGTGTAAAACTACCGGCAAAATGTTATGATATACACTAAACCGATGATTGACAATACAATACAATACAATAGTTTTTATTTATACCTTGCACGAATTTACATTTTTTTTACAATATATAAAATACAATAAGATATAAGACGCCAAGATATTTGATACTCTTTTCATGTTTTAACGTTTTGTTATTTAATTTAAGCTCAAAATTTGTGGTGATTTTCTTTTGTCGTGAATTTAGACTTTTCAATGTTCAGTGATAATTTGTTTGAGCATAGCCACAAGTGAATCGGTTATTCAACTCAGTGTTTATATTTTGTTGTAGAGCTTTTATATTTTTATTTCTGTAAAATAAATTAGCATCATCTGCAAATGAGTGAAAATCGAATAAAGAAGAGCAAAGATGAAAATCATTTATATAAATTAGAAACAAAATCGGTCCAAGGACAGACCCTTGTGGAATTCCTGTTTGGATTGTTACTAAATCAGAAGTAGAGTTATTAATAGTGACGAATTGTTTACGATTATTAAGATAGGAAGTGAACCATGTCTTAGCAATTCCTCTGATTCCATAGTATTCTAGTTTTTCTATTAGTATTTTGTGATTGACAGTGTCAAACGCTTTACTAAGATCTAAAAAAAAGCCAGAATCGTCTATTGCAGTTTGTATTTTGTCTATAATGCTAAGGATTGCATAATCAGTCGAGTGGTTACTGCGAAAACCAAATTGGTTATCACATAATATCTTGTTTTTCTCTAGAAATATTGTTAAACGGTTCGCCATAAGTTTTTCAAATAATTTACTAAATATAGGGACGGTAACGAGATTGGACGATATTTTATCTTGCTCCATTTTCATGACTTTACTAGTCTACATCAAAATAATGAATGTATTTTGAAATTTATAATCGTTGGTTGTGACATGTCCAAAAATTTCACAATTTGGTATGGTCACATGCACGTAAGTGATGAAACTCAATCATCTAGAGGATCATTTGTGTTAGACTTTTTTTTTCATAAAGCATTAATTTGATATTCTTTTTCAGACGCACCTGGTCGTTGGCATGGGTATAAAAGGGATGCTCCCGTCAAGGAAGGTAAATATCCAATTATTTACATCAATATGCTACACGATACTTCGAAACTATTATATACCACAGGAAACCCAATATTAGCGTAATATAGCGTGTTATTAGCGTAAAGTAAGCGACCAAAGCCGGTAAAATTCAATATTTCTATTGTTTTGGATAGGTGGGACTGGGTACTAGTCGCTTTCAAGACTCTTCTTTATCATTTTGTAGTTTGTTCGAAGCTCAAAAACTGAGAAAAGACATATTTTTGCTTTGATTTCCTTTTTTTTTTGGCTATTTTCTTGAAGAAGATGTGCGCGACTGCGAGGCGCAGTTGCAAGGGTCACAAACTACCTTAATGCTTTTGGAACCTGCCTAGGATCGGTCCAATGTTCAAACAAAACTAACGAAATATGCAACAATCTTATTAAAAACATAGAAAGTCGATAAATTATACAAACTCTGAAAAAGGTACTCTAACAACTGCCAACAATTCCAAGTTTGATCTGTTATTTTTCACTTTAGATTTAAACACTGAGAATATGTGTAAAACTACCGGCAAAATGTTATGATATACACTAAACCGATGATTGACAATACAATACAATACAATAGTTTTTATTTATACCTTGCACGAATTTACATTTTTTTTACAATATATAAAATACAATAAGATATAAGACGCCAAGATATTTGATACTCTTTTCATGTTTTAACGTTTTGTTATTTAATTTAAGCTCAAAATTTGTGGTGATTTTCTTTTGTCGTGAATTTAGACTTTTCAATGTTCAGTGATAATTTGTTTGAGCATAGCCACAAGTGAATCGGTTATTCAACTCAGTGTTTATATTTTGTTGTAGAGCTTTTATATTTTTATTTCTGTAAAATAAATTAGCATCATCTGCAAATGAGTGAAAATCGAATAAAGAAGAGCAAAGATGAAAATCATTTATATAAATTAGAAACAAAATCGGTCCAAGGACAGACCCTTGTGGAATTCCTGTTTGGATTGTTACTAAATCAGAAGTAGAGTTATTAATAGTGACGAATTGTTTACGATTATTAAGATAGGAAGTGAACCATGTCTTAGCAATTCCTCTGATTCCATAGTATTCTAGTTTTTCTATTAGTATTTTGTGATTGACAGTGTCAAACGCTTTACTAAGATCTAAAAAAAAGCCAGAATCGTCTATTGCAGTTTGTATTTTGTCTATAATGCTAAGGATTGCATAATCAGTCGAGTGGTTACTGCGAAAACCAAATTGGTTATCACATAATATCTTGTTTTTCTCTAGAAATATTGTTAAACGGTTCGCCATAAGTTTTTCAAATAATTTACTAAATATAGGGACGGTAACGAGATTGGACGATATTTTATCTTGCTCCATTTTCATGACTTTACTAGTCTACATCAAAATAATGAATGTATTTTGAAATTTATAATCGTTGGTTGTGACATGTCCAAAAATTTCACAATTTGGTATGGTCACATGCACGTAAGTGATGAAACTCAATCATCTAGAGGATCATTTGTGTTAGACTTTTTTTTTCATAAAGCATTAATTTGATATTCTTTTTCAGACGCACCTGGTCGTTGGCATGGGTATAAAAGGGATGCTCCCGTCAAGGAAGGTAAATATCCAATTATTTACATCAATATGCTACACGATACTTCGAAACTATTATATACCACAGGAAACCCAATATTAGCGTAATATAGCGTGTTATTAGCGTAAAGTAAGCGACCAAAGCCGGTAAAATTCAATATTTCTATTGTTTTGGATAGGTGGGACTGGGTACTAGTCGCTTTCAAGACTCTTCTTTATCATTTTGTAGTTTGTTCGAAGCTCAAAAACTGAGAAAAGACATATTTTTGCTTTGATTTCCTTTTTTTTTTGGCTATTTTCTTGAAGAAGATGTGCGCGACTGCGAGGCGCAGTTGCAAGGGTCACAAACTACCTTAATGCTTTTGGAACCTGCCTAGGATCGGTCCAATGTTCAAACAAAACTAACGAAATATGCAACAATCTTATTAAAAACATAGAAAGTCGATAAATTATACAAACTCTGAAAAAGGTACTCTAACAACTGCCAACAATTCCAAGTTTGATCTGTTATTTTTCACTTTAGATTTAAACACTGAGAATATGTGTAAAACTACCGGCAAAATGTTATGATATACACTAAACCGATGATTGACAATACAATACAATACAATAGTTTTTATTTATACCTTGCACGAATTTACATTTTTTTTACAATATATAAAATACAATAAGATATAAGACGCCAAGATATTTGATACTCTTTTCATGTTTTAACGTTTTGTTATTTAATTTAAGCTCAAAATTTGTGGTGATTTTCTTTTGTCGTGAATTTAGACTTTTCAATGTTCAGTGATAATTTGTTTGAGCATAGCCACAAGTGAATCGGTTATTCAACTCAGTGTTTATATTTTGTTGTAGAGCTTTTATATTTTTATTTCTGTAAAATAAATTAGCATCATCTGCAAATGAGTGAAAATCGAATAAAGAAGAGCAAAGATGAAAATCATTTATATAAATTAGAAACAAAATCGGTCCAAGGACAGACCCTTGTGGAATTCCTGTTTGGATTGTTACTAAATCAGAAGTAGAGTTATTAATAGTGACGAATTGTTTACGATTATTAAGATAGGAAGTGAACCATGTCTTAGCAATTCCTCTGATTCCATAGTATTCTAGTTTTTCTATTAGTATTTTGTGATTGACAGTGTCAAACGCTTTACTAAGATCTAAAAAAAAGCCAGAATCGTCTATTGCAGTTTGTATTTTGTCTATAATGCTAAGGATTGCATAATCAGTCGAGTGGTTACTGCGAAAACCAAATTGGTTATCACATAATATCTTGTTTTTCTCTAGAAATATTGTTAAACGGTTCGCCATAAGTTTTTCAAATAATTTACTAAATATAGGGACGGTAACGAGATTGGACGATATTTTATCTTGCTCCATTTTCATGACTTTACTAGTCTACATCAAAATAATGAATGTATTTTGAAATTTATAATCGTTGGTTGTGACATGTCCAAAAATTTCACAATTTGGTATGGTCACATGCACGTAAGTGATGAAACTCAATCATCTAGAGGATCATTTGTGTTAGACTTTTTTTTTCATAAAGCATTAATTTGATATTCTTTTTCAGACGCACCTGGTCGTTGGCATGGGTATAAAAGGGATGCTCCCGTCAAGGAAGGTAAATATCCAATTATTTACATCAATATGCTACACGATACTTCGAAACTATTATATACCACAGGAAACCCAATATTAGCGTAATATAGCGTGTTATTAGCGTAAAGTAAGCGACCAAAGCCGGTAAAATTCAATATTTCTATTGTTTTGGATAGGTGGGACTGGGTACTAGTCGCTTTCAAGACTCTTCTTTATCATTTTGTAGTTTGTTCGAAGCTCAAAAACTGAGAAAAGACATATTTTTGCTTTGATTTCCTTTTTTTTTTGGCTATTTTCTTGAAGAAGATGTGCGCGACTGCGAGGCGCAGTTGCAAGGGTCACAAACTACCTTAATGCTTTTGGAACCTGCCTAGGATCGGTCCAATGTTCAAACAAAACTAACGAAATATGCAACAATCTTATTAAAAACATAGAAAGTCGATAAATTATACAAACTCTGAAAAAGGTACTCTAACAACTGCCAACAATTCCAAGTTTGATCTGTTATTTTTCACTTTAGATTTAAACACTGAGAATATGTGTAAAACTACCGGCAAAATGTTATGATATACACTAAACCGATGATTGACAATACAATACAATACAATAGTTTTTATTTATACCTTGCACGAATTTACATTTTTTTTACAATATATAAAATACAATAAGATATAAGACGCCAAGATATTTGATACTCTTTTCATGTTTTAACGTTTTGTTATTTAATTTAAGCTCAAAATTTGTGGTGATTTTCTTTTGTCGTGAATTTAGACTTTTCAATGTTCAGTGATAATTTGTTTGAGCATAGCCACAAGTGAATCGGTTATTCAACTCAGTGTTTATATTTTGTTGTAGAGCTTTTATATTTTTATTTCTGTAAAATAAATTAGCATCATCTGCAAATGAGTGAAAATCGAATAAAGAAGAGCAAAGATGAAAATCATTTATATAAATTAGAAACAAAATCGGTCCAAGGACAGACCCTTGTGGAATTCCTGTTTGGATTGTTACTAAATCAGAAGTAGAGTTATTAATAGTGACGAATTGTTTACGATTATTAAGATAGGAAGTGAACCATGTCTTAGCAATTCCTCTGATTCCATAGTATTCTAGTTTTTCTATTAGTATTTTGTGATTGACAGTGTCAAACGCTTTACTAAGATCTAAAAAAAAGCCAGAATCGTCTATTGCAGTTTGTATTTTGTCTATAATGCTAAGGATTGCATAATCAGTCGAGTGGTTACTGCGAAAACCAAATTGGTTATCACATAATATCTTGTTTTTCTCTAGAAATATTGTTAAACGGTTCGCCATAAGTTTTTCAAATAATTTACTAAATATAGGGACGGTAACGAGATTGGACGATATTTTATCTTGCTCCATTTTCATGACTTTACTAGTCTACATCAAAATAATGAATGTATTTTGAAATTTATAATCGTTGGTTGTGACATGTCCAAAAATTTCACAATTTGGTATGGTCACATGCACGTAAGTGATGAAACTCAATCATCTAGAGGATCATTTGTGTTAGACTTTTTTTTTCATAAAGCATTAATTTGATATTCTTTTTCAGACGCACCTGGTCGTTGGCATGGGTATAAAAGGGATGCTCCCGTCAAGGAAGGTAAATATCCAATTATTTACATCAATATGCTACACGATACTTCGAAACTATTATATACCACAGGAAACCCAATATTAGCGTAATATAGCGTGTTATTAGCGTAAAGTAAGCGACCAAAGCCGGTAAAATTCAATATTTCTATTGTTTTGGATAGGTGGGACTGGGTACTAGTCGCTTTCAAGACTCTTCTTTATCATTTTGTAGTTTGTTCGAAGCTCAAAAACTGAGAAAAGACATATTTTTGCTTTGATTTCCTTTTTTTTTTGGCTATTTTCTTGAAGAAGATGTGCGCGACTGCGAGGCGCAGTTGCAAGGGTCACAAACTACCTTAATGCTTTTGGAACCTGCCTAGGATCGGTCCAATGTTCAAACAAAACTAACGAAATATGCAACAATCTTATTAAAAACATAGAAAGTCGATAAATTATACAAACTCTGAAAAAGGTACTCTAACAACTGCCAACAATTCCAAGTTTGATCTGTTATTTTTCACTTTAGATTTAAACACTGAGAATATGTGTAAAACTACCGGCAAAATGTTATGATATACACTAAACCGATGATTGACAATACAATACAATACAATAGTTTTTATTTATACCTTGCACGAATTTACATTTTTTTTACAATATATAAAATACAATAAGATATAAGACGCCAAGATATTTGATACTCTTTTCATGTTTTAACGTTTTGTTATTTAATTTAAGCTCAAAATTTGTGGTGATTTTCTTTTGTCGTGAATTTAGACTTTTCAATGTTCAGTGATAATTTGTTTGAGCATAGCCACAAGTGAATCGGTTATTCAACTCAGTGTTTATATTTTGTTGTAGAGCTTTTATATTTTTATTTCTGTAAAATAAATTAGCATCATCTGCAAATGAGTGAAAATCGAATAAAGAAGAGCAAAGATGAAAATCATTTATATAAATTAGAAACAAAATCGGTCCAAGGACAGACCCTTGTGGAATTCCTGTTTGGATTGTTACTAAATCAGAAGTAGAGTTATTAATAGTGACGAATTGTTTACGATTATTAAGATAGGAAGTGAACCATGTCTTAGCAATTCCTCTGATTCCATAGTATTCTAGTTTTTCTATTAGTATTTTGTGATTGACAGTGTCAAACGCTTTACTAAGATCTAAAAAAAAGCCAGAATCGTCTATTGCAGTTTGTATTTTGTCTATAATGCTAAGGATTGCATAATCAGTCGAGTGGTTACTGCGAAAACCAAATTGGTTATCACATAATATCTTGTTTTTCTCTAGAAATATTGTTAAACGGTTCGCCATAAGTTTTTCAAATAATTTACTAAATATAGGGACGGTAACGAGATTGGACGATATTTTATCTTGCTCCATTTTCATGACTTTACTAGTCTACATCAAAATAATGAATGTATTTTGAAATTTATAATCGTTGGTTGTGACATGTCCAAAAATTTCACAATTTGGTATGGTCACATGCACGTAAGTGATGAAACTCAATCATCTAGAGGATCATTTGTGTTAGACTTTTTTTTTCATAAAGCATTAATTTGATATTCTTTTTCAGACGCACCTGGTCGTTGGCATGGGTATAAAAGGGATGCTCCCGTCAAGGAAGGTAAATATCCAATTATTTACATCAATATGCTACACGATACTTCGAAACTATTATATACCACAGGAAACCCAATATTAGCGTAATATAGCGTGTTATTAGCGTAAAGTAAGCGACCAAAGCCGGTAAAATTCAATATTTCTATTGTTTTGGATAGGTGGGACTGGGTACTAGTCGCTTTCAAGACTCTTCTTTATCATTTTGTAGTTTGTTCGAAGCTCAAAAACTGAGAAAAGACATATTTTTGCTTTGATTTCCTTTTTTTTTTGGCTATTTTCTTGAAGAAGATGTGCGCGACTGCGAGGCGCAGTTGCAAGGGTCACAAACTACCTTAATGCTTTTGGAACCTGCCTAGGATCGGTCCAATGTTCAAACAAAACTAACGAAATATGCAACAATCTTATTAAAAACATAGAAAGTCGATAAATTATACAAACTCTGAAAAAGGTACTCTAACAACTGCCAACAATTCCAAGTTTGATCTGTTATTTTTCACTTTAGATTTAAACACTGAGAATATGTGTAAAACTACCGGCAAAATGTTATGATATACACTAAACCGATGATTGACAATACAATACAATACAATAGTTTTTATTTATACCTTGCACGAATTTACATTTTTTTTACAATATATAAAATACAATAAGATATAAGACGCCAAGATATTTGATACTCTTTTCATGTTTTAACGTTTTGTTATTTAATTTAAGCTCAAAATTTGTGGTGATTTTCTTTTGTCGTGAATTTAGACTTTTCAATGTTCAGTGATAATTTGTTTGAGCATAGCCACAAGTGAATCGGTTATTCAACTCAGTGTTTATATTTTGTTGTAGAGCTTTTATATTTTTATTTCTGTAAAATAAATTAGCATCATCTGCAAATGAGTGAAAATCGAATAAAGAAGAGCAAAGATGAAAATCATTTATATAAATTAGAAACAAAATCGGTCCAAGGACAGACCCTTGTGGAATTCCTGTTTGGATTGTTACTAAATCAGAAGTAGAGTTATTAATAGTGACGAATTGTTTACGATTATTAAGATAGGAAGTGAACCATGTCTTAGCAATTCCTCTGATTCCATAGTATTCTAGTTTTTCTATTAGTATTTTGTGATTGACAGTGTCAAACGCTTTACTAAGATCTAAAAAAAAGCCAGAATCGTCTATTGCAGTTTGTATTTTGTCTATAATGCTAAGGATTGCATAATCAGTCGAGTGGTTACTGCGAAAACCAAATTGGTTATCACATAATATCTTGTTTTTCTCTAGAAATATTGTTAAACGGTTCGCCATAAGTTTTTCAAATAATTTACTAAATATAGGGACGGTAACGAGATTGGACGATATTTTATCTTGCTCCATTTTCATGACTTTACTAGTCTACATCAAAATAATGAATGTATTTTGAAATTTATAATCGTTGGTTGTGACATGTCCAAAAATTTCACAATTTGGTATGGTCACATGCACGTAAGTGATGAAACTCAATCATCTAGAGGATCATTTGTGTTAGACTTTTTTTTTCATAAAGCATTAATTTGATATTCTTTTTCAGACGCACCTCGTCGTTGGCATGGGTATAAAAGGGATGCTCCCGTCAAGGAAGGTAAATATCCAATTATTTACATCAATATGCTACACGATACTTCGAAACTATTATATACCACAGGAAACCCAATATTAGCGTAATATAGCGTGTTATTAGCGTAAAGTAAGCGACCAAAGCCGGTAAAATTCAATATTTCTATTGTTTTGGATAGGTGGGACTGGGTACTAGTCGCTTTCAAGACTCTTCTTTATCATTTTGTAGTTTGTTCGAAGCTCAAAAACTGAGAAAAGACATATTTTTGCTTTGATTTCCTTTTTTTTTTGGCTATTTTCTTGAAGAAGATGTGCGCGACTGCGAGGCGCAGTTGCAAGGGTCACAAACTACCTTAATGCTTTTGGAACCTGCCTAGGATCGGTCCAATGTTCAAACAAAACTAACGAAATATGCAACAATCTTATTAAAAACATAGAAAGTCGATAAATTATACAAACTCTGAAAAAGGTACTCTAACAACTGCCAACAATTCCAAGTTTGATCTGTTATTTTTCACTTTAGATTTAAACACTGAGAATATGTGTAAAACTACCGGCAAAATGTTATGATATACACTAAACCGATGATTGACAATACAATACAATACAATAGTTTTTATTTATACCTTGCACGAATTTACATTTTTTTTACAATATATAAAATACAATAAGATATAAGACGCCAAGATATTTGATACTCTTTTCATGTTTTAACGTTTTGTTATTTAATTTAAGCTCAAAATTTGTGGTGATTTTCTTTTGTCGTGAATTTAGACTTTTCAATGTTCAGTGATAATTTGTTTGAGCATAGCCACAAGTGAATCGGTTATTCAACTCAGTGTTTATATTTTGTTGTAGAGCTTTTATATTTTTATTTCTGTAAAATAAATTAGCATCATCTGCAAATGAGTGAAAATCGAATAAAGAAGAGCAAAGATGAAAATCATTTATATAAATTAGAAACAAAATCGGTCCAAGGACAGACCCTTGTGGAATTCCTGTTTGGATTGTTACTAAATCAGAAGTAGAGTTATTAATAGTGACGAATTGTTTACGATTATTAAGATAGGAAGTGAACCATGTCTTAGCAATTCCTCTGATTCCATAGTATTCTAGTTTTTCTATTAGTATTTTGTGATTGACAGTGTCAAACGCTTTACTAAGATCTAAAAAAAAGCCAGAATCGTCTATTGCAGTTTGTATTTTGTCTATAATGCTAAGGATTGCATAATCAGTCGAGTGGTTACTGCGAAAACCAAATTGGTTATCACATAATATCTTGTTTTTCTCTAGAAATATTGTTAAACGGTTCGCCATAAGTTTTTCAAATAATTTACTAAATATAGGGACGGTAACGAGATTGGACGATATTTTATCTTGCTCCATTTTCATGACTTTACTAGTCTACATCAAAATAATGAATGTATTTTGAAATTTATAATCGTTGGTTGTGACATGTCCAAAAATTTCACAATTTGGTATGGTCACATGCACGTAAGTGATGAAACTCAATCATCTAGAGGATCATTTGTGTTAGACTTTTTTTTTCATAAAGCATTAATTTGATATTCTTTTTCAGACGCACCTCGTCGTTGGCATGGGTATAAAAGGGATGCTCCCGTCAAGGAAGGTAAATATCCAATTATTTACATCAATATGCTACACGATACTTCGAAACTATTATATACCACAGGAAACCCAATATTAGCGTAATATAGCGTGTTATTAGCGTAAAGTAAGCGACCAAAGCCGGTAAAATTCAATATTTCTATTGTTTTGGATAGGTGGGACTGGGTACTAGTCGCTTTCAAGACTCTTCTTTATCATTTTGTAGTTTGTTCGAAGCTCAAAAACTGAGAAAAGACATATTTTTGCTTTGATTTCCTTTTTTTTTTGGCTATTTTCTTGAAGAAGATGTGCGCGACTGCGAGGCGCAGTTGCAAGGGTCACAAACTACCTTAATGCTTTTGGAACCTGCCTAGGATCGGTCCAATGTTCAAACAAAACTAACGAAATATGCAACAATCTTATTAAAAACATAGAAAGTCGATAAATTATACAAACTCTGAAAAAGGTACTCTAACAACTGCCAACAATTCCAAGTTTGATCTGTTATTTTTCACTTTAGATTTAAACACTGAGAATATGTGTAAAACTACCGGCAAAATGTTATGATATACACTAAACCGATGATTGACAATACAATACAATACAATAGTTTTTATTTATACCTTGCACGAATTTACATTTTTTTTACAATATATAAAATACAATAAGATATAAGACGCCAAGATATTTGATACTCTTTTCATGTTTTAACGTTTTGTTATTTAATTTAAGCTCAAAATTTGTGGTGATTTTCTTTTGTCGTGAATTTAGACTTTTCAATGTTCAGTGATAATTTGTTTGCGCATAGCCACAAGTGAATGTTATTCAACTCAGTGTTTATATTTTGTTGTAGAGCTTTTATATTTTTATTTCTGTAAAATAAATTAGCATCATCTGCAAATGAGTGAAAATCGAATAAAGAAGAGCAAAGATGAAAATCATTTATATAAATTAGAAACAAAATCGGTCCAAGGACAGACCCTTGTGGAATTCCTGTTTGGATTGTTACTAAATCAGAAGTAGAGTTATTAATAGTGACGAATTGTTTACGATTATTAAGATAGGAAGTGAACCATGTCTTAGCAATTCCTCTGATTCCATAGTATTCTAGTTTTTCTATTAGTATTTTGTGATTGACAGTGTCAAACGCTTTACTAAGATCTAAAAAAAAGCCAGAATCGTCTATTGCAGTTTGTATTTTGTCTATAATGCTAAGGATTGCATAATCAGTCGAGTGGTTACTGCGAAAACCAAATTGGTTATCACATAATATCTTGTTTTTCTCTAGAAATATTGTTAAACGGTTCGCCATAAGTTTTTCAAATAATTTACTAAATATAGGGACGGTAACGAGATTGGACGATATTTTATCTTGCTCCATTTTCATGACTTTACTATTCTACATCAAAATAATGAATGTATTTTGAAATTTATAATCGTTGGTTGTGACATGTCCAAAAATTTCACAATTTGGTATGGTCACATGCACGTAAGTGATGAAACTCAATCATCTAGAGGATCATTTGTGTTAGACTTTTTTTTTCATAAAGCATTAATTTGATATTCTTTTTCAGACGCACCTCGTCGTTGGCATGGGTATAAAAGGGATGCTCCCGTCAAGGAAGGTAAATATCCAATTATTTACATCAATATGCTACACGATACTTCGAAACTATTATATACCACAGGAAACCCAATATTAGCGTAATATAGCGTGTTATTAGCGTAAAGTAAGCGACCAAAGCCGGTAAAATTCAATATTTCTATTGTTTTGGATAGGTGGGACTGGGTACTAGTCGCTTTCAAGACTCTTCTTTATCATTTTGTAGTTTGTTCGAAGCTCAAAAACTGAGAAAAGACATATTTTTGCTTTGATTTCCTTTTTTTTTTGGCTATTTTCTTGAAGAAGATGTGCGCGACTGCGAGGCGCAGTTGCAAGGGTCACAAACTACCTTAATGCTTTTGGAACCTGCCTAGGATCGGTCCAATGTTCAAACAAAACTAACGAAATATGCAACAATCTTATTAAAAACATAGAAAGTCGATAAATTATACAAACTCTGAAAAAGGTACTCTAACAACTGCCAACAATTCCAAGTTTGATCTGTTATTTTTCACTTTAGATTTAAACACTGAGAATATGTGTAAAACTACCGGCAAAATGTTATGATATACACTAAACCGATGATTGACAATACAATACAATACAATAGTTTTTATTTATACCTTGCACGAATTTACATTTTTTTTACAATATATAAAATACAATAAGATATAAGACGCCAAGATATTTGATACTCTTTTCATGTTTTAACGTTTTGTTATTTAATTTAAGCTCAAAATTTGTGGTGATTTTCTTTTGTCGTGAATTTAGACTTTTCAATGTTCAGTGATAATTTGTTTGAGCATAGCCACAAGTGAATCGGTTATTCAACTCAGTGTTTATATTTTGTTGTAGAGCTTTTATATTTTTATTTCTGTAAAATAAATTAGCATCATCTGCAAATGAGTGAAAATCGAATAAAGAAGAGCAAAGATGAAAATCATTTATATAAATTAGAAACAAAATCGGTCCAAGGACAGACCCTTGTGGAATTCCTGTTTGGATTGTTACTAAATCAGAAGTAGAGTTATTAATAGTGACGAATTGTTTACGATTATTAAGATAGGAAGTGAACCATGTCTTAGCAATTCCTCTGATTCCATAGTATTCTAGTTTTTCTATTAGTATTTTGTGATTGACAGTGTCAAACGCTTTACTAAGATCTAAAAAAAAGCCAGAATCGTCTATTGCAGTTTGTATTTTGTCTATAATGCTAAGGATTGCATAATCAGTCGAGTGGTTACTGCGAAAACCAAATTGGTTATCACATAATATCTTGTTTTTCTCTAGAAATATTGTTAAACGGTTCGCCATAAGTTTTTCAAATAATTTACTAAATATAGGGACGGTAACGAGATTGGACGATATTTTATCTTGCTCCATTTTCATGACTTTACTAGTCTACATCAAAATAATGAATGTATTTTGAAATTTATAATCGTTGGTTGTGACATGTCCAAAAATTTCACAATTTGGTATGGTCACATGCACGTAAGTGATGAAACTCAATCATCTAGAGGATCATTTGTGTTAGACTTTTTTTTTCATAAAGCATTAATTTGATATTCTTTTTCAGACGCACCTGGTCGTTGGCATGGGTATAAAAGGGATGCTCCCGTCAAGGAAGGTAAATATCCAATTATTTACATCAATATGCTACACGATACTTCGAAACTATTATATACCACAGGAAACCCAATATTAGCGTAATATAGCGTGTTATTAGCGTAAAGTAAGCGACCAAAGCCGGTAAAATTCAATATTTCTATTGTTTTGGATAGGTGGGACTGGGTACTAGTCGCTTTCAAGACTCTTCTTTATCATTTTGTAGTTTGTTCGAAGCTCAAAAACTGAGAAAAGACATATTTTTGCTTTGATTTCCTTTTTTTTTTGGCTATTTTCTTGAAGAAGATGTGCGCGACTGCGAGGCGCAGTTGCAAGGGTCACAAACTACCTTAATGCTTTTGGAACCTGCCTAGGATCGGTCCAATGTTCAAACAAAACTAACGAAATATGCAACAATCTTATTAAAAACATAGAAAGTCGATAAATTATACAAACTCTGAAAAAGGTACTCTAACAACTGCCAACAATTCCAAGTTTGATCTGTTATTTTTCACTTTAGATTTAAACACTGAGAATATGTGTAAAACTACCGGCAAAATGTTATGATATACACTAAACCGATGATTGACAATACAATACAATACAATAGTTTTTATTTATACCTTGCACGAATTTACATTTTTTTTACAATATATAAAATACAATAAGATATAAGACGCCAAGATATTTGATACTCTTTTCATGTTTTAACGTTTTGTTATTTAATTTAAGCTCAAAATTTGTGGTGATTTTCTTTTGTCGTGAATTTAGACTTTTCAATGTTCAGTGATAATTTGTTTGAGCATAGCCACAAGTGAATCGGTTATTCAACTCAGTGTTTATATTTTGTTGTAGAGCTTTTATATTTTTATTTCTGTAAAATAAATTAGCATCATCTGCAAATGAGTGAAAATCGAATAAAGAAGAGCAAAGATGAAAATCATTTATATAAATTAGAAACAAAATCGGTCCAAGGACAGACCCTTGTGGAATTCCTGTTTGGATTGTTACTAAATCAGAAGTAGAGTTATTAATAGTGACGAATTGTTTACGATTATTAAGATAGGAAGTGAACCATGTCTTAGCAATTCCTCTGATTCCATAGTATTCTAGTTTTTCTATTAGTATTTTGTGATTGACAGTGTCAAACGCTTTACTAAGATCTAAAAAAAAGCCAGAATCGTCTATTGCAGTTTGTATTTTGTCTATAATGCTAAGGATTGCATAATCAGTCGAGTGGTTACTGCGAAAACCAAATTGGTTATCACATAATATCTTGTTTTTCTCTAGAAATATTGTTAAACGGTTCGCCATAAGTTTTTCAAATAATTTACTAAATATAGGGACGGTAACGAGATTGGACGATATTTTATCTTGCTCCATTTTCATGACTTTACTATTCTACATCAAAATAATGAATGTATTTTGAAATTTATAATCGTTGGTTGTGACATGTCCAAAAATTTCACAATTTGGTATGGTCACATGCACGTAAGTGATGAAACTCAATCATCTAGAGGATCATTTGTGTTAGACTTTTTTTTTTCATAAAGCATTAATTTGATATTCTTTTTCAGACGCACCTCGTCGTTGGCATGGGTATTAAAGGGATGCTTCCGTCAAGGGAGGTAAATATCCAATTATTTACATCAATATGCTACACGATACTTCGAAACTATTATATACCACAGGAAACCCAATATTAGCGTAATATAGCGTGTTATTAGCGTAAAGTAAGCGACCAAAGCCGGTAAAATTCAATATTTCTATTGTACTCCCTTTGTCCAAGTGGTAGGGGTGATCGGCGGAGATTTTGAAAATGACCCCTAAAAGGTACGCTCAGATACAAATAAAGCAGAGTAAAAACGACCCTTAGAACTGATTTTTGAGCCAAATCTCTAAATGGACCCTAAAAGGTACGCACTGGAAATATTTTAACCCTAAAAGGTACGCCGATCACCCCTACCACTTGGATAAAGGGAGAACCACCCCCGGGCATATATGCTACACGATGCTTCGTACTACATACCACAGGAAACCCAATATTAGCATAATGTAGCGTGTTATTCGCTTTTACCACGGGCCGCCATATTGGTTTAAACAATAGGTTTTGAATCCCTTGGGTCCCCTTGCCCTCGCTTTTATGCGTTTCAGAACGTTCCAAACAAAGGTTTTCCCTCTTATTGGAATAAAGGCCCATTAGCATAAAAGCAGAACAAAACAAAACAAAAAGAAATGAAAAGAAAAGAAAAGATTTAATATGGTATTAAGCATGTGTGAAATAACATGCTAATGAGGAATGCGTTTAGCTATTTGGTTTCATTATTTTCCTTGAGCCACAAACGACTGAAAATCATTGATAAAAGTGGTTTCTAATTGTTTATTTTAAGCCGAGAGCGCAACTCACTGAAACATTATTTTACACGCACACCTCATTAGCATCTTTTTTTACACTTATACTCATTTGCATGTGAAAAGAGGGTTATACCAAAGTGCTCTATTGATAAATGGATTTTGAAATCTATCACCGTTGGTTTTGAAATCATCAAAACAATTGATGAGACTTAAATAAATGTAGAGGTATATCTATGTTATAGTTTTGTCTTTACTTAAACTCATGACTTTTATTTTTATTTCCTTATCTATCCTTGTCCTGGTCCTGGATTAACGTTTTTTGAATTTTTTTCAGATGATGCCAAGGAAAATGAAAATTAAGGACATCTACATAAAGTTATCGCCGTAAATTAAAATAAACAACAATCTAGTAATGACGGAATTCATTAGCGAATGTATTTCCGATAGAATCTAAATAAAAAAATAAATATTGGCATTGCAAAACACTACAATGTTTTTTGTGTTTGTTTTATTGCTGAGTTTAAATTTTAAAACTAGGGGGAGTTCCTAGTGCACCGGACACCCCCCTATCACTGCAATTACCGCTTTTTTTTATTTAAGACGTTTACTGAACGGACACGCCCTAACACCACAAGAGCCCTTCATTTGCAATTGGGATACCCCCCCCCCCCCCCTGACAAATTTGTTGAACCGCCCCTGTCAAGTGACAATGATGGTTGACCCAAGTGCACTCTAAGTAAATCCTTCAGAGGGAACTAGCCAATCAGCGCGAAGTGAACATGCACAACTTGTTATCGTGATCACCCCCGAGGGGAAAAAATAGTGCGTTAATGCTAGCCTGACCACAGGGAGCCCAAGCTCATCATTTGTGATCTTTTACAGTAAATGTATGGAGTCGCGAGATATTCTTTCGCTGTACCTCAAATATACAATAATAATTTTTTTTTACGTAGATAGTTATGTATAATTGTTTTCTAGTCTGTGACCGAGTTTTAGCTCAAGTAGAGCGATTTTGACGAAAATACCCCAGAAAGACAAAGACTGGTATCTTCTAATCGCTCTAATTGAGCTAAAACTCGGTCACAGTCTAGAAAACAATTATACACAACTATCTACGTAAATTTTTTTTTTTATTATTGTATATTTG
Source organism: Metridium senile (assembly GCA_949775045.1). Taxonomy (NCBI): domain Eukaryota; kingdom Metazoa; phylum Cnidaria; class Anthozoa; order Actiniaria; family Metridiidae; genus Metridium; species Metridium senile. The sequence goes on from OX459098.1 coordinate 1,864,335, forward strand.
AGGCACAGCGAAAGAATATCTCGCGACTCCATACATTTACTGTAAAAGATCACAAGTGATGAGCTTGGGCTCCCTGTGGCCTGACCGGGATAGGGCGCTTTCAATCTTTTTGTAATCCATCGAAAACCGCATAAAAGTGGAAAAATTGTTTAAAAGCTGTACACTAAATAGAAATAAGGTTGATTTATAAGTTTTAGAAGTTAAAAAAATAATATTCTTGAAACTTAAGACTTAAAACAGATTTAATAATAAGTACAAGGTACCTTCAACAAGGTAATTTTTGCACAAAAAGTGGTTTAATTTGTGAACTCTTTCTACGAGTCATTCTTTCGAATTAAGGAGGTTTTTGAAGCGAACGTTTTCCTTATAATATCGTGATATTATTAACTTCATGTCTTGGAATGCTTTAACAATAAATAAACGTTATAAAAACTAGTGAAATTACAACATGTTTCTATGCTGAGCTCGAAATTATTTTTGTGACTTGCGGTGACACGGTTTCGGGCTAGTTTTAGGGCAGGGTTTTTCAGTAGTTTCAGTTTTGGCTACGGTATTGCGGCTACTTGCGTATCTGCGGTACGCAGTATTTTGCCGTTTTGGGCTCTGGTATTCGGTAAATTGTAAGGATAAATACGCTATTGCCAAAATAAATGTACTATTTTAAAGTTTTTTACGGTTTTTGTTGAACGTGTTGCCGTCTTTTTCGATTTTTTTGCGCGGTACGTAGTGCGAATTTTGTCGAATTTTTGTACGATATTGCGATTACTACTCCCCATTATCCCCCTCTTCACAGTAAACTAGATCATGATGGCAGAGTATATTAAACTGGGATACCTTTGCATCTAGACGAAATTTGATTCTATGTACCGGGATCCCTGTGTTGCCAAATGTGAACATTTCAGGTCCGTCAGATCAGTGGATAGTTAAAGTAAGGATACTCGAACCGTGACCACTTTGAAGTTTTTTTGTTATTTTTTGTTAACCCACATCGGCTTGAACATAGATTAGAAATGATATTTTTTATGAATACTTAGTGTATTTGAACTCAATGCTTCATTTTTACAGGTTTTAAAGCAGTAGAAGGTTAAAAAAATAATAACATGAAACAGACTTCACAGACTTCAACTCGTAATTTGCGACCTTTGTAAGTTATTTAGTTAACAATAATTCAAGTTACATGGAACTCATCCCATATTCAATGTGTATAAAATTACTTTCTTTTATCATATTTGGCTTCTAAAACATCTGTAGTCGCTTCAAAATAGTCTCCAAATACCTATATCTCCCTATAACTCCTGGTGTTTGTTTTGGTCTGTGTGCACGGTCAGTGTCACGTGATGGTACGGTTCTGGTCCTACGGTCTGCATTCATTCTCTCACCCAGACCCTACTCAGCTTTCTGGCAGATCGTAGGCCTTGGGAAACCCTACAACCGGAAACCAGAATTGTTGTGACAGCGTCAACAGAGCGCATGCGCCATCTTTCGACCAAGTAGCTCTAAGCACGAGAATGAACGAATCAACGAGCACATCGCATCGACGCCAACTTAATTAATATTCATCATCTTCTGTACGAGCCTTGGCACGCTTGAATTTGCAAACTATTTATGTTTTATGAATTGATTTTATTGGTTAAAGAAGTGCAAGGCCTACTCCGGGTCTATATCACGTAGCACTGGTATAATTTGCAAATTGAGACACTATTTATCAATTAAACAACTAAACCAGATTTATTACAATTTAGTATACCCATACATGTCTTATGCTATTATGGCATGGGGTAGTACATATAAATCTCTCATTAATAAAATTCAGGTAAAACAAAACCATATTATACGACTTATCTTCTTTGCCACACCTTATGGAAAGGATACGGAAAGCGCTAAACCACTATTGAACTTACTAAATATATTAACAGTCGAAAATATATATCGTTCTAAAGTGTTTGAATTTATGCACTATTGGCATAATGCTAAACTGCCTACTGTTTTTGATTCAATGTTTACAACACCAGATATGCAAGCAATCAAAATATATCATATAAACCAAAAGTGAGAACAACTATAGGCAAGCAAACTACATCATTTGCTGCTGTAGATCTTTCGAAAATGCTCCCACTGCATCTCAAAAATTCAAATACATTCTCTTTCAAAAGAAAACTGAAAGAGCACCTTCTCCTCAATCAGAGGCTATAAATTTCACATTTATGATAGTTATAGCTTTGAGTAGATAGGTAAGTTAAATATAAAATATTTCTTCTCCACATACTATTGTACAGAATATATTTTCCTTTACACTTTTACCACTAAAATACTTTCCTACTTTAAACATATATATTTTTTCCCTTCTATATTTCTTATAATTAGTAATTAATGTTGACTTTACGTAGCTTTCCTTAACCGATTGAACTGTAAATATAAAAAGGCTGGGGGTCAACTAGAAAACGTCATGTTAATTTGACCTCCAGGCTCAAACAAAAAACTAATATCTATTCCTAATCAGCTAGCACTCAGGATTGCACATTATGAATAGAAATTAGTAAAATACTATATTTATCCTTTCACTTAAATTATTAATCCTTATTTATGTAATCATATTTACATATCTATTTATCTTTATATATTTATTATTTAAATTTTGCTTCAATCTTTAATAGTATAATATAAAAATCTTGTAAAAATATACGAATGAGCAATAAAAGTATTGTATTGTATTGTATTGTATTGTATTGTATTGTATTGTATTGTATTGTATTGTATTGTATTGTATTGTATTGTATTGTATTGTATTGTATTGTAGAAGTCGCCCTAAGACACTGCCCTAGATCGCTTAAGACGCCTAAAAGACGCCTTAAGACCCTTAAAGTCGCGGTGTCTTAGGGCGACTTCTTGGCCCGGAGTAGGCCTATTGTTTAACTTGGAGTCTTTTGTTGTTAATATTGAAATACGTGAGTGTACATGTGTACAGTAAACGGAGATCTGTGAATATAGTGAATGACCCAGCCTATAGCATTTGGTCACGGGCATGGCTTGTTATGTAGTTAATGGGTATCCCTAAATGCAAGTTGAATGAAACTAATATACGATCGACGGTTGATTAAAAGGAACGCATCAACCCGATAACTATAGCAAAGTTGTTTATCATGACTGTAGTCGTCCCGGTCAATAATCTTACCAAAAACTACCCACGTTTCAGATCTCAACATTTCGGTATGACTTATACATTTCCAGGTTTTTTGTAACAATAGCTAGTAAAAAAGCAGCCAGACTATTTTACTTTCATGGCCCTAACAACTTATTAACTCTTAAAGCTTGTTTTTTTTGTTTTTTTGTTTTTTGTTTTTTGTTTTTTATATTGAGAATAAACAAATCACACACACATCATTATTTACAATTCAATAACTCTTAAAGTTATTAGTTAGGACCACTATACCTAAAAATAATATATTCTAATTAAAATTTTTATAAAATATTGTAATTATTTCATGGAAGGTAGAAATAAAAAATGTTGTTGTTGTTGTTGTTGTTGTTGTTGTTCATGCAAAACTGGACACTCAGCTTGCAATTCCTGAAACAGGAGACAACAAAGTGCTTATTTCTTTCATAATTTGTTTCATTCATTTCTTCGTTCTATTTTCCAGTTAGTTGTTCTATCTCAAAGAGTTTTTAATGACGTGTTTGTCATTCTTCTCTGATCCATTCTTCCTTCCGACCAGAGGCTCTGCACCTCCGCCCTCTGCGTTTCTCTGACAATATTCGCACTGCATCTCGATATGTCTTGAAGTTGTTCCTTGGGTATTTTGCTTAAATGTTCATTTTAGGTCATGTTATGTATGAGAAATTAAATGATTTCGAAATGATATCGTAAGTAAATTAATTGAAATTTAAGAAATATTTTGCAGTTAATATATAGAGGATATTACAAGGTGGCGCGAGGATATGAATTTTATTTTCGAGTGGTGAAAACAATATTTTACAAGCGGGTATTATTATTTAGACAAACTGAGGCAAACTAAAATTGATTTAATTTCAATGCAAACATAGCATTATTCCTTACAAGAACGTGCATAAAAGGTTGCACAACACTAAAACTAGATAAAACTACAGACAACTGTTCTTGACTTTAAAATCAAAAAGAATAAAAAAGGTCAGGGTTTTTTAGTGACTTTTTTTTTCCTTTTTACTGCCTTCACTAGAAGATTCAACAATGATTCATCTTCTTTAAACTTTTATAGCTGCCAGATATTCCATGAAGATTGAAGATCATATTCCGTTTTCTTTACAGTATTTTCGTTTACATTTTCTTTTGCCGACTTTACCAAATCGTCGTCTGAAACCTGTACCCGCCATTTTTTTTGCAGGATGAAACGACAACAAACTGGCGGGAAATGTCTTTTAGGACGCGCACGTACATACGGGACAATTGGTACATAACTTGTTCATATCTTCACAAATGAAAAGTGAAAAGTGAAAATATGGAAAATATGTTAGTTTCCGCTAAAACACTATTTATAATATTTTCTCTTTAAGATTTGTAGCTTTAATTTTCCTTCGTACCGTGAAAGACCCTGAATTCAAACTCAACCGTTACGTCATATGCATCATTCTATTACACTTTATGCAACCAAGCATTCAAAGGCTACGAAATGCCCCCCCCCCCCCCCCCCTCCCCCCCATCATTTGGGTCTAAGCAGTTTGGATCTTCTTTTTGTTCTATCAGCCAATGATTGCAAACGTGAAAACGGGATCATATGATAATAATATATCTGATTATAACCATCCTAAGACGCCTAAAGACGCCCTAATTTGCCCTAGATCGCCCCTATTGTTCCTCAAAATCACTTAAGACGTCTAAAGACGCATTAAGACCCTTAAAGTCGCGGCGTCTTAGGGCGACTTCTTGGCCCGGAGTAGGCCTATTGTTTAACTTGGAGTCTTTTGTTGTTAATATTGAAATACGTGAGTGTACATGTGTACAGTAAACGGAGATCTGTGAATATAGTGAATGACCCAGCCTATAGCATTTGGTCACGGGCATGGCTTGTTATGTAGTTAATGGACATCCCTAAATGCAGGTTGAATGAAACTAATATACGATCGACGGTTGAATAAAAGGAACGCATCAACCCGATAACTATAGCAAAGTTGTATATCATGACTGTAGTCGTCCCGGTCAATAATCTTACCAAAAACTACCCACGTTTCAGATCTCAACATTTCGGTATGACTTATACAATTCCAGGTTTTTTGTAACTAAAACAATAGCTAGAAAAAAAAAAAAAAAAAAAACAGCTAGACTGTTTTACTTTCATGCAAAACTGGACAACTTGAAATTCCTGAAACATGCAGGAGATAAGAAAGTTTTTATTTCTTCTTTTCATAAAGTTTTCATACTTTGTTTCATTCATTTTTCTGTTCTATTTCCCAGTTATTTGTTCCATCTCAAAAAGTTTTTAAAGCCGTGTTTGTCACTCCTCTCTGATCCATTCTTCCCTCCGACCAGAGGCTCTGCACCTCCGCCCTCTGCGTTTCTCTGACAATATTTGCACTGATCTCGATATGTCTTGAAGTTGTTCCTTTGTCATTTTGCGTAAACGTTAATTTTAGGACATGTTATGTATGAGAAATTAAATGATTTCAAAATGATATCGATCTAAATTAATTGAAATATTAGAGTTATAGTCCGTTGTGTCATTTAACTTGAAACCAAAAATGAGTCGACTTTTAAACACATTTATTCAAGAACGAAGCATTTTATCGAAAATTAATAAAGCAGGACATGGTTTGAACACATGTATTTGCTGATTGAAATAATGCAGAAATGACGGCGAAGTAGTAAGAAAGCGATCAATTTTTAGGTTTTACGTGAGGCATTGGCTATATAGATAAGGCCTGCCCCTGGACCTTAAATCGCCGTAATTTAATGCGATTTAAAGCGTTTTAAGGCGATTTAATGCGATTTAAGAAAATATGGCCAAACTTCGAGTGAAGTTTTAAGGCGTTTTAGTGCGGTTTAAGGCGGTTTAAGGCGATTTAAGGCGATTTAGGGCGATTTAAGAAAATATGGCCAAACTTCAAGTGAAGTTTTAAGGCGTTTTAGTGCGGTTTAAGGCGATTTAAGGCGATTTAATGCGATTTAAGGTCCAGGGGCAGGCCTTAGATATTTCTTTTTCTTCAACAAACATACACAGTTATATAAGCTTTAAAATGCTATATACTTTGTCTATCTTTATTGTAACATGACGCGCTAAACAATTTTTAACTCAGAGCACCCCATGCATTTTGTAGCATTTTCCTTTGTACCGTGAAAGACCCTGATTCAAAATCGACCGTTACGTTATACATCTTGTGATATTGTTTATCTTTTCAATCTTTTTGTAAAAAAAAAATATATCTTTCGTTCGTTCAACATTGATAGCGTATAATATATTCTTTATAGTTTGACTACAGTGAAAAAACTGATTGTGGTATCGGTTGTGGAGAACCGTTGAATCCCTAGGTCCAACGATACAATACAATTTCTTGGATTAATTAATTCCGCCTAAAGAAGACGCTTTTGTATTAAGCTTACATATTATTGAACTTTTCTGCAAAACGTTTTTGGTTCACTTTTTCAATAAAACTTGATGCAGAATAGAAGATTTCAATTATTTTTACGAAGCGCACGATAATAGGACGTCGTGCTCGATAATATGTATACCAATACCTTAATAATTGAAATCAAATACACAATAAAAGCACCTTAATATTTATAACTTTGTGACTGCTAGTGCACGTACTTTCCGTTCTTTATTTCGACTGCAACCTCGCTTAGAGCATGTACAAACAATCACGAAAAAAAATGACAAAAATGGCTTACATTTAAGGACTCCTAAAATATAAAAAGGTGAACAACTTTATTCAAATTCGAATTCAAACAACAAATAACAAAGTTGACATTTTGAAACAAGACATTCTTCACGGAAGATTTGATTAATGAAGTATTTATTTTGTTTTTAATTTAGTTATTACTTTTCATTTCATCATCATTCTATTACATTTTTTGCTTCCATTCAAAGACTATCTTACTACGAAATGTAGTATGTACATAAGGCCTATTAATTTGGGGATATCGTATTTTGGTTTGATCAATATGCCCCTTTGATCTACATATTTGACACCCCCCATCATTTGGGTCTAAGCAGTTTGAAACGTCTTTTTTTTCTATCAGCCAATGATTGCAAACGTGAGGCGGGATCATATCCTGATAATATATCTGATTATAACCATCCTAAGACGTCTAAAGACGCCCTAATTCGATATATATAAGTTGCCCCAGATCGTTTCTATTTTTTTCAAAATCTCTTAACTAAAGACACCTTGAGACACTTATAGTCACGGTGTTATAGGGTGACTTCTTTTCCCGGAGTCAATACAAGCATGAATGGACTCAAAATTCTGGCAATCACCTCGTGCTGTATATTCTACAGCCAACGCGCGCGTGTATTTGCCTGTAAAGCACTCACATCCTTTTCTAACCCATCTATTGCGCCTCCTTCCTTAAATAAAGCCATATTGTAAAATGTTGTTTTGCAGACTGGACTTTTTACGCTTTAATCAATGCGACTACTGAAACCGGCCGGGGCCATCAATATGAATAATAATATCTCCACAAATGTTTGATTTTTTGACTTAAAATGCTAATAATGTTCATTATATGTGAAAGGAAAAGATCAAGATTGAATAAGAAACATCTTTACCTGTGAGAACTCTGTACGAGTTTTTGGTATATTATCTCAAAAAATATCTATTATGAAATTTGTTTGGGTTGCCCCGGTTTCAGTAGCCGCACTGTCAAATGCAAAGCAGGCCAGCCTGCAACTAAGGCCTCGTCTACACGAATCCGATCCGGCTGAAACCGCATAGAAATATTTGCGTCCACACGAATCCGCGTATCCGGAGAATTCAAGTAAAAGTATGCGGTTTCGGTGACCGGATTCACTGGATTCGTGTGGACGATAGGCCGATTCGCATCAAAAAGTATGCGGTTTCAAAAGTATCCGGATCCGTGTAGACGGGGTCTAAGCCGTTAATGCCGGGTATTTGTGCTCTCTTCACATCTATTTTTAGTGAAAAACGAGTTTTGTGCTGATTGGCTAAAAGGAATTATCATTCAACATTGTTGAATATATTGTACATAAGATATTGTGCATAAAAGAGCCCCGCTTTTCTGTTTAATATCATAGTTAACAAGACTCCGTCGACGTCAAGTACAGCTGATAATTAAGGTAAGCTAGCTTCGCTCTATTTAATGTTGGGTAGAACACTGGTAGAAATATAATTACGATTGGCTCCGACGTTACCTTTTATTGGAAGTCTACCAGGTATCTCTTGAAAAATGTTTTAATCCTTTGTTTGATACATGTGTCACAAAGCTAAAACATATATATATCTGTACTTGAGTCTTCTCAACACTCGAATTGCACAATTCCACATCGCTACAACTCATAGCAATATGCATCCTGATTTGAAGAATTCTATAGTATCACGCCAATCAAACCCCGTGTTAGGTGCGAACGCCGCTCCTTTTACTCGGGTTGAAATTGTTTCCTGTGACGGTACCTTTTAGGGTCCTTTAAGGGTTCCAGCTCAAAGGTCAATCACGTAACATGATTTCACACCCGTAAGGGTCATTGTTTCGTGGCTTTGCTACTAAACTGAAGAAAACCTTCGCAGAGCCGTATCTTTGAGAGATTGAAATCAACTAGACCTTAATTTTATGGTTCGTTTGTAATGCGATGTAGATGACTTAACACAGTCTGTCGGGGGAGGAAGTTCCATTCACTCGGAGGCTAGACGATTAAAGGTTTACATTTTTTCTACATTTTAGACTGATCAAAAAGTGAACAATGAACGTAAAGATCCTTGCAATTGCTGTTTTTTTAGTGCTGGCCATGATTGGCAACGCCATGGGTGAGTTTCCCGTCATAGCAAAGAGTTAGATATAAGTGCTCACTGTGTTCTACCACTGATGCCCAATAAATTTTTTTAGATTATAAGAAAGTGTTCATTATATTTTAACTGCCCCTCTACATTCTACTCTATATCCATATTCTATATATATTGTGTTCAGGTATTTCTACTATAAACATTTCCAGATAATTCTTATACACTTACAATGTAATTGCAAGAATGTTGTCAAATGAAAAAAAGAACATTAGTAATTTAGTAAAAAAGAAATATCAGGAATAACAAAAGAAAGAGTTCAGCTTGAGTGATTGTCTTTTGTCTTTTGATCAACTTTTTCCCCCACTAAATTACAAAAGTCAGGACAACGGTCTTAAATTGCAATTTATTTAATATTTGATCTAAAAGTAGCATCCTTATAGACCACTTTTTAAATAGTCAAAATGTAGAAATTGTTATGTTATTCACACTGCATCAAATACCACCAACTTCCATAGTTTGTAAATGATTTTCATGCATTTTCGCCTCGTTTGCTGTTTTTCTGATTTTTCACATTTCTTATTGCAATACTAAATTCGTTCATATTATTTTATTTTCCAGGTGAACATCTTAAGCGAGGTAATTATCAACATGTCATTCACAGTTGATCATTCTACGTTCAAAATCGTTCCAAACTATCAAAATATTATGATATACCCTAAACCGATGATTGACATATTTTATCTTGCTCCATTTTCATGACTTTACTAGTCTACATCAAAATAATAAATGTATTTTGAAATTTATAATCGTTGGTTCACAATTTGGTATGGTCACATGCACGTAAGTGATGAAACTCAAACATCTAGAGGATCATTTGTGTTAGACTTCTTTTTTCATAAAGCATTAATTTGTTATTCTTTTTCAGACGCACCTCATCGTTGGCATGGGTATAAAAGGGATGCTCCCGTCAAGAGAGGTAAATATCCAATTATTTACATCAATATGCTACACGATACTTCGAAACTATTATATACCACAGGAAACCCAATATTAGCGTAATATAGCGTGTTATTAGCGTAAAGTAAGCGACCAAAGCCGGTAAAATTCAATATTTCTATTGTTTTGGATAGGTGGGACTGGGTACTAGTCGCTTTCAAGACTCTTCTTTATCATCATGTAGTTTGTTCGAAGCTTAATAACTGAGAAAAGACATATTTACTTTATTTATCAAACGAAATATGCAACAGCTTTTTAAAAACATCAATAACTTATAAAAAACTCTGAAAAGAGTACTCTGCCAACAATTCCAAGTTTGATCCGTTATTTCTCACTTTAGATCTTATAACATAATGTGTGTAAAACTATCAAAATAGTGATGAGACTCATCTAGATGATCATTTGTGTTGGAGTTTTTTTTTTTACATAAAGAATTAATTTGATATTAATTTAATTTCCAGATGCAATTCAGTTAGGGCGCTACTGAGATGCTCGTGTTTAGAGAGGCAAGTATCCAATTAGATACATCAGTATACACCTAATTCAAAAAAGGTTGACGGGGCGAACGGCGATTGGCGATTGAAATTCGTATTGTCCACGACTGTGGACAATAGGAATTTCAATCGCCAATCGCCGTTCGCCCCGTCAACCTTTTTTGAATTAGGTGTACATATATGCTACACGATGCTTCGTACTACATACCACAGGAAACCCAATATTAGCATAATGTAGCGTGTTATTCGCTTTTACCACGGGCCGCCATATTGGTTTAACAAAATAGGTTTTGAATCCCTTGGGTCCCCTTGCCCTCGCTTTTATGCGTTTCAGAACGTTCCAAACAAAGGTTTTCCCTCTTATGGGAATAAACATGGCCGTTGTGTGATAAAGGCCATTAGCATAAAAGCAGAAGAAAAAAAAAAGAAGAAAAAGAAATGAAAAGAAAAGAAAAGATTTAATATGGTATTAAGCATGTGTGAAATAACTAATGAGGAATGCTAATGAGGAATGCGTTTAGCTATTTGGTTTCATTATTTTCCTTGAGCCACAAACGACTGAAAATCATTGATAAAAGTGGTTTCTAATTGTTTATTTTAAGCCGAGAGCGCAACTCACTGAAACATTATTTTACACGCACACCTCATTAGCATCTTTTTTTACACTTATACTCATTTGCATGTGAAAAGTGGGTTATACCAAAGTGCTCTATTGATAAATGGATTTTGAAATCTATCACCGTTGGTTTTGACATCATCAAAACAAATGTCGAAACTCACATTTCCGCAAGGGATGAGACTTATATAAATGTAAAGGTACATCTATGTTAAGTTTTTGTCTTTACTTAAGGTGACTGGCTACGTTTGGAAATAATGTTAAACTTTTCTTTAAACTACGATTTTTTATGTAAAATTAATTTCATGCTGATTCCAAATACGAAAAGAAAAATGGAGTGTTTTCGAGATAATTAGCATTTAATGGATGCCTACGCGCGAGATTTTGAAGCAAAATTTAACATTTTGTATTTTATTCAGCGGTTTTTGTGCGCGTGCACATCGTGGGTTCGAATTTTTTTTTTCTTTACTTAAAACACGACTTTTATTTTTATTTCCTTATCTATCCTTGTCCTGGTCATTGATTAACGTTTTTATATTTTTTTCAGATGATGCCAAGGAAAATGAAAAGGACATCTACATAAAGTTATCGCCGTAAATTAAAATAAACAACAATCTAGTAATGACGGAATTCATTAGCGAATGTATTTCCGATAGAATTTAAATAAATAAATAGACATTGGCATTGCAAAACACTACAATGTTTTTTGTGTTTGTTTTATTGCTGAGTTTAAATTTTAAAACTAGGGGGAGTTCCTAGTGCACCGGACACCCCCCTATCGCTGTAATTACCGCTTTTTTTTTATTTAAGACATTTACTGAACGGACACGCCCTAACACCACAAGAGCCCTTCATTTGCAATTGGGATAACCCCCCCACCCCCCACCCCCCCTGACAAATTTGTTGAACCGCCCCTGTCAAGTGACAATGATGGTTGACCCAAGTGCACTCTAAGTAAATCCTTCAGAGGGAACTAGCCAATCAGCGCGAAGTGAACATGCACAACTTGTTATCGTGATCACCCCCGAGGGGAAAAAATAGTGCGTTAATGCTAGCCTGACCACAGGGAGCCCAAGCTCATCATTTGTGATCTTTTACAGTAAATGTATGGAGTCGCGAGATATTCTTTCGCTGTGCCTCAAATATACAATAATAAATTTTTTTTACGTAGATAGTTATGCATAATTGTTTTCTAGTCTGTGACCGAGTTTTAGCTCAAGTAGAGCGATTTTGACGAAAATACCCCAGAAAGACAAAGACTGGTATTTTCGTCAAAATCGCTCTAATTGAGCTAAAACTCGGTCACAGACTAGAAAACAATTATACACAACTATCTACGTAAATTTTTTTTTTATTATTGTATATTTGAGGCACAGCGAAAGAATATATGTTGGCCAATATTTTGATGTGGTGGTTGAGTGGTTTTGGAAAGAGAATTTTTGTGGGTTCCCCTATTTGTTTTACATTTTTTCTATTTTTGCATCAAACAGTACAGTCTGTCTGCAAATTAAAACATGTTTGGGCTTCCTGTGGAAAATAAGTGTTTTTTTTCTTTTGACCGCGAGGAGCCAGGGTACTAAAGTGTGCGCGCCAACTTTGATTCCAAAATGGCGGACGTTTAGATGTTTTGCAAAGTTTGACTCCAAACTTGCTTTTTTTACCATGATTCAACCAGATAACTTTGAGCTCTTTACTCCTTTTGGTCGAGAATTCTGTCAGAAACATCCTTATGGTGGCAAACCTTGCTTTGAAGACATTGAAGTTGGAATTTTGAGCGTTGACGAAAGCGAATTAGGGGAAGACAAAAATGTCTTGGACGCGATGTCGACAGCAAATTGTATTAAGAATGAGAAGTGGAAAGTCATAGCTGTAGACAACGATAGTCAGTGTGAAGAGGAGGTAACTAATATTTGTCGATATTAGGATTGCATGTATAATCGTGGGTTGTGATCATAATTTTGTGTGTGTAGTAAGACTGTTGTATGTGCCGAATGTTTTTAGCCAAGGTCCAGGTGCCAAGTAATGATGGTGAGTTGTGAGTTCGGATTGTGCGAATAGCAAATTGAAATCCGGGTACGGGATTCTTTGCATGGCGCTTTGCCGTACTTCGTCGAAATTATAGATAAATAATAGTTCTTCAAACTCAGTCCAAAACAAATATATATTTTTCATGTTTTCTTATTGTATACAATACTATTAAAGTTGTACTTAATGTCATCAAAGGACTTAGAATTTTGTTCAACTCGATCGTACACGACTGTAAATGTCAAAGTGTCGTGAAATGAGTCGTTTGTCTACTATGTACAGACTGGTGGAATTACTCTGAATCAGTTTAACATAGCTTACAATAATCGCTTACTCCATCTAAATGAATATATAGTATCTTCTTGACTGAAATAATACAGAATCACTGTGAAAATCTAAATAATTTTGACTCCCGCACCAACAGCAAACTAAAGCAGCGTTCAGGTGACGTATGAATAGCCACTGCGTTCCTATTATGATTTCCATTATCACTTGTCAATCAGGTTTATATAAAAGACAGGACTGTTGTCTGGAGTAAAGGCTGCGCTAAAGACACCAGGGTACTTGTCAAGTCCTTTACGGTTGGATCTAAAGCCTTGGATTGTTTCTGGTGCAAGTTCACCATCCCTAGCTCTTCACAAGAAAATCAAGGTATTTATGCCGACTCCTCAATAGAGCGAAAACACCAAAATCGTGAAATAAAAACAAAATAGTTACTAACTGATAGTTTTTGTTAAGTGAATATTTAGTCAGTATCACCATGGATAATGTTTTTATTATCCATGGTATCACTCAACCAGAAACATCAAATACAAAAGGAAACAATACCTCATTACAACTTTACTTGTCTTTGATAGTGACTAATAGTCACTAAATAAGAACTATGAAATACACAGTGGCAATTTGATATTTTTTTATAGGTATAATGTTATTGCTCTACCTCATTACAACTCAGCCATAGATTATGTAGGTGTGTTCGGTTTATACACCTCATTCAAAAAAGGTTGGAAGTGTTTGCTATGCGACAGAAATGCTTCTGATTGTCTTATAAACGTACTTACTGGCAGTGTGCGTGCGAAATAACCTGGTTAAGTACCTGTGTAATTTCCTTCAGAACCTGAAAGAAGCTTTTGTGTATTGGAGAATGAGTACCTTAATGTGTTTGATGTTAGTGGATCTGTTTACACGGCAGCTTTACCATTCCCGGTAGGTGCACAAAATAACTTTCATATTATAATGATAATTGTATTTGGTATCTAATCTTAATGTAACATAGATGCTTTATAAGTAATAATTAGTCATTGCATCTCAATAAGATTGTAAATCTAATATTTCATACTGTATAATGAATACTGTCAATGTCGTAAAGGTCCTGTGGGCGAGATCCAGGGATGATCTTACAAGATCTTAGCATGTAACCCTCAATCTGCAAGAACTTGAATGAGCTTTCAAGTTTCCTGCCATGATTTGATTAAGATCTTCCCAAGATCCTTCCAAGACATTTACTGCATTCATTTGAGGATCGTGAGTTAAAAATCTGTACTTGGTTATTGCATTTACATCCTTAAAGGATGGCACAGTTGGCTAGTGCACGGCTTTTGGTGCGAGAAGTCCCGAGTTCAATTCCCAGTGACCTCGCATCCTTGTTTCGACTTATCTTCTTTCCGTGTAGCTTTAAATAGCCTTAAATACCCGTAAAACGGAGCACTGATGGAGAGAGGGAAGTAAAATGAGTGCACCGTCGGCTCTCTGGAAGATTAGCTTCGGCTAAAGGGACTTTCAACATAAAATACTTTTCTTTACTTTTCTTTACTTAAAATAAATGTATTGTATTGTATATGAAAAGGTAAGATCTTAACAAGAGGCTCAACCTGGGAAGGTGTATGTATTAAATTGTTTTTATTTTAATTTTAATTAATATATTCCAGGTGCATTCTGTGTGGGTTACATCAGGAGGAATTCTCCTTGAAAGAACAGTTACACCTTCTGAGCTGATCACTCATAAGAGGTACCACTATTATTGAAAGACGACTTTCCAGAGACCTACTGAAAATCATGTTATGTGACATATGCCTTTTGATTATTCTTAAAAAAATGAATAATAAAAATGAGTAAAATATCCATATCACTATTACTGTAGGAAGAGGGTGGCATGGGTGGCCTAGCGGTTATAGCGCTGGCCTTTCACCACTGTGGCCCAAGTTCGATTCCCGGCTCGGGCACATAAGTATTGAGTTTGTTTGATGTGTTGTTCTCTCTCATGCCACAAGGGTTTTTCTCCGGGTTCTCCTGTTTTCCTCCCTCCGCAAAAATCAACATGTGAGTTTGAATGTAGTGTGCTTATAAAATACAGTATGTAGTATGGAGTGTGTGTGAGTGATAGCAGGCCCACATCAGTGGTATAGTTGCCAATACAATCAGCCTGCTTTAACAAATAAAAGATTTATTTTTGTTTATTTTTAAGTGGTACAAGTATTTTTGATAAACAACTTTAAAGAGACCTATTGAAAATCATATTATGTGACATATGCCTTCTGATTATTCTTAAAAAAAAAATAATAATAATAATAAAAATGAGTTATATATCTATATTTCTGTAGGGATATACCTACATTGTTCAGTGTTATGCATCCACTTGATGAGCCAAGGCCTGTCGCATCACTAGCACAAGGTATGGATGAAATAAAAATTTCATGTCAAATATTATGCAAAACAGAATGCACCACATGATCTATGTTCATTATAAGCTAGCTAAGTCTGATGTTTGCTTAAACACACAGATCAACCAATCAGAGAAGTTCACTTCAGAAATAATATACTCTGATTGGTTGATCTGTGTGTTTAGCACACATCAACACAATTTGCATAAGTACAGATTTAATGTGAAAATACAGATTTAAATATAAACCTGTTAATGATATTTCCTGTGTTTAGGAAAAAGGGCCTTTGTTAGTGATCCAACAATGAATTTAATCTTTACATCAGAGGATTGTAACTACATTATGATGTACAACTGTGTTATTGGACTGCATTCTATATGGATGATAACTAAAGCATTACCAGAGGTATGCCATTATTATCATCACCATCATAAGTATCATCATCATCATCACCATCATCATCACCATCATCATCACCATCACCATTATCATCATCATCATTATTATAATCATCATAAGTATCATCATCACCACCATCATTATTATAATCCTCATAAGTATCGTCATCATCATCATTATAATCATCATCATCATAAGTATCACCACCACCATCATTATTATTATTATTATTATCATCTCATTATCATTTTTTTGACTATCATCATCATCATCATTGCTGCTAAAATGTATTAATTAATTGTTGTTAATTTGATTGACAGGACATACCACAGTCTCCAGCCACACCTTTGTATGGTCATGACGTAATACCTTGTACTACAGCCCACCAACCTTCTCCTGTAGTGCCCTCAGGCACACACTCACGGTTTTCTCTAGCCACACCTACTCATTCTCCTTTTCGAGGGTACACCTCCTCTCCCATTGTACGGAGTCATATGCACTCCCCTGCGCCGGTCAAGCTGATGTCACCGGCATTAGGCCAGTTTTCTACAAGCCAAACAAAGTCGCCATTCCTAGGTAAAGTTTTTGTCTTGGTTATGTTGTTTTTACAGATAAAGCCTGGTTCACACATAAGCAACATATGCAGAGTTAGTGAAGCATTTCTTGACTGTAGGTGTGAAAAAAGACAAGTGTGGCTAATGAGCAAAGACCAATTGAATCTGCATATGCTGCTTATGGTTAAGCCTGGCTCACACTAGCCACATAACACACACTAGCCACATAACACACACTAGCCACATAAGCACAAGCAACATATGCAGAGTTAGTGAAGCATTTCTCAACTGTAGGTGTGAGAAAAGACAAGTGTGGCTAATAAGCAAAGCCCTGATTGAATCTGCATATGTTGCTTATGGTTAAGCCTGGTTCACACTAGCCACATAAGCACAAGCAACATATGCAGAGTTAGTGAAGCATTTCTCAACTGTAGGTGTGAGAAAAGACAAGTGTGGCTAATAAGCAAAGCCCTGATTGAATCTGCATATGTTGCTTATGGTTAAGCCTGGTTCACACTAGCAACATAAGCACAAGCAACATATGCAGAGTAACTGAAGTATTTCTCTACTGTAGGTGTGAGAAAAGACAAGTGTGGCTAATGAGCAGGGCTCAACTGAGTCTGTGTATGTTGCTTATGGTTATGTTGCTAGTGTGAACCATTTACTGATTGATTTACTGATTGATTGATTAATTGATTAACTGATTGACTGATTAATTGATTTACTGATTGATTGATTAACTGATTGATTAATTACCTGATTTACTGATTGATTGATTAATTGATTGATTAATTACCTGATTTACTGATTGATTAATTGATTAATTGATTAACTGATTGATTGACTGATTGATTGATTAACTGATTGATTAATTACCTGATTGACTGATTGATTGATTAATTGATTGATTAATTACCTGATTTACTGATTGATTAATTGATTAATTGATTAACTGATTAACTGATTGATTGATTGATTAACTGATTGACTGATTGACTGATTGACTGATTAATGGATTGATTAATTACCTGATTGATTGATTGATTAACTGATTGATTAATTGACTGATTTACTGATTGATTGATTAATTGATTAACTGATTGACTGATTAATTGATTTACTGATTGATTGATTAACTGATTGATTAATTACCTGATTTACTGATTGATTGATTAATTGATTGATTAATTACCTGATTTACTGATTGATTAATTGATTAATTGATTAACTGATTGATTGACTGATTGATTGATTAACTGATTGATTAATTACCTGATTGACTGATTGATTGATTAATTGATTGATTAATTACCTGATTTACTGATTGATTAATTGATTAATTGATTAACTGATTAACTGATTGATTGATTGATTAACTGATTGACTGATTGACTGATTGACTGATTAATGGATTGATTAATTACCTGATTGATTGATTGATTAACTGATTGATTAATTGACTGATTTACTGATTGATTGATTAATTGATTTACTGATTAATGGATTGATTAATTACCTGATTTACTGATTGATTGATTGATTAACTGATTGACTGATTAACTGACTGATTGATTGACTGATTGATTGATTAATTGATTTACTGATTAATGGATTGATTAATTACCTGATTTACTGATTGATTGATTGATTAACTGATTGACTGATTAACTGACTGATTGATTGACTGATTGATTGATTAATTGATTGATTAATTACCTGATTTACTGATTGATTGATGGATGGATTGATTGATTAATCAAAAGTTCGTAAAATCTTTTCCACTCGATCTTCTGGTGATGTCAGTGCCCGACGAAAGCTAAAGATCTGAACATAAAAACAGTATTATATGGCCTCAAACCTACTCTTATAATATTTTTCACAATGCTACTGAAGGACAACTTCAATATTCTTCAATTGTTAGTTGTTTGATTGAGTAAATAGTTGTTGATTGATTTACTGAGTGATTGATTTACTGAGTAATTGATTGGTTAATTGATTGGCTGCTTTATTCATTAATTGATTGGTTAATTGATTGGCAGCTTTATTCATTAATTGATTGGTTAATTGATTGGCTGCTTTATTCATTAATTGATTGGCAGCTTTATTCATTAATTGATTGGTTAATTGATTGGCTGCTTTATTCATTAATTGATTGGCTGCTTTATTCATTAATTGATTGGTTAATTGATTGGCAGCTTTATTCATTAATTGATTGGTTAATTGATTGGCAGCTTTATTCATTAATTGATTGGTTAATTGATTGGCTGCTTTATTCATTAATTGATTGGTTAATTGATTGGCAGCTTTATTCATTAATTGATTGGTTAATTGATTGGCTGCTTTATTCATTAATTGATTGGCTGCTTTATTCATTAATGATGATATGATTTAATAATGAAAATTAAAGGGTGCAAAATACTATGTTTCAGTCTCACACTAGACCATCATCAGAAATAGACTGATTAATTGATTAATTGACTGATTGATAAACTGATTGATTAATTGATTGATTGATTAATTAATTGATTGATAAACTGATTGATTGATTAATTAATTGATTGATTGACTGGCTCAAAATTTTTGCAGAGTCTCCATTTCTGCTCAACACAAGATCATCATCTGTATTTCGCTCCCCACCAGGAGGTGGCCCTGTCAAGGACCCATCTTTCCTTGAATTTTTTGAACCACTGACTCCAGAATTATCTCTAAAACTACTCTGGCAAGAAACACCAGCAGCTATCAGGTTAATGATGATGATGATGACAATGATGATGGCAATGACAATGATGATGGCAATGACAATGATGATGTTGAATTTGCCAACCATTTTCACTATAGATTTTTTAATTTTCTTTGTTCTAATAACAATGGTTGGTTGGCAAAACCATAACAAACTACGTCACTGTACGTCCACCCATAACTAAAATTTAGGACTGAGTTATTGTAGTGTAGTAGTAGCTAACCGCACAGCGTGACACACCTTACCATGGCCACCTAATTAAAGTTTTGTACAAGTTAACTAATCAGAAAGCGAGAATTTGACCTTAATACAAAAAGCATGCCAAATTTCAAATGGTAAACACTTTGAAATGTTCAACGCGAAGACAAGAGTGAAGTTTATAAGTGTCTGAAAAACCTCCAAGGATGTTTAAATTTGAAAAGGTGTAGCAAATTATTTGAAAAGAGAAACTTTTGAATGCTAAGCTATCTTGTACAAAACTGTTATTGTGTGGCTACAGTAAGGCATGTTATGCTGTAATAATACTTATGTTATCTTAGGCATGGGAGCAAGGGTAAAGCCTGCAAAGTGATCCAAACAACTGACATCTGCAACAACAAATATCTTTGTTACTTGACTCAACACAACAATAGACTAAGGTACATGAAACTGCTTAAGGACCAAATAGATAATCTTGTAAAGTATAATGTGGTTATGATGATGATGATGATGATGATGATTATTATTATTATAATGATGGTGATGGTAATGATAATGATAATGATGATCAATGGTGATTATATATGAACATAATGATGGTGATTATGATGATGATTATTATTATAATGATGGTGATGGTAATGATAATGATGATCAATGGTGGTTATAATGATGATGGTAATGATGATGATGAACATAATAATGATGGTGATTATGATGATGAAGATGATGATGGTGATTATGATGATGAAGATGATGTTGATGATGATAAACATAATAATGATGGTGATTATGATGATGAAGATGATGATGGTGATTACTGTATGATGATGATGATGATAGTAATGATGAACATAATAATGATGATGGTGATTATTATGATGATGATGGTGATTATGATGATGATAGTAATGATGAACATAATAATAATGATGGTGATTATGATGATGAAGATGATGATGGTGATTATGATGATGAAGATGATGATGGTGATTACTGTATGATTATGATGATGATAGTAATGATGAACATAATAATGATGATGGTGATTATGATGATGATAGTAATGATGAACATAATAATAATGATGGTGATTATTATGGTGGTGTAATGATGATTATGATGGTGATGCAATGTTGATGATAAAAATGATAATTGTGATAGTGGTCACTATCACAAAGACAATGGTAATGATGGTGATGATGACAATAATGATGATGATGTTTGTGATAATGTGAATAATGATGATGATAATAATGATGATGATGTTTGTGATGATGACAATGATGACGATAGAGATGATGATAATTATCATTTCAAACCCACTGAGTTGATAATGGTCACCATCACCAGAATACTCAAAGTCCTGTCCAATGATACTAATTTAGTATTTGTGTCGGCTATGGACATCCCAGCTAAGGATGTGGCTCCTCTTCAGGTGTGTACCTTGATGGTTCTTTTTAAAATAAATCAACCAAACAACAAATCGGCCAATCAACCAATCAACCAAACATCAAATCAACCAAACAACAAATCAACCAAACAACAAATCAACCAAACAACAAATCAACCAATCAACCAAACAACAAATCAATAAACCAGCCATTTTTCCAAACAAACAAACAATCAATCAACCAGTCAATCAATTAATGAATCAACCAACCTGCCAACCAATCAATCAATCAACCAGCGGACCAACTTACCAATGAATCAACTACCAACCAACCACCATAACCAATCAATCAACCAACTGACCAACCATCCATCCATCCAACCAACTAACATACCAACCAATCAATCAACCAACGAACCACACAATCAACCAATTGACCAACCAACCATCCAACCAACTAACATACCAACCCACCAGCCACCCAACCTACCAATCTACCCAACAAGCAAAAAATAACCTAGCCATCTTACCAATCAATCATTCAATAATTAAACAACTGTCTAATCATACAAGAAACCAGTTGCTTAAACCATGAACCAACTGACCAACCACCTAATCAAGTGTTTGTTTCTTCTTAGAATCTGGACATGATGTTAGTGCTTGAAGTGGATTCATCACTCAGTCTTTATAGCGGACAGACAAAGGTGTTTACTACCATATAATAATATATTATATATCATCTCTCCCCAACTGTGCTCTTGTATTAATATCTCTCACACTCACCAACACCACTTTGAACATTTTAGAACCAATTGTAATCTTTGTTAGGGGGCTTTCATTTTGTTAAAGACCTGTTTTCTCCTTTTGAATATTACCCAAACCCTCCATTCTTGGTTAGCAAAAATTATCAAAACCTTCCTCCCCCCCCCCCCCCCCCCCCCCACCCCCAAAAAATTTTGGTCCAGTTTTTACTAAACCCCTATAAAACATACAATTTATTACAACCCCCCTATATTACTTTCAAAAATAACATGACCCCCCGCTATATTGCTCTCCCCCACAATATTGCCGACCACATCCACCTATTATACAAATAAATAATACATGAAAAAACCCTCAATTGAGTTATGTGCCTCACAACCAGTGAACCATTTATTTCTTGCAGTATTTGTTTTTGGTTGGGGGGGGGGGGGGGGGATAGATATGGCGAAAATGGTTGGCCAAGTGGTGAGAGCACCAGCCTTTCAACACTGTGATATGGGTCTGAGTCCCAGCACAGGCACTGTGCCATATGTGAATTGAGTTTGTTTGATGTGTTGTTCTCTACCATGCCACAAGGGTTTTTCCTTTCTCAGCAAAATGTATGAAAAATATTTAACGTAGAGGTAGTGAGTGTGGGTGCCAGTAGAAGAATAACCACTTCTTCTTCTTCTTCTTCTTCTTCTTCTTCTTCTTCTTCTTCTTCTTCTTCTTCTTCTTCTTCTTCTTCTTCTTCTTCTTCTTCTTCTTCTTCTTCTTCTTCTTCTTCTTCCTCTTCCTCTTCCTCTTCCTCTTCCTCTTCCTCTTCCTCTTCCTCTTCCTCTTCCTCTTCCTCTTCCTCTTCCTCTTCCTCTTCCTCTTCCTCTTCCTCTTCCTCTTCCTCTTGTGAAAGTAAAGAATTGTAACAATTTTTCTGTTTCTTACCAGGCATGTACAGTAATCCTTCCAAGTCTGCATGTCAACCCATCTAGTTTTAATACACAGAACATAAGTGAGGACAAGGTATGCTTGAAATATGAACATACAAATAAATATATGTCGATGCAAAAACGACTGAGTAGTGGTTACTCAAATAACTGAGTAAATAGATGCATAGATAAATAACCACTACTCATTCATTTTTAATACAGTTTATTTCTTGCAGGTTGTGATGCAGTCTTCTTCAAGTGGTACACTTATTGATAGTGAGTTCAATGTTTATCAAAATAAAGGACATAAATATAAACAAACAAATACACTACAACATATAACAACAACATATGGGGATAGGTCATTTTCTGCTGTCGCCCCAAAATTATGGAACAATTTACCTGAATCTATACACTTCTTACACTTTCAGTCTGAAAACTGAGACATTCTTATGTGGGGAGGTTGCTATTGCCGCAGAACAATACAGAGTTACCTACTTCTTACACACATCATTACTTACTAGATAGATTTTAGGTCGATAATTATCTTATATTTATGCTATTATTTTCTTAGATACCTCATCAAAACCTGGCGAAGTTCAAGCATTGACCAACCCACAATCAAGGGGGTGTTATTTGGTGAGATGTACACTCATAATTATACGCTTTGACTATTTTGTTGCTTGCGAAGACGATCAACAATGGTCCACTTCACAGTTCCCTGCGCCATCTTAAAAGGCTCTGCATCAAAGCGAGACTAACGTTGAGGCTGCAATGATAGACACCTTGCCAGACAATTATTCACGTGTCTCTAACATTGCAAGCTCAACGTTTGTCTTGCTTCGATGCAAAGGCCCAGCTAGCTTTCAAAATATTAGAAATATAGAAATAGAAATTTGATTTCTTTATAGAAATAGTACATTTGATTTGATTTAGTTCTCACATGCAAAATATCATTGTTTATGTTCACAGAGACTGTCCAATGGATGTTACTATAGGCTGAACCTACCTCCATTATACCATAAGACATCAGGTAGAAATAGACGCTTAGCATGTGCAAATAATGATGATGATGATGATGAGGAGGAGGAGGAGGAGGAGGAGGAGGAGGAGGAGGAGGAGGACGACGACGACGACGATGGTGATGATGATGATGATGATGATGGTGATGGTGATAATGATGATGGTGATAATGATGATGATGATAATAAAAATAGTAATGATGATGATAATGATAATAATAATAATGATAATGACAACGGCCAGCCAAAGACAACATTGTATAGTACTTATGGAACTCCAATGTTAGTTCTTTCATATTTTAAAAAGATTGTCAAGATAAAAGTAAATCTTGTCGACAAAATTCAAGTTAAAACCCATTCAAATCAGGTTTTGTATCTAATATACAACCGTCTTCACGGCTATGATTTCTTTTCTCAATTTCTCATGAATGATTCATGGGTTTATAATTCTAGTGACACTATGTATTGATGCTCTCAAGTGCCTCCTATCACCTCCAGTCGCATCAAAACTCATTATGTCTTTCTATGTCATGGCCAATCAAACTTCAAACCAACAAAAATCTCCCGTGGGGGAGGTAGAGAGCTTCGTTTTGTGCTTGAAGAAAATGATGGGATACCCTGACCCTGGAGGAGTAACTGAGAAAGAGGTAATGATGATGATGTAGATGATGATGGTGGTCGTGGTCGTGGTGATGATGATGTAGATGATGGTGGTGGTGGTGATGTTAATGATGATGTAGATGATGATGGTGGTCGTGGTCGTGGTGATGATGATGATGATGATTGTGGTGATGGTGGTGACAGTGGTGGTGGTGATGTTGATGTAGATGATGATGGTGGTCGTGGTCGTGGTGATGATGATGATGATGGTGGTGGTGATGGTGGTGACAGTGGTGGTGGTGATGATGGTGGTCGTGGTCGTGGTGATGATGATGATGATGATGGTGGTGATGGTGGTCGTGGTCGTGGTGATGATGATGATGATGGTGGTGATGGTGGTGACAGTGGTGATGGTGATGATGATGTAGATGATGATGGTGGTCGTGGTCGTGTCGATGTTGTTGATGATGATGTAGATGATGATGGTGGTCGTGGTCGTGGTGATGATGATGGTGGTGACAGTGGTGATGGTGATGTTGATGATGATGTAGATGATGATGGTGGTCGTGGTCGTGGTGATGTTGTTGATGATGATGTAGATGATGATGGTGGTCGTGGTGATGATGATGATGGTGGTGGTGGTGACAGTGGTGATGGTGATGTTGATGATGATGGTGGTCGTGGTCGTGGTGATGATGATGATGGTGGTGGTGGTGACAGTGGTGATGGTGATGTTGATGATGATGTAGATGATGATGGTGGTCGTGGTCGTGGTGATGATGATGATTATTATTGTGGTGATGGTGGTGACAGTGGTGGTGGTGGTGATGTAGATGATGATGGTGGTCGTGGTCGTGATGATGATGATGATGATGGTGGTGATGGTGGTGACAGTGGTGGTGGTGATGTTGATGATGATGTAGATGATGATGGTGGTCGTGGTCGTGATGATGATGATGATGATTGTGGTGATGGTGGTGACAGTGGTGGTGGTGATGTTGATGATGATGTAGATGATGATGGTGGTCGTGGTCGTGGTGATGATGATGATGATGATTGTGGTGATGGTGGTGACAGTGGTGGTGGTGATGTTGATGATGATGTAGATGATGATGGTGGTCGTGGTCGTGGTGATGATGATGATGATGGTGGTGGTGATGGTGGTGACAGTGGTGGTGGTGATGATGGTGGTCGTGGTCGTGGTCGTGGTGATGATGTAGATGATGATGGTGGTCGTGGTCGTGGTGATGATGATGATGATGATTGTGGTGATGGTGGTGACAGTGGTGGTGGTGATGTTGATGATGATGTAGATGATGGTGGTCGTGGTCGTGGTGATGATGATGGTGGTGATGGTGGTGACAGTGGTGATGGTGATGTTGATGATGATGTAGATGATGATGGTGGTCGTGGTCGTGGTGATGATGATGATGATGATTGTGGTGATGGTGGTGACAGTGGTGGTGGTGATGTTGATGATGATGTAGATGATGATGGTGGTCGTGGTCGTGGTGATGATGATGATTGTGGTGATGGTGGTGACAGTGGTGGTGGTGATGTTGATGGTGATGTAGATGATGATGGTGGTCGTGGTCGTGGTGATGATGATGATGATGGTGGTGGTGATGGTGGTGACAGTGGTGGTGGTGGTGATGTTGATGATGATGTAGATGATGATGGTGGTCGTGGTCGTGGTGATGATGATGATTATTATTGTGGTGATGGTGGTGACAGTGGCGGTGGTGATGTTGATGATGATGTAGATGATGGTGGTGGTGGTGGTGGTGATGATGGTGGTAGTGGTAGTGATGATGATGGTGGTAGTGGTGATGATGGTGGTAGTGGTGGTGGTTGTGGTGGTGATGATGATGATGGTGGTGGTAGTGGTCCTGGTGATGATGGTGGTAGTGGTCGTGGTGATGTTGGTGGTAGTGGTAGTCGTGATGATGGTGGTAGTGGTCGTGGTGATGATGGTGGTAGTGGTCGTGGTGATGATGGTGGTAGTGGTGATGATGGTGGTAGTGGTGGCGGTGATGAAGGTGGTAGTGGTGGTGATGATGATGGTGGTAGTGGTAGTGGTGATGATGGTGGTTGTGGTCGTGGTGATGGTGGTCGTGGTGATGATGGTGGTGGTGTTGATGATGATGATGGTAGTGGTCGTGGTGATGATGGTGGTAGTGGTAGTGGTGATGATGGTGGTTGTGGTCGTGGTGATGGTGGTCGTGGTGATGATGGTGGTGGTGTTGGTGATGATGATGATGGTAGTGGTCGTGGTGATGATGGAGGTAGTGGTTGTAGTGATGATGGTGGTCGTGGTGATGATGGTGGTAGTGGTCGTGTTGATGATGGTGGTAGTGGTGATGATCATTGATCTAATATATATTTTTTTAAATAATGTTCTTGTGTACATGTAGATGCAGTCGGACTCTCCAGCAGCCAAAAAATTCAAGTCGGAAAATATTCTTGAAGGGGAAGAGGTCTGCATGTTATATTTTACTTCCTCAATCCTTCCATTCATCAATTACACCAATAATCCAATTACCCATCCATTCGTCCATCCATCCTTCTATTCATTCATCTTTCCATCCTTTCATCCATCAATTCATTCATTCATCCATTTCATAGATGTCCTCTTACATTTTTTCATAACAGGCATGGGAATCACTGCTAAAGAGTCCATATCATTGTATAGTCGCGCCAAGCTGTACTCCTTTGTACCCCAATACTGTCAACAGACAGACCTCCTTGATAGACGACGAACCGCACCAACCTCAAAATGACAGACTTGATGGTACAGCTATCCTCTTCAACCACGTCCACACAGTTGTTTTCGCACTTCATCTAGTTTATGAGGTACAGTGTTCGCTATGTCGGAAATTCATATTTATGCTAAAGCCCACTGAGATGATGTAAATGTGTTATACACCTCTGTGTAATATTCTATTATTGTTTCAGGAACTAAAGCTGGATGTTCTAGCGAGAAGTGATTTTCATGTTCTAGGAAAGTTTCTGTGTGAAGTTACGAGGTAGGTCGGGCAAGCATTATGTGATCCAGCTACTTACTAGCTTACTTGATAACTTTCTTTTTGCTTGCTTGCGTACTTGCTTGCTTGCTTACTTACTTACTTGTGTACTTACTTGCTTACTGACTTGCTTACTTACTTACTTACTTGCGTACTTACTTGCTTACTTACTTACTTGCGTACTTGCTTGCATACTTGCTTGATTACTTACTTACTTGCTTATTTACTTGCCTACTGACTGACTTACTTATTTACTTACTTACTACTTACTTACTTACTGACTGACTGACGTACTTACCTATCTCGTTCCTTTACGTTTTTCAGGGATTTAGGTTGGTCTTGTTACACTGAACTGTACTTCCATGATCAGCCATGTTTAGCTTCCATTGCATTCTCTCAACCCTGCACACAAATAACAGGTAAATATGATATGACCATCATCACCATCATGATCATCATGATCATCACCACCATTACCACCACGATCATCATTATCATCATAATGATTATCATCACCCTCAACAACACGATCATCATCATCATAATGATTATCACCACCACTACCCCCACGATCATCATCATCATCATCATCATCATCATCATCATCATAATGATTATCATCACCACCACCCCCACGATCATCATCATCATCATCATCATCATCATCATCATCATCATCATAATGATTATCATCACCACAACCCTCATGATCATCATCATCATCATAATGATTATAACCTCCATTACCACCACGATCATCATCATCATCATCATTCTTACTATTTATTGTCATCAGATCAGCTCAAGACATTAAAGATACAAGACTATATCTCTGTTTCTCCTCCCAACATCCACGAATGGCTGAGCAGCTTTTTACAGGGACAAATGGTAATTATCATCACACACAGCCTGGTTCATACTAGCGACATACCTTATTATAGGAAATTAACGCTCGGACATATTAACATACTTTAAATTCACGCGATCTGGAATTGGAGGGGGAAATGCTTTCAAATAAAATTAACGCGAAAAGGGGCTAAAGATCTTTAAAGGAAGGAAATTAACGCCATCGAGCCAAATAACAAATCAAAACGAAACGAAACGAAATCTGATGTCCAGAAATATTCATCAGAAGATTCGAGTAGTGACAATGAGAGAGACCCGGAGAATGCACTGTCGTTTGAGATTTAATCAGATTGTAGCCTTTTGGATAAAAATTACAAATAATGTTTTTTAAATTAACATTCAACTTTATCATTTACGTTTATTCGCGCGAACTAAATTAACGCGAATTTTTAAAATTCGCGTTAAATAGGTGAAGCGTTAATTTCTTATCATAAGGTAAACCATAAGCAAGATACGCAGACTCAGTTAAGCATTTTTCGAATAGATGTGTATGTTGCTTATGCTTTTGTCGCTAGTGTGAACCAGGCTTTATGCAAATACATCCCTATTTCGTAGAGGTTGTCCCAAATGATCGGTCATTCCACGACTTAATTATAGGCATATGTACACCTATTTCAAAAAGGTTGTTCAAGGCGATAGGTCATTGCACGACAGAACGGAATTGTAGGCATACAACTATTTCAAAAAGGTTGTCCAAGGCGATAGGTCATTGCACGACAGAACGGAATTGTAGGCATACACCTATTTCAAAAAGGTTCCCCAAGGCGATAGGTCATTCCATAATTCTTTTCAGTTTTGCAATGACCTATCGCCTTGGACAACCTTTTTGAAATAGATGTATGCTTATAATTCCTTACCATCTTGAAATGACCTATAGCCTTGGACAACCTTTTTGAAATAGATGTATGCTTATAATTCCTTACCATCTTGAAATGACCTATCGCCTTTGACAACCTTTTTGAAATAGATGTATGCCTATAATTATTTTCGGTCTTGCAATGGCCTATCGCCTTAGACAACCTTTTTGAAATAGATGCATGCTTATAATTCCTTACCATCTTGAAATGACCTATAGCCTTGGACAACCTTTTTGAAATAGATGCATGCTTATAATTCCTTACCATCTTGAAATGACCTATCGCCTTGGACAACCTTTATGAAATAGATGTATGCTTATAATTCTTTTCGGTCTTGCAATGGCCTATCGCCTTGGACAACCTTTTTGAAATAGATGCATGCTTATAATTCCTTACCATCTTGAAATGACCTATCGCCTTGGACAGCCTTTTTGAAATAGATGTATGCTTATAATTCTTTTCCATCTTGCAATGGCCTATCACCTTGGACAACCTTTTTGAAATAGGTGTATTTGATTTGTTTTGTAGGTATTACCGTATCCTCTGATGCAGTCAGTGTGCAAGAAATCGTATTTGATCACTAAGGTAGAAAATGATATTCAATATTCATTACCATCATCATCTGATTATTATTATCATTGTTGTCATCACTGTCATCATCATCATCATCATCATCATCAATAGGTAATATAATGAAATTTGTAACACCGTAAAAAATGTTAACTTAACTTTACTGACATTTCGAACTTTAACGAAAGTTAAGTCAACATTTTTACGGTGTTACAAATTTCATTCTATTACCTATCGTTTATATCAAACACTGACGCAGCCTATACTAGTTTACTCGCTAGTTTCCATTTCTATCATCATCTTCATTTTATCTTCATCATTATCATCATCGTCATCATCTGGTAATTATTATCATCATTATCATCATTGTTATCATCATCATCATTTGATCTTCATCATTAATATCATCGCCCCAATTATCATCAGCTTCATCTGGTAATTATTATTATATCATTATCATCATTGTTATCATCATTATTGTTATCATCACTGTCATCATTATCATCATTGTTATCATCATTATTGTTGTTATCATCACTGTCATCATTATCATCAGCTTCATCTGGTAATTATTATTATATCATTATCATCATTGTTATCATCATCATTATTGTTATCATCACTGTCATCATTATCATCATTGTCATCATCATCATTATTGTTATCATCACTGTCATCATCACAAACTTTATTTATATCGCATATTCATCGTTAAAGTGTCAACTGCACGTGCGTTTGAACTATGTGCTAATTAAGATGTGATTAAATCAGTGACAAGCACGCACATTTGCACGTGCAAAATTACGGATACTTTTCGTCTTCGCAAGCCGTGTACGCAGCACATGTTGAAACCACTTCGGAAGGGAAGGCGATATAGGAGAACAATTTTAGAACTGTGTTTATAGCAAACCACTTTGTTAATCTAGTAAAAGAAACCTGTGGATGACGTGAACAAGATGTAGGTCTGGTTCGTGTGGGATTATCGTATTTATACCGTGGTTTTTGTTGTGTTTTTGGTTAAAATGGACGGGCGATACGAAGTACAATTTGAGAACTGTGTTGATAGCAAACCACTTTGTTAATCTAGTCAAAGAAACCTTGGGACGACGTGAAGAAGATGTAGGTCTGGTTCTTGTGGTGATTGTCGTATTTATACCGTGGTTTTTGTTGTGTGTTTGGTTAAAATGGACAGGCGATACGGAGAACAATTTGAGAACTGTGTTGATAGCAAACCACTTCGTTAATCTAGTCCAACAAACCTTGGGACGACGTGAAGAAGATGTAGGTTGGTTAGTGTGGGATTGTCGTATTTATGCCGTGGTTATTGTGTTTTCAGCTATATTCTCTGTTTATCCCAATCAAAGATGGACAATACGTTGATGACCATGGATTGCTTTACTCAAAACTATCAGCACTAGGTATGGGAAATGTGATGATGATGATGATGATGATGATGATGATGATGATGATGATGATGATGATGATGATGATGATGATGATGATGATGATGATGATGATGATGATGATGATGATGATGATGATGATGATGATGATGATGATGATGGTGGTGGTGGTGGTGGTGGTGGTGGTGATGATAGTAGTGATGATTATGATAATAACGACGACGATAATGATGACGACGATGATGGCGATGATTATGATGATGATAATGATGATGATGATAATGATGATGGTGATGATAATGATGCTGTTCATTTGTATTGTTATTATTAGGATTATAATGATTATGCTGATGACAGAGTTGGTGGTGGTGATGACAATGATAGTTATGATGATGATGATAATGATGATGATGAGAATAGGAATGATGATATGGATCCGATGATAGTGATGATAGGGATCAGATGATGGCGGTGGTGTTGACGATATGGTGACGATATTGATGATGGTGGTAGTGATAATAAGGGTCGTTTTGGAGGTGATCACATTTTGTTTGTGTTTCGACAGGAACTGAGAAGATAAGTGTAGACTTGAATGTCAAATTAATGGGGTATGTATAGCAGTCCAACAAATAGAAACAACACTGGCAGGCAGGCAGACAGACAGACAGACAGACAGACAGACAACACACAGACAGACAGACAGACAACACACAGACAGACAGACAGACAACACACAGACAGACAAAGAGAAAGATGAACAAAATTACAGACCAACTTTTAAAACAAATCCAATTGACAAACAAATACACAAACAACACAAAAAGACAAACCAATAGACAAACATACAAATAAACAAATAAACAAACAAACAAATAGATAACAAATAAACAAACAAACAGATAGATAGATAACAAATAAACAAATAAACAAACAATTAGATAACAAATAAACAAACAAACAAATAGATAACAAATAAACAAACAAACAAACAAATAGATAAATAAACAAACAAACAAACAAATAGATAACAAATAAACAAACAAACAAACAATTAGATAACAAATAAACAAACAAACAAACAAATAGATAACAAATAAACAAACAAACAAATAGATAAATAAACAAACAAATAGATAACAAACAAACAAACAAACAAAAAACAAACAAATAGATAACAAATAAACAAACAAACAAACAAATAGATAACAAATAAACAAACAAACAAACAAACAAATAGATAAATAAACAAACAAACAAATAGATAACAAATAAACAAACAAACAAACAAATAGATAACAAATAAACAAACAAACAAACAAACAAACAAACAAATAGATAACAAATAAATAAACAAACAAACAAACAAATAGATAACAAGTAAACAAACAAACAAACAAATAGATAACAAATAAACAAACAAACAAAGAGATAATAAATAAATAAATTAGTTAACAAACGAATAAGCAAATAGACAAACATGCTCAAATTCTTGTTCAAGAATGTCTTGCTTTTCAAACCATTTAATTTCGTCTTGTGTCAAATGTAAAACAGTATTAAATGCAATGTTCTCTTGTTTTCTTTAGGTGCCAGACAACAGCAGAGAAGGTTGTTGTATTCATGGCTGAAAATGGTAAGATTGGATTCACTATTTTCTCAGAAATAAACACATGATTAAGGTCTTATTAAGGTTATTGTTGGGATATTTTATGTTGATCATTCTTTTACCGCTGTTCAATTTGACAAAAATTGAATTGCACAGGCTAAGCCTTGATATGTTGTAAAAACATTCACAAACACCAAACCAGGCACGGTAAAATACATACGGAGGTAAAGAGGTCTATTATTCCTGTGAAAATGCGCCTTTTGTCAAATTGTACAGCGGTGCTAGATTGCTTGATTACAGGTAACTGGAGTTTGCAAACACGTCGTTTATGTTATTTGATTCCTTTTCTTCCTAATAGATTTTACCATCAAAGACTTGGATCGTTTGCCTTTTGGTGTTAGTGCTCCCTTAAGAGAAGCGATTCACATGTGCAGCCATAACCCACCGTTTAATCTATCACAGCAGGCGTACTCGTTGATAGGTAAGAAGTCGTGTTGATAGTGATGGTGGTGGTGGTGGTGATGATAGTGATGATGATGATTGTGGTGGTGATGATGATAGTGATGATTGTGGTGTTGGTGATTGTGGTGGTGATAGTGATAGTGGTGGTGGTGGTGATAGTGATGGTGGTGGTGGTGGTGATGATATTGATGATTGTGGTTATGGTGATAGTGATGATGGTGGTGGTATTAATGATTGTGGTGTTGATACTGATGGTGGTGGTGGTGTTGATACTGATGATGGTGGTGGTGGTGATAGTGATGATGATGGTGGTAGTGGTGATAGTGATGATGGTGGTGGTGGTGATAGTGATGATGGTGGTGGTGTTGATACTGATGATGGTGGTGGTGGTGATAGTGATGATGGTGGTGGTGTTGATACTGATGATGGTGGTGGTGTTGATACTGATGATGGTGGTGGTGGTGATAGTGATGATGGTGGTGGTATTAATGATTGTGGTGGTGATAGTGATGATGGTGGTGGTGGTGATAGTGATGGTGGTGGTGGTGGTGATACTGATGATGGTGGTGGTGGTGATAGTGATGATGGTGGTGGTGGTGATAGTGATGATGGTGGTGGTGGTGATAGTGATGGTGGTGGTGGTGGTGATACTGATGATGGTGGTGGTGGTGATAGTGATGATGGTGGTGGTGGTGATAGTGATGATGATGGTGGTGGTGATAGTGATGATGGTGGTGGTGGTGATAGTGATGGTGGTGGTGGTGGTGATACTGGTGGTGGTGGTGATAGTGATGATGGTGGTGGTGGTGATAGTGATGATGGTGGTGGTGGTGATAGTGATGATGGTGGTGGTGGTGATAGTGATGATGGTGGTGGTGGTGATAGTGATGATGGTGGTGGTGGTGATAGTGATGATGGTGGTGGTGTTGATACTGATGATGGTGGTGGTGGTGATAGTGATGATGGTGGTGGTATTAATGATTGTGGTGGTGATAGTGATGATGGTGGTGGTGGTGATAGTGGTGGTGGTGTTGATAATGATGGTGGTGGTAGTGATGATGGTGGTGGTGGTGGTAGTGATGATGGTGGTGGTGGTGATAGTGATGATGGTGGTGGTGGTGATAGTGATGATGGTGGTGGTGGTGATAGTGATGGTGGTGGTGGTGATAGTGATGATGGTGGTGGTGTTGATACTGATGGTGGTGGTGGTGGTGATAGTGATGATGGTGGTGGTGGTGATAGTGATGATGGTGGTGGTGGTGATAGTGATGATGGTGGTGGTGTTGATACTGATGATGGTGGTGGTGGTGATAGTGATGATGGTGGTGGTATTAATGATTGTGGTGGTGATAGTGATGATGGTGGTGGTGGTGATAGTGATGATGGTGGTGGTGGTGATAGTGATGGTTGTGGTGGTGAAGATGATTGTGGTGGTGATAGTGATGATTGTGGTGGTGATGTTTGTAGAAGTGATGATGATAGTGATGATTGTGGTGGTGGTGGTGATGATAAATAAATACTATGGAAATCAGTAGACTGGTAATCATGCCCCAAAAATTCCGTCCACGTGACCAATTTTTTTTGTACCATGTGATCGCTTCTGGCCAATCATTTTGCTCAAAATTGGTCATGTGGTACAAAAAGACACACCCCCAAGGCCAAATTTTCAACGTACATTTAACCACTCTAGTGATTTTCATAGTAATCTTTAATGAGGATACCGTCGTCACCTTGCGGTGATTTACAGAAGGGTCCTAAATTCGATTCCCACTGGCAGCTCGGGCACAGGATCATATGTGAATTGCTTTTGTTTGATGTGTTGTTCTCTACCATGCCACAAGGGTTTTTCTCCGGGTTATCCGGGTTTCCTCCCTCAGCAAAAATCAATATGTGAGGAGTGATGTATGAAAAATATTTAATGTAGAGGTAGTGAGCGGTGTGACTGCCAGCAGAAGAATAACCACCATGTGGATCTGCTGTGGAAAATATTATTATATTATATTATTATTAATTATTAATACTCTTATCTTTAGGTAGAGAAGATCTAGCGTCTGTTGTCAGCGGTGTATCAAATGAAGTATTACCTCAACAAGGTCCCCTAAATGTAAGTCAAACAATGATGTCACAACTCACACCTCATCTGGTTATTTTTACTTTTTGAAATAATCACTTTTGTTATATAGCTAATCATTTTGACTATATAACGAGCATTCTCATTGGTTGATAGATGCTCACGTGATACTAGTTAAATCTAACTGTATCCCGACCGGGATACAAGTGCCCAGCGCATTGAATAAAAATTCAAATATTCTTAATTGACTTGTCTAAAATGATTAGCTATATAACAAAACGCCTAATGACTGATCCCTCGGGAAAGCCTCGGGAAACATTGAGATTCTCGGGAAACAAAACTAACTGTTTCCCTGGGGACCATTAAGTCATTAAGTGTGTGTATTTATACATAAACGATAATCCACCTCAGGCTCAGTGAATGTCGGTGAATAAATATAAACTTGACTCAGGCTCGGTTATTATTCACTGATAGTCACTTCGCCTTCGGCAAATAATTTTTTTTAAATAATAATAAATGTATTTAGGTACTTGAATGGCAATTAAAGATTGAAAAACCACAAGTTTCCAATGATATATACCTATGTCAAAAATCGTTGTCGCAGCCGAAGCTAAACCCAGCAAAGGTTGTCGGTAATTTGAACATGATTTGTGTTTTATTACACGTGTTTACCTCTAACACTGTAACAGTGTTATAACACAAATACGTCCATCCAAAATATGCTATGAATATAGAAAATTAAAGAAGAAACACCGACATCCTTTGCAAAGTTCAGAGTGTGGACTGTTGGCTGCGAAATAGAAAACTAGTATAATTTAAGTTAATAGATTTTGTAGCTTTCTGTTTGGTAGTTAATATCAACGATAGTGAGTCTTATTGTTTCATTTATTTATATCTTAAATTCTCGATTTCACTTTGATTCTCATAATTCAATCCATAGAAACTGGTCTTGAAAGAGGGCGAAAAGGATGATGGGATGGAGTTCAACGAAGAGGTATTTTGCAAAACACAGCGGTCAAACGAGTACGCATGCGTGGCAACATTTTTAAGGCGGTAAATTTGCCATTGTAAACATTAGGAATTTCGGACCACAGTGTTTGAAGTCGATTTATAAGAAATTCCCTGAATACATATTAAGCTTTAAATTTCGTGTACATAACCTTTGTTATATTGTCAAGCTACCATTAGTTTATACTTTGGCATTTTTGTAAAAGCGATGAAAGTCGTCCAGTCCATCGTTTTTATAGACTCCGTACGAGTGTCAGATTTGTGTGCTGGATCATTTTACTTGTTGTTTTTTTTTGTTTTTTTTGCGCATGTGTAGTCGTTTGACCGCTGTGTTATTTTGCAACGTAATAAACCATGTGTATTAAAACACGTTGATGACAACAGTAATACAGCACCAGTCCAAAGCTGTGTTTTCATTGGCCCCCTAATACAGTACTGCTATTGTTTGGCTAGGTTTAGGGCAATTAGAAAGACTCTATCGTTTTTTAAACTAATCCTAAATGATGTTTCGATTTGGTGCTGGCTGTCCCGATGACAAGCTTTCCGCACGAGTGTTGCATGACGTGATGACGTAAGCACGGTGTGTCTGTCCTCTTACTGATCACGGCAAATCAACCAATCAGCGAGCGAGAAATCACAAAAGTGTTGTAAAAAAAACTTTAAGAGCCAATCATAACGCGCGTTATAACTTATCAATTTAATAACGTTCCGTCTATTGTTAGATCATCAGACTCCGTTTTGGTAAAGACTTACGTATCCAGGAAGTGAAGAGACTGTTGCAATCGGCCAAACCTGTCCGAGTGAGCCTGGTGCAGAAGCCAGAAGTCAGGTATAACATCCAAATTTAATACACTACTTTGCTAATGCAATTTTTCTCCCGATCCAGTTTACTAAGGGGGCAAATCTGTTGAATTAATGAATCAAAATGTGACGGTGCAGCACCATTTTGCGAGAGAAAATGTGTTTTAGCAAAGTGGTGTATTTACAATCATTTAGAGACCAGCCGTTGCCAGGAGACAATCCCCCAATCTTTGCAAACAACACAAGCGGGACAGTTTACGTCTACCCTATATAGGATTAGGGTGAAAGACCTCGGGCTTACGTTCTTATCCGAGAAGACGAGGCACTGAGAAAGTAAAATGTCTTACCTAACGACACGTGATCGCTCGGGCAAGAAATAGACCAGTTTCCTGTTATCTAGAACCGCTGTACTATTTGACAAAAGGCGCACTTGCACAGGGATAATCTCAATAGTTCCCTTCACAGTTCCCTGCGCCATCTTGAAAGGTAGCCAGGCCTTTGCATCAAAGCAAGATGAACGTTGAGTTTGCAATGATAGAGACACGTGAATACTTATCTTGCGATTTGTTAAAAGGTCTCTATCATGGAAAACCCAACGTTCGCCTCGCTTCGATGTAAAGGCCCGGCATCCTTTCAAGATGGCGCAGGGAACTGTGAAGGGAACTATTCAGAACAAATTCAAATGTGATTTCTAAAGCGATAACATTTTCTCGTACTTAGTTTGGAATTTTTGAATATTTTTACAACAAATCGAGGTTTAGCCTGTGCAAATGCGCCTTTTGTCAAATAGTACAGCGGTGCTAGATAACATAAAACTGGAGTATTGAACCCAGAACAGTCAGCCCGATATCCGGTCAACTAGTCAATACACTATCAAGTATACCATTGAAAAAACTCTTTTTCGAGAATGAGTTGTTGTACACCCTTTGTTGATGTATGTTCTTTTCTACATTACACCATTAAGACTCCCATTTAAAAACTCGGAAATGCTTTTTCGAGTATGAATTATTCAGGTTCACAATTATGTATCTTCTTTTCTTGTAGTGACCACGAGTTCATTCAAGAGCAAGAAACCAAACTACTTCTCATGTGTAAACGAACAATGGCTCTCTCCGTAGGAAGGTTTGTGTTTTTCATGTTTTCTTTTTCATGATTTGTGGCCCAGTCTGTCACCCCTTTGTAACCGCGTTTTTGTAAACTTAGCGTATTTGATCAGAACTACGAATATTGGGGAGATAACTGAATGGGCGAGCGGTGAAATATAATTACTTTGAATTGAAGAATATAGCTTTTGATAAAAATGTATTTCCAATGCTGTTCTAGAGTAACATTATAGCGTTAAAGTACGGCGCTTATTCGAGGAAATACGGTATTCTTTTATTTCATTCATATCCATTTCATCCATTCCATATTGTTTTAGTCCATCTCTTTCTCTTTCATTCATCTGTCTATCCGTCTGTGCATGTATTCGTTCGTTAGTTCATCCATTCGTTCGTTAGTTCATCCATTCGTTCGTTTTTTAATTCGTTCGTTCATTCATTCATTCATTCATCCATCTATCCATCCATCCATCCATTCATTCATCCATCTATCCATTTATTCATCCATCCATTCATCCATCCATTCATTCATCCATCCATTCATTCATCAATCTATCCATTTATTCATCCATCCATTCAACCATTTATTCATTCCTCCATCCATCCATTTATTCATCCATTCATTCATTCATTCTTCCTTTCGCTCATTTTTCCATTCATTCCTCCATCCATCCATTCATTCATTCATTTACTTTGTCTAATTATTTATTATTTCAGGGGAATGTTTACACTAGCTACGTCACGTCCTGTTCTCACAGAGACTCTGCCCATTCCCTCACTGGACCTTACTGGACGCGCGCCACCAAGGTACTAGTATCATGTTTTCCCGTTTAAAAAAACTATTAGACAATGCTTAGGGTGACTCACTACGTAAAATTCATTCTTCCATTTGTTCGTTTCGGCGTATGTTCGTTCTTTCATCCATCCATCCATCCATCCATCCATTTATATATTTATATATTGTTTTTGTACAGGAATACAACTGTTGGTCTTGATCACGTGGACACACCCTCAGACATGAAAGTCTGGCCTCAGTTCCATAACGGAGTGGCTGCTGGACTGCGGATAACACCGGGAATCTCACAGGTTAGACCTAGCTATCACTACCAGCATCATCATTGTCATCATCATGATCATCACTATCATTATCGTCATCATTGTTATCATCATCATATTAATCATCATCACCACCGCCATCATCATCATTATCAACACCAGCATTATCACCATCACCATTTTCATCATTGTCTGATGTATTTGTTTGTAGATCAATCACCGTCACCACCATCATCATCATCATTATCATCATCATCATTGTCTGATGTATTTGTTTGTAGATCAATCACCATCACCACCATCATCATCATCATTATCATCATCATCATCATCATCATCATCATCATCATCATCATCATCACCATCACCACCACCATCATCATCATCATCATCATCATCATCGTTGTCTATTTGTTATCTGTATAGATTGATAGTGCATGGATAGTGTACAACAAACCAAAGGAGAACCAACTGACCAATGAACACGCTGGCTTCCTCATGGCTCTTGGTCTCAATGGCCATCTATCCAGCCTAGCTGACATGAACTTACACGATTACCTGAGCAAGGTAATGGTTTCCTTTTTATTTATGCAATAATAATAATAATAATAAGCCTCGTTTATAAAGAGCTAAATCCCTGGATAGCTCATTGGACTGCTGTAAACCAGGGGCCGGTTGTACGAAGTCTGAATAGCGCTATCCACCGGATAAATCCAGATCCAACGGATTAAACCTATGCAAACTCTATACACTGGATAACTCTTATCCAGTGGATAACTTTATCCAGACTTCGTACAACTGGCCCCTGGAGTTGGTTGAGTTGATTGTACGAAGCCTGAATAGCGCTATCCACCGGATAAATCCCTATCCCATGGATAAAACCAGTACCAATTCTACACACCGGATAACTCTTATCCAGTGGATAACTTTATCCAGGCTTCGTACAACTGGTCCCTGCTGTTTACAAGCATTTGCAAGAAAATACAAGTGACGAGTGGGAATATCATCATCGTCATCATTATTATCAACAGGGTCACGAACTGACAACCATTGGATTACTCATCGGTATTGCTGCATCAAAGTAAGTTACATTGTGAATGTTATAAATACAATTATTACCACCATCATAATATTGATCATCATTTACTATCATCGTTGTAATCACCATCATGATTATCATCATCATCCATATTACAATCATTATCACTCACCACCATTGTCGTCACTATCATCATCATCACCACCACCAAAACCACCACAATCATCATTGCATATCATCATCTTTATAACCTTCATTATCGCTAGCACCGCTGCCACCACGATCACTAATTAT
This sequence comes from Metridium senile, assembly GCA_949775045.1. Taxonomy (NCBI): domain Eukaryota; kingdom Metazoa; phylum Cnidaria; class Anthozoa; order Actiniaria; family Metridiidae; genus Metridium; species Metridium senile. The sequence continues at coordinate 1,904,817 of OX459098.1, forward strand.
CATCATCATCATCATCATCATAATTATAATCATCACCAACACCACCATGACCACCACTATCCCCACCATCACTATCATCCATCATCATGGCATCATTACCACCATCATCCATCATATCTTTTCTGTATTTCTAGGCGTTGTTCGATGGATGTGTCTACTACCAAAGTTCTCAGTATCCACGTAGACGCCCTTCTGCCTCCCACCTCTGCCGAACTAGACGTACCCCATTCAGCCCAAGTAGCAGGGGCCCTGGGTATAGGACTTGTATATCAGGGTACAGCACATAGAAGGATGGCTGAAGTATTGCTATCAGAAATAGGTATAAAAACATGGGGGGATGGCTTTGCTGTAGTATAGTGGACGTATAGTGACTTAGTTTGTTGTGGTTTTGCCAACCAACCATTCTTATTAGAACAAAGGAAATTTAAATATTTTAGAACCATCAGAATAGGTGGTTTTCTTTTCCATCTATAATGTTCGTTGTTGATCCCTAGGGCGTCCCGCGGGTCCTGAGATGGAGAATGCTGTGAACAGAGAGTCGTATTCACTATCTGCAGGTCTTGCTTTAGGCCTTGTCATGTTGCAGGTTCGTATTGTTCAACAGATTTCGTATGCCTTGCCTTGCCGCGACCGTGATGTTTCTAGACCTTTTGGGCAATCCAGCACCAAAATAAAACATCGTTTAGGATTGGTTTAAAAAACAATAGAGTCTTTCCAAACAATCGCCCTAAACCTAACCAAACAATAACGGTTCTGTATTAGGGCGCCAATCGAAACTCAGTTTTTGACTGGTGCTGGATTACTGGATGTGCCTTGTCTTGCCTTGAGCGCGTTCATGCCGTCAGGTTTTCATGGTCTATTTTCAATTTGCTCTATATGTATTCGTATAATAATGTGCGGTGAATAGAGGTTGACATATACATGTTTCAAAACGTTGTCGCAGCCGAAGATACAGCCAGTCAGTCAGTCAGTCATTCATTCACGAAGTCAATCTGATAGTCAGTCAGTCAGTCAGTCATTCATTCACGAAGTCAATCTGATAGTCAGTCAGTCAGTCAGTCATTCATTCACGAAGTCAATCTGATAGTCAGTCAATCAGTCGGTCAACCAATCAGTCGGTCAACCAATCAGTCGGTCAGTCAGTCAGTCAGTCAGTCAGTCAGTCAGTCAGTCAGTCAGTCATTCAGTCAGTCAGTCAGTCAGTCAGCAGTCAGTCAGTCAGTCAGTCAGTCAGTCAGTCAGTCAGATAGTCAGTCAGTCATTCATTCACTAAGTCAATCTGATAGTCAGTCAAACCGTCCATTGTTGATTACTAAAGTATTTTCCTCTGTTAGCATGGTAACGATGCTCTGGGTGTTGCCGACCTCAAGATGGCTGACCACCTGTACCACTATATGGTGGGAGGACAAAAGAAACCACAGGTAATATACCAACTCTTTAATATCATTTATTAATGTATTGGGGAAGGGGGGAGCTATATGGCATTGCGCGAAAAAATATACTTTGCTAGTTGCCCCGTGTAACAAAAACTTTAGCAACAGTAACTAAGATAGAACACAATGGATAGTGGATCTATGTTTTGGTTTGCTTTGTTCTAGACTGGTACACAGAAAGAGAAGTTTAAGACATCAAGCTATTTGATCAAGGTGAGTCTCATACAATCTATCAACACTAGTATCATCGTGGTCATTAGTATCACCAACACCATTATCAACACCATCATTATCATCAACATCATCATCGTTATCACAATCATCATCATCATAATTATGGTCGTCATCATCAATTTTATTTTCAACACCAACACTTTAATCATCATCATCGTCATCATCATCAGTGTTATCACAATCATCTTCATCTTTATTATGATCATTATTATCACAATCATCGCCATCATCATTATTATTTTTATCAACAATACCATTAGTATCGCCACAGTCATCATCTCTGTCATCATAATCACCGTCATCGTCATCATTGCTATCACAATCATCTTTATTATTATTATCATTATCAACAATTACCATTAGTATCATCATCATCACCACCACCATCATCTCTGTCATCATAATCACCGTCGTCGTCATCATCATCTCTGTCATCGTCATCATCATCATCATTGCTATCACAATCATCTTTATTATTATTATCAACAATTACCATCATCATCACCACCACCATCATTTCTATCATCATAATCACCGCCGTCGTCGTCTTCGTCGTCGTCGTCGTCGTCGTCGTCGTCATCATCATCATCATCATCATCATCATCATCATCCATTTGATCACGGGCGCGAGAGTCTCCGTCGCGATTTAATATATTCATATATTTCATTTCAGGAAGGTGATACTGTCAACACTGACGTCACGGCACCAGGAGCTACCCTTGCCCTCGGTCTCATGTTTATGAAGACCAATAACAGGTATTAAAAAGAGACGACCTCCGTGACAAACACAATTGTCATTTATTGAATAGTCCCCTTCACAGTTCCCTGCGCCATCTTGAAAGGTAGCCAGGCCTTTGCATCGAAGTGGGATGAACGTTGAGCTTGCAATGATAGAGAAACGTGAATAATTGTCCCGCAAGGTGTGCGACTCGCCGTACCGTAGTCACTTACAAAAACATTTGATGTTTTTTTGACATTATTTTGACATTTTCTTATCTCAATGGACCAATCAGGTAAAAGTTTATATCGACAGGCGGAGACTTTAGAAACTTTGATGTAAAAAAAAAAGTCAAAATAATGCCGTAGTGACTACGGTACGGCGAGTCGCACAGTAAAAAGCCTCTATTATTGCAATATCAACGATCGGTAGACATGATAGATTGTCTGTCGTATCTGTGAAACAATCTGACTATTTAGAGCCTAATAAAATGCAGACAATTAAACTATCAACTATTCAGTTTTGGATTAAGAATTCACTCGGGCACTCTAGAGAGGGTAATAGTAGTTATAGAATTAACAAATATTTATTCTTGTTGTGGTTCTTCTTTCAGTGCTGTGGCGTCGTGGCTTAGTGCTCCAGACACTCAGTTTCTTCTTGATTCAGTTCGACCAGACTTCCTCCTTCTCAGAGTAAGAACTATGTTAAAAAAAAATTAAAAAAATTGTATTATTGTAATGATCGTTTGTGCCTTTTAGAGTGAAGTCATTTAACCCGTGAAATAGATATTAGACTGATACACCTTAGCAGTCTATAATTCCATTGTTTTCTTTTGTGCCTATTTGACTATTACATCTTGACTATTTAATTTTGTTTCACGGGTTAAATGTCTTCACTCTATGTAAGTATTTGATGTTCAAATTTACATAATGAAAATGGTTATAATGACCGGCCACTTACTGGTGTCCTAGCTTGTTGAAGAGCTGTGACCCATTCCCTGAAAAAAAAAAACAAAGAAAATATCATTAACTTGGGCAAAAAGCCCTTATTTGGTTAAGCATTAGTTATTACAAACATTTAGAGTAAAAGACGGAAGTTTTGTCTAAAACTAAGCGATAAATAGTATGTTATTCATGTTTAAGGTTTGAACCGCGACGTTTCGACTGCTACTGCTAGTCTTCATCAGGCGATCGAGTAGACTAATGAAAGTATTCCTCCAAGGAATCCGACGACGGGTATATAAGATCTACCCTCATTCCAGTCTACCCTTCGCCTGATGAAGACTAGCAGTAGCAGTCGAAACGTCGGTCTTAGGGGCTGTTTATATGAAGGCGAGTTGTCCCTGCTAGCCTGGATAACTCTATTGTTTTGAGTCCCCCGGGGAATACAAAACAAAAGAGTTAGCCCGGCTATCCCGGCTAGCAGGGACAACTCGCTTTCATATAAACAGCCCCCAAATCTTCGACATTAGCGAGACAAATGGATAAAATACTACTTATCTCATATCCACAATGACTAATCTTTATAGTTTTATTACTCTTTTATATGGTTTGTAAGTTACTTGTTTGTTTGCATGTTTTGTATCTAATGATCTGTATTTTGTTTAGTTGCTTAGTCGTGGTCTTATCATGTGGGATGCCATTGTACCATCAACTAACTGGGTAGAAAGTCATATCCCTGAAGTAAGTACACAGGAATCCCAAGATTAGTTATTTGTGTCCTAGAATAATGACTTATCGCCTTGGACAAACTTTTTGAAACAGATGTATGCCTATAATTCCTTTCCATCTTGGAATGATCTATCGCCTTGTACAACCTTTTTGAAATAGGTGTATGCCTATAATTCCTTTCAATCTTGGAATGATCTATCGCCTTGGACAACCTTTTTGAAATAGGTGTTTGTCTATAATTCCTTTCTGTCGTGGAATGACCTATCGCCTTGGACAACCTTTTTGAAATAGGTGTATGCCTATAATTCCATTTCATCTTGGAATGATCTATCGCCTTGTACAACCTTTTTGAAATAGGTGTATGCCTGTAATTCCTTTCAATCTTGGAATGATCTATCGCCTTGGACAACCTTTTTGAAATAGGTGTATGCCTATAATTCCTTTTCATCTTGGAATGATCTATCGCCTTGTACAACCTTTTTGAAATAGGTGTATGCCTGTAATTCCTTTCAATCTTGGAATGATCTATCGCCTTGGACAACCTTTTTGAAATAGGTGTATGCCTATAATTCCTTTTCATCTTGGAATGATCTATCGCCTTGTACAACCTTTTTGAAATAGGTGTATGCCTGTAATTCCTTTCAATCTTGGAATGATCTATCGCCTTGGACAACCTTTTTGAAATAGGTGTATGCCTATAATTCCTTTTCATCTTGGAATGATCTATCGCCTTGTACAACCTTTTTGAAATAAGTGTATGCCTGTAATTCCTTTCAATCTTGGAATGATCTATCGCCTTGGACAACCTTTTTGAAATAGGTGTATGCCTATAATTCCTTTTCATCTTGGAATGATCTATCGCCTTGTACAACCTTTTTGAAATAGGTGTATGCCTGTAATTCCTTTCAATCTTGGAATGATCTATCGCCTTGGACAACCTTTTTGAAATAGGTGTATGCCTGTAATTCCTTTCAATCTTGGAATGATCTATCGCCTTGGACAACCTTTTTGAAATAGATGTATGACCTTACAATCTTTCTTTACAGATCGTCGAGAAATACGCGTTTTCCTCTAGTGCTGATATAGAGAAACTGGACAAAATGGACATTGATTTGCAGACTCTGAGGTATCTGCTTTTAATAGAACCCTTGTGAAAACAGCTGGTGAATATTCTCATTCATTTCTTTTTCATTTTTTCATATTTTCGATGTTCTTCATTTTTTCACTTCATTATTATTTTGATTTTTTATCTCATTTTTTCGAATTTTTCATATTTTTGTGTGTTATTTCCCCCGATTTTTTTCATTTTTTTCTCCTCTTTTCATTGTTTTCATTTCTATTCCACTTTTTCATTATTTTTTCATGTTTCCCATTTTTTAATCAGTCAAGCCAAAGCCAACATTATCGCTGGTTGCTGCCTCGCCATGGGGATGAGGTTTTCTGGATCAGCCAATCAGCAAGCGTTCACGTGTCTAGTAAGTATCTGTTAGATGATGATGATGTTAGAGATTGTGATGATCATGATGATGATAATGTTGGTGATTGTGATGATGATGATGATGTTGGTGATTGTGATGATCATGATGATGATGATGTTGGTGATTGTGATGATCATGATGATGATAATGTTGGTGATTGTGATGATGATGATGATGTTGGTGATTGTGATGATCATGATGATGATGATGTTGGTGATTGTGATGATGATGATGATGTTGGTGATTGTGATGATGATGATGATGCTGGTGATTGTGATGATCATGATGATGATAATGTTGGTGATTGTGATGATGATGATGATGTTGGTGATTGTGATGATCATGATGATGATGATGTTGGTGATTGTGATGATGATGATGATGTTGGTGATTGTGATGATCATGATGATGATAATGTTGGTGATTGTGATGATGATGATGATGTTGGTGATTGTGATGATCATGATGATGATAATGTTGGTGATTGTGATGATCATGATGATGTTGGTGATTGTGATGATCATGATGATGATAATGTTGGTGATTGTGATGATGATGATGATGTTGGTGATTGTGATGATCATGATGATGATAATGTTGGTGATTGTGATGATGATGATGATGCTGGTGATTGTGATGATGATGATGATGATAATGTTGGTGATTGTGATGATGATGATGATGTTGGTGATTGTGATGATCATGATGATGATAATGTTGGTGATTGTGATGATGATGATGATGCTGGTGATTGTGATGATGATGATGATGATAATGTTGGTGATTGTGATGATGATGATGATGCTGGTGATTGTGATGATGATGATGATGATAATGTTGGTGATTGTGATGATGATGATGATGTTGGTGATTGTGATGATCATGATGATGATAATGTTGGTGATTGTGATGATGATGGTGGTGGTGGTGATTATAATGATGACGATGTTGCATCTAGTGAAAAAGATTTGATGATGGTAATGATAATGATGGCGATGATGATGATGATGTTGATTCTAGTGATGATGATTTGATGATGAAGATGGCGATGATGATTTGATGATGATGGCGATTATGATTTGATGATAATGGCGATTATGATTTGATGATAATGGCGATTGTGATGATCATGATGGTGATTATAATGGTAACGAGTTTGCTTCTTGATGATGATTTGATGATGGCGATGATGTTGTTGGTATAATGGTGATTATGATGTTGATTCTAGTGATGATGATTTGATGATGATGGCGATTATGATTTGATGATGGAAATGATGTTGTTGATAATGGCGATGATAATTATGATTATGATTTGGTGGTTATGATGTTTACAATGTTGATGGTGATGATTGTACGAATGGTAGTAATAACAAGATTACAAAAAATTACAAGAACGTTGTTGGAAATGATGTTGTTAACAATGGTGATTATGATTATGATTTGGTGGTTATGATGTTTACAATGATGGTGATGATCATTGTGATGATAATGTTTACAATGCTGATGGTGGTGATGATGGTGTTGATACTAATATAATTCTTTACATCAGATGCACTACACCAAGTATTTCAAGACTCTTTTGTCGTCTGTCACAGTGGAGCAGGTCAGTCACAAGAACGGCAAATCATATGACAACCTTTTCATTCCTTTTTCTCATTTTTTCTTATATTTCTATTTTCTTTGAACTTTCTTCCTTGTGTCTATTTCATTTCGTATTCATTTTATTTCCCTTCTTTTTCTTCCTGTTTCTTTCCTCTTTTCCCATTGTTTCTTTCCATTTCTTTGTCTATTTCATTTCGTATTCATTTTATTTTCCTTCCTTTTCTTCCTGTTTCTTCCTCTTTTCCCATTGTTTCTTTCCATTTCTTTGTCATTTCTTGTTTGTCTTTCTTTCCTATAATTTTCATTTAACCAGATTTCCTCAGCCTCATCACAAGCCAGCCCTTTCTCATTTTTGACTTGAATATGAAGAGCTAGGCAGATCGCGGTTTCAACATCAGTTCGATTTTGTTCAATGGTAATGTTGAAACCGTTTTGTCATCCACTTTCCACCGTGTACTCAACAAGGTTGAGCGGAGCAGGGCGAAAAACTTCAACTCTGATTCAACATTCTGGAGAACAAAGGAAATGTTGAAGCAAAGTTGAAAGAGGGTGGCAAACGGTTTCAACTTTATCATTCAACAAAATCGAATGGATGTTGAAGCAAATGTTGACTGCATTTATAGCGGTTTGAATATGTGTTATTTGAGCTTCCTGTGTAAAAAAATCGGAGTTTATTGATATGAGCTGGTGACAATATTGATGACGTAGTGTCATGGATAGCGTCTTGCAAGTTTCAATAGTTTCTATCCCGGACACTACGTCATCGATATTGTCACCAGCTCCTTTCAATAAACTCCGATTTGTTTACACAGGAAGCCCAAACAACACTTTTTTGGCATATTAAAACCGCTATAAAATGCACAGTTTTTATCGCAGTATTTTATTCTTCTGCCGAAAATTGTTATTTAGGACCAGTACTTTTAATAGAAATAGCAAACAGCCAGGGTTTACAGGCACTTTAACGTTAGAGAAACGTGTATGTTATTCCAGGCTGGCAAACCGACCATCGAAGCGTGCCTGGACGTGAGTCTACTATCCCTGTCATTGGTGATGGCTGGTACCGGTAATCTAGAAGTACTACGTATAGCCAGGCAGTTACGTAAGAGACACTCAGTGGATGTTTCGTACGGTAGTCATATGGCTGTACATATGGCTGTAGGGCTGCTATTCCTTGGTGGAGGAAGGTATCGTCATTATAGTTCTTATGATTAACAGCGGAGTTATTATCGTTGTCATCGTCATCATCTTGACTGTCATCATTATATATATTATCATCTAATGATAATAATCATCATCATCTAATGTCATTATTCTAGGTACACTCTTAGTTCGTCAGGACCAGCTATTGCTGCTTTGGTGTGTGCATTGTATCCAAAATTCCCCATCTCAAGTACAGATAACAGGTTTGTATGTCATCTCTCTGTCTGCCTGCCTGCCTGTCTGTCTTCTGTGTCTGTCTATTGTTTTTGAATGCTATCTCTATAATGATGATAATAATAATTTAATGATTTATAAAGCGCAGGTTCAATGAAAATTATCACATGCGCTGTAGTATACAATTATCAATATATATACATGAATAAGATTATAAGAATTTAATCTCTATCCGTTTTTTTTTTTTTGCTATAACTGTTTGTTTGTTTTCAGATACCATCTATCTGTCTGTCTGTCTGTCTGTCTGTCTGTTGTTTACCATTGTTTTGGATACCATCTCTATTCGTCTTTTTTTACTATAACTGTTTGTTTGTTTGTTTTCAGATACCATCTTCAGGCGTTCCGTCACCTGTACGTCCTCGCTGCTGAGCCTCGTGTTCTTGTGACTCGCGAGGTTAACACCAACACACCATGTTATGCACCGATACAAGTAACCCTCAAGGTACCCTTACAACTTACTAGTTAACTCGCTAATTTCCATTTATACAAATTAGGGAGACAGTAGAAACATTTCTTGTGTCCGCTACATGTGAATTGCGATGTATCCCAGTTTAGCCAACCGAGGCGAGATGTCACTCGCTTGTAGCTTGCACGTTTTGTGTCACGGCTACAAAATTTGTCGCGCGCTACAATGTTTTCGACGTTGGCTAAACTGAGAAACATTGAGGATACACGTAGCGCGCGACTATGTAGCGCGCTACATTTATCCTAGTTTAGCCAGGCCTGTAGAGACACGCTGACGACAATGTAGCGTGTGTGTAGCGCGCTACATTTATCCCAGTTTAGCCAGGCCTGAACAGACACGCTGACAACAATGTAGCGTGTGTGTAGCGCGCTACATTTATCCTAGTTTAGCCAGGCTGTAGAGACACGCTGACGACAATGTAGCGTGTGTGTAGCGCGCTACATGTATCCTAGTTAAGCCAGTCCTCAAGTCTCAATTCAGAGTAAATTCAAATGTGTTAATATTTTGACAACAAATCGAGGTTATCCCTGTGCAAATGCGCCTTTTGTCAAATAGTAAAGCGGTGCTAGATAACTAGAAAATGGAGTTTATCTGCCATTTTGATATAGATTTAGTAAGTTTATTCCTATGGTGTTGTGGTATTTAGTAAAGTTTATTCCTATGGTGTTGTGTTATTTACAGGGTATTGCTGATTACCCTGAAACAGTTCTTAACATGGCTTCACCTTGTATCATTCCTGAACTACATTTGATTAAAAAGGTAAAACGTTTGTCTTTTATCGTTTATGTAATTCAATTTGTCCTCGTCCTATCCATATGGGAATTGTCATTTTCACAGTGCCGTTCAGTGACCACGAATAATAGTTCCAAGTCGCGGTTGGAGTTGCTGCGCATGATAAATTATAGTTTTGCTATGTGGCAACTCCAACCTCGACTTGGAACTATTATTTGTGGTCACTGAACAGAACTGTGAAAAGGTGTATTTAGTTGCGATGTGATATTTTATTGGGAGTGAAAGTGAACACCCCCCTACACCTCCCCCCCCCCCCCCCCCCCCAAGTATCGAGTAAGGTCTCGTTGAATACTACAAACAATCTTGAGCTGAAAATTTAATAGATGGAGCTGCAGTGACGTAGTTTGTTATGATTTTGCCAACCAACAATTGTTATTAGAACAAAGAAAATTAACAAATCCATTGTTCAAATGGTTGGCAAATTAGCATCATCACAATAACAACACTTGTAAACACTACGCTCACCTATCGTACAACACTTGAGAAAAATATATCGAGCAAACTTAACATTGTAATACACATAGATATTCAGTATTTGAACAGTGTTCTGCTAAATGTATTCATTTTGAAATGCGTCTTCTATTCCTACAAAGTGTTTCATGTTGTTGTTTTTTTGTTCAGATATCCGTTGTTGGACCACGGTATCTTCCTGTTAACATAGATATAGAACAAAACAACGATAGGTATGTCTTGTCTTTTGTCTTGTCTTGTCTTGTCTTGTCTTGTCTTGTCTTGTCTTGTCTTGTCTTGTCTTGTCTTGTCTTGTCTTGTCTTGTCTTGTCTTGTCTTGTCTTGTCTTGTCTTGTCTTGTCTTGTCTTGTCTTGTCTTGTCTTGTCTTGTCTTGTCTTGTCTTGTCTTGTCTTGTCTTGTCTTGTCTTGTCTTGTCTTGTCTTGTCTTGTCTTGTCTTGTCTTGTCTTGTCTTGTCTTGTCTTGTCTTGTCTTGTCTTGTCTTGTCTTGTCTTGTCTTGTCTTGTCTTGTCTTGTCTTGTCTTGTCTTGTCTTGTCTTGTCTTGTCTTGTCTTGTCTTGTCTTGTCTTCTCTCAGTCTCTTCTCTCAGTGTCTTTTCTTCTCTACTCTACTTTCTTCTCTACTTTCCACTTTTCTTAAGTTCGTGTTTTTCTATTTCTATTCCATTCAGATATCTTCTGTCTAAGTATAGTACGGTGTTTGTCAAGAGACGAGCCGGCTATCTACCTTACACGGATGATCCAAAGGTACTTTTCGTTTTACTTTACTTAGGCGCATTAATATTGGTGATCCTGAATGATATCAAGACCACAATCATCGTCATCAGCACCACCACCATCGTCATTATCGTCACCACTATCATCATTGCCACCATCATCATTACCATCATCATTACCACCACCATCATCATTACCACCACCATCATCATTGGCGCCAATATAATCATCGTCACCATTATCATCATCATCATCATGACCATCATGACCATCATCATCATCATCATCATCATCATCATCATCATCATCATCATCATCATCATGACCATCATGACCATCATCATCATCATCATCATCATCATCATCATCATCATCATCATCATCATCATCATCATGACCATCATCATCATTACCGACAACAACATATTCCTCATCTTTTGACTATGTTTACAGGGATATCGCAATTTGTTAGCAAGAACTTTCCCAGAACAGTCTGACAAGGTATCTGCTGCTTGCTTAACATGTGTCTGTTTTGCTTGTAATGTTTGTTTCTTTGTCTGTTTGTTTTTCTTTCTTTGTCATTTTTACTGCCTTTTGTTTGTGTTTGTTTGTTTGTTTGTCATTTTTACTGCCGTTTGTTTGTCATTTTATTGCTTTTTGTTTGTTCATGTTTGTTTGTTGTTTGTTTGTCAAAGTTGTTGCCTTTTGTATCTTTCTTTATGTTTGTTTGTATGTACGTTTGTTTGTGTTGTTTGTCATTATTTTTTGTTTTTGTTTGTTTATGCTTGTTTGTTTGTTTGTGTTTGATTGTTTGTTATTGTTTGTTTGTTTTTGCGTATTCCTTGTGTTTTTTTGCTTTTCTAAATGTTATTTTAAAGGAATTAATTTACATTAATTTCTTTCTCAGACGGAAGTTATTCGTTCGTTCTCCTCCGAACCGCAGATGGTGGCGCTGGCTGGGTTGTTTTGCGAAAAACTTTCGGTATCCAATGAGGTGCGTCGTTCACAAATCAATACTTAATAGTTGCAAATCGATACTTTATTGTTCCAAATCAATGTTTTATCGTTGAAAATTGACACTTTACTGTTCCAAATCAATACTTTATCGTTGCAAATCTATTTTATCGTTGCAAATCGATACTTTTTCTGTTCCAAATCGATACTTTATCGTTGCAAATCGATACTTTATTGTTCCAAGTCGATACTTTATCGTTGCAAATCGATACTTTATCGTAGCAAATCGATACGTTATCGTTGCAACTCGTGGAATTCTAGAAAATATATTATACGCTATCGAGGCTGAGGTTCATGGAAAAGAGCTGTGAAAAGGTCTTCCAAGACGAGTAGAAAATATTTACTTATTTATTTGTTGCAGGAGAAGAAAAGGTCAGCGTTCATCTCGTCCATCTTGTATGAGTGTATTACAGAGGAAAAACCTGAAGCTACTAAACTATATCTATCCATGAAAAAGGTCTCTCTTAGCTATTAAACTATATCTATCCATGAAAAAGGTCTCTCTTTCTCACTTGATTGATCGATTTATTTATTTATCGATTGCTTGATCGATCGAGTTGCTTGCTCTGCTTGCTCTGCTTGCTCTGCTTGCTCTGCTTGCTCTGCTTGCTCTGCTTGCTCTGCGTGCTCTGCTTGCTCGAGTTGGTTGGTTTGCTTGCTCGAGTTGGTTGGTTTGCTTGCTCGCTCTCTCGTTCGCTCGCTCGCTCGATTTATTTGTTTTATTGATCGATTGATTGATCATGTTTGTTTGTTGGTTGCTTTGTTTATTTGGTTGGTTGGTTTTATTGTCTTCTCTCTAGCTATGTATCGTCTATGTAATATTTTGTTTGCCTTGTTACTTTGTGTGTTACGCCCAGTATATTTATTGTTTGCTTCTCTATATATTTAATTGTTATTTTGTTTACTGTAGGAGGTAGATAACGCGGGCAATCTCGACCCAATGGCATTATGGGAAATTAAACTGGCTCTTTTATTCTACTTTCAAGCCTTACCAAGAATTTGCAAATTCACTGACTACAAACACAAGGTACACAGCAATTCCAATACAGGTTGGCAAAGGTTTTGGTGCATGTTGCATACAAAGCCCGAAATGCACTTTGGATGTTTTGAATTAATGCAGCGAAAGGTCACAATAGTATGGAATTTTTCCAAACTTTTTCTGCAGCGTTTTGCAGCATATTGTATTCTGTGCTGATATTTACATTTGAATACAACATATTTCAAGCTTGGTGAGCTTGCAACATGCAAAACATTTTTTTTTAAATAGCTGTATATATATCATTCTATAAATGGATGGGTAAATAAATGGAGTGGTAAATGAGTCAATGAATAAGTGAATGAAAAGATATAGGAATGAATAAATGGATGAATGAATGGATGAATGAATGAAGAGATTGATGGATGGATGGATGAATGAATGAATTGATGAATGAAGAGATTGATGGATGGATGGATGAATGAATGGATGAGTAAATGAAGTAATACGTGGACGAATAAGGGAATTAATAAATTGACCGAATAGGTCAGTGTAAGAATGAATAAATTAATCGATATATAAATGAATGGATGGATGAATCAATCAATGAGTGAATGAATAGATGAATATATGAGTGAATGAATGGATGGATGAATGAATAGATGAATGAATGGATGAATCAATGAATGAATGGATGAATCAATGAATGAATGGATGAATCAATGAATGAATGGATGAATCAATGAATGAATGGATGAATCAATGAATGAATAGATGAATCAATGAATGAATAGATGAATCAATGAATGAATAGATGAATCAATGAATGAATAGATGAATAAGTGAGTGAATTGATGGATGGATGGATGAATTTATTAATAGACAGATGGGATAGACAAATGGGTGAATGAATAGATGAATGAGAGGAATGATGGATGCATAGATGGGCAAATGAATAAAAAAGTAAATCACATATTAACGATGATAAAAGCCAGGGTTCATGCTACTCCTTAAACTCCTTAGATTTGATTTACGTTTTTAAGGGCACTTGAAAAGCCCTTGAATTTAAGAAAATCAGCAAAAACTACTTAAAAACTCCTTAATTCTAGTTTTGCAAATCAAGTTAAGTAAAAATTCTAGTATTGTACATCATTTTCGTAAATTTTCGTATATCAAAGTTGTCGCAAAAAGTGCTTACAAATTAATTTTTGGTCCTTGAAAACTCCTTGAAAACTCCTTAGATTTTGTTAACTGACATCAGCATGAAGCCTGAAAAGCTGGTTCCTATAAGATGGCAGACGATTATATTTGATCGTTCTACTAAGGAAAAACCTATCACACAAAAACACGATGATCACAGTTAACCACAGGCTCGTCTACAAACAGGTGAACCAGACTAGTTACTGAAAAACAAAGAACTTTCTAAATTGTAGTGATTTTCTTTATGTTTGTTTTCTTGATTTCATTTTTTTTTTTTTTCAGCCGCTGTTAAGCATGGATTTCCTAACACAGTGTAAAGTAGCTGTTGATAGCGTATTGGATCAGACTATTGCCAAACGTAAGTCTCAATACTTCCTTCCTTCCTTCCTTCCTTCCTTCCTTCCTTCCTTCCTTCCTTCCTTCATTCATTCTCTTACTTCATTTTTTTTGTTTAAGTGCCAACGCCATTATCAAAGTGTCTAACATCACGTGACCTTTATCAACGATTCTGCGCAGAACTGTCGAGTTTTGTGGTCCACCATAATCTGCCGTTGCCTAGCAACCTTCCTGTAGATGTTTTACGCGGTAAGCCTGTGTATTTTTCTTATTTTCTGCATTTTCTTTGTCTTTCACTAACTTTTCTTAATTGTTGGTCTCCCTGTTTATTTGCTTTCTCTTTGTTTTTTTGATGTCCTTTTTTTTTTTTGTCAGTTTTTTTTTAATTTATTTTTTTGTCTGTTTTGTTTTACGCGTTTTACGTTGTTTCGTTTGTCTGTCTGTCTGCTAGTTTATTTGTCTGTTTGCATGTTCGTTTGTCTGTTTGTTGGTTCGTTTGTCTGTTTGTTGGTTTGTTTGTCTGTTTGTTGGTTCGTTTGTCTGTTTGTTGGTTCGTTTGTCTGTTTGTTGGTTCGTTTGTCTGTTTGTTTGTCTGTTGGTTCGTTTGTCTGTTTGTTGGTTTGTTGGTCTGTTTGTTGGTCTGTTTGTCTGTTTGTCTGTTTGTTGGTTCGTTTGTCTGTTTGTTTGTCTGTTGGTTTGTTTGTCTGTTTGTTGGTTTGTTTGTCTGTTTGTTGGTTCGTTTGTCTGTTTTTTGGTTTGTTTGTCTGTTTGTTTGTTGGTTTGTTTGTCTGTTTGTTGGTTTGTTTGTCTGTTTGTTGGTTCGTTTGTCTGTTTGTTGGTTCGTTTGTCTGTTTGTTGGTTTGTTTGTCTGTTTGTTGGTTCGTTTGTCTGTTTGTTGGTTTGTTTGTCTGTTTGTTGGTTTGTTTGTCTGTTTGTTGGTTCGTTTGTCTGTTTGTTGGTTCGTTTGTCTGTTTTTTGGTTTGTTTGTCTGTTTGTTGGTTTGTTTGTCTGTTTGTTGGTTCGTTTGTCTGTTTGTTGGTTCGTTTGTCTGTTTTTTGGTTTGTTTGTCTGTTTGTTGGTTTGTTTGTTGGTTTGTTGGTCTGTTTGTTGGTTTGTTGGTCTGTTTGTTGGTTCGTTTGTCTGTTTGTTTGTTTGTTTGTCTGTTTGTTGGTTTGTTTGTTTGTCTGTTGGTTCGTTTGTCTGTTTGCATGTTTGTCTGTCTGTCTGCTAGTTTCTTTGTCTGTTTGCATGTTCGTTTGTCTGTTTGCATGTTCGTTTGTCTGTTTGTTGGTTCGTTTGTCTGTTTGTTGGTTCGTTTGTCTGTTTGTTTGTCTGTTTGTTGGTTTGTTTGTTTGTCTGTTGGTTCGTTTGTCTGTTTGCATGTTTGTCTGTCTGTCTGCTAGTTTCTTTGTCTGTTTGCATGTTCGTTTGTCTGTTTGTTGGTTCGTTTGTCTGTTTGTTGGTTCGTTTGTTTGTCTGTCTGTCTGTCTGTTCGTTTATTTGTTTGTTCGTCTGCTTTGCTTCCTTCCTTCTTACAATATTCCTTCTTCTATATCTACTTTTTTTCTTTACATGCCTTTACTTCAGAGAACTCTTCTATCACAAAACAAAGAAAACATTTTTGATATATTTCTTTTCAGATATAAAATCATCACCGTCAGGACCAGTGTTGGGCTGTAGCGTGCCTTTATCTGCCTCTGCATTGGTCAGGTTACAATCTCAATAGAAGCTACAGAAATGTTTTAAATATAACAAAAACATAATTGTAAAACGAGAGAAAAATAAAGAAAAAGAAAATCATACGAAGCGTGAGAATGGGACCGAGTAAGTTTGTACATGCGCAGTACAAGTTTATTTTCGCGCCATTTTACGAGTCAGGTATTCAAAGATGGCGGACCCACTGCGAAAACAAATCCTTTCCATATTCCGTTTAAATGGGCTTTCTCTTCAAAGCGAAGCTACAAAATTCCTCAAAGATGTTCTTTCGCCTCTTTCGCAGTCAGAAGTAGACGAGTGGCTTGAACAAATTGTCGAAATGGTTCAAAAACAGCCTCTGAATTCTTCACTTGTTGATCGAGAAACACTCGAATCTGCCGTTCAAGAATGCAGCCGCGAACCTGGTGAAGACACCGACAAGGCTTTCTGCATCATCGACGCTTTTAATGTACCGAAATTCGACTTCAACGTTGATAGGAAGAAGTTTTATCCTGTTAGTGGCAAAACTTGCTTACATCCAAGTTTCGATTCGAAATGGTCGATGTTTTCCGATCGATACAAACTTATCCAACAGCGAACAATGCGCCACGAACTGTTTTCAAACCTTGCTGACTTAGAGGCCGTTAGACAGAACCAGAGCTCGGAGAAATTTGATTTAAAAACTGTGGAATACTTGATTGGAAGTACTGGGGGTCTTAGTCAGATAATTGTGTTGGGAATGTTGAGTCAAATTAAAGAGGGTAAATTCTACTTAGAGGACCCCACAGGGGCTGTGGAACTAGATTTGAGTCAATCTAAATTCCACACTGGGATTTACACTGAAAGCTGTTTTGTGTTAGCGGAAGGTACTTATGATGATGATATATTTCATGTTACTGCCATGGGATTTCCCCCCGCTGAGCCTAGTAAAATCACACGCAAGCAGTTTGGAAATATGAATTTCTTTGGTGGGCCATCGCCGACTTGTGCCAAAGCGTCAACTAAGCTTAAAAACATGGAGAAGGACAACACGGACGCCATGTTTGTTTTTCTTTCTGATGTGTATCTTGATCAACCTAGAGTAATGGACAAACTTCGCACCATGTTTGCAGGTTACTCATCAATGCCACCATCACTGTTTGTCTTGTGTGGAAACTTCAACTCACAACCTTATGGCCCAAACCAGTATAAAGTGCTAAAGGAGTCGTTTCAAGCTTTTGCAAGCCTAGTGGCCGAGTTTCCTCCACTTCTTGAGGGAACTAGATTTGTGTTTGTCCCTGGACCTCAAGATCCTGGCCCAGGAAACATCATCCCAAGACCCCCTATCCCAGAATCCCTCATAAAGGGGGTCACAGATAAACTCCCACTGGCCGTGTTTACTTCAAACCCATGTAGAATTCAATACTGTACTCAAGAGATAGTAGTCTTCCGAGAAGATCTTGTAAACAAGATGTGCCGTAACTCAATCCATATTCCGACAGATCTGAAAGACATTCCTGATCAACTCCTCAAGACCATATTAGCACAGGCTCATCTCTGCCCCCTTCCACTACATGTGCGACCAGTCTATTGGGATGGCGATATATCGCTAAGAATATATCCAGTGCCAGATTTACTTGTCATTGCCGATCGATATGATTCCTATACATGTAGCGCACTAGAGACCTCTGTTACTAACCCTGGATCTTTTACAAAGAATGAGTTTGCGTTTAAAGTTTACTGGCCCTCTACAAATGAGGTTGAAGACTGCAAAATCTCTGACTAAACTTTTTTGTAAAAAAAAATACCCTGAAAACAATTTGAGTAAAAAATGTACAATAGCTAGTAATGGTTTAAACAAGCGAACATTGTCAATGTTTCTATGTCAATGTTTCTAAGGAAGTAATTTGAGAGGACAATGTATGATAACTGGTGTTTAGTGAACATTGTCCGTGTTTGTAAGGAAACAATTTGAGAAAAAACATGCACAATAAACTTTCTTCAACTGCATCTGTATTTCTATGAAATAATCATTGAACAATAATATTGAACATGCTTTCATTGTCTGGCTACCATGTTTATATCAAAGGACAGAAATATGCTCACCTTATTATTGTTAAAAGTTTTTTTTATAGAAGCAAAAATAGAATGTATATTTAACAATTATTTGCCGAAGGCGAAGTGATTATCGATGAATATTTACCGAGCGGTGAGTCTTCGAGCTGCGAGGTAAATATTCACCGATAATCACTTCGCCTGAGGTGAATAATCGTTTTAGTATAAATACAAAGGTGATTATTTCAAAAAAGAAAGAAGGAAACAGCATTGAAAGTGAAAATATTTTATTTTTTAAAAGCGCGACCGTTACGCTTAAAAGTTGTACACTTTGTCTCGCATATAATGACAATAAAACAACGTGAAAATTTACTGATACCTTTAAATAGCTTGACACCAAACTTAGTAGCTTCTTTTGTCGATTTTGGGACAGCATTTTCTTTAAAGTTTTCAATTTCATCTTCGCTAACAGTGACAAAACAACTACTGGCAGCCATTTTGTCTGAAAAGGTGATTAT
This sequence comes from Metridium senile, assembly GCA_949775045.1. Classification (NCBI taxonomy): domain Eukaryota; kingdom Metazoa; phylum Cnidaria; class Anthozoa; order Actiniaria; family Metridiidae; genus Metridium; species Metridium senile. The sequence goes on from OX459098.1 coordinate 1,923,605, forward strand.
CGGCTGATAATCCGAGATAGCAAACCAATCAGAGCGCGCGATTTTGTATAATTACCTTTGTATTTATACTAATGTGATATAAACACTGGGAGATGTAGAGCACTCAAGAAGTCACACTTGTCTACACCTTCAGGACTTTTCTTTTGTTTATATTATAGTATACAGTCATTTGAAAAAACGTTGTCGCCAACCAACTACGCAGCTAGCCCAAGCGGGAGTATGGGTAAAAATCACTGAAGCAATACATTTTTAGCACTCGCTATAGAATATGCTGAAGTGTGGCGAGTACATGAGTGAATGTGTGCCTTCGCGTTCTGTGCAAAGAAATAAACCGTTGTATAGAGCGTGGAGATATCGACAAGTAAATAAATACTTCTTCAGTTTTCATGCAGAGGATTTGTGTCATCCAAATCAATCGCCAGCGTAAATCTAATAGAAACAAGGCACTGAGCTGAGAGCTCAAGATGTTGATAATATATGCAGCTAACTGCTTCAGTGATTTCTACTCCTACTCCTTTTAGGGTTAGTCACGAAGCCGGTCAGCGACAACATTTTTTCAAATGACTGTATACACATGCCGTTTTATATTCCTTAAAATAATTCAACTTGTGTAGACTGATTGAATTTGAGGGCATATTTGGTTTAAAAGTGTACAATAACCAGTGGGGAAATGGGGATAAAAATGTTATTGTTTATTTTATATTCCTCAAATAATTCAACTTGTGTATACTGTATTTGAATTTGAGGACATACTTGGTTTAAAAGTGTATAATAACCAGTGGGGAAACAGGAATAAAAATGTCATTGCTAATTCAAGTTTAATAAGTGAAACAGGAATTTACTGCTCAACTCCACCTAGTATTGTTTCAGCACTGCAGTTTTCAATTCACTGAAAACACTTGTAGTTACCCCTCCATGAATACGCCAACAAGTGATTGAAAATCTCCAAATGAATAATTATAAACTTGTTTCTTTTTATTTAGTTAAGTTTATTTTTGAACTTTAAATTGGAATTTTTTTTATTCAAACACACACACACACACACAAACTAATAATTTGAATAACAAAAATGTATTATTTTTAAATTATAAAAAGTACTCTAGTAGTGTGTAGGCAATGAAATATGTAATACACATACAACATATCAATACAATCATTTTATTGTTTTTATTATCATTTAATAATAATGATTTAATGAATATTGCATAATTCAAAATGCAGTTTGCGTTACCTATGTTACTATAAATAAACCTCGTGATGACGTCACGATTCGACGTAAACACGTACCCACTAAAACTCGAACATCGAGTACGACATCGTTGAATTCTCGTCTTCAATTCGCCATTTATTACTACATTTCTTCAAATTTAAACACTATACATAATGGGGACTCTCAAATCTGGATGGCTAGAGAAATTAAGTAAGTATGTGAGTGTTTAACTTCGCATAAATGTTGCTTTCATCGACGAAAGCTTTCAACTGGAGCGAGCTGGGTAATCATTTGGAGGAGACGACTTTCAAATTCTTTTCTTATAGGTGGGTTTTTTAAGAATACTTGGAAGAAAAGGTACTTCGTTTTGTATCAAAGTGGCGACTTCTGCTATTACCAAGATCCACATGACAAAGAAGTTGATGGAAAAATCAATATGAAGACGGAATGTCGAAAAGTTAATGTCGGTTACCAAGTCGGCGAAGGAGTGAAGGCTCCAAAAGATATTGATGCCTTATTTAGTGTTGTTTCTACGGAAAGAACGTTCTATTTAGTGGCTGACTCGGCTGGCGAGGCAAGGTATGTATTAGTGTTTGTTTTATGATTAATTAATTGGATTTTGAATTCATTTAGTGGCTTCATCTAGAATATGACGATGGCAGTTTTCACTTGAAAAGACTTCTAATTGTGCTGTGCAATTTGTAAATCGTTTAATTGTTACTAACACATGTAAAATAAAGTAAATTCTCACGCTCTTCACACTATTAAAACCATACCAAAACTATTATCGTTTGATTTATAAGAAATATTTTTGTATTAATTAATGAATACCATATAAAATTGTGAGCTCACGACAGTTCACCAGTTTCGTATTTAATATGACAAAATTGATATACAACTTCTTCCTCGCTTAGTTTTAGACAAAACTTCCGTCTTTTACTGTAATGCTGACTAATGCTTAACCAAATAAGGGCTTTTTGCCCAAGTTAATGATATTTTCCTTGTCGTTTTTTCAGGGAATGGGTCACAGCTCTTCAACAAGCTAGGACACCAGTAAGTGGCCGTCATTAGAATCATTTTCATTATGTAAATTTGAACATCAAATACTTACATAGAGTGAAGACATTTAACCCGTGAAACAAAATTAAATAGTCAAGATGTAATAGTCAGATAGGCACAAAAGAAAACTATGGAATTTTAGCCTGCTAAGGTGTATTAGTCTAATATCTATTTCACGGGTTAAATGACTTCACTCTATCATTAGAAACTCATTTGGTAAATATTTTATGAAAAAATTGTGTGTAGCTCAATTCTATTTTTTTTTTTTTTGTATCTTGATCAATTTTATGTGAACCTTTTTGTACAAGTCATTTTGAAACTGAATTGCAAAAACAGTATTTTAAATGAATGATATGGCGTTGAGAACATTTATGTGGTGAAAATATTGATGATGTTGGTAATAATGATAGCGAGGATGATGTTGAGAATGATATTGGTGATAATATGGTACTAATGATGATGGTGATATGGTGATGATAGGTAACCGGTCGTTTTACCGACATGGCAGTTCACCGACAACCAGTTCGCCAACACTTTAGTTGATTCTCCGATACTAAAAAAACACAATTTGCCGACAGTTCATAACCAGTTTTGTTGTTGACGAACTGCCATGTCGGCAAAACGACTGACAACCTGATGATGACGGCGATGATATTTAACAATATAGTGATGATAGTTGTTGACAATGATAGTGATAATAGTAATGATGATTATGTTGATTATAGCAAATAATAACAGCAATATTAAACAGTTCAATACAAGCTTTACAGCTCCTTTCATAATCGGAGTGGGAATCTAGGTCACCGGACACTCCCTTCAGCGCCACAATAGACCCTTTTAGTTCTGTATGCAAATTGCACATTTACAGACCACATGGCATTCCCCTGAGAGTTGTTCTTTTATCTCAAGTATTAAAATATTTATACATAACAAATGATTAACTCCAAAGGGAATGAACACATGGTTTGAAATGGGAAAATAAACATTGAAGCTGAATGGGTCTATTACCCCTATTTTATTTAAGACATTTAGGGATTTGAAACACCCTAACAACACAATAAGGGCCCTTCATTTGCAATTGGGAAACCCCGTGACAAATTTCTGGATCTACCCCTGAATAGATATTATGTTGAAGATCAAATACAAATTTGTTGTTCACTGCTGTCAATCAAAATATCTTATTATTTTTGACTGATGGCATCATAAATTGCATATTGACATTCGAATGTCAGTGGTTGTGCAATAGACTTCTTTACCTCTGTATGCAAATTGCCCATTTCAGACCATGTGACATTCTCTTGAGAATTGTTCTTTTATGATGAATGTGCTATAACATTTACATGTGAAAGTATCACGTGATCTGAAATAGGTAAATAAACAAGGAAGGTAAAGAGGTCTATTATGAGGCCTATTATGGAAGGCGCAGTAAGACATTCAGTCATCAAGTTGTCACCGTTTGTTTAATTAAAGGTATCATATGGAGGTCCTCCGCCGACTGCAGGTCCATATCCACAGCAATCAGGACCATACGGACAGCCACCAGGTAGATAGTCGTCTGATAATATCAAAATCACTAGAGTGATCACTGCTAGAATGCTTGTTTGATGATGATAAAGTAGATAAAGTAGATGATGATAAAGTTATTGATGATGATAAAGTTATTGATGATGATAAAGTTATTGATGATGATAAAGTTATTGATGATGATAAAGTTATTGATGATGATAAAGTTATTGATGATGATAAAGTTATTGATGATGATAAAGTTATTGATGATGATAAAGTTATTGATGATGATAAAGTTATTGATGATAAAGTTGATGATAGTGATCATGATAAAGTTATTGATCATGATAAAGTTATTGATAATGATTATGATGATAAAGTTATTGATGATGATTCAAGTTGTTGATGATGATGATAATCATTGTACTTACTGTAACTTTATTTATTCCAGCTGGTCCGCCACCTGCATATACACCTCAAGCACCACCAGGACCCTACCCCATGCCGACACCCACCAGTGCTGCCTACCCACCACCAGGACAAGCCTATCCACCACCAGGACAAGCATATCCAACACAACCTCATCCCTACCCACAGCAACCATACCCTCGGCAACCTTATCCTCAACAAGGGTACCCCCCTCAACCTTACCCACAACAAGGTTATGCCCCACCTCCCCCTGGAGCATACCCCCAGCAGCAGTATCGCCCTCCACCAGGGCCCCAATATGCTCAAGCACAAGCCCCACAGACTGTCTATGTACAGAATCCCAACCAAGGACACTCAAGCAGTAAAAACAAAATGTTGATGGGTGCTGGTGCTGGGGCACTGGGCGGGGCTGCCATGGGGTACATGTTAGGCAGAGCCTCAGGGGGTGGTTTTGGTCATCATGGATATGGAGGCTGGGACTCGGATCACTCATGGTCGTCAGGAAGCTTTGACTGCGACTTTGACTAAAAATTATAGAATTTTATTAATGAATAGTTCCCCTTCACGGTTCCCTGTGTCAAGGGAACTGGGCCTTCGCATCGAAGCAAGACGAATGTTGAGCTTGCATTGATAGAGACCTTTTACAGCACCACACACCTTACCATGGCCACCTAATTAAAGTTTTGTACAAGTTAACCAATCAGAAAGCGAGAATTGTTTTTTTTTTTATAAAAGACACGCCCAGTGTCAAACGGTTAACACTTTGAAATGTTCAAAGCGAAGACAAGAGTAAAGTTTATAAGTGTCTGAAAAACCTCCCAGGATGTTTAAATTGAAAAGGTGTGTAGCAAATAATTTGAAAAGAGAAACTTTTGAACACTAAGCTAACTTGTACAGAACTTTAATTAGGTGGCCATGGCAAGGCGCGTTATGCTGTGACACCTTGACAATTGTTCATAATAATAATAATGCAATGTTTTAGGAGCATTATCAAAGCTCAATGCTCTTACAAAAAAAATATTGAAAAAGAAAAGACAATTATTCATGTGTCTCTATCATTGCAAGTTCAACATTCGTCTCGCTTCATGCAAAGTCCTGGCTGCCATTCAAGATGGCGCAGCCAACTGTGAAGGGAACAGTTGCCAACAAGCATTATTGTATCGATGTGCATGTTATAATCCACGATTAGTATAATAATTATTATATTGGAAACTTTTCAATCTAAACTTAAATACTGCTAGCTGCAAATAAACTCACAAATTCAAACCAAATTGAATTTGTGTGACTTGTAGAGAATTTTGTAATAGGACAAAGATTTTCACATATTAAATTTAATGTGTAACACAAAGGGATTTGTCACTGTAGCCTATAATTTCCAGCAAAATGCAGCAACTTGTTCCCTAGTATGAACCGGCTTTACAGTCAACGCACTTCACGCATTAACACTAAAACTCAACTTTAAACAACAACATTCGAATATTGAAAACTAATAATTGATTATACAAAATGTTTTGTTTCAAAGTTGAAAAATACATAATCCAATAATATCAAATCTATTTCATATTTTGATAACATGTAATTACGTTTGCTTATGGGAATACAGTCATTTGAAAAAACATTGTCGCCGACCAGCTCCGCGACTATGCGACTAGCCCAAGTGGGAGGATGGGTAAAAATCACTGAAGCATTAAATTTTTAGCACACGCTAAAGAATATGCTGACATATGTAGCAAGTACATGAATGAATATGTGCCTTCGCGTACTGTGCAAAGAAATAAACCGTTGTATAGAGCGTGGAGATATCGACAAGTAAATAGCTACTTCTTCAGTTTTCATGCAGAGGAATTTTATTTTTTTCAATCGCCAGCGTAAATCTAATAGAAACAAGGCACTGAGAGCTCAAGATGTTGATAATATATGCAGCTAACTGCTTCAGTGATTTCTACTCGTACTCCTTTTAGATGTAGTTGTGAAGCCGGTCGGCGACAACGTTTTTTCAAACAACTGTATACGAATATTCATTTTGAGTAATTGAATGCTTATTTTGAATATTTGAATATTCATTTATAATAATCAAATATTTATTTTGAATATTCAAATAATTATCAAAATGTGTTCATGTGTGAAGTATTTTGATTGTACAACTGTTATCAAAACAAACAAACCTAACAATGGGAATGTACAAAATACAACAAAAGACTTTTACTTTGTAACAAATCTCTGTATTACATTACACCTATTACAATGAAAAACCTTTATCTGTCCTTGTAAGGACATATACCCCAGCATGCAACCCTCCCATGTTTATCCACAGTGTCATTTTTGTCTTCCACCATTCTGAAACTTGATGTAACGTTTTCTTCATGACCTTCTTATCGTGTGTGAGAATGACAGCACGGCCTGTCTGTGCAGGACAAACACGCGCTATCTCTTTCAAAGCTTTGGGGTAAAGTGTCCAGTTTTTCTGCTGGGAGCCACTTTTCTTTCCAAATGGCATGTCGGTAATGATGGCGTCGATGGAGTTTGTTCGTAGCGGGAGATTAGTTATGTCCCACTGTAAGATGTCAAGCGGCAATGACCTTAAACAATGATTAGTATATGCAACGTTACATTTTACTCCACTCATTTCAAAGCAGTTCAAATTACACTAGTTTAACCACTTCTTATCATGCATTATTAAGGAGGGGGGCATGGGGGGGGGGGGGGGGGTTGATAAATATTTTTTGTGGTGCTGCAGTGAAAAAAGTTTCAAATGCATTCGGACTGCCCTTTTCCAAAGCTGTGGTGTGTGGTGAATTTTAAAGCGGTGGTATTTGTAGTGTTTAGTGAGAGATATTGTGTTGTTGATTTTTTTGTGGTATATATTGAGGATTCACCCCCCTCCATGTCCCTTTCATTAAGCTAAAAGCTTGCAGGGCTGCTACATTCTTATATTCTAGGCTATCAAGCCTCAACTCCTGTGTTGATTTTGTCATGCATGCATAAAGGGAGGAAGGGAGAAAACCCAGAGGAAAACTCTGTTGCGAAGGGAGAGAATAACACATGAAACAAACTATTCACATGTGGCATCCTCTAGACTCGGACCAGCGACCCGACCCATTAGATTTGCACTGTCTGATAAAAGATGACAAATAAACAACTTATATCAGGGTCATGATGAGGTATGGTTTCTCATGTTTGTTCCCTGGTCCCAAAAACTCACATATTTTGATCTGTGATCCCATAAAAAAATGTTCTGATCCCTGAAATTATTCATACGATCACGATCTCTCTTCAGGGATCCCTGATTCCAGCTGATTCAGATTATATGATCCTTGATCACAGGCATGTTTTCCCTGATCCCACACCCCTGGTCAAGATCCTGTTATACACCTATTTCAAAAATCGTTGTTGCAGGCGAAGCTACAGTCCACACTGTGTCAGTCACATGTGTGATCATTTATTACGCGCTTTTGAAATAAATATTTGTTTTATCATCTATCACTGCAAAACTTGTTATGTTCATATACCACTGTTGAACACTTATAACCAAAATATGCTATGAATAAATCTGACGATAACAAGAGTAGAAATACCAATATCCTTTGCAGGCTTCAGAGTGTGGACTGTTGCTTTGATAAGGACAATTTTTGAATTGGGTGTATCATCTAGGGCTTTATTGTTATCATACATTGTAGTTTACAAATGTACCTCTTTTTTTCTTCACAAACTGCTGTAACGTTCGCCAAAGCTCTTGGCAGGGCCAGTTCATGATTGTCCCCACAAAGATGAGCAGCTAACGGCCACCCTAGGATTGCCTCTATTGGAATAGACCCTCCACCACACATTGGATCACAAACAACATCACCTACAAAGATATATATGTACTATTTCAAAAAACGTAGAATACTGAATTATTAGTGTAATTCAATATATATACAGTATCTTATATACCTTCGGGGGTCGTTAAAGAAGTTACCGATTAGTATCAGAGTGACATATGATTGCTTTAATACTAGATAGGCTTATATCACAAAATTGAAATAGGAGCTAGACATACAGTTATTGTTAGTCTCATTCGCAGCTGTTTTTAGTGTCGTCACGAAATGGCTCCCTCCCCACAAACAGCTGCTTCGATTTCGAACAACATTCCTTTCCCTTTGTAATATTTTTGAGCCAATAATAAGTGCGCACAAAATTGTAAACATGACGTTTACCCGATATCAACGTTGGAGGCGTCTCACTGTCAATGGAGGAGATATGAGAACCACCAGAAACAAATAGAATAGAAAACGATTCCTGTTTATCGAATGTCAGATACCAGAATCAATGCCACAAACTAGTATTTTAAGGATCAGCGAAGTAAACTCGACTTCATTGATTGGTTGAAAAGTCTATCCAATATTTATTCTGCTCTGCTTCCGTGTACGTAATACCCAAGTGCGAAATTCCTCAATTGATCCATCATAGCTAGGAACGATAATACATTTGCTGTGATTGGTTTGAATTTATGGCGCAAACCGCTCTTGATATACACCTAATCCAAAAAACGTTGTCGGGTCCGCCGCACAGTCCTCGCACCAAGACCGTGAAGGAAAACACAGTGAATATTTTGATGAGAGTGATAAAACAAGAAAAAAAAAAGTAGGCACAACACTATTTTGTTGAAAAAAGTACCACACTAGAGTGTGAACATGCAAATAAATTAATTACTGATTAGATATAACCAATATCTTTCACAGTCTTGGCGCGAGGACTGTGCGGCGTAACCAGACAACGTTTTTTGGATTAGGTGTATATGAGTGGAATGCTGATTGGCTAAACTGAGAGAAAGGAAAGTTGTTTGAATCGAAGCAACCGTTTGTGGGGAGGGACACAGGAAGCCCAACACTAAAAACAGCTGCGAGGGAGACTAGGTTTTTGTGAAATAATAACAAACGGCCAAAACTCACCACTTTTAATTTCAGCCAAATGCAACAAACAGTAAGCTAGTGAGGACTTTAACGTTGTTGGACCAAAATGTTGTATGTTACGCTTTCCTAACGACTTCCTCGTTAGTGCTAGGCCAACAACAACATTATCATCAGCTATATACAGCAAAACCTCTATGTCGGCATTAGAAAGATCAACACGCCAATGAAATAGGTCGTTTACACTCCCACCAAACTTGGCGGCTGCTTCTACTGATGAAAATTGGTGTCCAGTGCCCCCTCTTGTTGCTGTGACACGGAAACTCGGAATAGTATCAGCAATCGTTGATTCTTCAATTTTAGGCTTTTTTGAAACATTGGTTGATTGATTAGTGGAATTGTCATCGTTGTCATCACCATTATTGCTTTGTCGTGATTGGTTGGTTAGTTGCCATTGGAGACGGCCTTGATATCCTGTACAATTCTGCCAAACAGAGAGAGCTTCATCCCATTCTAATTCATAAGCAAGCTGATATAAACGTTCAAGCACCATTTCTTTATCTTCGTCATTATTGTTTGAAATCCTGAAATCTTCAATGTCTTTCACAACGACAAATAGATTTTCTACCGAGCGTAATTCTCTCGCTTTGTGCACTAAATTCACGGGAATTTCGAAATACACTTTCCCTCGCTTTCGTACAGGATTGCAGTGCAGTTTTTGCTTGCATTCAGAGACTGTTACAGATTCAAAACCTGTAATAACTGTTGCACAAAGAGTACACGTGGAAGTCGTCTCGTTCGCCATGTTTTTATGCCGATATCTTCTCGAGCGGTCATCGTGCACTCTCCGACTTGTGTCCGACTGGCGTACGGAATGTTACGAAGTGGACTACGGCTCGTTTTTTATCTGTTTTATTTTTTATTATTGTCCATTTATTTATTTATTTATCTATTATTCACTTAACAAGATTTAGTTATGTTTTTTTTCATTTTTTTTATTTATTTGTGTATTTAATTATTAATATGTTTAATTATAAGATTATTTATCTATTTATAAACTAATTCATTTATTAATATATTTTAGCTATTTTTTCATTTATATATCTATCCGTTCATTCATCCATTCATTTAAATATTCATTAGTTTGCTTTGTTTGTATTTAAATTGAAATCTGGTAGTCTTCGTCCTAATTCCGAACGGTTTCCGATATTCGATCGACTTACGAACTTTCTACAAGTAACGCCTTGTGGTTTTTGCAGTGATACAAATCCAAAATGGCGAAGAAAATGGCTTTATTGGAGTCTCCATTGTGAATGAATAGATTATCATTATTTAATATCGAAGAAAAGAAAGGATTATGAGCAACTGTAATAGAAATAGCCTTGAATATTACGAAAATATTGTGCAAGAAGGTGAAACTCTTGAACGACGAATTCAGTTGAAAAGTCGAAATGTCAAGAAGCTGATGGAAGACATTTGTTCTTTGAATAAGGTAATTGTTTTCAATATTAGTAATATTTTTTATGCACCTAAGTTAAGGGTGTCATAACAAATCTATATAAAACACTCGATTCTGATTGGCTGATCTATTTGCACACATATCGGAACTCAAATTTTGTGAATTTTCTTTTCATTAATTCTTCTTTATAAATTTCTAGAATATAGAGGACTTCAGAATACAAAGAGCATGGCTTACTGAAGGGACTGAACATGACAGATTAGATTTGTCTAATGAAGCTGATAAGGTGTTGAAAAGTACTGACAGCATTCCAGGTTAGAAAAACTGTCCCTACTTTAAAGCCTACGTCAAACGGCAATGATAGTTCATGATAGTTCCAACGGTGTTCCAACTATCATGTGCGTTTGACCACCAACTATCATGCACTATCATCGTCTATCATAGACTATCATAGAGTTTGAACATGCTTAAATTTCACATGATAGTCGATGATAGTTTTTGCCGTTTGACCGCACATACAGGATAGTTGATGATAGTTGAGATGCCTTCAACTATCATCAACTATTATAGCCGTTTGACCCCCGCTTTAGACAAAAACTTCCTCATTTTTAGCGTGTAATATATTCTTTACAATTTGAAGAAGACCCATGGAATTTTTAAGTGTTTCAATGATATTGTTGATGTGAGCAATGCATTCCTTAAATTACGATGAGCTGTAGTCAAATTCTAAAGAATGAATTACCTCTATCGAGGCTGGGGTGGATCGCCATGTTAGCGAAACAACCAGTAAACCACTATGAGGAGTAAAGTTTTTGTTGACAAACACATCCAGGTATTAAAATATAAATTGGTTTGACTCTGGCCAGATTCTGGTTTGATTTATTCAGGCCAGAGTCAAACCAATTTATACTTTAATATGAATACTGGCTACAAATTCAACATTTTTACTACATGCAGGTATTGTTTTCTTTTTCTTTTAGATTTGGTTCATAACCTAGAAATTGAGAAGGCCAAATTCAATGAGGAACATTCAGAGTTGAGGATGAGACTTAAAAAAAGAACAAATCCACCCTTTATTCATCAATAAGTTTAAATAAATACCTCAAATAAATTAATTGGTATCAAGAGAACAGTATTATGAGGTTTTGGACTCATTTGTACTTTTTTTATTTATTCATTCATTTATTCTCAAAATGTCTATTAACACGGACAACATTATTGAAAAGGGTTGTACATATGTACTTTACATAGAGCACTCCCTACTTTTTTCTCCGGATTCAGAAAATTTGGGGAGGGGGGTGGTGGAGGAAAAGTCCTTTCCCATTGCTCCTCCCCTTTTTCGCCTCCAATACCCGCTCGTCCGTGTTTTATTTCTCATTTTCCTCGAGATTTGGAGGGAAAAGAAGGGACTGTTCACATTCTATACTTTACAAGACTAGTTACAAGTGTCCTATCATTGCATGGGCTTCCTGTGTTGAATAGAATCATCATGCATGTCAAGGTTGCTGTGTTTGATGTAATAGATCAAAAACGAGTGCGAGTGTTTGATCAGGGGTTCCAAACACTGAGAAGCGGATGAAAGCACGAGGCCACAGGCCGAGTGCTTTTATCCGTTTCGAGGTGTTTGGAGCCCCTGATCAAACACGAAGCACAAGTTTTTGATATGGCTTCTCAAACAAATCACTAAATAAAACATTTTGAACTTTTTATCAAATAATTAGTATCACCCTCTGAGCAAAACATCAATAATATATAACATCAACCCAAAACTTTCAACGAATTCGTTATTAGCTTAGTTGGTAAATCATTAGAATTGCAAGCCAGAGGTTCCCGGTTCGAGTCACAGGATGTCCAAAATAAAATAAATATAAAATAAAAATAAAATGTTAGGCAATTAGTTAGGTAGGTAGGTAGGTCAATAAACAGGCATGACAGGTAAAAAAGGAGATAGCAGTGGAATAAAGAAAAAAAAGAGTAAATTGGGATGAATGAGAAATTACTTTTAAGCTAATTTATACAGTGTCTTGATCAGTGACTTGATCAGTGACTTGATCAGTGTCTTGATCAGTGTTTGATCGGTGTATCAAGACCTATGCACGTGACTGAAATACAAAGTTGTAATTGGTCCCTGAGATAATGAATTATTAATGAGTTTGAGAAGAATCAAGAGAATATGATTTAAAACCAAATCAGAAGTAGGCTTTCTTTTGTTAGAGCAGATTTCGTATGACTGCGAGTGTCATTTCAGAAATTTGACATGCCTGCAGTACCTTGACCGCATTCATGCCATGTTCTTTTTTCAAAAGACATACAAAATCTGCTCTATCTTACATCATTATGCAATAGGTCCAGGTGTACAGTGTCTTTATGCAGCTCCTCGTTCCTAGTCCTCCAGAGATACAATGTAGTAAACCTACGTATGTTAAAGATCTTACACTTTTGTCACTTTGTTAACCAGGCTTACAACATAGCAGCCTGGCCTCCTTTGTTCAACTCTATTGGTCTGTTGCCCTAGAAAGGCGTGATGGTCAGAGCTAGATTTCAATTTTGTTGTGTTCATAGGCAAGACATATCAATCTCAGCACTTCTCGACTTCTCGGATAAGGATGTAAAATCACAGGTCCCATTTGCTTTCACTCCAATCCTATAATAATCCAGTTTTGTGCCCGGGGGTTGGGGGGGAGACTCCCTTCAAAACTGGATAGGGGTGCTCGACAGATAGTTTTGAAAATGACCCTAAAATGTATGCATAAATTAACTCAGATGCTGATTTCAGACCCTAAAAGGTACAACCACATTCAGAAATTTTTCAATATGTATAATCTTAGTTCAAAAACTGACCCTGTCGAGCACCCCTATCCATTTGCTAAGGGAGTCCCCCCTGGGGTTTTGTGTTATCTAGCACCGCCGTGCTGTTTGTACAAAAGCACATTTGTACAGAGATAACTTTGATTCTGTGAAAATTCAAATGTGATTTCTATCAAGCGTTTTTCCTTGCTTTGCTTGGAATTTGTGAATATCTTAACTCAAATAGAGGTTTAGCCTGTGAAAATGCACCTTGTGTAACAAAGTACAGCAGTACTAGATAACGTAAAACTGTATAATTTATAAGGTCGAGGTAAAATACCTTGTGTCATTCATAAAGAGTAGGGGATTGTCTCCTGGCACAACAGTCCGTTCTCATAGGCATATCGTATTACTAACAATACTCATGATTGATATCAAGTTTGTATATAGTTTTGTTTCCAAATGTAGTTGGTCAGACTGCACTCTATTATAAAATTCATGAATGAGAATTAGACAAAAGAAATAAAGTCTATGACAAAGGTTGTATTTTAGATAAAAAATCGTCCTGATTTGCATGTTTAAACTTGGATTTTCTCTACAAGATTTACTTTTATCTTGACAATTTTAGTAAAATATGAAAGAACGTGGGAATTTCATAAGTATTATAAAATATTCATGTCCAATCTGTATGAGATATACAATGGCTTGTCTTCAACTCGCCGTTGTATATCCCATACAGATCTGCCGCTCACATTGTATATATTACTTACAAAATTTGGCCTCTAAGAAGACAACTACAACAAGTGAACCTTAATTCCACATAACTTTATTATTCTATTCAGAAGATATCAACTCAGGTTTACATAAAGAGCTCTCCATCCTCAAACGTTTGGCCATTGTAAGTCAAGTCCTCCTTCCACATAAGGTAGTCGTTGATCTTCTTTTTGTGTTCCTCATTGTCGATGTCTAGTTTTGTCCACTTGTAGGATGGGGCGTCTATGTTCCAACTATCATTTAACTAAAACAAAAACATGAACCAGTCAAACAAACAAGCAAAAATAATAATAATTTGCAAACTAACCATTTTTTTTTTCAAAAATGGCACAATTAAGTGACATCACGATTGTGTGGGAAATGCGATGTTTTCTGTTATCACTAGGTTGAAAAACCTGTTAAAAACCAGTTTATAACCCTGATAGCCCATAATTGATTCATCACAGGTGCAGGTTTGGAAGAGTCAAGAAGGTTTGGAAAAGTGATTTCTAATTGCTGCAGTTTTCGAAATTTAAAACACATTTCACTGTGCAACTCGCCGTACCGTAGTCACTTACAAAAACTTTTGATGAATTTTTGACATTATTTTCATCTCAATGGACCAATCAGGTACAAGTTTATATCGACAAGTGCTTAGTCTCCGCCTGTTGATATAAAACTTGTACCTGATTGGACCATTGAGATGAAAAAAAAAATATCAAAAATTCATCAAAAGTTTTTGTAAGTCGCACAGTAAGCTGCCGTCGATCAAAACTAATTAGTCGGAACTTATAAAATCCTTGATTGACGGCAGCTAAATGCATATTTAACAACTAGCCATTGGAACGTCTGAGTTAGCAGAAAGTTGAAAACTGCAGTAGTATAATAAAAATTAAGGCTGTGCCTCATTTTCACCCCCACTTCTTGGTGTTTGAAATCGTAGGAACACTCTTTCTCATGTTTATTAAAATATTACTTACAAGTCAAACCTGCTCATGCGTTCCTATCTAGGTTAGAATATTTTTCATTTGTTTTGAAATCTGCATAAATGAATCGAATCTTGTAAATTTCACAAACGGACCCTAATCAAAACATTACTATCAATGGATTTTTTGAACAACAAAAACTTGCTAAACCTAGTTACAGTGCTGCTAATTCAACCGGGCCACCCCGAGTTTATTAGCTTATCACGTTTGAGCTTAAGAACAAAAGAACCAGACATAGACGATCTGTCAAGTTCATTCGCGCCTATAATTTGATTGGCTGATAAGGAGACAAAGTAGATATCTTTTGTTCTTAAGCTCAAACGTGATTGGCTAATAAACTCGAGGTGGCCCGGTTGAATTAGCAGCACTGTAAGTAACAGAAATATTGTTGCAAATACTTTCTTAATTCCAAAGCATTTTATTGCTTTTGTTTTATCAATTATTGACCACAGATCGTGATTTCGGGACCATTATCTTATCAAAATTTAAATTTCAAGAAATAAATTGGATCTTCTAGCACTGATAGGAACGCATCAGCTGGTTTGACTGTAAAACTCACATTAAAGACGAGCTCTTGTCCTCTTAATATCCATATTCCTGCAATGCTATTGTTTCTATCTTCACCAAAGATCATGACTGTACCAAAGCATGTCTTCGCAAGCTTTTCAATTCTCTGGAACATTCCCTTGATCAAGTTATGTGTCATGAATGTCAGAGTCAGATCATCATTATACGTGTACTCGCTGAACCAAATGGAGTAACCTTCACGGTCGAAATTTTCCCAGAGATTTGGCAGTGAAACCTTTTCGGTGTCTTCATTCATGTAGAGCTTTTTCCAAGCATCCAGGATAAAAGGGCTGGTCACAAAAACATTGATGGATCACTATCATGATCATTACACTTATCATCACTTAAATCATCATTAGCATCATCATCATCATTAGCATCATCATCATTAGCATCATCATCATTAGCATCATTAGCATCATCATTAGCATCATCATCATTAGCATCATCATCATTAGCATCATCACCATCATCATTAGCATCATTATCATCATCATTAGCATCATCATCATTAGCATCATCATTAGCATCATCATCATTAGCATCATCATCATCATTAGCATCATCATCATTAGCATCACCATCATCATCATTAGCATCATCAGCATCAGCATCATTAGCATCATCATCATTAGCATCATCACCATCATCATTAGCATCATTATCATCATTATCATCATCATTAGCATCATCAGCATCATCATCATTAGCATCATCATCATTAGCATCATCATCATCATCATCAGCATCATCATCTTTAGCATCATCATCATTAGCATCATCATCATTAGCATCATCAACATCATAATTATTATTATTAGCATCATCATCATTAGCATCATCAACATCATAATTATTATTATTAGCATCATCATCATTAGCAGCATCATCATTAGCATCATCATCATTAGCATCATCATCATTAGCATCATCATCATTAGCATCATCATCATTAGCATCATCATCATTAGCATCATCAACATCATAATTATTATTATTAGCATCATCAATATCATCATCATCACTATCACTATCATCACCATCATCACCATCACTATCATCACCATCACCATCATCACTATCACTATCATCACCATCACTATCATCACCATCACTATCATCACCATCACTATCATCACCATCACTATCATCACCATCACTATCATCACCATCACTATCATCACCATCACTATTATCACCATCATTACCATCACCATCACTATTATCACCATCACTATTATCACCATCATTACCATCACCATCACTATTATCACTATCACCATCATCACCATTACTATCATCACTATCACCATCATTACCATCTATACCATCACTATCATCACCATCATTACCATCACCATCAATATCATCACCATCACCATCATCACCATCATCACCATCATCACTATCATCACTATCATCACCATCACTATCATCACCATCATTACCATCACCATCATTACAGCAAAGATCTTTCCATGTCTTCCTACCTAGGTGGCAAACTGGCAAAGGGGTCGTCCTTCTTAGGTTTTGGTTTCTCCTCTTGTTCCTTTGGCTTGTCCTCTTTGGGTTTCTCTTGCTTGGGTTTTTGTTCTTTTGGCTTTGTTTCTTTCTTCTTGTCATCTTTCTTGGGATGGAGGGCAAAGTACTTCTTGCCTAGGATAAACAGTCAATGTCATCAACATTGTCAACCACAAAACAAAACCACTTAACAAAATGTCATGTGAAACCATGTAATTTTGCTTTATATGATCAAAACTAGCATTTAATTGAATATCAAACAAACAAATCAATATAATTACTCCAGCTTGATAGAGTGGTTTTCATTAACCCGTGAAACACACTTTAGCGTAATATACTTTATTACACTTTAACTTTAACGTTGTGTTTTATAATCATTTGTTCAATAGCACTATTACACATTAATACACTTTATTACTCTTTCCCTATTACACTTTGTTTCACAGGTTAATGAAAACCACTCTATTCAACAACAGAGTACAATGAATAACCATGTATTTTGCCATTGGTTCAAAATTGTCTTGTCCATCATGATTTTTCACAATTGAATTGTCTCGATTCCGGTGATCTTTTCGAGAAGTTTCCACTTGTCCAGTTTTCCTCATTTTTTCTTCATCATAAATAGGGTTTGTTTTTGAAAAATAGTTATTTTCCATTCAGATGCAGTGGCCAAGCCAATTTTGAGGTGTTGTTTTCAACATCTTGCATCTGGTTATGTAATTTCATGTCGAGGTCAAAATAGACTTTCAAACAAAAATAAAAATTATGTTTTACTTACTGTCAAACTTTGCCATGTGTTCGCAAAGCTTGATTTCTCCAAGTACTTTCTTGCACTGAGGCTGGTTGACGACGGTCATAAACCATCTATTGACATTACCGAATGAGGCACGGAATGAAGGCTCCATTACCTATAACCAATGTTGATAATCATAAGAATATGGAATTCATACAGTAAATATCACATCTATAAAAAAAATACTTGATTCCGATTGGCTGACAAACTGTGAATTTTTTCTTAATACCGTGCAATTAATTAATTGCACACATGCTTTCAAATTGATTCATTGCCCTGCACTTTTATTCTCAGAAACTCATATTTTTATATATGTGATATTAAAAGGAAATTACACCTACATTCTTGAAGAATTAATGAAAAATACCGCTTGTATTTGATGAAAGTGAATTAATACCACTCATGGTCATCACATACGTGCAATATTTTTCTAAGGGTTTGTGGTATTGTGGTATTGAGTCATTTTTGTTGCGGTATTATGGTAATTTTCATTTTAACATGCGGTATTGCGGTATTCAAATATGCGGTGTGCACATTCATACATTTTAGGCATTGGTATTTGGTGAAAAACGAAAAAACTAAAAGAAAAAGTGCAGCTACTTTTTTGCTTGGAACAAGAACTAGAATCGGTAGAGAAGTACGATTTAATAATCGTCTACTAATTGTCTACTTACTGTCAGACAGATATCCTCTTAAAGGTCAGAGATACATTACAAACAGATTATTTTTTCATAAAAACTTAGTTTTTAATTTAAAATGGCTATTCTTGAATTTTCGTTACGGTATCAGTATTTTGATAAATTGTCGTGGTATTCAGTATTTGCTTATTTTTTGTGCGGTATTGCGGTATCCAGACCCCCCCCCCTTTCGCCCCCTCCTTAAGCAAACCTCATGCCTTGAGCCGTTGCTATGCTTGACATATGCATAGCAATCAAACAATATTAAATACCTGTTTGTAGAGCAAGACCAAGTTACAGCAGACAGCGATATCAGCTAGTGTCACTCTCTCTCCAACAAGGAAGGTCTTGGTTAGAAGTGTATTGTTCAGGACCGTCAAACACTTCTTGATATCTTCCATGGCCTTGTCAGTTGTCTAAGCAATACAACAATAATCAGTTAATAATAATAAATATTAATAATGATGTCTTTAATGAAGATTATCGGTAAAAGCACATACCAAAATAAAATACAATCAATATCTTAAAACCATAAAAAACGTTAAGTCTATTACATGGATGCTAATGTTAAAATCTAAATGCTTATTATTATTATTTTTTTATTGAAGTAACAATTAATTGCCAGGCTGCCTGTTATAGATGACCATGTTTTACTCTAAGGATACTCGAACCGTAACACTCAACTTTTTCATGTTACTATTTTCTGAACCTTCTACTGCTTCAAGTGTTCATAATAAATCTTGTGTCTAATTTATTTGCTCAAGGGATGTGGGTTAAGAAAAGTAACAAAAAACGCAAAGTCTTTACAGTTCAAGTGTCCTCGCTGTAAGTTTTGTTAGTTAAAACTAATAATATATAACAATTATCACACGGCCTGTTTGTGGAATTTGACTGAGTTTTAAAATGTAGTTTTGTTGGTTATCGATGTTGTATAGGTGGACGTACAGTGACATATTTTGTTTTGGTTTCGCCAACCAGCCATTGTTAACTGAACAAACAAAATTATAAAATCTTTTGTGAAAATGGTTGGCAAATTAGCATCACAATATCAACACTTGTATACACTATGCACACATATAGGTGGACGTACCGTGACGTATTTTGTTATGGTTTCGCCAACCAACCATTGTTAACCGAACAAACAAAATTATAAAATCTTTTGTGAAAATGGTTGGCAAATTAGCATCACAATATCAACATTTGTAACCACTATTTGGGCTGATGCTAACTACTCACTACAAACATATTCCTCAACCATTTCTGAGTTCAAAGAAACCCGAAAACAGTAGTAGGTGTTGCGTGCACAGTTTCTCGTACAAACATGCATTTTCAACCTGTCATATTCAACAGACTTGTGTACATTCTCGTACCCAGACCCCTCTCAGTATTCTAATGAAAGATCAAAGGCTCTGGTAAAAAAAAAAAACAGAAGACCCAGAATCTGGCTCATCAGATATGTGCATGCAACGAAAGCATTGAGTAGTTGTGTTTATTTATTGCTGATTGCGCATGTAATTATTTCAACCAATCATATTGACACTTGAGATATGTCTTACCAGAGCCTTTAATTTTTCATTATAAACCTGAGAAGAGTCTGGGTACGGTAGGGTCTGAATGACTTTATTAATTCTTACTTGTTTGTGGTATTGCATAAGGCCAAGGGTAGGGAACACCCAGGTGGCAGCAGCTGGCAAGATTTCCTGGTCAGCAAAGTTGACATACTGTTGGATCAGTGCTGAGTCAAGCTTGTTGTTTCCAAGTAGTTGGTCATTTGAAACTATAAAAGCAACCATATATGAGAAACGAACTTAATTTTTGTGGCCTAGTTGGATATTTTATTCCTAATTAGTTTCCTTAGCCCAAAGCACTCCACACTAGAGTACAAACACTAAAAGTGTGCAACACTTTGTACTATTTACCACTAAATAGTGTTGATTAAACAATAGAGAACAAAAGAATTTGCATAATTTAGCAGTATTAAGTGGTATTTATGTTGCACACTTTTAGTGTTTGTACTCTAGTTTAACCATAGTTATCAAACACTTTATTCCAATATTTTTCCTATGAATATCAATGCATTCCACACTAGTTCAATTTTCCTCCAATTAATTGTTTCTCAGAAGAAACACAGACACAGTTCATCCTAATTATTGACATTGTTACTCCAATTGTTTCCTTAGAAACATCAACACAGTCCACACTAGTTTAACCGCAATCTCTCGCACATTTTTAGCTCAATGCATTTTTTTAGGATCTTTATGGTTACATTGACACAGTCCGCACTAATTAAACCACTAATTATTGTACATTTTCACTCCAATTGTGTATTTAAAATCCCAAATGAAGCCTTTTTCTTACCATAATAAGCAATAGCATTGCTTTCGTACAAGTACTTTCCATCACTTGTTTCAAATGCTGGAACCTGAACGAAAATATTATCAAGACTATTAAATAACCATCAATTATTAAACAATATGAATAGTGGAATTTTACAATATTAAGCTTTAATATATTATAGATGAACATATAAGATCCTTAAATTAAACATAAAATTCACTTAAACAAATTCACAACTTCGAAACAATAATTTCTTTACCTAAAATCGAAAAATATATATGAATATGTATGGAAAGGTTTCGTACTTTTAACAATAAAATGTACAATAAACCCTTTAAAAAATATTACGCTAAGTTAAATTCTTTTGTAAAAATCAATAACTGCTTATGGACGAAAAGCAACGAGAAAATACATAACAAGCTACCTTTCCTAAAGGAAACTTCGTCAAGAATTCTTTAGTTTTGTTGTCTTTTCCAACTGTAAAAGGAGGAACATTGATCTTCGTGCCACTGTACTCGGCAGCGATCAAGATTTTTTGAGCTCGGAAACTGTCTGGGTAAGTGTACAAAGTCTGTCGATAAAATCAAAATAATGTGTTCAAGGGATAAATCAATATATAGTTTCATCATATGTAGTAATAAAGTAGTTTATTTAAGTAGGATTGTTTTTTATTTCAATGGATTGTAAAGTTGATTTTCACTTACACCAGCCGCCATATTGGGATATCTGTAAAAGGAAGGAGAAATGCGCAGATCGAGTATTTATATAGTCAAAACTACGCATCACCGGAAGTGACGTTTTTTTTCCTTACTTCCAGTTTTTTTATTTATCCAGTTTATTTCTATTTTTTCACTTTTTTTCCTCTTCTTTTTTGTCTTTTCGAAAGAGCGGCAATTTCAAATTTAGGCCAAATTTATGTCCAAAGCTGCGATAAAATCACCATTTATCATAAATCTTGCGAGCTCTGCTTGTAAAAACAGTAAAAACTCGCATATAACGAGGTTAGGCTAGAGTGGTTCTTATATAATTGGTATTTAGTGAGAAATTAGGCTAAGGTGGTTTTTAACTGGTTCTTATTTAAAAAGCAAAAATAATTTCCCTTATAGTGTTTTTTTATGTTACATAAATTGTTATGTAGAAGCATCTGAATTATGAATGTATTCTCATTGAGAACTAACTGAGAATACATTTGTAAAACATTTTTCTTGCATTGATTTTAAATTTGGTCATATTCAGACTCAACTTATATTTTTTCAAATGACCAAATAAATCTTGAAACCTTTCATGTGTAAGGACCAGTCTAATTTTTTAGCCTAAAGTGGTTCTTTTTTAACCGGTGCTTAAGTGGCACTCTTTCTAAGAACGGTCCGGTGACTTCATCTTTGGAAAATAGTTTTCCTTTATTTTTTGTGTGTTGAAAGGCATTTGGGTATAAGTCTCCAATGTGGATTTTTTTTTTTGAAAAAAAAATTTTTTGGCTTCGCTACACGACCAAACACATTTTGCCCGTGTCGTCGCTAATTTGAGTCGATTTCGAACTTGAATTTTTGCACTTTTTAGAGTAGCACTGTGTCAAAACAACAAAGTTTTTCAAAATTTCGAACAAACTTCCAAGATAACATATGTTTCGAGTACTCTCTGGCATAAAATCAGAGCATTTCACTAAAATGTGAATAAATACCATGAATATATATGGACCATGGTTTTTAGCTATTTCTTGAGAACCAAAAATGAACGAAATTCGATAAATAAAATCTCAAAAGTGGGACCTAAAAACAAACTTAAAACTACTTGAATGTCTCGAGTTATACTTATTTTCACAATATATAAAATAATATTCGCGGGTATCTTTCTACAATTAATGCAAGTAAAGATTTCCCGAAGCAACCGATCAATGATTTTGCATAATTTACACTAATTAACGCCTAACTTCACAAACGCTAAAATCAACACAAAAATCATCTAAATATATATATATTTTAATAAAATAGGCTAAAGTTAACTGGGAAATACATATCCTAGAGTCACTATTAAAATTGTCATGTATTTTGTCGAGTTTATTTGTTTTTGATTATTGAAGCGTTTTCAATCAAATTGATAGCTAAAGTGACTGTCACGCAATTCAACTTGTATGCTTTCAAAAAAATATTATTCATTTGACAAAAATATTCCTATTCCAAGAAATTAGTTTTATGAAGCATAAACAGTCTTTAGGCTTAGAATAAGTTGTATAATGTTATTTCAAACTATGTTTGTAATAGATCATCGTGTCACGCGTGACAGATATAACAATTGATTTTTAGTTGTTTCGCATAAGATGATGCATAATAAAACTATTACTTCATTCAAAAAAACGTACAAAAAATGATTTTGAAGACATATCTTAACGATTCAAATGTGCAAAACCTATTTCTTTTTATTGTAGATATGTTCAAATAATGTCGTATTAAAAGAATTAAACTTTTTTCGAAGCCATCCGTTTTTACGAAAACAAATGTGAATGTTTTTTGATTAAATTGAATGAGTTTAAAAGAATTACCAAATTAACTTTGAATGCATGAGACGCATTCATAAATGCTTATATATGATTATGAGGATACGATAGATAGATGGTATGAATGAATTTATGAAGGAAGGAATGAATGAAAGAATATAAGAATGAATGAAAGAATGAATGAAAAAAGAGCTGACTTTTATTGAGTTTTATTAATGGCCTGATTTACATCTTTTGCTTCAACTTTTTACTTTAAAATACAGTTTAGCATCTAAGAGCGAGAATTGAAACAATGCACATAACACCCAGGGAAATGTAAAAATAAAATAAAATGAAATGAAATAAATCACTTTTTTAACGTCTCAATCGTTCTAGCTGGACACGTGTGCCTTACTCAGACACACACTCACTACCTACTAGGTTAATTATTTTGCACACAATTCAACTCACATGTTCATTTTTGCGGAGGGAGGAAAACCGGATAACCCGGAAAAAAACCCTTGTGGCATAGGAGAGAAGAACACATCAAACAAACTCAACTCACATATGATCCATGCCCGAGCCGGGACTAGAACCTGGACCACAGCGGTGAAAGGCCAGCGCTCCCACCGCTAGGCCACCCATGCCACCCATAGACGCATGCGTCTTACACATTACCTCCTGGCTGCAACTGAAGTAACGTTAATTTATCTTTAATTTTACTGACATGATAAAGGAATGTGCGTAATTTTCAATTTTATTATAAAAAGCTTCGCGTTAGACCAGTTTGTTGCGAAATATTGAAAATTGCGCTTTAACTTCACGTAACATACCAAGTAATCGAAGTAGTTTATTTCAATGGAAGACTCGAAAATACGAGGCACAATAATCCTTCTTCAATATGCGCGTGATAATGGATATCAAAAGCTAGCCGATTTATCATTTTCGAGAGATAATTTATATAATGACTGTGAAAAATCCTAAAAATATCTATCCAAAATAAAAACGCGTTTCATTTGAAATTTCTCTCTTAGAAATTTACCAAATTCGGCTAAAGTCGTTCCCACAATGCATCCTAGCAATACCCAAGATCGTTTTACCTAAATATCTCCGCATGTGATAAAACCCGGAACACCGGAACGTAACCACCGGAACGAAACCACCGGAACGAAACCACCGGAACGACCGGAACGACCGGAACAAGAAATCGGAACCACCGAAACGACCGAAACAAAAATGCAAAACAAAAGTTCAAACAAAAATTAAAAAAAAAAAAAAATGTCAGAAAAAATGTATTTGTTAACGTTTCCATTAATAAAACAAATTAAAGACAAATAAACTATCATTAATTTATTGTTTTTTTATATACCATTTACTTGTTCAGTTGGAAAAACACAGCCTCTAACCTAGCCTCTATACCTAGCCTAAAATGCGATCTGCGATCACATGATATGTTCTTCCCACGCTTTTAATGGAACAGTTAGCGATCAACTAATAACTATGTTCATTTATTATGATAGTACTGAATGCATCATTAGATAGTAAGTTAAAACTAAAAGGATTGCTATTGACCTGGTTTTGAATTTGAATTGATTTGAATTTTTTGCACTCTTCGTTTTCGACGATGCAAAATTCAACTTGGAATAATGAATCGACAATCAAACATTCAAATCATTCATCGACTCTAGGGGTCAACACGTGAGCTTGTTTAACTATAACATACTGGACAGTTCTTTGAAGCATTGAATCACACACAATATAATGTGGGATTCGAGTCCAATTATTTCTTTAAAAAAAACTACAATTGCGTGGCGATCAAAAGATTGTCAAAATGCGTATACTTTGTTAATGTTTCATATTAACTTTTCATTTGCGTTCTTGTTCGGTTTGCTCATTGTAAAAGAGTAAGGCCCAGTTCAAACGTCGGACTCTCCATGAATAATTAGATGTTTATCAGTTTATTTGTAATATCAGGCACATTAGTCCGGCGTCTGAATTGGACTGATTGTGAGGCATCCTTGATTAAAAATGTTCTTAGATCAAATTTTAAAATTAAGTGCAATTTGAGTTTGATACATGTATCTGCTACCGGCCGACTGTGATTATCAGGGTATGATTATTGCAAACCCAAGGACAGTATATTTGTAGTTTTAATAATCTTTTTTAAAACAGATGAAAAGTACAAGTACTCGGCCATAGAGCAAAATATATTTGTAATAATGATACTTATGTTGAATACAATAAAATGATATCAATAATTGAAGGTTGTTGTATCATATATACAATAAAAAGGGGAAAAACAAAACAGCATTGTGGAGTGAAAACTTAATGATCGTGATAGACATAATATTAGTTTGTACAAAACAGTGCAAATTGGTTTGTACTTAGTGGAGATAGGTAACAAAAGGCTGTACGCGTACTCGACATATGTTCAGTTTTAGGCCGATTATACTTTTAAAAACTCGATCGTTTCAATAAATGAATGCTGCAGGTTTGTTAGGAAGCAGTATGTGTTTTTTCCAAACAAATAATGGTGTATGGAAACATGAAAATATAGTTATTTATTTAGTTTTTATTTTTTTTTTTTATTTATTTTTTTTTTTATTATTTTTTTTATTATTATTATTTTTTTTGGTTCCGATTTTTGTTTCGGTCGTTTCGGTGGTTCCGATTTTTTGTTTCGGTGGTTCCGATTTCTTGTTCCGGTCGTTCCGGTGGTTCCGGTGGTTCCGGTGGTTTCGTTCCGGTGGTTACGTTCCGGTGTTCCTGGTTTTATCACATGCCAAATATCTCAGCACGCTCGGAAAACAGTCCAGAAGAAAAAAAAACCATAGCAACCTAGCGTTGCCTTGTTCGTTTACATTCCTAACAGTAATACTCTGCAAAAAAGTAAGACCTCTACATGACAGTACACTAACTTAACCGTACTGTAACAAACTAAGAAAATGATCTCAAAAGCTTTGACAAGACGAGGTTTAGAAGCACTTCTGACATTTTAAGGTATGGAATGTTTAATGAATCAATCAACGCACCGCGCCGCAACAAAAACACACCGTGAGAACTTTGTCCCGCATATTTAATCATACAATTAAAAATATAATATATATCATCTAAAACATGTCGTGATTTAAGCAAAAACTACATATAGCTATTTCAAGATAACTTCAAATAAAGTAATTATATCTTAACGCGTTTGTTAGAAAAAATAAAGTTCAACAAAAATCAATTGTAATCTTGATGTCACGCATGTCACGTTAGCCATTTACAAATATAGTATAAAAAAAATTATACAAATTTATTCTAATTATAAGCCAAAAGACATGCTCTTTAATTTATAAAATTAAATTCTGGAAAAACAATATATATTTATTTGTCATTAAAAGGAATAATGTCAATAAAAGGAATAATTAATGTTTTGAAAGTATACAAGTTGCGTGACAGTCACTTTGTCTATCAGTTTGATTGAATTCTTCGTTTGCAACCACGTGATAATCGGGACATAATAGACCATAATAAGCCAATTTCTGCCGATCTCAAATTTCACAACCTTATTTCTTAGTCGTATTGAAAAATGACATTCATATTCTTTTAGAGCATTCAAAACTGAGTATATTGACCGATTTTTGAATCTGTAGAGTATTTGGATGCAGAATTATGCGCGATCAAAGTTGCGCGATATTTGGTAAGAATGTATGGAGCGGCCATGCTGGAGGACATCTCATATACATACATTTTTATTCTCGTCCTTAAAAGGCTTTTCTAAGGTCTGATATGAAGGGAAACTGAAACATTTAAAAAATATTTCGTTAAAATGTACTTGAATTAGATGCTAAAAGTCTTTACGAACCAAATGTTTTGAAAAGGAACAAATTATTCTTGCTTTTTATCGCCCGATTCGGATACGTGACCGGCATTGCGTGACACAATTCTAACTTGAATATCTCGAGAACCAAAAACTTTTATAAACCCAAACTTCAGAAATGTATTTTTAAAACAGTTAACTATAACATATATAGTGCATGTTTTAATACGAGATATAAAAAATATTTCGGTTTGGTGATGACATGTGATGACGTCAGTTGCAAACGAAGAATACGCTTCAATAATCTAAAACAAATAAACTGCATATGCTATTCGACAAAATGCATGACAATTTTAATAGTATCTCTAGGATATGTATTTCCCAGTTAACGTTAGCCTATTTTATTAAAAATATATATATATTCAGATGATTTTTGTGTTGATTTTAGCGTTTGTGAAGTTAGGCGTTAATTAGTGTAAATTATGCAAAAATCATTGATCGGTTGCTTCGGGAAATCTTTACTTGCATTAATTGTAGAAAGATACCCGCGAATATTATTTTATATATTGTGAAAATAAGTATAACTCGAGACATTCAAGTAGTTTTAAGTTTGTTTTTAGGTCCCACTTTTGAGATTTTATTTATCGAATTTCGTTCATTTTTGGTTCTCAAGAAATAGCTAAAAACCATGGTCCATATATATTCATGGTATTTATTCAAATATACCAGACTATGGGCGCCAGTGTATTGTTCGCGTTTGTGATTCGCTTGTAATCTCCGTGTATTTATAGTTATCAACGGTCGCTTATTAATACTTGGCTTTATGGGCTCCTGGTGTAGCTGCTAAAAATGACGACCGGAGTGCGCTACCTAATACTAATAAAAAAAATTATAACTGAAACAAGTGCGAAAGAAGATGGAAACAGTGGTTTGACCTTTAAGCTTTTCAAACTAAAAGTTTCTGTCGCGTTTGTATGCATTTTTCACAACCAAGGAAACAAATGTTTACAGACACTTCAATGGCTATAATTATGGCGCGGGCACTTTCTGACGATTATTTTTATGAGATATTATTTTCCAAAAGAAATGTCGCATACACTGAAAGCACGATATACCGTACATTGTTTTCACAATATTTTTTCTTGCTCGGGATTTGTTAGTTTACGAATTATAAGCCATTAAATTACAAAATTTACAAAATACATCCAATTGTGATTAATCCAGTCATTATACGGATTGACCAATGTTTTAATTGCAACAGAAGTTTTTTTTTCATGTTTTATACAAGGAATGTCTGTTCACATTGTCGCCATTACCTAGTCAAAAGAATGTTGTTTGTCTTTCCATAACGTAGCAACACAGCGTAAATATAACAGACGTCATGCAAAGTTTAGCACCATATATAGAGAAACATTCCCAATGTTCAGTAGAACGTTTCTGTTTGGGCACGTAGTTCCACACCTTAGTGTAGCTAAAGCCGGGAAGCAACCAATTCTACGAGGATGAATGTGTGATAGAATCTACCCATTTTATCACCATGTAGAACTATTACTCTCGTATCGATGTCTGGCTTCGTTTGTGGAAAGACAGGCAGAACTAGAGCATTCTTTGGGATTTCACAATGACAAAGCTGATAAACTTTTGTAGTATGGCGAACGAACAGACATTTCTGGTAAAAAACATGGTTAAACTACACCCAGGTGAGTGTTAATACACTACTTAACATAACATCTATAATTATACTTTACTTTCACGACATGAACTAGGCTAAATTTTAGTCATTTCCTTTTTCGTTATTGATGGATTACGAAAGTGAAAGTATGGAGTACTAGTTTCTAGTTTATAAACTAGTTTGTCGATGTCTTGCATCTAAAAAGCGTATCATCCCTGGGACAATAAACGATAAAGATTATATTCAGGGTCTGATGAAATGTTTCTCGTTGTCAGAACTCAATTTCATAAAACGCAGAATATTTTACAGATTTTTCAACAATTTTTATGCCCCACTCTCGCCCAATTCAAGAGGCGTGCCGTTACGATCGCAATGCACCATGGTTGTCTGTTGAAAATTGAGTCATTTGCATTTGGTCGCGGTCGAGAGCTAACAGATCTGATATACACCTTAATTTCAAAAATCGTTGTTGCAGCCGGATCGAGCTACAGTCCACACTCTAAAGCCTGCAAAGGATACAGTCGGTTACATGGACTTAATTTGTGATTCATTGCACGTTTTTTAAAGAAATATTTATATCTACCACAGCTTATTATGGTCATATAACACAAACATGTACAACCAAAATATGCTATGAATAAATCGATAACAAGAGAAGAAATACCGACATCCTTTTCCGGCTTCAGAGTGTGGACTGTCAGCTTTGTTTGCGACAAGATTATTCAAATAGGTGTATATATGATTAGATAACAATTGTGTTGTTTAAGGTTTGAATAAGCCCTTATGACAATTCATTTCTGTGACATTTCTTTTCGAGAGTAAAATATTTTCTGCCTAAATATTGACATAACTTTAGCTTAGTTATTAAGAACTAGTTTTGCATAGCAACCCATGAGCACAGTTACATTTAGGGCATATCGCCTTCCAAGTTTCTACACATTACAAACAGGATTACCCATATTATTTTGAACTAATAAATTAAAATCAATAGGTTTTTATGACAAACTTAGAATTCTTAATTGTTCCTAATTACATAAAATAATGTTTAAAATGCCCGCTGTTTCAAGGAGGGAGGGTTCTCCCTTTATCCAAGTGATAGGGGTGATCAGCATACCTTTTAGGGTTAAAATATTTCCTGTACTTTTTAGGGTCCATTTAGAGATTTGGCTCAAAAATCAGTTCAAAGGGTCGTTTTTACTCTGCTTTATTTGTATCTGTTCGTACCTTTTAGCGGTCATTTCCAAAATCTCCGCCAATCACCCCTACCACTTTGACAAAGGGAGTACCTCCCCCCCCCCCCCCCTCCCCCGGCAGTGTTTACTAAGAAATTAAACTGTTTCCTTTTTCGTTTACAGGTTAATTGTGTTGGATTCTTAATAAAGGTGTAATGGGTAGTACATCCTGGGCTAAAGAGACGGATGGGAATTCGAAAGAAAACTTTACAAAACTGTGTAGGCTTCTTTATGATGGAGGAACAACAGCTGTGAGGGCTGTGTTTGATAAGAAATGTCCACCAGCGTCTTTGGAAGCAACACTTAAATGCAAAAAATATAAACTACAAAATCTAAAAACATACCCTATTAAAGTACTCAATGAAGAGCAGTGGGACCTACTGTATCCTTCAAGTAGTGCCAGCCCTAAATCTAAATACTTTGACATTACTTTACTCGTTATTCTTTTGAGGAACATTTGTTACCTTAGGACACCACCCAGTGGATGGGATGCCTTACCATCATCAAGAGATCAATCTTGTGAAGCTAACCTTGTCAGGATAAAGTATTACAGGAACCAAGTTGTTGCTCATGCTCCCAAGGCTGGTATTGATGACACAGGGTTTGAGAAATACTGGAGTAATATTTCAGATGCTCTTGTCTCACTAGGATTGAAACAAGGTGATATTGATTATCTGAAGACATCTCCTGGATTACAAACTAAAGACTACAAGCAGTTAGTGGAGTACTGGCATTTATCTGATCAAGATATTAAGAATAACTTAGAGGCTCTCAAGACAGACACATCAAAGATAAAGACAGACACAGCAGTGATAAAGAAAGACACATCAGAGATAAAGACAAACATATCAAAGATAAAGAAAAATACATCAAATGTAAGGAAAAGAACATCAGAGATAAAGACTGACATATCAGAGATAAAGACAAAAGTAGCACGTTTAGAGTCAAAGATGCCTAGCAGTACACAAGTGGAAAGTGAAATTACTAAACTGGCTCATAGAGATTTTACTAGTGTGATACAGCAGTCTTGTGAATCCTACCACCAATCTACTCGTCAATGGATTTTAGACCAAGTTGAAGAAACTGTTCAAAAAGCAAGCTCTGGAGCTAGTGTAGTGCTTATTAGAGCTGGTCCAGGAATGGGTAAATCTATTGTAGCTGCAAAAATATGTGACATCTACCAAAAGAAACGAGTACTTGGTGGATGTCATTTTTTTCAGCACAGTAATTCCCTTCGCAATAACCCCAGAGTAATGATTCAGTCTATCGCAAGACAGTTATGTGACTTTCTCCCTGCGTATAAAGCAGCTTTGGAAACAAAGTTGAAAACACTTCAAGGACGAAAAATATCTGAACTAAACTGTGAAGAGCTGTTTACACTTTTGTTTGAAGAGGCATTTTGCTCAATCCGTATAGATCATAATGTAGTTATTGTCATTGATGCTCTTGACGAATGTGCAAGTGATTTGAAGGAAGAATTTGAAAATGCTTTTAATAATAAGCTTTCTCTTTTACCGAAATGGATTCAGTTTGTCATCACAACACGTCCTCTACCAAGTTGTGGTAACTTATCTCCTGTAGTTCAGATAGAAATTGATCCATCAGATTCAAGAAATGTAAAGGATTTAAGGGAGTTTTTCACTTTTGAGCTAGCTAAACGAAATGCTCAGAATTCTATTGAAAAACTAATGGAAATTGCAAGTGGTTCATTTTTGGTCGCACACTTTGTTCTTAAGATATTGGATGAAAATGAATATGAGACGGAAGCAGACATCTTAGAATGTTTCCGATATGGACTCTCGTCAGTGTATGAATATTACTTCAAACGTATTCATGAGCTCATCAAACCTTACACGCATACATCTGATAATGAGGATGAGAGCTTTTTCAAGATGCTTGAAGCAATGGTTGCAGCGGAAAGTCCTATCCCTAAAGAGTTGTTCTACGATATCTTGTGCCTTAAAAGTGAGAATGAGGTTCAGAGAGCTAAAAGAAAGGAAAGAATTGATGCAGTGCATTTGTTGCACACAATATTTCCAGTAGAAAATGACCATGTCAGTGTATTTCACAAGTCTGTCACTGATTGGTTAAATCTTGATGGTGAAAATGTACATCAATTCAGTGTTTCTGCAAGCAATGGCTGTAAAGTCCTTGCCCAAAAAAGTTTGGATATTCTTAAAGCTCTCAAGACAGCTTGTGTAAAAGAAGGGGGGAAACACTTTGACCAGCCGTTGGTACTTTCAGAAAGTGAGAGATTTTCACTTCGATTCGGACTTGAATATATACATAAAAGCCCTGAGCTTAGTCAAACTGAGAAAGATGAAATAATTAAGGACTTCATTATTATGGTTGCTATATCAAGTTATTGTTATTCCAGTACTGATTACTCAACTGATATTAAATGGTTTCGTAGGTTATATGGTGGTGATGACACGCCGTTTAACATAATGTATAATTCCATGGAAAGTGATATACAGTCATTATCTTTTGGTCGTTGTTTGAGCACTGTTGGTGATATTTGCCTTATTTGGGACATACTCCCCACTGAACAGAAACAGAAGTTACTTTCTTTGCGCATTGAATATAAACTACCATATTATTCTATTCATCCTGTAGTTACAAGTCTTCGATCTGCCTTCCAACATGAAACCTCTTCTTCTTCTCTTAATTTTTTCCAGATTACAAATGGTTTCATTGCTGTTAATGTTGATTCTGATGCTAAACCCCCGACCTCTACCGTTCTTAACATTAAAGATGATGGCAGCTATGGTGAACCCAAGACCTTTGTCAGTTCAGATGTAAAAGGTGTTTCTCCAGACAAGAAATATCTGATCATCACTAAAACTGACAGCAGCGAGATAGAACTATTTGATGTTACAAAACTTAGAGTAAAAGATTTCTACTACTACTGTCCCGTTAATTCGATTTATTCTGGTCTTATATTTGAAGATGAGCAATGGTACATTGTCATGATGGATAGTTGTGATCCAAAAATCCACATTTTGGATGGTCTGAATGGACAATTACATGATTCAATTGAAGTTGGCAAATATGAAACTATAGAACATGTCAGTCAGTGTGGTCACATTCTGATATCGTCTTTAATTGATTTGTATGGTGTAGATGAAGTTGATGATGAAGTTGATGATGATGTTCTAATTGTTGATGATGATGATGATGGTACGGTGGCCCACAAGGGCAAAACACAACTCAATATTTGGTTGAAAACACAACAAAGTTTCGTAGAACAAAACAATATTTGATAGAACACAACAAAGTTTCGTAGAACACAACAAAGTTTCGTAGAACACAACAAAGTTTCGTAGAACACAACAAGGTTTCGAAGAACACAACAAAGTTTCGTAGAACACAACAAAGTTTCGTGATGCACAACAATATTTGATAGAACAAAACAAAGTTTCGTAAAACACAACAATATTTGATAGAACAAGAAAACCTTTCGTAGAACAAAATAACATTTTGTGAAAAACAATAACGTTTGGTGAAACAAAACCATCAGCTGATGCACAACAAAAAATTGTCCCATTAAAAATGTAATAAATAAACGATAACAGATGAACAGTGTGAGGGGAACTACAGGAGCGTCAAACGTGTGTACCACCATTTTGAATATGGCTGAGAATGAAAGTCTCCCCTCTGGAAGTGAAAAGGATATTATTACATATTATTTTACCAAAGGTTTTGAGTATAATGCAATTGTTCATTTTTTATCTAAATTTCATCAAATTAATATGAGCATCAGAACATTGAAGAACAGATTGCGGCAATATAACCTACGAAGAAGGTTACCAACGTTTGATATAGAATTCGTACGAGACAGAATTTTAAGGGAGTTAAGTGGTCCTGGGTCCAGCAGTGGTTACAGAAGCATGTGGCATACTCTACGCATGGAAAATATCCAAGTACCTAGACATATTGTGGAGCAGCTTATGAGAGAACTTGATCCAGATGGATGTGAGCAAAGGAAATCAAGGCGATTGCAAAGAAGAAGGTACCTCTCTCCAGGGCCAAATCACACGTGGCATGTGGACGGTTATGATAAATTGAAACCATATGGATTCCCCATCCACGGATGCATTGACGGTTGGAGTAGGAAAATATTGTGGCTAAAAGTAACAAAATCAAACAACCACCCAGAAATTATTGCTAATTTCTATTTGAACTTGGTCTCTGAACTTGGTGGATGCCCGGTTAAATTGAGAACAGACTGTGGGACAGAAAATGGCACAATGGCAGCCATGCAGTGCACACTAAAGAACAATATTGATGCCCATAAATATGGAACGTCTCCAGCAAATCAACGTATAGAGGGATGGTGGTCATTTCTACGTAGAAACAGGTCCAGCTGGTGGATCGATTTTTTTAAGAACTTGATTGAGCCATAGTTAATAGAGGGGAATGGTTATGAAGGCCGGCACACTTCAAAGGGGCATGTTATTGTTATCGTTTTGGGCCGTCACGCAACGCTGAACCTGCACACTCAAATCCAAGATGGCGTCCGAAGTGACATGAACCCAAAAGAGCTCCTCTATTTTATCGCGTTTTTACATATTTATAGTCTATTTATATCACAATTCAACTTTAGAAATTTAAATTACTTATATCAAAGAGTCATGCCAGGTGAAAATTGTGCAGTCTTGGGCTGCGGATCGTGCAGAAGGACGAAGGGAATTGGAATTTGGAAGCTGCCGTTGGCCAAGAGCGACGAGTACAAGAAATGGAGAGAGGATTGGTTGAGCGAAATAACC
Source organism: Metridium senile (assembly GCA_949775045.1). Taxonomy (NCBI): domain Eukaryota; kingdom Metazoa; phylum Cnidaria; class Anthozoa; order Actiniaria; family Metridiidae; genus Metridium; species Metridium senile. The sequence continues at coordinate 1,958,526 of OX459098.1, forward strand.
AAGACGAGAGTAATCGACAAAGATTTCAGGGAATTAATTGCAAAGGATAGAGTTTATACTTGTGAAAGGCATTTTCGCACGGAGGATGTTGAAATATGTAAGTATTATTCGAGCTTTGTTTATACGTAACTATGGTCGCATCGTACGATAAACACTGTAGACGCGAACGCTAAAATAGCTTCATTTCTTCAACTGTTTTGCAGATTATCTTTCAGTCTTGTTAAAATCATGTTTTTGGTTGTCTATTGTAGTTTGCTCAGAGAAAGTGACGAGGAAAAAACCGAGATTTGGTGCTCTTCCGACCCTGAATATGCCAAGTAGGAGCCACGAAAGCAGCAAGCCAGCGGCGAGACCTTATCGCGATCGAAAAGTCGTACACGATGATATTACTACAGCTCCCAAGTCTATCTACAACAGCTTCGCCGAATTCTGTTTACGTGCCTCTGTTGTGAAAACCCTAAGTTCGTGGGAATGCAGAACACTGACTGAAAAATTTGTGATGAAAAAGATGTGCGAGCCCTTTTTGATTCCTGAGAAAGAAATCATCGTTGATGATGGCTTGGGGTTCACTGTAAAGGTCTTTGGGTGCTTTTTGCCTCAAGACCACCCCATTTATTTGCGTTACAAACGCTCAATGACAAACGTCACCATATCTGTTCTGGTAAAGGAACTTGAGAGTTATAAAATGTGTTGTGGTGTAAAGACAACAGAACTTTCTGGTAAACTATTTCACCATGTTATCCCAGCTGACCAGGAAGACGAAGACAAGAGTCAGTTTGGACACAATGGCTACTGGAGGACAACTGGCTGCTGGCTCTTGTCTTCTGAAAATGAAACGATATGTTCTACATGTACAGATCACATGAAAGATGTGCATAATGCCCATAAAGTAAAGAAAAGGAAACTAGATAAGCCAGCACACATCAAAGCACCAGTCTCAAAAACTGATCCACATAGAATTAAACTGACATTACAAAGTCAGAGGCTGCGGTGTGCAGAATTGGAAAGAGAGCTGAATGAAATGAGAACTGAACTGAAAAAATCAAGTATTGAAATAAACCATGAACTTAGCAATGACTTTGCTAGTATTCTTGACAATGCAGGCACCAAAGTAACTCCTTTCATGAACTTGTTTTGGCAGCAGCAACAGAAGCTGTTTGCCAGCAGTGCTAGCGGTGTATTCTACCACCCAATGATTATACGTTTCTGTCTTTCCCTTGCTGCTAAATCTCCCTCATGTTATGAGGAACTTAGAAACAGCAAAGTCTTGATATTACCAAGTCAACGGCGTCTGAAAGACTATAGGAATGCAATCAAACCCAAGAGCGGTTTTCAACCAGAAGTTGTCACTGAACTGAAAAACATGACTGATAAATACTTTGATGTACAAAGATATGTGGCTCTATTATTCGACGAGATGAAAGTGAGCGCAAACCTTGTGTTTGATAAAGTAAGCGGAGAATTAGTCGGGTTTACCAATCTGGGTGATACCGAACTAAACTATGCTGTACTAGAGAAAGTAGATGATGTAGCAACCCATGCATTAGCTTTCCTAGTACGTGGTTTATGTACTGAGCTTAAGTTCTGCTTAGCACACTTTGCCACAACAGGAGTAACTGCAGCACAGTTGATGCCACTATTTTGGGATGCAGTGTGTATCCTTGAGACAAGCTGTAACCTGTGGGTGATAGCAACAACATCTGACGGTGCATCCCCAAATAGAAAAATGTACAGGATGCACAAGGCGTTGGACGGCGACTCAGATAAAGATGTGTGTTATCGCACAATTAACATGTTTGCCCCTGATAGATATATCTACTTTTTCTCTGATGCACCTCATCTCATTAAGACTGCAAGGAATTGCTTGTCAAATTCAGGTTCTGGTAGCTGCACTAGATACATGTGGAACAATGGCTTTTATGTCATCTGGCAGCATATCATGCAAATGTATAACCAGGATGTGGATAATGGTCTGAAGCTACTTCCCAAGTTTACATATGAACACATTCACCTAAACCCTTACTCCAAGATGCGTGTGAACCTTGCTGCCCAAGTGCTAAGTGCATCAACAGCTGCAGTGATCAGATCATTTGGACCAGCAGAAGCAGAAGCAACAGCCAAGTTCTGTGAGATGGTCGATAGTTTCTTTGACTGCTTGAATGTACGCAGTACAACAGAACACCAGAGGAAAAGAAAACCATTCCTTGCTCCATACAGAGATGTTCATGACAACAGGTTTGTTAATATGATGGATGTCATATTTTGCATGTATAAGTAGTGCAAACAATATAACCATGCAATATTAAATACTAAATTCTACTATTCTATGCTAAATCTATTGTTTTCTATTGTTCAACTAGCACTATTTTTGACAATTTAGTCATTAGTGTTTCATGGTTATAGAGTACAAACACTAAAAGTGTGCAATACTTTGTACTATTTACCACTAAATAGTGTTGATTAAACAATAGAGAACAAAAGAATTTGAATAATTTAGCAGTATTTAGTGGTATTTATGTTGCACACTTTTTGTGTTTGTACTCTATTGTTTGCACTCTATCACCTATTTATTAAATAATTTTCAATGAAATACCTATATTTCTCTGTTTCAAAAATTTGACATCTCCACATGTGAAAATAAATAACATGTTATTTTCACATGTGAAGACTTCATCACTATGGTTACACAGCTTCACAGAAACTTATTGTTTCAAAAAAAGGTTTATTTTATTTTCATTGATAACTATACAATAAAAAAGTTCTATACAATATGAGCGTCCGATCTGTAGCACTACGCTCACTTGTGAAAGATCATTTCAACAATCGAAGATCAAATTTGTATCTCTGCGCGCCTATGTAATGTCCTTTATATATTCAGTAATTTACTGTTCAGCTCATATTTGATAATATAATCATGATATATCTGAAAACAATGATTTTATTGTTAACAGGTTTCAGTGGTTGATGGAGTTTCTTATCTATCTTAACAATTGGAAAGAAAGCACTGACAACCGTCCAGGAAATTTTGAACAGAATGCAAGGAGTAGAATGTTTATTTCCTGGCAAACGTATGAAGGGTTCAAGATGACGGTCTACTCTGTCATAGAGGCAACCAAGTTTCTCCTTGGAGAAGGTATGGAATTCGTCCTGACTGAGCGTTTCTGTCAAGACACTGTTGAAGAATACTTTGGCAACCAGCGTAAACTTGGCCGAAGAAGTGACAACCCCGACATCCATACATTTGGGTACAACAACAATGCAATAAGAATCCAAAGACAAGTATCTTGCCAAAGTGGCAATACTAGGGGCAGAAAGGACAAGAGGCGAGCGTGGGAAGAAGTTACAGATGACCCACTGCCATGCAGAAAGAAAGCTAAAAAGTAAAAAATCACTAGCATTTTAATTATTGTGATAATTACTATTTTAGCTGTCTTTCTACATGGAAAATTGTGTATTGATTTCATTTTTAATAGAGTACAAACAATGCATGCAACAACAATAGAACAAATGTAAACCGTCATATGACAGCATATTGTAATTATTGTGTATTACACTATCTATTGAATTGTTTGCACTCTACTAATCATCAATGCATGGACACACCAGTAATGTACATCTTCACAATGTCAATCATTTATTTACTATAATTTCTCTATGGACATGGTGTTAGACTTACTGTGAAAAATTTGAAACAAAAATTCATGTGTTGATGCAAGAAAAATGTTATTTGTTCATTAATAACGTGGTCATAAAAGCAAATGAATTGCTATGTCTCTTCATCAATAGAGGTCATGTGACATAAAACAAGTCTGTTTTGCATTATTAGTAACCCATATTGTATAGTTATAATATGACATATGGTACGCGTATTTTGAATTTTTTATATATTAACTCAATAAACTGTAACAAGATTTAACAGTTATATAAACATGTATAGAATTACTGCTCTACTCCTGTCTTTCCTGTCCATTTTCCTCACAACTTTTGCTTAGTTCTTTACGCAGAGATTTAACCTTATTCTTTTTCTGCTTGATTTTGTATTTTTGGATGATATCCTTGGCAAAAGAAAATGAGCGAACCCGTACATACAGTTCAATAATGCATCGCAATACATTTTTGCTAACAGAGCTTTTGGGTACCAATTCAGCATCACACAGAATCAATTGGTAATTGGACAAAATGTCAGAGTCAGTGATTGATTTCTTCACAATGCCAGCAAAATCAATTTGTTGTAGACCAGTTTGAGATGTATGTTCTCTGAAATAGTGTTCAGTCTTAAATAAGACCTTGTATGCAGGGGTAGTTATTGACCATAGTCCTCCACGGTTTAAACTTGATATCAATTTTTGCTTCTTGCAACATTTTTCTGATTTGCCTGCTTTCAAAATTGCCATTGCTTCAGAGCTTTCATTTGACTTGGATTGGCTGTGCTTCTTATGCAGGTTGTGAAAAACATAACCACCCAAATACTCTAATCCTGATTTCTCTTTATCCGAAAGAACAACACTGGGGTGCTCCTTCCTCTCAACAGCTCCTTTCTTGTTGTAGGAAAGCATACTGACAGCCACCTTGGTTGACAACAATGTTGCAGATTTTTGTGACAGCCCTTTAAAAAACCTTATGGAGTTCAGAGGGATTTTTGCATAGAATTGGGTATAGAACTTCTCTACATTTCCGTGTTTCAAAAATCCGTCGTAAAGAGTTTTGATTTCAGTGAATTCTGCTGTTCCTTCGTCAAGTTCAAATCTGTAGCTGTTCAGCTCATCTCGAATCTCTGTCGAGTACACCATGTTTTCTTTCACTTTAAGTATAGCAGTGTCAACTATTTCATGTAGAATTCTTGAGTTTAAAGTTTTTGGTTGTTGTTCATCATTACTATTGCCATGTTTCATCGTTCTATGTCTTTTAAAGCCACCTCGAGTCTTGTATTTTTTTCCACAATCACTACAAACGATCTCTTGTTGCGACTGTACCTGGACCTGTAAACAACGATAAACACGGTTAGCATTGTTACTCTTACGGTTATACGTCTATTTATCTTCAATATACTTTTATGTAGCATTTTATAGGTAGATTGGAACGATTTAAACCGGTCTAGATTCATTAGTTTTAGCATTGGCTTCGGCGTTCTGGTTCGCGTGTGCTATTTGAAGTCTGTGTTTACATCGAGAAATAATCGAAATGCGCTAGTAAAATGACACATTTTATACTTACATCATTAACTGCCTCTGTAAATTGATTCTCTATCTCCTCATCTTGTTCTAAAATGTTCAAAATCGCATCAAAATCGTCTCCAGTTATGAACAACTCGTTGATGTTTTGAGCGTCCGCCATCTTTGTTTTCGAGAGTGTGCAGCTTCACGGTGACTGCACACGCTAGTCCAACATCAAAATCAGAACAATAGAGCGCCCCTTTGAAGTTTGCCGGCCTTCATAACCATTCCCCTCTATTAACTATGATTGAGCAAAACATATTCAATCCTGGAAATGAACTTCAAATGGAATGCTTGTGGATCTGTTTTTCCCAGTTAATTCAAAATGACTTAAATTTGGTAAAAGAACACTGGAATACACATCGCATTAGACGTTCTAGCTATCACACTGTAAGTGGTAGACCTGATGAGCTCTTCTTTCTTCCAGAGCTTCATGGGGGTACAGACCACCTACTCTGCCAAGTGACACATGATGAAGTAGATTCTCTTAAAGAAAATCTAACATATGTGGAGGAAAAAAGTGTGCAACTAGAATACTTTGAATATGTCTTAGAAAACATTTCTGCAAATATACCAAACAACTGTGAAGAAGGGCTTCAACTCTACAGAACTTTATTGGATATTGCAGGGACAGACATTTGATTTCTCGTCATTTTATTAACAAAACATTTAAAGCAACACAACTCTGAACTTTTCTGTAACATTAACAAATCAGAAAACATGGATACAAAAATTCAAATGTGAAGTTCTAAGTGTATATAGTAAGGGGACAGGTCATTCAGATTACAGGAGTCGATAAGGGTGCATTTCATCTGTTCTACCTAACACCACACCTTTCGCTATAGTAATGTATCTCATGTATAGTTTTAGTTACAACTCACATATATATATTACCACGCATCTCATGCATAATTAATGACTAGACCCAAACACAAACATGTAAACGATTTCAATAACAACATCATAGATAGCAAACACTATATCTGTGAAACTGTACTATAAAACAAGCATTTAGATAGCACTGAATGACACAACAATAAAAAACAACTATTTTGTACTTTTCAGCACAAAATCTATTTTTCAAACTGTTTCACAGATTGTGTTTACGCTCAAAGTGGTTTTTTTAAAATTATATTTGATGCTAAGTAAAGTAAAAAGAGTAACACTAAAAGTGTGTAATACTTTGTAGTATTCAGTACTAAAATTAGCTTATTTGACAGTTTGTGACATAACGTATTCTTATCATGCAAAAAATCTGGACAAGAAAGTCTCTGCCTGCAGGGCAAGCACTTTTACTCCTGTTTATATAATGCTTGATTTATTTCACACTTTTAGTACATACTCAAAGACATGCAACACATGGGAAATGAACATTATTTAGATTAGTATCTAAACAATGTTCATTTCCCATGTGTTAGCTTCTAAAATAGAATTAAACTCTTCCCTAAACTCTGGGAAACACTGATAGGTTGTTGGAATTTCCAGCGTATAAGTACAAGTGTGAGCTATGGGCCGCCTTTCTAACCCTTCTAGTCTAGTAAACACAATGAAAATGTGATCAGTTAGCATTATATTGGAGCCAGTCACAAACTGCAAGAACTTAGCAAGTTTCACTTTGTCAAGTCCACGAACAAATCTTTTCAGATGTTTCATGGCATCTCTTTCTGCTTCATTGCTTTCTTCAGCATGAAAACTGGCTATAACCCTAGATACTGTAGGAACTAATCTAACATAAAGTTGATCTACATTCTCACGACTAGGAAAGCACTCAAGAAAAAAAGGAATTACATTTTTCCAGCAGTCAACTACATATTGTGGCTTTTGGATAATCTCTTTGTGAGATAGTTCTGTAAGTATTTGATTCAAATTATTTGAATTAACAACTTTCTTACAGTCAAAATCTGCTAAAAACTCTGTAAATTCATCAGATTCTGATAGTTCAATTTGACCATCAAGAGCCCTTTCAATCAGGACCTTTTCACTTTCAGAAACATAGTTTTTAAAGGAAGTCAAAAGAATATCATTGCTTATTTCTTGCTCTCCATATAAAAAGTTAATAAAAAATGCCTTGGAGAGTGTTAATGGAAAATACTTGCAAGATACATATCCTTTTAATAGGATCCTGCCTATTGCCTCCCACTGAGGCCTTTGGAAGTCATGCCTTATACCTGGTACCCTTTCATTCTCACCAGACATTAAAGATTCATATATATCTTTCCAAAATAAGCTATACATATCTCTAACTAGCCCACTCCCTCTTCCTAATTCCTCTTGCCCCCTACTATCTATAAAATGCACATCTAAGATAACTCTTTCATCTAATATAGATGGATCTGAAAAGATGTTCAGCATATCATTTCTGATGTTGGATCTGTGGACACTAATGACCCTGACTGTAGGCTCTGTACTTGTCACACCTTAGAATAAGAATATAGACTAATTAGTTCATGAAATCTATCTTTAAACAATACTTGGATTGATTTTCTTACTTGGAATGGATGAATCAAAATGATTTAAATTTTCATTTGAATCACCATGGGAAGTTTCATCACACATAGTTGTAGGACCTAAAACAAATAATGATCAGTATTATAACAAGCCTAGGACATATTTATATAACAAACATTGTCTTTTTTATGCAATGAAAAAACTATTTACATTTTTGTTATGAGTGCCCTTTGACAATGTCTATGTTATCTGCAATTAATTAATGAGTGCTGATCTAAAGGAACAGCACTCTAAAGAACATATTTTATGTTGTTTACAATAATATTAATAAATGCTGATCTAATTAGGAACAACACCCTAGACAACATATTATGTTAATATTCAAAGTAGGAGCCAGTAGCAAAGTAGGCTACAATGTAGGTTGAGTGGCATCAATGATACCATTGGTGATATGGCTCAAAACAATATTAAAGAAATTTGACATTGCTTTGTGTGATATTTCTTGTACTTTATTATAGTCATACGATTACAGCATAGTTAACTATGATTTACAATAGCAACTAGATAAAGATAATCATAATGTGAATCACTTATAAAACATGCTAGAGTATAATATTACATCAACACGTGATGTCAACAGTAACTAGATATATGTTTGTATGTGAGATAAGGATATAATGTTACACTTTGCAGTTAAGCTATTCAAATGATGTACTGATTGTTTGTTTGGCCTGAGTGCTAGCAGTGCATAAACTCTCATATCGTTTTTTATTATATTTTAATGTCTTTAATTTTAGTATGGTTAACAAATAAATAAAACTATAATAATTGACATTCTTGCTGGTGAAAGCATCCATAATTTGCATAATTGACTTATTCTTACCTACCTGAAAAGGATGCATCAAACTGAGTGGCATTTGTATTTGTATCAACATTAATTGCAGTTGTGGCTCCTAAAAGAAATGATAATTATAAATATTATAATTATTTCTTTTACTTAATATCAAACAGACTCCCCCCCCCCCCCCCCCTGATTTTCAAAGCATTGGCACGAATTGTTTACATTATATAGAATATTACCTTGCTCATTCTGTGGATAGTTCATTTCTATGTCATCAAATATAGAATCTTGTAGGTCAAAGTCATCATCAGAGTCAATAAAATCTGCATCGATTACACAAACCTCTGGCTGAATCACATTTTCATCTTGCAATGGGCAAAGAAAAAGGGTGATGCGACTATAATTTCTTCCCAGATCATCTTTGTATTTTTCGAGAGTAAATGGCTCGTTGCTTCCAGGAAGATAAACAACCTCTGTCCCATCAGGATAACATAACTTATATTGAAGATCATTTCTGAATGATCGGTCGTAAGCCACTCTTTTTTTCAAAGCTTCCTCTAGTAAAAGTTTGGTGGATGCAGCTCTTGTAACTTTGAGAGGCAAATTCTTTCCTCTGCAGGGTTTGAAAGTCCCTGAAGTAGCTGTCGCGACACCGACGTTTATAATGACAGGTTCATCTGTCATCTTTCTTTTCTTACTTGTTCCTGTCGATTGTTGTTGACCTAACCTTTCCTTAGTTTTCTTAGATTTAAATTCGTTGAAAGTACTGACACTTGGTCTGATACTTGTGCTTTCAGTGTCAGACTTAGAAATAATTTACTGGGGCAGCATGTTTGTTTCTTACTGGTGCACTCTATTCTTTGTATTTTGTTAGGTTACCAGGGCAGCATGTTTGTTTCTTACTGGTCCACTCTATTCTTTGTATTTTGTTAGGTTACCAGGGCAGCATGTTTGTTTCTTACTGGTGCACTCTATTCTTTGTATTTTGTCAGGTTACCAGGGCAGCATGTTTGTTTCTTACTGGTGCACTCTATTCTTTGTATTTTGTCAGGTTACCAGGGCAGCATGTTTGTTTCTTACTGGTGCACTCTATTCTTTGTATTTTGTCAGGTTACCAGGGCAGCATGTTTGTTTCTTACTGGTCCACTCTATTCTTTGTATTTTGTTAGGTTACCAGGGCAGCATGTTTGTTTCTTACTGGTGCACTCTATTCTTTGTATTTTGTCAGGTTACCAGGGCAGCATGTTTGTTTCTTACTGGTGCACTCTATTCTTTGTATTTTGTCAGGTTACCAGGGCAGCATGTTTGTTTCTTACTGGTGCACTCTATTCTTTGTATTTTGTCAGGTTACCAGGGCAGCATGTTTGTTTCTTACTGGTGCACTCTATTCTTTGTATTTTGTTAGGTTACCGGGGCAGCATGTTTGTTTCTTGCTGGGAAAGTCGAGGAGACTCCAAAGAAATGTCGTGACATTATCAAAACCGCCAAGACACTGTTGACAGAGGCACAATTTGAGGCATTTGGTGAAGACCCAAAGGTAAGAAACATCTTTAAATATCTGTTGTTGTTACTGTTGCTTTTATTTTACTGCAGCAAATGCTATTGTTACTGTTTACATTGATGGTGATGGTGTTTTTGGGGGCTGTTACCTCTGCTGTTGATGGTGTTTTTACTGTTGCTGTGTTTGTTATTGTTGTTGTAACTGTTGTTTTGATGCTGTTGGAGTTGCTGTTATTGTTTTTGTTACTGTTGTTGTTGATGCTGTTAGAGTTGCTGCTGTTACTGTTATTGTTTTTTTCTGTTATTGTTGTGGTTGTTGTTGCTGTTGTGGTTGTGGTTGTTGTTATGGTTGTTGCTGCTGTTGGAGGTGCTGTTATTGATGTTGCTGTTGCTGTCATTGGTGATGCTTTTGGAGGTGCTGTTGCTCTCTTTGGTGCTGCTGTTTGTTAAAATCCATTTGACTGTACATTGATTTATAGTACCACGGAATTTGTACAATTTTTAAATATTAAATTAATATTATTATTATTAAATGGGTGTCATTATATCATGTTTGTGTTATTCTTTACCAGGAAGAAGTGATGATTTATGAAAGAGTTTTACTACAAACCATCAAATTTGACTTACAAGTGGACCATCCTTATTCCTATCTGTTGAAATTTGGTAAAGCACTCAAAGGTAAATAAATGGTAGCAACTAGAACTTGATGTATTTATAAGCTAAGTTTTTTTAATGCGGTTTTCGACTTTCTGAGAACTCAGACATTCCAACGGCTAGTTATGAAATACATATTTTGCTGGATTTAATCAAGGATTTAAGGGAGCATTCATTTCTTAGGAGGGGGAGGGCCGGAAGATTCACAGGGAGGGTCATGTCAAATTTGCATGGTAAAAATGGAGGGTCATTACGTTTTTTTGAATGTATTTCTGCATTCATCATAAATAGAGTACCGAAGTGATGACATCACAATTTTGTTTTTTTATCTTTTCGTATTCAGACTACTTTCATCATAGAATGCTAGTCAAAATATAGGCTGCCCGAAAATTTGGGATCATTTGAGTGTGAAATGGCTGAGATATGATTTTTTGAATGTAAAATTTTCTCCATACAAAAGTCTCTTATGTTCGCCCTGGTTCCAACCGGTTAGAACCAGGTCAACAATATTTGTTGCTCAGTAAAAGGAGGGTACACATTTTGTTAACAAATGCTCTTTGTGAATCCTCTGGCCCTCCCCCCTCCTAAAAAATGAATACTCCCTAAAAGGTACCGACTTAAAAGGTATCTTTTTTACTTGTTATCTTTTTCGTATTTCTATTTACACCCCACTATTACCTAGGCTCAGATTTCAGCCGTTGGGGTTTCGTGCGCCCGCGATACTCTCCCCCGTAACGGCTGGGCGCATCGGCTTCGAAACGTGTCGCGCATGTCCGTGACGTAATTATGCTAATAGCATAAAAAAACGGAAACGGAAATAAAATTTGTTGAAATGTAAGCTAATGTAAATAAACTTTCCAACGGCCTGATTGTCAAAAGGTCTTTTATTAAAATTTGCAAATGATTCGAATTCAATTCGAAACAACTCTTAGCAAAACCTGCATATCATTTAGCAATTCCATCGGGTATGTTATTTGTCAAAAGAACGATCGAGACAAATCAGCGCAAAAGCTATTTCAATGGTAAACGTTTTGTTTATTCCAAGTATATAGTCCGTTTTTATAGGATTTTAAGAATAATCAAACAATAAAGAAGTAAAATTACAGCTAGAGTCGTTTCGATACACATTGTTGACTCGTTAAGAGAGCCGCTTGAGTATATGTTACAACCGCGCATAATAAACCAGTTTTAATTTTGAAAGTAAACATTTTGGATTTAAATGTAGTTATTCAAAGAATATAGCTGTGTATTTAAGGTTTATCGAGAAAAAATTCAAGCAATAAGACGATGATTACAGCTAGAGTCGTTTCGATACACATTAGTCACATTGTTGACTCGTTTCTTGTGTATATGTTACAACCGCGAATAATAAACCAGTTTTAATTTTGAAAGTAAACATTTTGGATTTAAATGTAGTTATTCCAAGAATATAGCTGTGTATTTTAGGTTTATTGAGAAAAAAAATCAAGTAATAAAGACGATAATTACGAGTTTCGATACAAATGACAACTTACAATCACCGCCGTAATTTAAAATGAAAACTTCGTAGTTGTTTAGCATATTACTCATTCGCCATCCTCTTCTTGGCCTATCAAGGCAGTCTTAATGTCTTTGGATGTTAAGAAGTTCTCTTGGTCTCTCATGAGAGAAACCAAAGGTTAAAAATAACCAAAACAATGGATCCTTACAAGCGGCGCTGTTTGGAAAATCAATGATTTTCCTGAGCCAGTCGGTAGATAAACAAAAACATCTTTGCCTTTTACTTATTCCTTCGTTGAATATCCTTAGATTTCTCGAAACCAAACGATTTCAAAGCATTTGAACAAGCACTTTCGAAGTCACTCTTATCCGCCATTATGTTCACGATGAATTTTAATTTATTAATATTATGCCCCTCGATTTTCGAGGGGCAAATCGCTGATTGGCTGAGAAAAACAATGCCAAGCCGATGCGCCCAGCCGTTAGTGGGGAGAGTATCGCGGGCGCACGAAACCCCAACGGCTGAAATCTGAGCCTAACTATTACCCTACTATTATTATTATCATTATTTAGATTAAAACAGCTTTACCTGGTCAGAAATACAAAACTGCTTCTCAGTCAGAACACAATTAAAACACATTGATTTGTAAAGTGAAATAAGTAGAGGATATTACATGGGCGCGTGCGAACGATGTGAAGATATCACTTTTTCAGGCGGGAGATCACCTGATATTTCACTGAACTTTATATGATAAAGAACCATATTTTATGCCGAAAGTCTCTTTACCCAAAGCTAATCTTCCAGAGAGGCGATGGTGTGCTCAATTGTAGACTTATTTAAATACTACTAAGCAGCTGGTGATAATAATAATAATAATACAATGTTTTCTATAGCGTCAATTCATGTCATTACGAGCCGGAGAGCGACTTTTTTAGTTTGACCTTTGTGGTTACTCCTATGGTGCTAAACAAAAGAGACGGTGAACAATCTGTCATTAACGGAGCCAATCTGTCATTCACAGCTCTTTCAATACCTACTGTAAATACATCAACATTCAGTAAAACAACAGGAGTTGATATATATTATAAAAACTAAAATAAGCAGTTCGATCGGGCCATGGATAAAAAGCAATTCAAAAAATCGGATATATATGTATAGACAACACGCGAGGATCCATATGAAATATTCACGTGTTGTACCGAGAAAGAATTTAGCTATATCTGATTATAAAACTAATTTATATCGCATCCGCGCAAACATTATATAATCCAGAATATATAAACTACACTCGTATTTATAGCTATTCTAAGGGCCAGATTATTGCAGGTATTCGCACGAAGCCTACCCAAGCAATGTATCTGTACTACACTCGTATTTACAGCTATTCTAAGGGCCAGATTATTGCAGGTATTCGCACGAAGCCTACCCAAGCAATGTATCTGTACTACACTCGTATTTATAGCTATTCTAAGGGCCAGATTATTGCAGGTATTCGCACGAAGCCTACCCAAGCAATGTATCTGTACTATACTTGTGTTTATAGCTAATCTAAGGGCCAGATTATTGCAGGTATTCGCACTAAGCCTACCCAAGCAATGTATCTGTACTATATGCGTATTCTACTTACGGCATCTTTGATATAAGATAGAGAAGAGTTGAATCCATCGGCGATTTATCGGCGTAAACATTATGTTTTTGGCGCGCTTTCTCAATTGAAGTTTAGATGATCAATTTTAAAAATTCTGTATATAGATTTTGATCTTTTCCAGAACGGCTAAAGTTATAGTACTAGTGGCTCCATCATTTCCATCATTTCTACACACTAGTATGCCTTTTGCGTATGAATTATATAGCGAAGTGAAAGAATCAGTACCGGCTTTGGTCAGTGACTGATCACAGCATGTACTATGCTTGACTCAGATTTCATCCTTGCACAATCAGCAGGAATACCTAATCCAATTAACGCCTCGAAGCGGCTCTCAGAGCCGGGTCAGTGCAAAAAAAGACGGTCTCCGGCTCGTAATAATTTCAACAATGCTTCACAAATTGATATAAATGAGATAAAAGGAAATAATATCTTAAAAAGTTTGTAAAAATTTAATAAAAACAATTTAAAATATTTATGAAAATTAAAATATGAAAATATGATACATTATTAATTCTTTTCATTGTTTTTTATCTACAGGAGACAGAGAAAAATTAAATAAATTGGTTCAAATGGCTTGGACTTTTATCAACGATAGGTATGGGGAAAAATGATTATTGTTGTAAGACTATTATCATAATAGTCCTTTTCACAGTTCTGTTTAGTGATACCATGAATAATAGTTCCAAGTCAAGGTTTGAGTTGCTGCGCATAGCAAAACTATAATTTATCATGTGCAGCAACTGGAAATTTGACTTTGAATTATTAACTGTGAAAAGGACTATTTCTGACATCTCTGTCACCCTCATCATTAGCATCATCATAATCATCTTTGTCACCATGATCATTAGCATCATCATAATCATCTTTGTCACCCTCATCATTAGCATCATCATAATCATCTTTGTCACCATGATCATCACCCTCATCATTATTATCATCATAATATTTGTTATCATCATCATAATCATCATTGTCATCTTTTCCACCATCATCATAATCATTGTCATCTTTGTCACTATCATCATCATCATCATCATCACCCTCATCATTAGCATCATCATAATCATCTTTGTCACCACCATCATCATCATCATCGTCATCATAATCATCTTTGTCACTATCATCATCATCATCATTTTGTCACCATTATTGTAATCATCATCATAAACTCACATCATTATAATCTTCATCACCAATTTTATCACTTACATTAACATCAGAAACTTCATCATCATCATCATCATCATCATCAATAAGCAGGTGATTAATTATAACAAATCACTCATTCTGATTGGTTGAGAAACCCTGGCTATTTTTCAATAATAACATATGGACAGGATTAATAGAAACTAGTGAGTAAACTAGTATAGGCTACGTCAGTGT
This sequence comes from Metridium senile, assembly GCA_949775045.1. Classification (NCBI taxonomy): domain Eukaryota; kingdom Metazoa; phylum Cnidaria; class Anthozoa; order Actiniaria; family Metridiidae; genus Metridium; species Metridium senile. Next base: position 1,973,693 of record OX459098.1, read on the forward strand.
TTGATATAAACGATAGGTAATAGAATGAAATTTGTAACACCATAAAAAATAGAAATAGAAACTAGCAAGTAAACTAGTATAGGCTGCGTCAGTGTTTGATATAAACGATAGGTAATAGAATGAAATTTGTAACACTGTAAAAAATAGAAATAGAAACTAGCAAGTAAACTAGTATAGGCTGCGTCAGTGTTTGATATAAACGATAGGTAATAGAATGAAATTTGTAACACCATAAAAAATAGAAATAGAAACTAGTGAGTAAACTAGTATAGGCTGCGTCGGTGTTTGATATAAACGATAGGTAATAGAATGAAATTTGTAACACCATAAAAAATAGAAATAGAAACTAGCGGGTAAACTAGTATAGGCTGCGTCAGTGTTTGATATAAACGATAGGTAATATAATGAAATTTGTAACACCATAAAAAATAGAAATAGAAACTAGCAAGTAAACTAGTATAGGCTGCGTCAGTGTTTGATATAAACGATAGGTAATATAATGAAATTTGTAACACCATAAAAAATAGAAATAGAAACTAGCAAGTAAACTAGTATAGGCTGCGTCAGTGTTTGATATAAACGATAGGTAATATAATGAAATTTGTAACACCGTAAAAAATAGAAATAGAAACTAGCGAGTAAACTAGTATAGGCTGCGTCAGTGTTTGATATAAACGATAGGTAATATAATGAAATTTGTAACACCATAAAAAATAGAAATAGAAACTAGCAAGTAAACTAGTATAGGCTGCGTCAGTGTTTGATATAAACGATAGGTAATATAATGAAATTTGTAACACCATAAAAAATAGAAATAGAAACTAGCAAGTAAACTAGTATAGGCTGCGTCAGTGTTTGATATAAACGATAGGTAATATAATGAAATTTGTAACACCGTAAAAAATAGAAATAGAAACTAGCAAGTAAACTAGTATAGGCTGCGTCAGTGTTTGATATAAACGATAGGTAATATAATGAAATTTGTAACACCATAAAAAATAGAAATAGAAACTAGCGAGTAAACTAGTATAGGCTGCGTCAGTGTTTGATATAAACGATAGGTAATATAATGAAATTTGTAACACCGTAAAAAATAGAAATAGAAACTAGCGAGTAAACTAGTATAGGCTGCGTCGGTTTTTGATATAAACGATAGGTAATATAATGAAATTTGTAACACCATAAAAAATAGAAATAGAAACTAGCAAGTAAACTAGTATAGGCTGCGTCAGTGTTTGATATAAACGATAGGTAATAGAATGAAATTTGTAACACCATAAAAAATAGAAATAGAAACTAGCAAGTAAACTAGTATAGGCTGCGTCAGTGTTTGATATAAACGATAGGTAATATAATGAAATTTGTAACACCGTAAAAAATAGAAATAGAAACTAGCAAGTAAACTAGTATAGGCTGCGTCAGTGTTTGATATAAACGATAGGTAATATAATGAAATTTGTAACACCATAAAAAATAGAAATAGAAACTAGCGAGTAAACTAGTATAGGCTGCGTCAGTGTTTGATATAAACAATAGGTAATATAATGAAATTTGTAACACCGTAAAAAATAGAAATAGAAACTAGCGAGTAAACTAGTATAGGCTGCGTCGGTTTTTGATATAAACGATAGGTAATAGAATGAAATTTGTAACACCATAAAAAATAGAAATAGAAACTAGCAAGTAAACTAGTATAGGCTGCGTCAGTGTTTGATATAAACGATAGGTAATATAATGAAATTTGTAACACCATAAAAAATAGAAATAGAAACTAGCAAGTAAACTAGTATAGGCTGCGTCAGTGTTTGATATAAACGATAGGTAATATAATGAAATTTGTAACACCGTAAAAAATAGAAATAGAAACTAGCAAGTAAACTAGTATAGGCTGCGTCAGTGTTTGATATAAACGATAGGTAATATAATGAAATTTGTAACACCATAAAAAATAGAAATAGAAACTAGCGAGTAAACTAGTATAGGCTGCGTCAGTGTTTGATATAAATGATAGGTAATATAATGAAGATTTGTAACACCGTAAAAAATGTTGACTTAACTTGACTTAAACTTAACCTTGGTTTGCCTACAGCGAATAGTTATTAATTATGTCTTATTCTAGCTTGTCTACTACGTTGTGTCTTCAGTACAAGCCTGACGTGATTGCCGTAGCAATGCTTGCTCTTGCTGCCAAGTTTAATAACCATGACCTGCAGTCAGCAACAGGATCACAGGCCAAACACTGGTGGACGTAGTTTGCTAAGAATGTATTTGAGGTGACTGTCACAAGTAATGATTACTGGTATGATGGTGGTGGTGGTGATGGGGGTTATAGTGATGATGATAGTGGTGGTAGTGATAGTGATGATAGTAATGGTGATGGCGATGGAGGTGATTGGGGTTATAGTGATGATGATAGTGGTGGTAGTGATAGTGATGATAGTAATGGTGGTGGTGATGGGGGTTATAGTGATGATGATAGTGGTAGTGGTGGTGGTAGTGATGATGATGGTGGTGATGATAATTCTTGAAGTGGTGATGTTGATGGTGGTAGTGGTGGTGGTGGTGATTGTTGTGGTGATGATGGTGCTGGTGGTGATAATGACTATGATGATGATAAATGGTTATGATTATTGTAGTGATGGTGTTGATAATGATGATCGTAATGATGATGAGAATAATTAGTTATCATACCAAAAGCAATATGTTAAAAAAACTTTGACTATTATATTTCTTAATTCTACAGAAATCATAGATCTAATGTTAATATTCTACGGCGGCAAGAAAAAAAGAGAAAGAGAAAGAAAGGGTCCTTGAGGACACCAGTGCAGACTCATCTGCTGCATCTAGTCCATCTGTCACATCCAGTCCACCGGCCAAGAAAAAGGTGAGAATAACTAAAAATATCAGTCTGTCAGCTGTATTAAAGATTTATGAAATTTCATTTTTGATTGAAAAAAGAACCAGTTGACAGTTGCCAATGGCCGGTCGTTTGTTTGTTTGTTTGCCTGTTTGTTTGTTTGTTTGCCTGCCTGTTTGTTTATTTGTTTATTTGTCTTTTTATTTGTTTGTTTGTTTGTCTGTTTATTTGCCTATGTTGTTACTGTTTCAGTTATTGTTGTGATTGGTGTTGTTACTGTTTCAGTTATTGTTGTGATTGGTGTTGTTGTTGTTACTGTTTCAGTTATTGTTGTGGTTGGTGTTGTTGTTGTTGTTTCTGTTATTGTTGTGATTGGTGTTGTTGTTGTTACTGTTTCAGTTATTGTTGTGGTTGGTGTTGTTGTTGTTGTTTCTGTTATTGTTGTGATTGGTGCTGTTGTTGTTACTGTTTCTGTTATTGTTGTGATTGGTGTTGTTGTTGTTACTGTTTCAGTTATTGTTGTGATTGGTGTTGTTGTTGTTACTGTTTCAGTTATTGTTGTGGTTGGTGTTGTTGTTACTGTTTCAGTTATTGTTGTGATTGGTGTTGTTGTTGTTATTGTTTCAGTTATTGTTGTGATTGGTGTTGTTGTTGTTACTGTTTCTGTTATTGTTGTGATTGGTGCTGTTGTTGTTACTGTTTCTGTTATTGTTGTGGTTGGTGTTGTTGTTACTGTTTCAGTTATTGTTGTGGTTGGTGTTGTTGTTGTTGTTTCTGTTATTGTTGTGATTGGTGCTGTTGTTGTTACTGTTTCTGTTATTGTTGTGATTGGTGTTGTTGTTGTTACTGTTTCAGTTATTGTTGTGATTGGTGTTGTTGTTGTTACTGTTTCAGTTATTGTTGTGGTTGGTGTTGTTGTTACTGTTTCAGTTATTGTTGTGATTGGTGTTGTTGTTGTTATTGTTTCAGTTATTGTTGTGATTGGTGTTGTTGTTGTTACTGTTTCTGTTATTGTTGTGATTGGTGCTGTTGTTGTTACTGTTTCTGTTATTGTTGTGGTTGTTGCTGTTGCCTCCAGTTCATGTTAATTTCTGTATCAGATAAATCCCAGTACTCCACTAACTGTTTGTAGTCTTTAGCCCCTAATGGAGATGACTTCTTGTTTCAATCTTAGTGACACAAGGGAACCTGAAATATCACTCCAGTAAGCCTCAAACAGAGTGTCGTCAACTTCAGCCTCAAAAGAACAAAGAGTAAAGTGATGTCAAAGTCTTCAGATTTAGGGCTGGCACCACTTGGAGGATACAGTAGGTCCCACTGATCTTGATTAAGTACTTTTCCTGCTGGTTTCTTGAGTTTTTGTAGTTTACATTTGGTGGTGACGTCATTCTACTACAAGTACCAGAATGCTTTACGGCCCAGGATCTAGCCATTACACCAGCACAATAGGCCATTTTGATGATGACGTCATTCTACTACAAGTACCAGAATGCTTTACGGCTTTTTTATATTATTCAGATGTTTAAACCGTCCTCTTGTGTATAACAATAGACCTAATCGGCCGCTAACGCGATGCTATGTACATTTCCACCCAATTCAAATGTTTTGGGAATAAGTTTCTTTGTCTTATGTATTTCAATGTCACGTGGAAAATATTTGGAACAAAAGTTTTTATTCCCAGAGGTTTTGAATTGGGTGGAAACGTACATAGCAACGCGTTAACCGATTAGGTCTATTGGTACCAACTATTACACAAAAAGTACGCAAAGCATTCTGGTCTTGGTATTACATGACGATATAGTGCAAATTACCTAAAATAAAAAAAAACATTTTCAAAAATATAATATCGTCATTTAGAAAAAATGCTTATAAATGGTCATGTTTTTTTTATTAATAAATTTTGTAAAATCCTGTGGACGACTTTGTTTAACTTCTTTTCTCTCATATATTTTGTAAAATGATCTCTTCGAACATATTCACCACTTTTTTTAATCAAATTTTGTTTTTCAAAGAAGTTTTTTTTTAAAAGGTATTACTGTTACGTATTTGAAAGATCGATAAATGCGCATGGGTGTTCTCATCCTAAGTTCTGGTGCGCTATTTTCATCAATAAAACAGCGCAAGAAGAGCTTTTTTCAATTTTAATTCTATACGAGAGAATAGTTTTACACATTTCTGTGCTGTAAAATTCCTCAAAACTTAATTTGCTCTTACTTGTGAAAATTGCGGCAATTTCGAAAACAAATAATATATTCCATTATTACAAGGGGCGTCCACAATATTGAAAATTTATTTAGTTTTTGTCCTGAAAGTAGAGCATAACTAGAATAAACGTCAAATAAGGCCAAAAATATGGGTGTAGTTGAACCATGTTTTTAATATACAAGGAATGTCTGTTCACATTGTCGCCATTACCTAGTCAAAAGAAAGTTGTTTGTCTTTCCATAGCGTAGCAACACAGCGTGAATATACCAGACGTCATACAAAGTTTAACACCATATATAGAGAAACATTCACAATGTTCAGTAGACAGGTAGAGCGTTTATGTTTGAAAACTGCGGAGCTCCACACCTGGCAGAGCAGTGAGTGTAGCTAAAGGAAGCAACCAATTCTACGAGGATGAATTATGTGTGATAGAATCTACCCATTTTATCACCATGTAGAACTATTACTCTCGTATCAAGTATGCCTTTAAGGTGTTGACGATGTCTGGCTTCGTTTGTGGAAAGACAGGCAGAACTAGAGCATTCTTTGGGACTTTACAATGACAAAGTTGATTAACTTTGGTAATGGCGAAGCGAACAGACATTTCTGGTAAAAAAACATGGTTAAACTACACCCAGGTGAGTGTTAATACACTACTTAACATGAGATCTATAGTTATACTTTACTTTTACGACATAAACTAAGCTAAATTTTAGTCATTTCCTTCGTTATTGATGGATTACGAAAATGAAAGTGAAAATGAAAGTGTCGATCTATATAATCGAGCACGTCCTATTATCGTGCGCTTCTTAAAAATAATGTATACCTTCTATTCGGCGTGGATCAAAAACGTTGGTTGCACCAGTTTAAGCAGACATAATTGTTTAAATTTATGAATTTTGAAGCACCTTTTCAATGATGTTTTCTCAAACGGCGTTTCGCTTCGATTTTAAGACGATGTCGCTAAAAATGATGACCGGAGTGCGCTACCTAATACCAATAAAAAATATATATAAAACAAGTGCGAAAGAAGATGGAAACAAATTCAAATCATCGGACAGTGGTTTGACCTTTACGCTTTTCAAACTCAATTTTTTTGTCGCGTTTGTATCCATTTTTCACAGTTTATGGTGCGGGCACTTTCTGCCGCTTAGTTCCACATGAAAGCGATTATTTTCCAAAAGAAATATCGCTTGTACAGAAAGCGCGATGTAACGCACTTTATTTTTATAATATTTTTTCTTGCTCGGGATTTGTTAGTTTTTGAATTATAAGCTCATTTTATGGCGACGATCCGATGTGTTTTTAGCGCGTTTTTGCCAAGCAAATTTGTTTTTGGGTTTTTCGTAGTATACTGTTAGACAAACGTTTGGTGTGAGTATAATCGTGGTTTTGAGTCCAAAGTTAACTGAAACAAAAACAATTCGTTGTGGAAAAACAATCATACTGAAACAAGATACGGATAAATATATGTCGTAGAGTAAATTATTTTTTGATTCAACGATATTTTAGGCCACTAACTTTACTGACTACTTTTGCAGTCTGTGTAACTACACCAAAAATTAATAACGCGGCATAACCGAAAACCCTTACTACACCCAGCAACTCTCCTTTAACATGGATTGCGTCCATTTATTGTTTTGTAAAGACAGCTGGATGAACGGTGAATCAGTAACAAGTACATCCCGGCCTAATAAGGCAATGACAGCTGTACCCTCTATCAGCTTGATTTAACTTCGCTGGAATACGCTTTTATATGCATAGTTCAACATTGAAAGGAAGTTTGAGGAAGTGAGTATCTGATCGCCACAGACAGAGACGCTGATCTTCTAGACACGTTTTAACGTGTTTCAAGTTACGTTGAAATATCTGTTGTAGTATTCTAAAAAGATATTTATTTTATCATCTCCATCACAGACATACTCGTGGGATATGAAACATTGTTGGTCAAAATCGGAACAATCGAAAAGCCTTTAAAAAAATATAAAAGTTGTTGAACTCCAAGAATAACAAATAGAAAAGAGGAATTTTTACTATATCGATAATTGCGATTGGAATAAATACTGATGTTAAATATTTAATGAAATAGAGGGGGCGTAAGAGTTTGCGGTTTTGTGTTTTCTTTCATTGATATTTGCGGTTTTACAAATTTTGCAGTTTTTAGCAAATTTTGGTGCGATTGTGAACGATCCCAGAAAAGCAAAGTGTTCCATATATCTTGATAGTTTAGACTAGTACTTTGTCTGCATGTGTAAAAAATATTTGCTTGTATCTTCTATTTTCTCAGATTTGCTATGTAGATAATAGGTCATAATCAGTAGATAATAACTCGAAGCAAATTCCCTGTAAACCAGGTGTAAATCACTGAGAAATTCCTGAAAACTACTATTATTTATATATTAAAGGCTTAAAAGTTCTCATATGTTTATACATTACTAACAGGATCACGCAGATTATTTTGAACTAATAAAATCAATAGGTTTTTATGACTAACTTAGAATTTTAATTTTTTACAGGTTAATTGTGTTGGATTCTTAATAACAGTGTAATGGCTACATCCTGGGTTACAGAAACGAAAGAGAAAGTAAACTATACCAAACTGTGTAGGCTTCTTTATGATGGAGGGACATTAGCTATGAGGACTGTGTTTGATGGGAAATGTCCACCAGCATCTTTAAGAGCAAGACTTAAAAAGAAAAAGAAAAAACTACAAAAGTTCCTCAAGGAACCAGGAAAACCCCCAAAGAAACGATCGCGATCAGAACCACCTAAAGTACTTAATCAAGATCAATGGGACCTACTGTATCCTCCAAGTGGTGCCAACCCTAAATCTGAAGACTTTGACATCACTTTACTCTTTGTTCTTTTGAGGAACATTTGTGGCCTTACCCCACCAGCCACGGGATGGAATGACTTACCACCATCAACAGATACATCCCTTGAAGCTAACCTTGTCAGGATAAAGTATTACAGGAACAATGTTACTGCTCATAGTTCCAAGGCTGAAGTTGATGACACTCTGTTTGAAGCTTACTGGAGTGATATTTCAGGTCCCCTTGTTTCACTAAGATTGAAACAAGTTGATATTGATGAGCTGAAGTCATCTCCATTAGGGGCTAAAGACTACAACCAGTTAGTGGAGTACTGGGATTTATCTGATCAAGAAATTAAGCATCACTTAGAGGCTATCAAGACAGACACATCAGAGATCAAGACAGACACATCAGAGATAAAGACAATAGGATATTTATTGTTAAATAAGCAGAATACATGTACACAAGTGGAAAGTGAAATTACTAAACTGGCTCATATAGATTTTACTAGCGTAATACAGAGGTCTTGTAAACTCTACCACCAATCTACTCGACAATGGATTTTCAATCAAGTTGAAGAAACTGTTCAAAAAGAAAGCTCTGGAGCTAGTGTGGTGCTCATTAGAGCTGGTCCAGGAATGGGCAAATCTATTGTAGCTGCAAAAATATGTGACATCTACCAAAAGGGAGGATTTCTTGGTGGATGTCATTTTTTTCAGCACAGTAATTCCCTTCGCAATAACCCCAGAATTATGCTGCAGTCCATTGCAAAACAGTTATGTAACTCTCTTACTGGTTATCAAGCAGCTTTGGAAACAAAGTTGAAAACACTTCAAGAAAGAAAAATATCTGATCTAAACTGTGAAGAACTGTTTGGAGTTTTGTTAGAAGAGCCACTCAGTCAAATCTGTATAGATCATAATGTAGTTATTGTCATTGATGCTCTTGACGAATGTGCAAGCGAATTTAAGGACGAATTTGAAGATGTTCTTAAAAGAAAGCTTTCTTTTTTACCGTCTTGTATTCAGTTTGTCATCACTACACGTCCTCTACCAAGTTGTCATAACTTATCTCCTGTAGTTCAGATAAAAGTTGATCCATTAGATTCAAGAAATGTAAAGGATTTAAGGGAGTTTTTCACTTTTGAGCTAGCTAAACGAAATGCTCAGGATTCTATTGAAAAACTAATGGAAATTGCAAGTGGCTCATTTTTGGTCGCACACTTTGTTCTTGAGATATTGGATAAAAATAAATATGAGACAGTAGCAGATATCTTAGAATGTTTCCCACATGGACTCTCGTCAGTGTATGAATATTACTTCAAACGTATTCATGAGCTCATCAAACCTTACTTTCATAAATCTGATAATGAGGATGAGAGCTTTTTCAAGATGCTTGAAGCAATGGTTGCAATGGAGAGTCCCCTCCCTAAAGAGTTGTTCGACAATATCTTGTGCCTTAAAAGTGAGAATGATGTTCAGCGAGCTAAAAGAAAGGAAAGAAATGTCGCAGTGAATTTGTTACACACAATATTTCCAGTAGAGAATGACCATGTCAGTGTATTTCATAAGTCTGTCACTGATTGGTTAAATCTTGATGATGAAAATGAACATGAATTCAGTGTTACCGCAAGCAATGGCTGTGAAGTCCTTGCCCAAAAAAGTTTGGATGTTCTAAAAGCTTTCAAGGAAGCTGTCAAAGAAGGGGAAAAACCCTTTGACCAGCCATTGGTACTTTCAGATAGTGAAAGATTTGCACTTGGATTTGGACTTAAATATATAAAGAAAAGTTCTAAGCTTAGTCAATCTGAGAAAGATGAAATAATTAAGAACTTCGTAATTATGGCTGCTATATTAAGTTGGGATTATAACCAAACTTGTAGTTTTATAATTTTTGATTTGCTTCAAAGTGGTGGTGATCCTGACATTCGCTTAGTAATGCTCATGTTGATTAGTTTACGTACATTGGTTACCCTGACTGGCAAGCAATTTGAAGAATGGGTCTTTCATAACATGAAAGGATCTTTTGGGTATTATTTGAGCATTGTTGGTGATCTTTGCTCTAGTAAGGACATTAAACTACCCACTGAACAGAAGGAAAAGTTACATTCTCTGCGCATTAAATATAAACTATCATATTATTCTCTTCATCCTGTAGTTTCAAGTCTTCCATCTAACTTCCAACATCAAAGCTCTTCTTTCTTTTCTGATTTATTTGATATTACAAATGGTTTTATTGCTGTTAATGTTGATCCTGATGCTAAACCCCCGACCTCTACAGTTCTTAACATTAAAGATGATGGCAGCTTTGATGAACACAAGACCTTTGTCAGTTCAGATGTAAGAGGTGTTTCTCCAGACAAGAAATTTCTGATCATCACTAAAACTGACAGCAGAAAGTTAGAACTATTTGATGTTACAACACTTGAAAAAGTACGAGAGTACAACTGTCCCATAAATTGTGTTGATTCTTGTCACATATTTGGAGATAAGCAATGGTACATTGTCGTGAAGGCACAAGGTGATCCAAAAATCCACATTTTGGATGGTCTGAATGGACAATTACATGATACAATTGAAGTGGGCGAAAATGAAAAATTAGAATGTGTCAGTCAGTGTGGCCACATTCTGATATCCCATAAAATTGTGAAATCAACCACTGATGATGGTGATGTTGCTGTTGATGATGATGATGATGATGATGATAATGATAATGATGAAGAAGATGAGATTATGTTCTTGAAAACCATTCATTTTAGTAACAGAGACGTGAGGATCAACTACTCTCCCTCAGGATTAGACAATTTGCATGATGGTGGTTGGAAAAAAAACTTGTTAAACGAGAATTTCAAGTTTTCTGATGATGGAAAGTATTTTTCTTTGTATAGTAACAAAAAAGTGCACATATTTCATACAAATGATGGGACTCTATATAGAAGAGTTGAATACAATGATTTGTTTACACGTAAAAGAGAAATAGTGTTCTTATCATTTTCCTGTTTGGTTGTTAGATCCCAGCTTCCTGCTTGTTCTATGTTGATATTTTGTGACTTACTAAACAGCAAATTGATATACGTTGTTGTTATAAAGTTAACTAAATTCCCTGGAATATATCGGATGCTAGTACCACCACAGCACCAAACAGATAAATTAATTCCAAGAAATTTATTTGCATTGACTGATGATGGACTTGTGAAATATGAATTCCACAATTTAGAATGAAACTTGTAAAGCCCCTCTTGCATCCAAGGTGCATTGCAGCCGTTTGTTTATGTTTTGAAAATATCTATTGTTAAAAGTCGCTTTCTAATTGGTTAGAAAACCGATCCCGCAATACGGGCTACTCACAGGATTTTCACGTTGTTTGATTCAGGCCGTCAAGTTCGAAGACTTCGAAGTGTTTGTGGTTTCGTGTACTAAAAAATGATATTATGCATGGAATCCGAAACGTTAACGCCCATGGATATTACTATAGAAGGTCAGGCGGGATGACGACGTGAATGCATACGGTTCAAAAAATGTTTACATAAACATCAATACATTCAAGAATATACTGTTTAATTTTGATAGCTTTGCCGATTGTTGTTTAAAAATGCATTTCACTATGACAAACACATTTCGGATTATAACATCAGTTGAGTCTTCAATCCTTGTATCACCGTTGACACGATGCAGTAGGACTTCCATAAATACACTATCTGTGGTTCTTTCGAAGCCAAGTGCGATTTTTCTCTCCCTGAATAGGTCGAACACAGAGCTATTGCTATTTTCCGTATGTGAGAAAATCATCGAAGCGCGCAATGAATCTTGGATGCAAGAGGGCCTTTAATTGTTCTTATTATAACAGATTAATGAAAATTTAAAATTTAAATATATTCAATATTAACAACTATCACTATATCAATAACTATTATAATTACGTGTATTTTAATTGTAAATTTTATTGTAAATTAACGATCAGTGACTTTGAACTCTGCCGAACTTGCATAATGACGGTCGAAACGTCATGAACTTTATATCGCTTAACTTCTTAGTTAAATGATTGTAAATTTAAATAATCATTCTTATATTATAGTTATCAGTATGAGTGAGTAACATGATGTAAATAGAACTACTTAGACTAGTATATGGCCAGCCTCTAGTCAAGGTGAGCACAGTTTTGGGGGAAATTCCCCACAGCACGTAGCTGTATTTAGTGATACATACTAGAACATGTCTGTTTACTACAAGTACCAGAATGCTTGACAAATTTTCTTTCTTATTCACATTTTTGTTCCCTCTTGAGAATAGTAGAACAATAGGCCTTTGTCATAAATGGCGGGAAATTATTTTACAGTAAACAAATATTTTGTTGTTTTAGCACTGTCATATGAAAGAACTATTATAAATTGTAATTCATGGAAAGTTTTGCTGCTCAGTGCAAAATGCTAATGAAGTTATGCTTTATTAACAATGTAAGGATTTGTGTGTAATTTTCTGTTGAGAGCTTTGTGGCCTCGTTTTGGTGTATTTCCTTATTTTTAGATTGTTGTAGCTTTTTGAAAATTTATCTCTCTCAAACTTTCACAAATTGTTGTAATGGTGAATGTCTATCCTATGATAGCTTTCCTTTCCTTATATCAGCAATTTTCTATATTATGATAATTAGTTGGCGGCCATTATGACAAAGGTCTATTGGTACTAATTATTTCACAGAAGAAAATAAGCAAAGCATTCTGGTATAGTTGTAGTATATAACGCTATAATCCAAATACCCTAGATTAGCAGTATATACATTTATTTCAATAAATTCTGATTCTGTCATCTAAGTTGGTTGTGTTTCGTCTTCTAAGTAATAGTTTATATTAAAATCATCAATAGAGTGTTGACACTAAACCCATGAAACAAGTAGTACTGAATAGTACTGAATAGTGCTAATTAAATGTAATACCGTTTACACCTAATTGCAATAACATTGTCATATAAAAAAGAAAATTACAATATAGGAATTGATTAAAAGACAAAAGAAGAAGTTCAGCTTGAGTAATCTGCTTTTGTCTTTTACTTAATTCCTATTTTGTAATTTTCTTTTTTATATGACAATGTTATATTGCAATCAGGTGTATATTATCCATGATTCTATTTTTAGACATTTTATTTGAATCTGTGTTTTATTTTACTGTCCTTTCAATATTTTTCTTTTTATTTAAAAGACAAATGAACAATAAAAGTGACAGTCACTGATATTCAAAACAGCAGCACAAAAAAAAAAATCGACAAACGAAGAAAAAGGAGATAAACTTTTGATATTATTTTTGAATATAAATATAACCTCGATCGCCATAACCTTCTTCTTTGCGCAGGCACACAATATAGATTGTCATAGTCTTCTTGCCGCTAAGCTTGATACACTTTATAAGTGTCCCTATAGATTTCTTTAGTTCAGAGTGAAGGCATTTAACCCATGAAATGGAAATTGCTTTCTAAAGTGTAATATATAGTCAAATAGACATAGACTACGAGTAGTCCTTGTACCGCCGCGAAAGTGATCCCCGCCGCAATATTGATCCCGCCGCAATAATGATTCCCAAGTCGCCGCAATATTGATCCCCGCCGCAATAATGATTCCCAAGTCGCCGCAATAATGATTCCCGCCGCAATAATGATTCCCAAGGCGACGCAATAATGATCCCCATGGAAATGATAAATCTGGACAACTCGGGATCGATGGAGCATGTCACATTTAAAACAAACATATCAAATTTCATTCTCTACCTCCTGGATTCCTTTCTGGACATCGTTGTAGGAGGCCTTGTAGTATGGACTTCTTTAAACTATATTACATTTCCATTCTTCTGCTGTTCGCGCTCATGTTGATATTATCACTGGGATTTAAATGAGCAAAGTACTTTGGACAAAGATGACCAGGATATGTTTATAGAACAATCATAAAATGCCACAAATCTCCTACTTTATCATCACTTCTAACTACTGTGCGACAATGGGGATTGCTTGATAAAAACTAGCTTTACTACAAATAACTGATTTTAATTTAATATTTCTATGACGAGACCGCTTTAAAAATCTAACTCGGTCAAACTTGAATTTGTTCTCACATATTGTTGAAGCGAAGTTAATCTCGTTCAGTTAACTCTTTTACTAGCTTGACCTTAACAGATAACCCTGATATCATTTGAATTGAAACTCCAACTTTGTAGTTTATTACATGAGCTACACAGAAATTATTGAGACTTCAAAAATAGTACAAAAAAGATAAAATACAGCACTACATAGATAACGAAAATGAAAGGCAGTATATAGATAATGAGTTTCAATATATAAAATAACTTTTGAAATGATAGCTAAAACGCGTTATATTTAACACTTCATGACACAAAAAAAAGCAAACAAAAAGAAAAGAGAAACGAATATTAAACGAAAACACAAAAAGGGATTCACATATGTGTTTAAATGCATGGAAAAATATAGAAATAGTCCATGCTCCATCGATCACGAGTTGTCCAAGTTCATAATTCCTTGGGGATCATTTTTGCGGCGACTTGGGAGTCATTATTGCGGTGGGAATCAATATTGCGGCGACTTGGGAATCATTATTGCGGCGGGGATCAATATTGCGGCGACTTGGGAATCATTATTGCGGCGGGAATCATTATTGCGGCGGGGATCATTTTCGCGGCGGTACAGTCCTTCTCTTCCCTCCAGAATCAGTAATTTAAAAAAACGAGTGTTGCGGGATTCCTGTGGAGCGCGCCGGAAGTAGATCGTTGAGAAGGGAGAGGAAAAGAAGGGACTACAGACAACACTGTAAGAAACGAATTACCCGTTGCTCTCACAACGGAAAATTCCGATTGGCTAAAAAACGATCGATCTGTCAGCGGCTGTAATGGAACGCGCCGAGCTGTCAAGCGTCATCGTGAAACATTTCAGCACACGGTCACTTAGTTTACTATGGCCACAGGGAGCCCACATTCATTGTTGATTTCCGAATAAAAAAATTGATAAATGTAAATAAAATCGATCAACGTTTAATGCCGTGTCACGCGATTGTTTGACCTAACTGGTAAACACCGGTATCCTATATCCACGGTCATTTCTTACCCGGCGGGGTACATTATCAGCGTCTCGGGTTTCGGCTTACCGGATTAACCGTTAAGGCTTCTCAAAGCTAAGTGTATACTGGAACGGGCGACAGTTGATAGCTATTTAAAATTTGAAGTTCAGCCAATCCTAATCCTAAGCCTTAACGGTTAATCCGGTAAGCCGAAACCCGAGACGCTATAACGTACCCCGCCGGGTAAAAAATGAGGGTAAATGTAGCTAAAGTGCGGATACGGACATGCGGACCTGCGGACCTGCGGACCTGCGGACATGCGGACATGCGGACCATTTTTGCGGACCAATTTTGCGGACCAATTTTGCGGACCATTTTTCTAATTTTTAAAAATTGTAGATATATTAATATTTTATATAAATCATTGTCTTAAATAAATTTAATTAATGAAAGAAAAGGTAAGTATGTATGTAAACAATTAAAAATTATTTATTAAAAAGAGAAAGAAAGTATATTAGTAAGTAAGTAAGTAAGTAAGTAAGTAAGTAAGTAAGTAAGTAAGTATGAATGAACATTTCTCTTTTATTATCAACTCATTTTTTCATATATCTATATTAGCTTAGCCTCTCTCTTTTATTCCGACTAAGGGCTAAAGCTAAAAATGTCAGTAAAGTTTGGGTAAGTATAAGTAAGCAAGTAAACAAAAACTACATTTTTGACGATTCCACTGACTGTCTCGTGCACAAGCAAAAATTGCATCAGCTTATATAAACACTACTCACCGCTAGACACTAGCCTGATTGTCAGAGCGGGCCTGGGTCCGACGCTATCACTTTCAGAAAGTGATAGCGTCGGACCAGGGCCCGCTCTGACAATCAGGCTACTAGACACCGGCTAATTTCAAAACTAGTTTGCAAAACGAACAATTCCCTATTTGTAATTTTTCATTATTTATGACAGCATTCTTGTGATCACAATAAATAATCGTCTCCCCCGTAGCCGTTTAGTGACACAGCAAGCCTGACACTAAAAACGTCTGCTAGGGAGACTAAATGAATAATAATAAAACCATTCTGAATATTCCGCCACTACCACACCTAAAAACTTTTTACGATTCCAATGGTTTTACAATTTGTATATTATTCCGTTTATTTTGCCTCTTCCACTGAGTAGCAAAAATTGAGTAGGCACTTCGTATTCGCATTTCTTTGTATAAATGACCAGCATAAACAGTCTGGAACACAGTTTATTAGTGTAACGTTAACTCCATCCTCGGTAACCCAGGGGTATTCTTCTGTCGCTCGTTTCTCGCTTCCACAACATATACCCCTGGGAACGTAGTCTGTTGGAGCTTGTTCCGGAAGTCAAAATTCAAACTTATTTAACGACTTTCTTTGAATGGTTATCTTGATTTTCATTGGTCGACCTAATAAGGTCGACCAATCAGGAAAGAGCTGAATTTTGACTTCCGGAACAAGCTCCAACAGACTACGTTCCCAGGGGTATATGTTGTGGAAGCGAGAAACGAGCGACAGAAGAATACCCCTGGGTTCCCGAGGATGCGTTAACTCTGAAATGTATGGCTAATATCAAATATTTCGATAATTAAAGATATGCGATGTTTCGTAAGTGTTCGTAGAAATTTTAAAATTGTTTCGTAGAAAAAGTGCAACTCACTATCCATTTTTAACGCCATGCATGATGTTACTCAATACTTTTTGTTCTTGCAACAAAGGATGTTTGATATTTTTTTTCGAGTTTAAAAGCTTGCTCCATATTTTTTTTTTTAAATTCAGCCCCCCTCCCCATCAAATATCAAATGGTCCGTCCCTAAATAGTCTAAATACTTTTCCATCTAAGTGTTGATTGACAGAAACGATAGGTTTTAAAAATACGCAGTGAGTGTAGAATGTCAACCAATAAGGGTCAGTCAATAAATTTTCTAATTTTCTATAAAGATATTATATAGTACACCATTATTTAACTACCAGAACTTAAATCATGCAAATATGATTACAGGCAGGAAGATATGAATAATGCTTTTGAAATAGAGTGATGAACAAGATATAGCTATATAATTATCGGACATATTTTGAGACATTATCTTTGATATTTGTTATATATATATATATATATATATATATATATATACAGCCGATCTCGAAAAGGTTGTCCACCTGAAAAGACATATATACTAAAAGAAATATCACGTGACTCATTATATATTGACTTTCCGCGCGTGTAGAAAGGCAGGTGCGTTTGAAAGTAATATGGCGGTGAATTCAAACAAGCAGTATCTTCCCTCGCTAGGAGTACCTGACTTTCTACACGCGCGGAAAGTGAATATATATAATGAGTCACGTGATATTTCTTTTAGTATATATGTCTTTTCAGGTGGACAACCTTTTCGAGATCGGCTGTATATATATATATATATATATATATATATATATATATATATATATATATATATATATATATATATATATATATATATATATATATATATATATATATATATATATATATATATATATATATAGATTTTAGAGTTAACGTTACACTAAAAACTATGCTCCTGTGTTCGAATTCCAAGTTTTATCTAGACTTCTTATCATGAGTTCCATGATAATTGGACAGCTCCATTAGCCGTTGTCTAGCAGTAGTGTTTATATAAGCTGATTTCATTTTTGCTTGTGCACGAAACAAATTATATTGGTTTGTTAGAAGTCAGTGGAATAGTCAAAAATGTCATTTTTGTTTGCTTGTTTCTTTACTTACTTACTTACTTACTTGCTTATTTATTTAAAAAAAGAAAGGCTAAGCTATTATAGATATATAGCTGGAAAAGTGATGAATTGATAATAGAAAAGTACGGTCATTCATTCTTACTTACTTACTTACCCTAATATACTTTCTTTCTCTTTTTTTATATTTAATTTCTTTCATTCATTCAATTTATTTAAGACAGTAATTTATTTAAAATATTAATATATCTACAATACAGAAATAATGGAAAAAATGGTCCGCAAAATTAAATTGGTCCGCAAAATTGGTTCGCAAAATTGGTCCGCAAAAATGGTCCGCATGTCTGTCGGTCCGCATGTCCGCATGTCCGTATCCGCATTTTAGTTACACCCAAAAAATGACCGTGGATATAGGATACCGGTGTTTACCAGTTAGGTCAAACAATCGCGTTGCACGGCATTAAACGTTGATCGATTTTATTTACATTTATCAATTTTTTTATTCGGAAATCAACAATGAATGTGGGCTCCCTGTGCTATGGCTGACCATGAAGCTATTTTAAGCGAGTGCCTGGAAAGTTTTCCAAACGTTTCATCCTTAAAAGAAGAACAGAAAGTGGCCGTTATCAATTTGCTAGATGGCAAAGATGTTTTCGCTGTTCTGCCGACCGGTTTTGACATTCGCTTGAATCTTTCTGGGGAACTTTCTCCACAGGCTTCAGAACGAGCCAAGCGAATGTCCAGAAAGGATTTCAAATCTGAAGCCCTTCTTATTTTGTTTGAGCATCTAGCACAAACGCGGGCAGAAAGCCCATCGCCGTCGTCACCTTGTATCCAAGATCGCGGAGAAGCCAAGAAAGTGAACAACTTGGAACGCCAGAACGTTCTGGGAGGTCAAACAGATTTTCCGTGGAAACATGTGAAACTTTTGCAAACTCTCCGTAAACTATTTTGAAAGAGCAGCCACATGCTCTGCAAAAGTCATCGACTGTGGATGGCTTCGGCTTTCGCCATCTCTTGGCAGGTTTTTTTGGTGTATCCGCCATAGATGTTTACATTGATAAGCGATAATAAGAGACTATTTTCCCGCGTGTTTAACAACCTAGCCATTTTACAGATCCAATTGAATTGGTTAAAATTAATTGGATTTAATTGCAGTCTAAATGATCCATTTGATATTGATTACCCGATGACACGATTTTGACAAGATAACTATGTGTTAAAAAAGGGCGGTAATTCGTTTCTTACAGTGTTGTCTGTAGTCCCTTCTTTTCCTCTCCCTTCTCAACGATCTATTTCCGGCGCGCTCCACAGGAATCCCGCAACACTCGTTTTTTTAAATTACTGATTCTGGAGGGAAAAGAAGGACTACTCGTAGTCTAAATAGACACAAAGGAAAACAATCGAATTATAGACTGCTAAGGTATTTTGGTCTAGTATCTATTTCACGGATTAAATGACTTCACTCTACCACTTTTCCTTCTATCTCGTTTTCTATATGTTTTTGTCTTAGTCTTTATAAATTGACGAATTAGATACAGACTAGTACCCAGTCGCTTCTCTGTCTCTTTTGCGGATCGCGATGCATCGAGGGAAGACTTAATCCGGAAAGCGAAGCACGTCCGGGAAAAAAGAAGAATAACGATTAGGTACGAGTCTCGGATCTTTGCATTCGATACCACATCAATGGGTTAATTTGTCGTTAATAATAATGGGGTCAAGATCACTTGAAGACACTTTGTCTTCCATTTAAGTGAGGATACTCGAACCGTGAATACTTGGCATGACTTTGTTAAGGATATTATTTTCTGGACATTATCATACAAATGAAGCATTGAGTTGAAATACAGTGATTGTTGATAATAAATCTCATTTCTATTGTATTCAAGGGATGTGGGTTAAAAAAGTGACAAAAATTCTCAAAGTGTCAGTTCACGGTTCGAGTCTCCTTAAACTGCAATTAACGTATCGACACAGCGTGAATATAAATATACCAGACTATGGGCGCCAGAGTATTGTTCGCGTTTGTATTCGCTTGTAATCTCCGTGTAGTTATAGTTCTCAACGGTCGCTTATTACTTTGGTTTCTTATTAATGGCCATTCGTAATATGTGGAGCTCCTATATTTCATATTTAAGACGCTAATAATGACGACCGGAGTGCGCTACCTAATACCAAAAAAAAAATTAATAACAGCGCGACGCACCTTACCGTGGCCACCTAATAAGTTTTGTACAAGTTAACCAATCAGAAAGCGAGAATTTGACCTTAATACAAACACGCCGATTGTCAAACGGTAAACACTTTGAAATGTTCAAAGCGAAGACAAGAGTGAAGTTTATCAGTGTCTTAAAAACCTCCAAGGTTGTTTAAATTTGAAAAGGTGTAACAAATAATTTGAAAAGAGAAACTTTTGAACACTAAGCTAACTTGTACAAAACTTTAATTGGGTGCACGGTAAGGTGCGTCGCGCTGTAAATCATTGGACAGTGGTTTAACCTTTAAGCTTTTCAAACTGAAAGTTTCGGTCGCGTTTGTATGCATTTTTCACAACCAAAGAAACAAATGTTTACAGACACTTCAATGGCTATAATTATGGCGCAGGCACTTTCTGACGATTATTTTCATGTGAAAGATATTTTTTTCCGTCCAGTCAATCTATGAGATTTTATAGCCCAAGATCAAACTAATTGCAACAAAAGGTTTTTCACTGCCAAATGATAGTTAGTCGTCTACTTACTAACATACTAAAAGTTCCCCAAAATTCGGATAGCGGAACCTGGTTCTTTGTTTATTTCGTATTTTCGTATTTTTTTTATTAAGTTTTACCACAGGGTACCCAATTCGAGAAAAGAAATAAGAAATCACTCATTTTAGCATGTTCTGCCACACAATATTTGTGAAATGCTTTAAAGAAGACTTAGAGAGTGTCTCCTTATTTGTTAGAAGCAATATCTGTGAATATGTGATAAGTTTAATTCTATGGTTTAGCGAAATACATTTTTCTCGATTTGGGTACCCTGTGGTAAAACTTCGAAATAAAAAAGTAAATATAACAGACGTCATCAGACGTCATACAAAGTTTAGCACCATATATAGAGAAACATTCCCAGTGTTCAGTGGGGCACGTAGTTCCACTCCTTAGTGTAGCTACTGAGCAAGCAAACAATTCCACGAGGATGAATGTGTGATTCTACCCATTTTATCACCATGTAGAACTATTACTCTCGTATCAAGTATGCCTTTAGGGTGTTGACGATGTCTGGCTTCGTTTGTGGAAAGACAGGCAGAACTAGAGCATTCTTTGGGATTTCACAATGACAAAGCTGATAAACTTTTGTAGTATGGCGAAGCGAACAGACATTTCTGGTAAAAACATGGTTAAACTACACCCAGGTGAGTGTTAAAGTACACTACTTAACATGACATCTAGTTAAACTATACTTTCACGACATAAACTAAGCTAAACTTTAGTCATTTCCTTCGTTATTGATGGATTACGAAAGTGAAAGTGTCGAGTACTAGTTTTAATAGACTAGTTTGTCGATGTCTTGCTTTTTAAAAAGCGTATCATCCACGGGACAATAAACGATCAAGATTATATTCAGGGTCTGATGAATTGTTTCTCGTTGTCAGAACTCAATTTCATAAAACGCAGAATATTTTACAGATTTTTCAACAATTTTTTAGCCCCACGTTACGATCGCAATGCACCATGGTTGTCTGTTGAAAATCGAGTCATTTGCATTTGGTCGTGGTCGAGAGCTTATGATTAGATGAAACCCTGGCAATACATTTCTGTGACATTTCTTTTCGCAGCAGAAAATTGTGACTATTAGAGCGATTTCACATAATGCATTTTAGTATGCTTATGAGTAAAATAAGATGCTAATGAGCTTTGCACAGGTAACAATACATATTTATCACAAATTGCTTGCATAAATATGACAAAAATTAAGGGACAAAGTATCAGGACTGGCTGTTGTATTATATATAATGAGTATTTAATTATTAGATAGAATGATAAACGAGATTGCCATATTTATTTTATAAGCTAAATGTGCATGCGCGAACCTCATTAGCATTTAATTTACTCATTAGCATACTAAAATGCGTTATGTGAAATTCATTGTAATGTAACTGTAAAATTATTTATATCATTGTCAAATGTATTTCCAAACCTTTACTTATATGGATTTATATTATAAATACTTTATTTACATTAATCACATGATAATTCCATCAACACTATCACCGGCCAACAAATCAATTTTATACCAGGGCAATTCTATGATCATGGACGTTACATTTGAACACTTTTTGGAGCTTAAAATGACATTCTAAAATTGCTAGGAGAAATTAATGTAACATTTTTCATGCTGATATTATGTAATGAAATGGTGTTATTAGTTTCATGAAAAAAAAAATTTCCCTTTCTTTTCACATGGATAAAAACATAAAACACGTGTCGTGGACGTTACACTAAATAAACCACTTTTTCAAGTGAGCATGTATAACTTGATATTCCTTTGAATTGTCTGCGGAATATTAAATTCTTCATGGGATATTATCTTTGTTAAAGATAAACGTTAGCAAGTATAATGTCAGTTTTTCAGTCCGTCTTTGATGTCTGGCCTTATTGGAAAAAGAATGGTGTCATGGTCATGGACGTTACATTGTATGAAATATTCACCTATTTTAGCCTCTTTTAACCTCTTTAATGCCCTATCCTTCTGCAATCTACTCATACATGTATCACATATTAAATGGTTGCTTTTGCCTGGAATTTTGCAGTTTTGACTGAGGGGGGAGGGGGGAAAAAGAGCAAATTGGGATTTTTACTAAAAGCTAAAAAATCAGTTGAAAACAGACATGCTATAGCTAATGAAGCTTTTTAGGGTAAATTATGGATAAATAGTTAAGTAAGAACAATCCAAGGTGCCAGATATACCTTAAATACTTCTGAAATATGCCAAAGACTTGTTGGGGACCCCCCTGAAAGTTAACGTAGTGCCGATTTCTACTGGAGTCATATATTTTCCAATCACTCAACTATTACTCTATTCAAATATGGTATAGTTTCCCTCGGATTATTTGTTTTCATTTTGATGAATTTTTGCTCTCTCATATGGAATTGCTCACCAATGTTTAATATGTCATCCATTGAGAAATTGAAATACATTTGAACTCGCGAAGAGCATCAATACATGCCTTTTAAACTCAGTATATATTGTGAACTGAACATTAACTACTTGACTTGTGTAATGAAATTGAAAAATAATTGCCACTTATAATTATTTATTAATAATAGACAAGCAATCAAACAATATGTATTAATAAAACAGAGTGACATTACTTATTAAAAGTGTAATAGCTGGAGTGCAAACAATATATCCATTAAATATTAGTAATAATATTAATAATATATAGCATTTCTAAAGTTTGAATTATACACAAATGTATATTTCTTTTCAAACTGCGACAAAAAAAAAAATTCCTGCAGCAGATGATTTTTGAAATAAAAATTTGTGCATATACTTTTGTCCCAAAAAACATTTTCTGCATTGTGTATCAGTCGAAAAAAAAATTATTTCAAGAACCAAATCTTCCAACCCCCCCCCCCCCCCCACACACACACCCCTCCCCCCACCCCTCAAAAATCTAATGGAGCGCCCCTGATCAGCTATTGTGTTTGATACACTTCAATACAAGATAAACACTTTTTTCTTTTTTTCTTTTTTGAAATAGTCACCTCACTGTGAATCTTTATTCTAAACCAATAATTTCTTATATTGATTCATTATTTATTATATCATATTTATTCATTATTTCTTATATCATATTTATTCATTATTTATTATATCATATTTATTCATTATTTATTATATCATATTTATTCATTATTTATTATATCATATTTATTAAAGGTATTTCTGTTGATGAAATCACAATTAAACATAAAAATCATGAAATACCATTTAACATTATCATTACTGGCTAGGGATCACAAAAGATCACACAGATTATTTTGAACTAATAAAATCAATAGGTTTTTATGACTAACGTAAATCTTAATTGTTCCTAATTACATAAAATAATGTTGAGAATGCCCAGTGTTTACTAAGAAATTAAACTATTTCCTTTTTCGTTTACAGGTTAATTGTGCTGGATTCTTAATAACAGTGTAATGGCTGCATCCTGGGTTACAGAAACGGAAAAAAAAGAAAACTATACCAAACTGTGTAGGCTTCTTTATGATGGAGGGACATTAGCTGTGAGGACTGTGTTTGATGGGATATGCCCACCAGTGTCTTTAGGAGCAACACTTAAAACCAACCAACATATACTGCAAATGCTTAAGAAGCCAGGAAAACTCCCAAAGAAACGATTGCGATCAGGAACACCTAAAGTACTTGATCAACATCAGTGGGACCTACTGTATCCTCCAAGTGGTGTCAGCCCTAAATCTGAAGACTTTGACATCACTTTACTCTTTGTTCTTTTGAGGAACATTTGTGGCCTTACCCCACCAGCCACGGGATGGAATGACTTACCACCATCAACAGATACATCCCTTCAAGCTAACCTTGTCAGGATTAAGTATTACAGGAACAATGTTATTGCTCATAGTTCCAAGGCTGAAGTTGATGACACTCTGTTTGAGGCTTACTGGAGGGATATTTCTGGTCCTCTTGTGTCACTAGGATTGAAACAAGATGACATTGATGAGCTGAAGTCATCTCCATTAGGGACTAAAGACTACAAACAGTTAGTGGAGCACTGGGATTTGTCTGATGTAGAAATTAAACATAAGATGGAAACTATAAAGACAGACACATCAGAGATAAAGACAGACACTTCACAGATAAAGACAGACACATCAGAGATAAAGACAAACATAGCATATTTATTGTCAAATAAGCAGAATACATGTACACAAGTGGAAAGTGAAATTGCTAAACTGGCTCATATAGATTTTACTAGCGTGATACAGAGGTCTTGTAAATTCTACCACCAATCTACTCGACAATGGATTTTCAACCAAGTTGAAGAAACTGTTCAAAAAGCAAGCTCTGGAGCTAGTGTGGTGCTCATTAGAGCTGGTCCAGGAATGGGTAAATCTATTGTAGCTGCAAAAATATGTGACATCTACCAAAAGGGAGGATTTCTTGGTGGATGTCATTTTTTTCAGTACAGTAATTCCCTTCGCAATAACCCCAGAATTATGCTGCAGTCCATCGCAAAACAGTTATGTAACTCTCTTACTGGTTATCAAGCAGCTTTGGATACAAAGTTGAAAACACTTCAAGGAAGAAAAATATCTGATTTAAACTGTGAAGAGTTATTTGGACTTTTGTTAGAAGAGCCACTAAGTCAAATCTGTATAGATCATAATGTAGTTATTGTCATTGATGCTCTTGATGAATGTGCAAGTCAGTTTAAACAAGAATTTGAAGATGTTCTTAATAAGCTTTCTGATTTACCGTCATCGATTCAGTTTGTCATCACAACACGACCTCTTCCGAGTTGTTGTAACTTATCTCCTGTAGATCAGATAGAAATTAATCCATCAGATTCAAGAAATGTACAGGATTTAAAGACGTTTTTCACTTTTGAACTAGCTGAACGAAATGCCGATCATCTTATTGACAAACTAATCGAATTATCGGATGGGTTATTTTTGGTTGCACACTTTGTTCTTAAGATATTGGAGGAAAATGGACATGAGTCAGGAGTAGATGTCCTGGAATGTTTCCCACATGGAATCTCATCAGTGTATGGATATTTCTTCAAACGTATTCAAAAAGTAATCAAACCTTACATTCATGCATCTGAAAGTTTTTTCAAGATGCTTGAAGCAATGGTTACAGCAAAAAGTCCAATCCCTAAAAAGATGTTCTACGAAATCTTGTGCCTTAAAAATCTGAAAGAGGTTCATCGAGCTAAAAGAAAGGAAAGAAATGACGCAGTACATTTGTTGCACACAATATTTCCAATAGAGAATGACCATGTCAGTGTATTTCATAAGACTGTCACTGATTGGTTAAATCTTGATGATGAAAATAACCTTGAATTCAGTGTTACTGCAAGCAATGGCTGTGAAGTCCTTGCCCAAAAATGTTTGGTTGTTCTAAAAGCTTTCAAGAAAGCTGTTGAAGAAAAGGAAAAACCTTTTGACCAACCATTGGTACTTTCAGATAGTGAGAGATTTGCACTTCTATTCGGACTTGATTATATAGATAAAAGCTCTAAGCTTAGTCAAACTGAGAAAGATGAAATAATTAAGGACTTCTTTATTATAGCTGCTTTATTTCAATGTTGGACTGATGACCTGTTTAATCAATTGCCTTTTAACAGTAGGTTACTTGGTTTACAGATCCTCTTATTAAAATATGGTATCATGTCTAATATTTATAGTACATCTGTTTTCCCGAATTGCAAGCAATTTGAAGAAAATATCTTTGATAAGAAGAAAGTATCTTTTGGCCAATGTTTGAGCTTTGTTGGCGATGTTTGCCATGATTGTCTTTTTAATGACATACTACCCACTGAACAGCAACAGAAGTTACTTTCTTTGCGTATTGGATATAAACTACCATATTATTCTCTTCATCCTGTAGTTTCAAGTCTTCCATCTGCCTTCCAACGTAAAAGCTCTTATTCCTTTCTTGATTTATTTGATATAACAAATGGTTTTATTGCTGTGAATGTTGATCCTGATGCTAAATCCCCAGCCTCTACCGTTCTTAATATTAAAGATGATGGCAGCTTTGGTAAACACAAGACCTTTTCCAGTGTACAAGTAAGAGGTGTTTCTCCAGACAAGAAATTTCTAATCATTACTAAAACCAATAGCAGCAAGATAGAACTATTTGATGTTACAACACTTGAAAAACTACGAGAGTACAACTGTCCCATAAGTTGTGTTGATTCTTGTCACATATTTGGTGACAAACAATGGTACATTGTTGTGAAGGCACAAGGTGATCCAAAAATCCACATTTTGGATGGTCTGAATGGACAATTACATGATACAATTGAAGTGGGCGAAAATGAAAATATAGAAGGTGTCAGTCAGTGTGGCCACATTCTGATATCCCATAAAATTGTATTATCAACTACTGATGATGGTGATGTTGTTGGTGATGATGATGATGATGATGAAGAAGAAGAGGATGATGAAGAAGAAGAAGATGATGATGAAGATGACACTCTCTTAGAGAGTATTTTTTTGAAAACCATTCATTTTAGGAACAGAGATGAGACAATCCACTACTATCTCCCAGAGGTAGACAATTTTTATGATGGTGGTTGGGAAATACAAAAAGGCTTTCTGACGAAGTTTTCTGATGATGGAAAGTATTTTACTTGGTATGGTGAATTTTGGAGAGTGTACATATTTAACACAAATGATGGGACTCTCTATAGAATAGTAGTTACAAATGATCAATTCGTTCACGGTTTACCAGAAATAGTGTTCTTGTCATTTTCATGTTTGGTCATTAGAACCAATCACATTGACGGTTTTATTTTGATGGTTTTTGACTTACTAAACAACAAATTGATATACTCTGCTCCTAAGAAGTTAGCTAAACCATCTCGAGTGCTAGTGTCACCACAGCATCATACAGATGAATTAATCCCGACAACTTTATTTGCATTGAATGATGATGGACTTGTGAAATACACATTCCACAATTTAGAATGAAACTTGTAGGGATCGATGGTAGGATCTGTTTTTTGTGTTAATTGTTCTTATTATAACAGATTAATTACAATTTACAACAAAAATGTATTCAATATTAACAACTATCAATATCAATAACTATTGAGCACAAAGTTATTGTAATTGTAAATGTTATTGTAAATTAACAATTGACTTTGAACTCTGCCGAACTTGTATAATGACAGTCAAAACATCATGAACTTTATATCAGAATGCTTGACAAATTTTCTTTCTTATTCTCATTTTTGTTCACTCTTGAGAATAGTAGAACAATAGGCCTTTGTCATAAATGACGGAAAATTATTTTACAGTAAACAAATATTTTGTTGTTTTAGCACTGTCATATGAAAAAACTATCATAAATAGTAATTCATGGAAAGTTTCGCTGCTCTGTGCAAAATGCTAATAAAGTTATGCTTTAACAATGTAAGGATTTGTGTGGAATTTTCTGTTAAGGGCTTTGTGGCCTCGTTTTGGTGTATTTTCTTATTTTAAATTCTTCTAGCTTTTTAAAAATTTAATCTATTTCTCAAACTTTCACAAATTATTGTAATGGTGAATGTCTATATCCTATGATAGCTTTCTTTTCCTTATATCAGTAATTTTATATATTATGATAATTAGTTGGCGGCCATTATGACAAAGGTCTTTTGGTACTAATTATTGTAATGGTGAATGTCTATCCTATGATAACTTTCTTTTCCTTATATCAGCAATTTTATATATTATGATAATTAGTTGGCGGCCATTATGACAAAGGTCTATTGGTACTAATTATTTCACTGAAGAAAATAAGCAAAGCATTCTGGTATAGTTGTAGTATATAACGCTATAATCCAAATACCCTAGATTAGCAGTATAATTACATTTATTTCAATAAATTCTGTTTCTGTCATGTAAGTTGGTTGTGTTTGGTCTTCTAAGTAATAGTTTATATTAAAATCATCAATAGGGTTTTCCGATTTACCAACATGAAGGCAGATTTGGCACTAATAGTGCCAGATGATAGTACCAGTGTTAATTTTTCATTATTTCTGCAATATTGTTATTATTTTTTTTATTCTTACTCAGAAAATGTAATATTTTGAACACATGCAACTCCTAGAAAATTCTAATAACGGTAAACATGCACATATGCTAATTAGTATCTGGTAACTATTAGTACCAAAGTCGCTAAATCGGAAAACCCTAATAGAGTCCCGGGGGGTACTCCCTTTGTCCAAGTGGTAGGGGTGATCGGCGGAGATTTTGGAAATGACCCCTAAAAGGTACGCTCAGATACAAATAAAGCAGAGTAAAAACGACCCTTAGAACTGATTTTTGAGCCAAATCTCTAAATGAACCCTAAAAGGTACGCACTGGAAATATTTTAACCCTAAAATGTACGAGACGCCACAAATTTACTACGGCTAGCACAATCGGTTAACGCGCGCGATTAACTGCTACACTGTACGTAAAGGCCGATTTACACGGCACGATTTTCGCCTAAGTCTATCGCATGCAACTTGACTTGCTGCTGATTTACACATGCACAACTTGTCGCACAACACACGGAAAAGTCTCGTACGATTTCGAGTGAAGCTAGCCTTGCTATTTTCTTAAAATAATCTTTATATGAGCATTAGAAGGTACTGGTTCCTTGCTCCATTAGGTAATAAGTCTTTTTGTTCTTTCGGTAGTAAAGAATGATATTTTTCTGACTCTTTTCCCTTTCTTTTTCGTCGATATATCAGCACAACCGTCAGTTTTGTTTTTAACCGCCATTTTGTGCAAAAACACTCCACGGTACCCCACAAAGGAGTTTTGTTACATGATACGTCACTTTTTTACCATAAGGTGGCTGACTACTATACGAAAACTAGAAAACTGCGCATGACTTCGCGCACATACGACATCGAGTCACGGTAGAGATACAGGGAATCCAAACATTCATTTTTGTGCCGTATATTTTAAAGCGTTAAGCAATTTAACAGCCATTATCATGATTTAGATACGCTGTCATTTGAAAGGGATCTGTTTCACCTTGATATGTGAATTTATAAAAGTAAAAGGAACTTCAAAGGTGGCCGAAATAGCGATTATTTTAATTACAGGAGGGTCCTGAAGGGGGGTATCCAATCCCAATTCCCAATCAATTTTTTATCAAAATCCCAATTACCACAGGAAGCCCAAACATTAACCATAGGAAGCCCAAATTGAATACTAACCACAGGAAGCCCAAGATAGTTCGATTTTCTCTTCTAGTCTACTAAAACGACGTAAAATGTTGCAAATTACTCAATTTAAAACATTATTTTAGCATCTAAAGAGAAAACGAATGGACAAGAAATAGCCAAATCCTATGGACAAATCCCAATCCCAATGGACAAATCCCAATCCCAATGGGCAAATCCCAATTCCCAGCCTCGAAAAAAGGCAAATCCCAATTCCCAATTTACCCCTTCAGGACCCTCTCCGAGAGATAATGTTTTTAAAAAAAACCCGTGTCTACCATCAGACCATAAATATTACCGGAATCGAAAAATGTCCGCATCTTATTCCAATCAACCCGCCCACTGTGCCACCAATCGAATTCCATAAAGGCTAAGAACAGGTAATTGTGGGTGCACTAGGGGGTAATTTTTAACGAGAAATTACAAATGCTTGCGAAACTAGCTAGAAATCAAAGTTATCTCGCACCCCGGCCGCCATCGCAGCGATCTCGCACCCCGGCCGCCATCTTGGATTATCATTGACACTGGGAGCACAATCATTACCTACCCATTACACAACCAAATAATTAATAATACATGAGCTCCTTGAGCTCCTTTAATTAGTGTTGGCCTACAACGAATGGTGTATGCATTTGTATGTATCATCAGCGTGTTAGCCTTCTCCATTTAGCCTTCTTAGACCTTATTACTTTGTCTGAACGACGAAGTCGTAAGGTTCACGTATTATGGTAGTTAATCGTGATCGTCGATGTGCGAGGATAAGCGCTACATGAGCATTACAATAGATGTCAAAAATAAACGCTATGATTGGATGCAGATTGACGTTCGGCGCTATGATTGGGTGCAGATTGACATTGACGATTGACGTTAGTACTTCCGGGGTTGACCGGAAGTCATTTTGGCGACCAAGAGAACACTGTGCATTTTAAGACATCGAGCTTTTCGCTCGATGTAATAAGACATGGACAGTTTTTTCTTCAAAAATGACTGGTTATTTTTAATTTTTAAAATAATATAATCACTTTTGTATTGATACTAAAACAATTATCCACCTCAGTCTCAGTGAATATCGGTGAATAAATATAAACTTGACTCCGGACTCGGTTATTATTCATTTATTATTTTAAATTATGCCCCTTGTGTTCAGAATGCCCGTAGAAGTGGGATCCCTGTGTATAGCGCTTAACACTGTTCGGGATTCCTGTGTAATACTCAGCCCAATCTCGCTCGTCCAAGTCTAAATCAAGATGGTGGCTTGAAGATGCACATTATAATTTCACCTAGTTTTTCTACTTATTCGTGTAGTATTTAGCATTTCACCATGCCGAACTGGTTGTTTAGTCAAGAAGGGCTTTTACGTACTCCTTCTAGACTGGATGGCATTGATTATTCCACGGAATGTCGCTACCGAAAGGAAGGCACACGGTTTATTGTGGAGTGTGGAAACAAAATGGGTCTGTATCCTTTTCACTTGAACTAAAGTAGTTTGTACAACTAGTGAGACGTCTTTACGATTCTTTTCTCGTTTCCTGTTTCTTTGTTATTTATCGGTTTTAAACTGGTTTTGTTATACTTTATGCGTAAAATGGGTGGCCTAGCAGTGAGAGCGTTGGCATTTCAAAACCGTGACCATTGTAGGTTCGATTCCCTGCTCAGGCGATAAGTGAATAGAGTTTATTTGATGTGTTGCTCTCTCTCATTCTACAAGGGTTATTCTCCTGGTCATCCAGTTTTACTTAAAAATGAATGTGAGCAGAGTTGTGTGCAAAAATATTTATTGGGCTATTGCATTTTTTATCCACACTCCCCCTGTTGAGAACATATGTGACATGACCCCCCTCCCTAGGATTTCCAGACCACAAAATGACCCCCCTCCCTAGGATTTCCATATATTTCCATGTTTTGATACCCCTATACTCCCTTGGATTTCCTTTGTACATTTCTATGAGGGAAACCCCCTACCCCTCTGGTATTCCATAGGTGATTTAGTGCCCCTACCCCCATGGATTTCCAAATGTCCTCAACAGGGGGTGCAGATTAAAAATGCGATAGCCCAATGTAGAGGCAGTATTTAATGTAGTGAGTGTGAGTATGTTGAATACTTAAACATCGGTCACTGGCTAGGAAGATTTAATAAAAACTCCCCATATTTCAACATAAAATTTATACAACCACAAGTGCTTAATCTATGACAATATACCTTTGGAAATCTAGCAATATCAATTGATTAAAATTAGATAATGTATATTGATTGATGCTGGTCAATCAGCGCAGCTGAACAATTTTTATGATAAACTGCACTATAATATAAAATGTAATTATCATTATTATTATTATGATTTCTTTTATTTTAACTTTGACTTGTTTACAAGCTACATTATTATTAATATCATTATTATTATTATTATTATTATTATTATTATTATTCTTATTCTTATTATTCTTATTCTTATTATTATTATAATTTGTTATTATTATTAATAGTAATCATTCAATAGTTCAAAAAGGTTGTTAATTAGTGCACCAAATTGGTATGGACTGGTATTAATTTATTGTCAAAGGATGATTGCTGATGATTGATTGTCAACTGATAAAAGGTCATGGATGTGAGCCATCATTTGATCATCTATTGCCAATGTCAATCAATTGATTGTTATTGATTTATACTGATTTCATTGATCAAGGATGATGATGATTGATAGATTGATGATTCTAGGCAATTATAGCATTAGGTTTTTGTGACATCCAGAATAATCGGCCAAGTAATAACCATGTGCTTATATTGTTCTTTAACACACCAATCAGACGCTATGATACCATGGCAACAGGAGCTGTCTATTTTCACAGGTTTTACATGATACAGTCGTTTAAGAACTTCTCTCGATGGGTAAGACATTGTGTTTTGATTTGTACCTTTTTGAAATTGTGCTTGAAATTTTCAGTTCCAGTGCTTATATAGCACTATATTTATTTGTATTGATACATAATTCAATCCAGTCCTCATTATCAGCCTTTAAAGCCTGGTTCATACAGCGTCATAATCATAACCATGTTTACAACTAAGATTATACGGTTCACACGAGCCATATATCGTCATAATCATAGTCATAATCATAAGAAAATGGAAACTTCTTCATTTCTTATGACTGTGCTTATGATTGTGACTATGATTATGATGCCGTGTGAAACAGGCTACCTTCCCCCTCTACTAGTAAACATTATCAGACTTAGAAATAATTTACTGGGGCAGCATGTTTGTTTCTTACTGGTGCACTCTATTCTTTGTATTTTGTCAGGTTACCAGGGCAGCATGTTTATTTCTTACTGGTGCACTCTATTCTTTGTATTTTGTTAGGTTACCGGGGCAGCATGTTTGTTTCTTGCTGGGAAAGTCGAGGAGACTCCAAAGAAATGTCGTGACATTATCAAAACCGCCAAGACACTGTTGACAGAGGCACAATTTGAGGCATTTGGTGAAGACCCAAAGGTAAGAAACATCTTTAAATATCTGTTGTTGTTACTGTTGCTTTTATTTTACTGCAGCAAATGCTATTGTTACTGTTTTCATTGATGGTGATGGTGTTTTTGGGGGCTGTTACCTCTGCTGTTGATGGTGTTTTTACTGTTGCTGTGTTTGTTATTGTTGTTGTAACTGTTGTTTTGATGCTGTTGGAGTTGCTGTTATTGTTTTTGTTACTGTTGTTGTTGATGCTGTTAGAGTTGCTGCTGTTACTGTTATTGTTTTGTTTCTGTTATTGTTGTGGTTGTTGTTGTTGTTGCTGTTGTGGTTGTTGTTATGGTTGTTGCTGCTGTTGTAGGTGCTGTTATTGATGTTGCTGTTGCTGTCATTGGTGCTGTCATTGGTGCTGCTGTTGGAGGTGCTGTTGCTCTCTTTGGTGCTGCTGTTTGTTAAAATCCATTTGACTTTACATTGATTTATAGTACCATGGAATTTGTACAATTTTTAAATATTAAATTAATATTATTATTATTAAATGGGTGTCATTATATCATGTTTGTGTTATTCTTTACCAGGAAGAAGTGATGATTTATGAAAGAGTTTTACTACAAACCATCAAATTTGACTTACAAGTGGACCATCCTTATTCCTATCTGTTGAAATTTGGTAAAGCACTCAAAGGTAAATAAATGGTAGCAACTAGAAGTTGATGTAATTATAAGCTAAGGTTTTTTACTGCGGTTTTCGACTTTCTGCGAACTCAGACATCCCAACAGCTAGTTGTGAAATATATATTTTGCTGCTGTCAATCAAGGATTTATTAGGTACCGACTTAAAAGGTATCTTTTTTACTTGTTATCTTTTTCGTATTTCTATTTATGCCTTAGAAATAAACTATTACTGTACTATTATTATTATCATTATTTAGATTAAAACAGCTTTACCTGGTCAGAAAAACAAAACTGCTTCTCGGTCAGAACACAATTAAAACACATTGATTTGTAAAGTGAAATAAGTAGAGGATATTACATGGGCGCGTGCGAACGATGTGAAGATATCACTTTTTCAGGCGGGAGATCACCTGATATTTCACTGAACTTTATATGATAAAGAACCATATTTTATGCCGAAAGTCTCTTTACCCGAAGCTAATCTTCCAGAGAGGCGATGGTGTGCTCAATTGTAGACTTATTTTAATACTACTAAGCAGCTGGTGATAATAATAATAATAATAATAATAATAATAATAATACAATGTTTTCTATAGCGTCAATTCATGTAATTTCAACAACGCTTCACAAATTGATATAAATGAGATAAAAGGAAATAATATCTTAAAAAGTTTGTAAAAATTTAATAAAAACAATTTAAAATATTTATGAAAATTAAAATATGAAAATATGATACATTATTAATTCTTTTCATTGTTTTTTATCTACAGGAGACAGAGAAAAATTAAATAAATTGGTTCAAATGGCTTGGACTTTTATCAATGATAGGTATGAGAAAAATGATTATTGTTGTAAGACTATTATCATAATAATCCATTTTAAAGTTGTGTTTAGTGACCATAAATGATAGTTCCAAGTCGAGGTTCACGTTGCTGCGCATAGCAAAACTATAATTTATCATGTGCAGCAACTGGAAACTCGACTTTGAATTATTAACTGTGAAAAGGACTATTTCTGACATCTCTGTCACCCTCATCATTAGCATCATCATAATCATCTTTGTCACCATGATCATCACCCTCATCATGATTATCATCATAATAATTGTTATCATCATCCTAATCATCATTGTCATCTTTTCCACCATCATCATAATCATTGTCATCTTTGTCACTATCATCATCATCATCATCATCATCATCACCCTCATCATTAGCATCATCATAATCATCTTCATCACCCTCATCATTAGCATCATCATAATCATCTTCATCACCCTCATCATTAGCATCATCATAATCATCTTTGTCACTATCATCATCATCATTATGTTTGTCACCATTCTCGTAATCATCATCATAAACTCACATCATAATTTATAATCTTCATCACCAATTTTATCACTTACATTAACATCAGAAACTTCATCATCATCATTTTTTGTTCATAGCTAAATAGCCAATCAGAGCGCATGTTATGACTTATCTATGTTATAAATTTCTTTGTCAAATATGCCAGGTTATTTAATATGTTTTTAGAAATAACCATCTAGTATGTATTTATATAGGAAATCACACCATCTTGAGTACAATTCGTAATTAATAGGTGCAAGAGATGTTTTGAAAGTTTTCAAAATTGGACGAGCCTTTTAGTTTCAAAGCATCACAAGTATCTATTAATTACAAATTGTACAAAAAGAATAATAATTGAAACATACTGAAAAACTAATTGGTACTCGGAAGAGTACAATTTACGATTTAATTTTACTCTTCTCATCCAATCAGAATCAACTAATTTTGTACAGTATTATTATTATAAATATTAAAACAATTATTCACCTCAGGCTCTGTGAGTATCGGTAAATAGTAACCTTGGTTTGCCTACAGCGAATAGTTATTAATTATGTCTTATTCTAGCTTGTCTACTACGTTGTGTCTTCGGTACAAGCCTGATGTGATTGCCGTAGCAATGCTTGCTCTTGCCGCCAAGTTTAATAACCATGACCTGCAGTCAGCAACAGGATCACAAGCTAAACACTGGTGGACATCGTTTGCTAAGAATGTATTTGAGGTGACTGTCACAGGTAATGATTACTGGTATGATGATGATGGTGGTGATGGAGGTGATGGTGATGGAAATGGTGGTTGTAGTGGTAATGGTGGTGATGGTGATGGAAATGGTGGTGGTGGTGGTGATGGTGATGGAAATGGTGGTGGTAGTGGTAATTTTGGTGATGGTGATGGAAATGATGGTGGTAGTGGTAATGGTGGTGATGGTGATGGTATTGGTTGTGATGGAGATGATGGGGATTATAGTGATGATGGTAATGTTGGTGGTGATGGGGGAGGTGATGGTGGTGGTTGTGGTAATGGTGGTGGCGTTGATTGTAATGATAGTGGTGGTGATGGTAATGGTGGTGATGGCGATGGTATTGGTTGTGATGGAGATGATGGGGATTATAGTGATGATGGTAATGTTGGTGGTGATGGGGGAGGTGATGGTGGTGGTGGTGGTAATGGTGGTGGCGTTGATTGTAATGATAGTGGTGGTGATGGTAATGGTAATGGTTATAGTGGTAGTAGTGGTAGTGATGGTGATGATGGGGATTATAGTGATGATGGTAATGTTGGTGGTGATGGTGGAGGTGATGGTGGTGGTGGTGGTAATGGTGGTGGCGTTGATTGTAATGATAGTGGTGGTGATGGTAATGGTAATGGTGGTGGTGGTGGTAGTGATGGTGGTGATGGTAATGGTGGTGGTAGTAGTATTGGTCATGGTGGTGGTGGTGATGGTAGTGGTGATGTTAGTGATGATAATTCTTGATGTGGTGGTGATGATGAATACTGTGGTGATGGTGGTGATAATAGTGGTGGTGGTAGTGATGATGATGAAAGAGAAAAAGGAGAAAGGCAAACTTTAACTGTTATATGTCATAATTCCACAGAAATCATAGATCTAATGTTAATATTCTACGGAGGCAAGA
The DNA here is from genome assembly GCA_949775045.1 of Metridium senile. NCBI lineage: Eukaryota > Metazoa > Cnidaria > Anthozoa > Actiniaria > Metridiidae > Metridium > Metridium senile. The sequence goes on from OX459098.1 coordinate 2,010,419, forward strand.
AAAAAGAGAAAGAGAAAGAAAGGGTCCTTGAGGACACAAGTGCTGGTTCATCTGCTGCCTCTAGTCCATCTGTCACATACAGTCCACCGGCCAAGAAAAAGGTGAGAATAATAAAAAAATATCAGTCTGTCAGCCGTATTGAAGATTTACAAATTTCATTTTTGATTGAATTTAATAAAAAGAACCAGTTGCTAATTGCCAATGGCCCATCGTTTGTATGTTTATTTGCCTGTTTGTTTGTTTGTTTACTTGCCTGTTTGTTTGTTTGCCTGTTTGTTTGTATGCCAATTTGTTTGTTTGTTTGTTTATTTGTTTTTTTTGTCTGTATATTTGCCTGTTTGCTTTTCGATTTGTTTGTTTGCTTGTTCATTTGTTTGTTTGCCTGTTTGCTTGTTCATTTATTTGTTTGCCTGTTTGCTTGTTCATTTGTTTGTTTGCCTGTTTTCTTGTTCATTTGTTTGTTTGCCTGTTTGCTTGTTCATTTGTTTGTTTGTCTGTTTGTTCATTTGTTGTTTGTCATTTGTTATTTTCTATTATCCTCTAAATAAATCATATATTTTTGAATCTTCAGAAACAACTACCATTACCATTAGAATCCAAGTCAAAATCTGGTAAGTAATGCTTTACGCTTAATGACTGGCCAATGAAAAACAGTTATTATAATTGTTTTCCAGATAGTACTGATGTTTACCGAGGCGGAGTCAAGGGGAAACAAAACTAGCAAAGTTTCTGTCCGATTGTCCAGTTTTATTGATTTTTTTTAGCGGTTTTGCAGTTTCCAACCCCCCTTATGCCCCCTGTGTCCTTCAAAGTTTTGTATTTACTAACCTTATTCAACTTATCGATACTTGGTGTTACTTATCGTTTAAGAAAGCACTTTTTTTACTGTTGCACGGTTCAAATGAATTATCTTTTTCTGATAATAAAACATTATTTTTTTGCAGTCCAACAGTACATAATTGACTCTAGCCGTTTTTCTTCTTGAAATTATACTTAATATACTTATATATTTAACTTAATGTGTATTGCCTTTCATATACTTTAATACATTTTTTTGCTTCACTTTTCTTTATTGTATTATATTTATTATAATTATATACTTTGTTCTAGTCCTAAAACTCCATTTAATTTGTTGTATTGTAAATAATAAATAGACCCCCCTCTATGAGCTCTTGCTCCTGGGGTTAATATGTGAATAGAATATGTTTATAAAAAATATATATACATATTTAGCCTTTCATATCAATGAAAATTAAAATTGTGTATGTGGTGCAAAATTTGATTTCAGTAGGTCTTATGCATGGTAAATGTATAATTATAAGTTGATTTCTTATTTGATTTGATTTTCTTTTCCATCAAAACCAGAGGTGAAGCAAGCCCCTTTACCATCAGCAATACCACAATCAATGACCTCATCTTCACAGTTACAGTTTGAGAACATCAGCCCTGCGCCACCTACATCAACAAAACAACCCACTACAACAACACCATTAGAACCATCCCGACTCATTCAATCTGTCGATACCTCTTTTAGTAGCTCAGATGTGTCAGTTAGTAACATGCTAACAAATGCACAGTTTAATAATACTATGTATGGTGCATCTATGTCTGCGACAGGTGTGCCGCTAGTTACTGTCGGATCCTATATGACAAACCTGCATTATCAAGGCTCGCAAGGTTTGCCCATGAATACTCTCTACGGCCAAGGCTATGTACAGACAACGCAGGGGGTAACACAGCCCATGCAATACCAACCTACTCAACTTCAGGCTCCACCCCAGCCAACAGGGTATCCACCCATGCAGACGCCCAGTGGCAGCATGTATAGCATGCCTCCTAGCAGTCACCCAGGGGTGCAGAATACACCCAGTTTTGGGTTGTCACCTGGGAGGGGTATGGGTCAGTCCCCTTTACGGCCACTACCTCCACCCATGCCACCGTCGCAGATGTTAAGCATGCCACCAGGCCACGTTCACTCCAGAGGGGAGTTTTCTTGGCCAAGGCAGTTTGGTGTTCCGCCACAGAATCAACCTCCCATGAGAGGAGGATGGATGCCGAGATAGCTTTAAGAAATCCTTAATGATGGCTTTCTCTGGACTGTATGCCATATATGTGAGACACTTGTGGTTGTGTTTTTATTACAACAAGTAGATGGAGTCAGTGTTTCTCTGGAGAACATTTCTTATCCAAGAAACTAACTTGTTACTTGTTGTGTTGATAAAGTTTCTAGACAGAGTCAGCATTTCTGAAAAAACAATTGGACAAGCACATATAGAAAGAGTATTTCTAGATAACGTGACTTATCCAAGAAACTAACTTGTTGTTGTGTTTAGAAAGTTTCAAGACAGAGTCAGCATTTCTGGAAAAACAACTGGACAAGCACATATAGAAAGAGTATTTCTAGATAACGTGACTTATCCAAGAAACTAACTTGTTGTTGTGTTTTTAAAGTTATGATAACAAGTAGAAAGAGTCAGTGTTTCTATGGGAACAATTTGAAGAACAACAATAAAAATCTAGAAGCATTTGTCTGGAGAAATGCCTTATCCAACAAACAAACTTGTTGGTATGTTTTTAAAGTTACAATTACAGGAAGAAAGAGTCAGCATTTCTGAAAAAACAATTTGATGAGCACTTATAGAGTTTCTCCAGAGTACATGCTTTATCTGACAAACAAAATTGTTATGTTTTTAAAGTTACGAAAACAAGTAGACAGTCAGTGTTTTGTATTGGAACAGGACCTGGTCACATGATCTTGTCAATCAAAAACATCTAAGAGGAGTCAAATTGATAAGACCAGAATTCAAAAGAGAAAATAACTTTCAAAATAACTTTCTCTGAAAGTTTTAGCTTTATATTTATTAAACTGAAACTTTAGGAACTCTTTGAAATGTCCAAAAAGTACTAGCATTTGTAGCCCCTTTACCCTAGAGACTTTTGGTGCCAAAGGATCGACCTGCATCTCAATTATTCATAGTAAATGTAATTGCATTATTATTGTACACATCCTTGGTATTCTTGTTTAGCTAATTACTGCAGTTTCATGTAATATTTTAAACATAATTGTGAGAGTTTCATGAAGTTTTTAAACATTTTATTCTAACTGACACAGTGTGCCCTTCGTACTCGGGGAGACTCACTCACACTCACTACCTCTGTTTAATATCTTGCACACAACTCGGCTCACATGTTCATTTTTGCTGAGGGAGGAAAACTGGATAACTTGGAGAAAAACCCTTGTTTTTAATGTAACTCATGACACGTTTTAAATAACTTCTCTAACATGTTTCACTGTTTTTTCCAAGTTCACCCACATCATCAAATAAGATAGACTGATAAAGGTCACATGAATTCATGAGTTTGAGAATCTAGTACTGTTGTACTACTTATTTTGAAATTGTTTAGGGGTAATATTTTTGTGTGCTTGCTTGGAATTTGTGAACATTTTACCATTCAAGGTAGATTTGGGACTTTTTATTGTGGCCATCTAATAGAGGGTGACCGCTTAATGGATGACTGCTTAATAGAAGTATCATTGTATTCTTTGTTTTCCTTGAGTGGTTAACCTGTGTGATCAACTACTTTAAAGTACTTTTTAACACAAATTGACTCATCAACCCAAGTATTTAATTTTAAAAACTTCCTTAGCTTTCGACCATCACGGTCATCTTCAGAGGAACTAAAAGCGTTACATTGACAACAAAATACGCAAGCAAACTATAGCACGCGCCAACCTAAATACAAGAGCAATCGAATTTACATAAGAACAACATAATTGTTGTAATTGTCCCTATTAAAAATAACATTTCTTTACTTTGCGATCTCACACGCTTCCAGCCACTTCCTTTGATTCCACCTCCCTTCTTTAAAGTAGTCATCCCCTTTTAATTACAACACATATACAACACACAAATGAAAAACATTTACCAATAAATACTTTAGCATTTTGTATTAATTTTATTGTATTGATTAATCATCAAATTATTATTATTTCATAAAATGTTTCTTGTAAAATATGACCTATCATTGTTGTAATAACCATATGATAGTAAAACTTTATTTTTTAACTCCATTTTTGTTTAAAAAAACAACAAGTTATAATGTAAATGTACAGTTGATCTGTAGTCCAGATAGTTCAATGATTATTTTCAATATTCCAAGTCACCTGTCACGTATATCTGTGAGGTGCATAAACGTATATTTAGTATGAGAAACAAATATTTTAATGAGACACGTGACATTTGTAAAATGCAAATGTCTTTTTAGCTTGGCAATCTGTAAAAGATTGACTGTATTTGAATACTTTAAGGCGATGTTATATTGTGCAAATACTCCAGTTCTATGTTAATATCTAGCACTGCTGTACTATTAGGTACGTGCATTTGAACAGGCTAAGCCTTAATTTGTTTTATTATCTTCACACAAAAACAAATTAAACTGCGGGCCCTTATTTGTTGTAAAGCAACCCAAGAAAGGCATGGAAAAATGCTATTTCTTCAAAATAGAAAACACATTTGATTTTACTCTGACTTGAGGCTTAGCCTGTGCAAATGCACCTTTTGTCAAATAGTACAGTGGTGATAGATAACATGAAACTGGTCTATGGTATCCAAATGCTTGTAGGGTGATTGACTTTAATCAGCAACACACTCACTCTAGTATTAACCATCAAAGAGTGCTTTACTGATTAGAGTTAATCCCCCTATCGAGTTACTGTTCATTTACATAAGTATGTTACACAATACTTTGAAACTATCTCATACCACAGGAAACCCATCAATGGAATAATATAGCATTTTATTAACGGTCATAAAAGCAGAGCAAAAAAAGAAACTGGGTTCCCTGTGCTGAGTCTCGCTCATAATGCAATAATGAAAAACAAATAAACCTTTGAAATAAACCTTTGGTCAAAAGGTGCACTGTTCAGTATTTTACTAATGTACTTTTCAACATTAAAAATTCACCATATTTCCATCCTTTCTTATTGCATGTTCTATAAACTTTGCTGTTGAACCAGGTGGATGGAACAGTCAGCACCAAATCGACACACATCGGTTACGATTGGTTTAAAAAACAATAGAGTCTTTCCAAACAATTGCCCTAAACCTAACAAAGCAATAGCTGTACTGTATTAGGTGGCCAACAATAATTAAGCAGTTTTGACTGGTGCTGTTGCCTGAGGTGGATTACCTATATAATTATATAATTGCATAATACACAGCTATTTCAATAAAAGTTGAATACTGAATAATACATTCCAAGACCGAAATGCATTCTGGGACATAATATTGTTTAAGTAAAATATATAATCCAATATAATAGTTAGTTATTTCATTTTTAAAGATTCCATTCGAAACAATATACTATATAGCTACAGATAAATTGCCGTATATTTATTATTAATTTTAATTGTGAGACCCACAATGCCCTTTGGTCTTGGAATGCACTATTCAGTATTATTCAACTTTTTTTTAAAATAGCATAGCAATGACTTGTGGTGTGATTGTGTCGTTTGTAGTGATATATTTGTATCATAAAAGGTCTTGTAATATTTCATCTTTTTGTTCACCATGTCCGTTTACTTTATGCATATCAGCTTCTTTACCATTAGCTAACTTTCTCCATACAACCTAGGATATAAATATTGATAAAAATTGTTAACACATTGATAATTAAAACAACGAGCTATTGTTTTAATTTGGTATATAGCCGATCTAGAAAAGGTTGTCCACCTGAAAAGAAATATATACTAAAAGAGATATCACGTGATTCATTGTATATACACTTTCTGCGCGTGTAGGAAGTCAGGTGCGTTTGAGAGTAATATGGCAGTGAATTCAAACAAGCAGCATGTTCCCTTGCTAGAAGTACCTGGCTTTCACTTGTGAAAGTGAATAGATACTGAGTCACGTTATATTTCTTTTGGTACATCATGTCTTTTCAGGTGGACAACCTTTTTGAGACCAGCTGTATGTAATATAATAGGTCAATAAATAAATGGATATTTGAAAAATAATTTATTCATTTAGAAATAATGTAAAGTTTAGTTAAGATGTTCTCAACTTACATTGCACATTTCCTTTAACACAGCTACTTCACTTTCGTCCAACTTTTCTCCTTGTTTTTCTGGTGTACTGGTTTTTGTTTGATCATCTAGTTGATCATGGATTTCTAAGACTTTCATTGCTTGTGCTACTGCTTCTGGAGTCATGTTATTGTTGTCGGCAAATGGTAAACCAACCTGGGGGAGAGAGTGTTACAAAATTGGTTGAATGTTTAAAACATAGAACGTTGTCCTGACAAAGGGATCAATTAAAAAAAAAAGAAGATCACTTGAGCTGAACTCTTTCTTTTGTTAGGTAATATATTTCAATTTGCAAAACCGGTAAAAAATCTTGACTTAACTTTACTGAGTTTCGAGCTTTAGCCCTTTTCAGAGTAAAACGAAGTTAAGTCAACAATTTTTATGGTGTTACAAATTTCATTCTTTTTTCTTCATTTTTTTATGGAACAATTTGAACATTTGTATGTAGCACAATATTTATTGATAAAAAATAAGAAAGAAAGGGAAGAAGATGGGAGAGGAATGGGAAAGAAAGGGAGAGATAAGGAAATAAAAGGTAAACATAAGAAAGAATGTGAAGGAAACAGATGGGAAAGGGAAGAAAAACAAGAGGGGAGGAAAAGAATGGAACCAAACTAGAAAGAAAAAGGACAAGAAAGACAAGGAAAGGAAAACAAAAGAGGAATGTGAAGGGAACAGATCAAAAGGAAAGGGAAGGAAAACAAGAGGGAGGAAAGAATGGAACCACAATGGAAAGGAAAGAACAAGAAAGACAAGTGAGAATCATAAAATGGGATAATTATCATTTACTAGATGTCAAAAATGAAGGTTTTTTTACCTTTTTAGAATAATGTTTTACTCCATTTCTTAAAATACCAGAACTAGGATTAGAACCATCTGTAGATTAATGAACAAATAGTTGTTAGCAATACATCTATGACAGCTATATTTCATTATTATATATCCTATTCAAACTCGTTTTCTTATTGGCTGAGAGCACGTCATGTGGAGGGAAATAAATCTCTATAACTCCCGCGCAGGTAATAAATCCATGAATGTGTAATTCATAACGATTTTCAAAAGTAACTGTTTCCCTCCGGACCAGTCATTAAGTGCTAATTGTACAATTTTAATTTTAGACTTATCATAGAGCAAAAACAGTTTATATCCATGATATAAAATAGAAGAGGAAGCAGATATCTGTATACTGCCAAATATCTCTTATAGTTTCGTATTAGCTAATAATTGCAATTGAAAGCTATTTTATTGTTGATTGATATCTTAATGTGTAATAGTAAACTAGAAAGTTTTACATGCATTGGATCATAATTATGCACATGTTAATTTGCATGTTACAAATTATTATTATTACTATTATTATTATTATTATTATTATTATTGACCTTTGTATCCATTGGTTCTTGATAATGTGGATCGTGAAAAACTGTCGGCACTATCGGTATCCTGGAATAATGGTATTGTCATGATTATTAGATATTATTATCCCTATCATCCCCATCATAATCAATGTTAACATCATCATCACCATCCTTTCTATTAAATAATTTCCATTATTATCCTCTAATAAGAAGAACTTTGTTGCCAATACAATTTAATATGAAAACTAGCAAAAAGAAATTACAACGTTTCATTGTCATTGCAACAGCATTATCAAGTAAATGATGGTGCAAAGAGAGAAATAATTTATAGTGGTGGACAATGGTGGACAATAACTTATTGTATTTTTTTTCCATTGTCCACCACTATAAATTATTTCTCTCTTTGCACCATCATTTACTTGATAATGTTGTCGCGATGACAATGAAATGTTGTAATTTCTTTTTGCTAGTTTTCATATTAAATTATTATCATCATCATCATTACTAACATTATCCCTTTGTTAATTATTTGAATTATATATAAATCATCATTGTTATCATCATCATAAGTCATGATCATCCTCATTACTATCATCATTTCCATTTTCATTGTTATCATCATCATCATTTCCATTATCATCATTAAGTAACATACATTATATAACTTCCTCTCAAGAGCCCTTCTGTAGAAGCAATCTGCTGTTAGTCTCTGGGCAGCCATCACTCAGCATCACATCACTCAGCCATCACATTACATGATATATAATAATATACTTATATGATATCGTATACATACCGTATCAACTTCTTCTGGAAATGTGAATGATACTCTCTTTTTTCTACTCATGAACATTGCTCCTTCCTGGATGATTAAAGAAAACATATATAATTATTATACATTCTTTAATTATATGCTAAATTGAAATATATATATAAATGAAAACTAGCAAGTAAACTAGTATAGGCTATGTGCGTCGGTGTTTGATATAAACAATAGGTAATAGTCATGCAAGAATGAAATTTGTAACACCGTAAAAAAATGGAAACTAGCAAGTAAACTAATATAGGCTGCGTCGGTGTTTGATAGAAACGATAGGTAATAGATTGAAATTTGTAACACCATATAAAATGGAAACTAGCGAGTAAACTAGTATAGGCCGCGTCGGTGTTTGATATAAATGATAGGTAATAGAATGAAATTTGTAACACCGTAAAAATGGAAACTAGCGAGTAAACTAGTATAGGCTTGGTCGGTGTTTGATATAAACGATAGGTAGTAGAATGAAATTTTTAACTCCGTAAAAAATGGAAACTAGTGAGTAAACCACTATAAGCTTCAATATCTCCACGGTAAGCTCTTATATATACAACAGTTTATTTCTTTGCACAGAACACGAAGGCACATATTCATTCATGTACTCGCTACATTATTTCAGCATATTCTTTAGCGCGTGCTATAAATTTATTGTTTCAGTAATTTTCACCTATACCCATGTTTTTTCAAATGACTGTATATAGCCGATATACAAACACAGATGCAAATTATGTTGTAAATGATTGACTTAAAAAAATTAATTAGATCTTTCATATTTTACAAAATATTCAAGATATAGTAAATAAATAAAGATAAAGTAAAGTTTGTTGAGAAATTTCATATAGTATAATTCTGGATATACAATGGTCTTGTCATGCATGGCCATGGTTGTTTTTTTTTGTAATTAAATTTTTCAATAATTATTCAGGAGTTTTTTAAGCTCATGCAGATCAAACATTTTTCATGCAAAGCAGGTATGATATCAATAATTAAGCCAAACAACAGCTGCCACTGTTAATCCTTTAAAGTTATCGGCAGACAACAATTTAATTAGGACATGTATTACATTCAAGTATAGGAAATATATTATCAAAAGCACTTGTTTCTACATTGAATGATCTAGCCCCATGTAAAGCACTCTTGCATTTCATGCATAGTTTTCTTTGTATAAGACTGTTAATTGTCAATTGACTCTGTCAGGTTACCCTGTGAAACTTGTATAGAATCATTAGTAGCATCAGCAGGGATCGTCAAAGTTCAGAAGTATATACTTATATAGTGTTCTAAAAATAACTGTTATGAATAAATTCAATATTAATATACAAGTTGATTTAAATAATGGTCATTGTATAATATATACTTAAGTCAACATGTTTTAAATCTCTATACATATATATCATGCCTTTTTGGGAATAGAAATTGTAATTCAAATTAGTTGTAAGATTTGAATTCAAATTTGTTTGATTTGAATGAAATAGCTACCCCCTCCCTCCAAATAAAAGAACAAAACAAAACAGAAGAAACACGATGTTACATGTTGCAATCTTATAACTGATTTATAGACATTGCATGGTTTATTAACAACCCAAATGTGGTCCAGACATTTAGTTTATATATAATTAGTGGGAAAGGGAAATTAAAAAAAAAAGATTTATATCACTCTTTTGTTCTAATTAAAATAATATATAAATTATGCATTTCATACTGAACTAAAATTATGAAACCGGCATGACTAAATCGAGGAATCAATGGAATTCAACAGAATCAATGGAATCCTGTTTAAAACAATAACATTTATTTGACATACACCCAGAAGTGTGTCTTAGTATTATTGAGAAAGAGAGAAATAATTTAGGGCATAGCTTTGTAATTCTGTTGATTCCGCTATTTATTTGGTAATGCCAAATTAATTACTACATATTTAATTACTCTGGATTTGAGAACAATCAGATATAAACTTAGTAATTCAGTATAGTAAAAATAACTTAAAAAAAGCAAACCAAATAAAAAATATCCCTAGATTTGAGATGACTTTGACCAAGATTAACAAGTTGAAACAAGACAAACATAGCTTCCTTAGATACTACGACATTCTCTAAATTGTTTAAACAAAGAGTTCAATAGAAAACAAGAACAAGCTGTTCAGTGAGCCAGAAAGTGTCATTGTTGAGTCTACATACAAGAGAGCTGTCTTACTGAATAAAAACTACCTGTCAACTCTTCTAGTCTTAAGTGTGTCTTCTGTTCTGTACATGTATATAACCTGCAGCTATTAATTAATTAATATATACTAAGGTGGAGGTATTTATTTCACACTTCATTGATATTATTTCAGGTATTAACTAGTAAAAAGAATGTTTTGATATAGTTAATCCTTATAAAACTTTAATTTGAGATATTAATTTCAATGTCTTAATTGTTTTGAGATATATTCTAGCTATTACACTTTCTTAATTATGCTAAAACCTGCCAGCTAGTACGTATTTAAATATATGAACAATTGAATCAATAATTTGCAGATGCATTTTGCATCTATAAATTTAAGAATATACAATCTTATCAAGTTGTTTAAATACCATGCATGTTATGATTTTGTAATTTGAGATATTTTGCAATAAATCCTTTCAAAGATATTAATTTTATTAAACATTCGGCATTAATTATTACCAGTAAATATGCATGAATCAGTATAATTTGCAGAGTGCATTTTGTATTCATGCAATAATAATTTATATTTATTTTTTATATTAATTTATATGGTTTACAGCGCAACGCGTAAAAGTATGGTCACTGATAATGTATTCGCATACTTCTGTCTCGCCATCGATCCAATCCGAGACAAGATAACACAATCCTACAACGCTGATTGGATCGACTGCGAGACAGAAGTATGCGAATACATTATCAGTGGCCATACTTTTACGCGTTGCGCTGTAATACTCTGTTATGATTTAGTAAATCTAAATAAAACTTATTATGAGATATTCAGTAATTTATTGTGGTTGAAAAACTTAATAAAACATATGCTTATAAACAAGAAATGGCATGAATTAATTGATCAAGTAATTAATTTTATCAATAAAAAGGAATTCAGCCTCAACAAAATTCAACAAAGCAACAAAACAGAGTAAAAATGACTCTTACAGGTACGAAATCATGTTACGTAACTTATTTTTAAGCCAGAACTCTAAAAGGACCCTAAAAGGTACGCACAGGAAATATTTTTACCCTAAAAGGTACGCCAATCACCCCTACTACTTGGACAAAGGGAGTACCCCTCCCGGAATTCAGTCGCATAAATATTAGAGCAATGTTATGATTAAATAGTAAATATATATATATATATATATATATATATATATATATATATAGATCGTAATGAAACTTGAATATGAGATATATTCAACCTTAAGCTATATTTTGAAAAATTGTTACTAAAAAACAGATATGTATTTTCATACATTTTCATACAGCTCGAGTCAGTTAAAATCAGGAGAAATGGAAAAATCTGTAAAGTAGGGCTTGCGATAGCCAAACCTCTGAAAAAGTTGCACTTTTTTGCTATTTTGCATTGCTCTGACAAATGGCAAACCCCAAAATATACCAGCCGATCTTCAGCTCTAAATAACCTCTAAATAAGCAAAATTCATTGTTTTAATTTAACGCCAAATTCGGCGGATTTTGTCCCTTTAATTCACACCAAAACTGGGAGATTTCAGGTCTTAACTAGTAGACTGTGAGATTATGCTTACAATCTTGAGACCCCCAGCTAGTAAGCCGGGAGATTTAATTGGCATGTATTTTAAATATAATAATAGTTTAGTATTAAAGGAATTAAGTTCTTAAAAAAATATATTATGATTTACCAGTAGTAATCCGAATAAAAACTTAAATCGAGATATTTAATGAACCATTTTTTTAATCAGAATGAATTGATTAATTTTATAGAACATAGAAAATACAGCCAATCAGAAAGATGGAAAAATGTTTTATATTGAAAAGGATATTAAATGGTATTCCACATATATTAAGGATATAATAATAATATTCTTCAGCAGTAAAAATGAATTTTCAATTGTAAAATTGGCATGAATTAAACTTACAACAAATTTTGAAGTATTTCTCACTGCTATAGCTACCATTTTAAATTATTTAAAAGTTTTGAAAAGAAACGTTCAATGAACATTTATTGTCGTTGTAAAACTGGTACTATTGTAAGTGAAAACTTCTGGTATTTAGCACTTAGTTGCCATCTGTACTTAAACAAATTCCAAGTATTACAGATAAAAACTTTTCATTTAAAATTTCCAAAATGCAGATTTGAAAATTATGTAAAAAATAAATATAGGAAGAATTTCAATGAATGGAAAATCCTGCTATATTAAGCATCTGTGTGTCTAGTGTAGAAAGTGTAGAGTACAAAGGCACTTTAGTACTCCACAATAACACAAAGGATTGATAATGAGCCGTGTAGTTGTTTCATATTGGACAATACAAGCTATAGAAAGGCTACAACAACAAAAACATGACCCGGCCCCTTTTGACGGAACTCTGATAAATTGCGGTCTTAAACACTGAAGCACTCGAGAAAAATATATTTATGACCACAAAATGTACGTATCATTAGCCAATCCTTTTTAAACTTTAAGTGAAGGGTTATCAAAGGTACGCATCGTTCTTTTGATTCATTGATAAGAGATGAATTATGATTGTAATAAATTACAATACAGGATGCCCTCGAGGGACGCGACGGCGTTTCATGCCACAAAAATTCACGCCGAAAGTGCAAACTGTCTAGAAAGTTAGCAATAAGCTAGAAAGTTAGGGAAGTATGGTTGAATTTATGTTGGAGAAATTAAGGTTAACATTCCCGCCTTTAAAGGTGTGTTAATGATTTATAGGATTATAAAAATTCGTCAAACAATGGTGAGAATATTGGACCAACTTACTTTGGAAAATGAGTTTTTTCTCTCCAAACCAATCGAGCTGAGTCTTTTTTCGAGTTTTTCTGAATACCTGACCCCTTTTTCTGTGGAATTAAGAGCACAAATTAATAATATTAATCATACGAGGCATGCCACACGCAGAAATATTTTGATACACCGACGCGGGGGGAACGAACGTTGTACTCTATAATCGTAACACTTGTTCCATCAAGCGAACAGTATGAAAAATGTCGAATAAAATCATTCCTATCGCTTTTAAGCTGGAAATTTAACCATCTTGGAAAAATAGTAAAGAAATAGTTATTAAAATCGTTTGTGGAGAAGTTGTAGCTGTAATTACGTTGTTATTCAACATGACATTTAAATTAGATATTGTAGTGGGTTTCGTAGGTAGATCACTGTGGTTTGTGAAGCACAAAAAGTTCATAAAATACCTCTTAAAATATCATGGACCCCGTTGCCCGTCGGCGAGCTCGAAGCACTGTCTGTCGACTGCGAGCATTTGCTACAAACGTCCGTATTTTTACTCAAAACCTCTCTTTGCTTATCTAGGTACAAACATAGTTCTTTAAGATCGTAGTTCTCCGACGAAAGCGAATATTGTCGATCTTCTAGAAATCGTACTCTATTTTGATAGTCTGTCACTTCGTTTTTCATCACTGAAGATGTGTGTCGGCCAAATCGTTGCCATTCTCTCGCAAGTCTACGACATTTATGCCTATCATCGTCCAAATAGCAACATAAATCCCGCAATTCTTGCATATCCGCTTGAAGCTTATGGTTGACTTCCTTTAAGAGACGAATTTCTTCCAAATGAACGTGCATTCTTCTATTAAACTCCTTGATTAAATTCCCGTGGTCTTTCATAATGTCCATCTTCTCATCTTCACACTGGCGTAGTCTCTCTAAAACCTGCTCATGTTCTTCAATGGAAACGGCTTTGCTCTCCGTGTTGCTTCGCGACGAGTTAGCTCCCACGGAGTTCGTCTCTTCAGATACACTCATTATGAAGTAAAAATCCAAACCTTTCAACGCTGCAATTATATATACTAATCCTTCTTCTCTTTCGACATGGGTTCAACTTAAAGATCTACCCCCTAATTCAGCTGATTTGTCAAGTTTTCATGCATTAAATACACCATTTTTACGGCAAATTCGCACGGTTCTAAATGCGGCGCAGTCGACGGTGTGAGTTAACCAATAGTAATCCGACCCCTAGTCTGACTCACTCTCTTAGCCAATCACAGAACGACTAGACCACAGGCAAAAATGTTATGACAAGTTCAGTGTAAATAAACCTTGGAATTCAATTCTGAGACGGTTTTTAGACACGAATTATGGCAGTTTTACCTGCTAGGTCACCAAGGAAAACAGTCTAGCAAGTGACTATTGTGTCTCGAAAAAAGATGCTTCGTCAAGCATAATAAACTTTATATTTTTTAGAGAAAATCTCATTTTAAGATTTAAAAATTTGAGATGATATGTCTTTGAGCTTCTTTGCTCAGAGCAAGGCTTTACGTCCGAAAAATCAGTAGCACTTTCTTTTATACCGCTTAAACGTCACCGATGAAGGATTTACGTCCTAAACGTCAGTAAGTAGTATAAAACTCTCCATGATGAGGTGCATAAGTTACCATTTTTAATCCTAGCACTTTCCTAAAATGTATACGTTACGAAATCGAAATGTATCCTTTGATAAACCGATTTAACTCGCCATGATATATCTCGGTTCTATTTCTTATCAGTTCTTAATAATTCAAAACTGCTTACTCTTAGCTGGATAAATCCAAGCTGATTATTTTTTTAAAAATTATTGTAATTTTTTTTAATTATTTTTTCGTTTAGGAATTAACATGCAAGCGTGAATTTCATACATTTAAATTTTACTTATTAGCTTTTTTTCTAAACTTCTAGGAATTTGTTTGGTAGTCAAAATAATGATAATGATAATTAGTTAGGGTTTCTATTTATTAAAAATTTCCTAAAGATCAGTGTATCTTTGATAACTTTGTCCAACGAATTCGAGTGACCTTATTATTTTGATATTTAGGATTTAAAATCAAAGGAACACCGAAAACAGTGCGTAAAATATTAACGTTATTTGTATTTCGAATCGTTTTGACCTGTTAAACGATTTATACAGGGAATAAACAAATTAGGGAACTCCCCGTGAAGAAAGAGAATCGGAGTTAAAAGGAGAGGAAAGGATGAAATGTGTGTTGGGGGAGGGGTGGGGGGAGGGAATCGGAGTTACAAGGAGAGAAAGAGAAGCAAATAAGCAAGATGTGAAGAGATTACGAAGGGGGACAAAGAGGAAAAAGAAAAAAATGTCAAAGAAACTGAAAGAAAAAGGGAAAAGCTGGAAATGAAAAATGAATGGGTGGAAGATTGAAAGAGTGAATGAATGAATAAATGAATAGAATAAATGAAGGAATGAATAGAAAAAATGAAGGAATGAAGGAGGGGAGAGGAAAATGAGAAAAAAGACAAAATATGTATCAAAGAAAGAATGAATGAAATATAGAAAAGAATGGAAGGAAAAAGGGAAAAGCTGGGAAAAGACATAAAATACAAGAAAAATTGAATAGATGGATGGATGGAAAATTTAAAGAGTGAATGAACGAATGGATAAATGAATGAATGAGTGAATAAATGAATGAAATAGAGAAACCGAATTATATATTAAACGAAAGATATAATAAATTTATTATATTTTTCTCTATTCAGATAATAGTAACGTAGAGTAACGCGGAATTCCTGTTTTAGATCATCGATTACCTAGACAACGTTTATGAAAGATAAGGATTCATCATTCAACATCATCAACCAATAAGATTTGTTGGCTTTATCTGTTCAATTTTGCCGAAACTGTAAAAAAAAAAAACTCGCGGGCTTCCTGTGTATTTTAAAACCGAAAAGGGACTGCACACTTACATAACATGGCGGGTTAATGTTCGAAATGTCTTGCAAAATTCATTCAAAATAATCGCCGTTTAAAGTACTTTAAACTTGTATTTAAGTGTATTTCGTAGCTTTATAATGGCTCAATGCAATGGGCTATTTTTTGTTAAAAATTGTGCTTCGAAAGCGAGAATTTTGCATCTAAACACAAGTGGTTCGCACATGGCAAAATGGAACTCTCCTATACACGTGAAAAATGCAACTTTGTATAGCTCTTCGTCCTTAAAAACTTTACCAAGAAAAACAAAGATATATAATACTCATAATGAGGCCGTAAATAGAGGATCACTTGCCTGTTTGGGTGTTCATTCTGCTGCATCAACTGGAGGTTTTAAATGGCGATCTTGCAGTGGAAATATACCAGCAAGGTCCTTTGGCACATCTAGTTTAATGTTGGCTGAATCTACAGACAAAAAGAATAGGATTACAAATGAGAAATCGAGTGCGTCAGCTAAAGGTACAAAAAGTCAGACGGCAAGGAGGAAAACTCAGAAGGTAGGTGATGGTGATGATGGTAGTGGCAATAGTGATGGTAATGGTGATGATAATGATGATTGTGATGACAATGATAGTGATGATGATGCTGGTAGTAATGATGTAGATGATGATGGTAGTGGCGATAGTGATGGTAATGGTGATGATGAAGATGGTAATGATGACAATGATTGTGATGAGGATGATGATGGTGGTGGTGATGTAGATGATGATGATGATGGTAGTGATGAGGATGATGGTGGAAATGATGATAATGGTAGTGGCAATAGTGATGGTAATGGTGATGATGAAGATGGTAATGATGACAATGATTGTGATTAGGATGATAGTGATGATGATGGTGGTGGTAATGATATAGAAGATGATGATGGTAGTGGCGATAGTGATGGTAATGGCAAAGATGGTAATGATGAAAATTATTGTGATGAGGATGATGATGATGGTGGAAATGGTAATGACGTAGATGGTGGTAGTGGTGATAGTGATGGTAATGATGATGGTAATGATGATGGTGATGTGACTGATGATGGTGATGATGATGGTGCCCACGATGATTATGATGATGTGATGGTAAGGGGGATGAGAATGATATAGATGGTGATGATGATGGTGAGGAAGAAGATGATGATGATGTTGGTTGTGTTTATGGCCGGTGGTGGTTGTAATTGTAATGATGATAAAGTTATTTCAATTCAGTATCTAATGATGATCATGATATATTTCAATTCAGTATCTAATGATGTTCATCATTATACTCTTTCAGCTAAGTTCAAGGTCACAAGAAAGAGCAGTGCCTTCATCAAGAGTTAGTAGGCTTTTAAATTTTAGTGGTAAGCAAATTCTTTTAGAAGTATTGTTGTCAACTGAATGAAGAAATAGTAAAGGTGCACATGTAGTTATTTAGTACACAGTTCAGATCATGAGAGAAGTGTTGACGTCAAGCAGAGTGCTTCTCAACACTTCCCAAGTGGTTTAATCATGGGCTGCAGAGTATCGTTCACTTTTGTATTCGCTGGTTATTTCCATGTATTTACAGCTACCAACGATCGCTTATTTACTTGCTTTGTTATTCCATTGACCCTTCGTCATATGTCTAGCTCCTATTTCAATCTCGTGAAATTGGTCTAGTATTAAAAGCGATCTTATGTCACTCGGAATCCCCAAGTGCTTTACAGCACAGCAAAATACAAATTGACCTACAAATGTATTTGATCAACATGCAAACATGCATGCTGTGTGTAATCAAAATGCTTGATTTCTAACTGCTATTTTATATAACTAGTAATATCTATCTAAAAAAAACATATCTTTCAAGCTAAAGATGGTTTCTTTTTAGGACTTGTGGCTAGTGTTGGTTTTGGTGCTCTGAATGAAGTCACTAAAAGACAGCTTGGTTTGGAAGACAAAGGTTGGATATTATTAATGGCAACTAGCGAGTAAACTAATATAAGCTGTGCTGGTGTTTGATATAAACAATAGGTAATATAATAAAATTTGTAACACCATCAAAAATGTTAAGTTAACTTTACTAATGCCTTCCATCAAAGGGCTAAAGTAGATACATCAGTAAAGTTAAATTCACATTTTTACGGTGTTACAAATGTCATTATATTACCTGTTGGATGTCGTAAGTAATATATACAATATGAGCGGCCGATCTGTATCCGATATACAACGGCGTAGAGTCGAAGACGAGCCGTTGTATATCGGATACAGATCGGACGCGAATATTGTATAGAACTTATGAAAGTCCAACGTTAGTTCTTTCATATTTTACTAAAATTGTCAAGATAAATGTAAATCTGGGCGAGAAAATTCAAGTTGAAACTTATGCAAATCAGGACGAAATCTGTATGAGATTTACAACCTCCGTCACGGACGTGAATTCTTTTGTCAATTGCTCATTAATTATTCATGAATTTTATAAGGTATTATAATTATATAATTATTTTGAGGATGTTCGATGAGAACATGTAAAGCATGTACCTCAACCAATCAGAATGTGACTACTATAAACACAGCTATAGGGACATTTTCTTGAGCCCACGTACCCTCATGCGGTCAGCGGTAGGGGTGGTATTTTGAGTCAAAGTTGCATAAATTAAACAAATGAATACTAATGTGGACTCAGTTTACGGTCTAATTATTGAATCCTAAAAAACCCAAAAACCTAAAACACCCAGAAAATCAGCCAAGAGTAGGTTTGAATAGATTTATTGGTAAAAACGGTGTCAAAGTACAAAACAACATTTTTTTTTCTACAAAAAGTACAAATTAGTTTTTCATGTGCAAAAATCATTACAATAAAACCACAAGTTAATTACCAAGCGAGAAATGTTAATGAAGAGAGCAAACAATAATCCCTTTTTTTATACTACAAAATCCAGTTATTGTTTACGGGGCAGGTTGTGCAAAACAAAATAATCTAAAACATGTTCAGTTCAGAATAATGATTCCTAAAAAGCCTATAAACTCAGAAAATCAGCCAAGATTAGGTTTAAACAGATTTATTAGTCTAAACCGTTTAAAAGTACAAAACAACATTTTTTTTCCTAAAAAAAGTACGAAATTAGTATTACATTTGCAAAAGTATAAAAAGTGCAGAAAAACACAAATGTTGTAAAAAAAAAAAGTGTGATTCCAACTCAGAAAATCAGCCAAGAGTAGATTTTAAACAGATTTATTGGTCAAATCAGCAGGTACAAAACCATAGTTTTTCAGTGTAAAAAGGACACAAGTTTTTATGTTTTTAAATGAGTTTATTTTACAAAAAAAAGTCATTAGAACATATAAGTTATCTCTTTGTTTTAAGCAAACAAAAAGGTAATCCCTCTGTTATACTGCAAAGTCCTGTTATTGTTTAGGGCACGTTTTCCAAGCAATTTAGTTCATGGTATTATAAGGCATATTAGTTTTTCAGTTTTGTTTTCGCATCTGATACTAAACTCCTGCTAAAAAATAATTATTCTAACCTTCAAGTGCTAGGAGTTTCAAGTTTCCTATGCAACAAGAACGCTTTTCGTGCATTTGCAACTGGACTACTGAACCTTTCACCAGTCTCGACAATTTTGAACTGGTGTTTAGGAATTGAACCCATACCAAAATTGCACATGATCAAAGGCAATTTGATGATAGTTTGTCCGACTTCGGGAATGTAGCAGCACCTCAATTTTGAACTCTGGAAAAATGCATCCCAGGATAACATATTGGGACGATTGTTGAACAGAGGATTGATGGTTTGAGAAGCCAAGTCACTTGCTAACATTTGAAGGTAAACTTGTTTTTTCAACTCTATCTCTTCTTGATTTTGTTCGTTCATCAGTTGCAACATTTTGCTGCTATTGTTTTCGTAGTAAAGATCGTAAAGGTAGTTTCTCATCAGAGATTTTAGCCTGAAGCACTCAGGATTTTCTGCTTTTAGATCATGTTCATATTTCATGTAAAAGTTGAATGTTTCCAGTAGTGTTGATAAGGGAAGTTCCTTTTGCATGCGAAACCAGCTCTTTTGGAAGCTCGTTATCCAAAAGGATTCGTTTGCTTCCCAATTAAGCAGTTCATCGACTGTAACCCTTCTACCCTTGCTTCGTTCAAGATCGTCTATCCTCTCTTTGTTTCCAATATCCTTACAACAGTGATAAAACAGAGATTTGTAAAATATTTTTAGCTCTTTCACAACCTCTGTTTCTTGCTTAGTTTCCAGCTTTTCGACCTTAGGTTTTGCCTTGAGAATTAGACCACTTCTTAGCTTCATAGTTTTAATTTACCGGTCTTTTGTTTTGTATGGAATGAGTGATGAGATCGATGATGATCGATGATGCCGAATGACAATTTTCTCTCTACAAGGTTATGTTTTGTTTGTTCTCCTTATAAATATGTAGCAGCAGATCATGAGTTGCTATCACGTGTTGGATACTTATTGTATAATAGATCTCAGTTTCTCGGCCTTGATTTTACTAAAAATGAAGCCACTTGGTAGATATATCTTTCTTTTTTCTTCTCGTACGCATATCAATTCTCTTAATGTCAAACCGTTCCAAACACTTTTCTTTTTTCTTAGTATTGTATTTAGAATTCGCCATTTGTTTGGTATCTTCACGCTGTATTCTTGTTACCGTTAGATAATTATTAAAGTTGGTTTCCATATCTTCTTGTGGCTTTAGAATTCTTTGTAATGCTTTCTCTAGTTGTAACTCTTTGTTGTTTGCTGTAGTTTCTTCGTTCTGTAAAGGCATACTTATTCCAAGCTTGCTCCATTGTAACCATTTAGCACGTTCTTCTGTATCCATATGGTGTATTTGATCGAGATGAGTCTTGTTTGATTTTTGTAAAAAGTATACCATATGTATGAATAACTCCGTACTTGTATTGGTGGAATCGCTGGTTGCCTAGGTAATGTTTGTTATACGCGAACGGACAGATAGATAAAAACTACATTTTCCTTGAAATATCCTTCCTAACGAACGGGCCTTCCGAGCCATTAAAGGCCACAAATGACCTATTCGGGCCTCGACGGGCCTTTAGATAAATAAGGATACATATTTAGATTACTACCATTTACTATAAAACATTCATGGTCATGATCAAATAATAAACATCAAAATGTTGCAACTGATGAACGAACAAAATCAAGAAGAGATAGAGTTGAAAAAACAAGTTTACCTTCAAATGTTAGCAAGTGACTTGGCTTCTCAAACCATCAATCCTCTGTTCAACAATCGTCCCAATATGTTATCCTGGGATGCATTTTTCCAGAGTTCAAAATTGAGGTGCTGCTACATTCCCGAAGTCGGACAAACTATCATCAAATTGCCTTTGATCATGTGCAATTTTGGTATGGGTTCAATTCCTAAACACCAGTTCAAAATTGTCGAGACTGGTGAAAGGTTCAGTAGTCCAGTTGCAAATGCACGAAAAGCGTTCTTGTTGCATAGGAAACTTGAAACTCCTAGCACTTGAAGGTTAGAATAATTATTTTTTAGCAGGAGTTTAGTATCAGATGCGAAAACAAAACTGAAAAACTAATATGCCTTATAATACCATGAACTAAATTGCTTGGAAAACGTGCCCTAAACAATAACAGGACTTTGCAGTATAACAGAGGGATTACCTTTTTGTTTGCTTAAAACAAAGAGATAACTTATATGTTCTAATGACTTTTTTTTGTAAAATAAACTCATTTAAAAACATAAAAACTTGTGTCCTTTTTACACTGAAAAACTATGGTTTTGTACCTGCTGATTTGACCAATAAATCTGTTTAAAATCTACTCTTGGCTGATTTTCTGAGTTGGAATCACACTTTTTTTTTTTACAACATTTGTGTTTTTCTGCACTTTTTATACTTTTGCAAATGTAATACTAATTTCGTACTTTTTTTAGGAAAAAAAATGTTGTTTTGTACTTTTAAACGGTTTAGACTAATAAATCTGTTTAAACCTAATCTTGGCTGATTTTCTGAGTTTATAGGCTTTTTAGGAATCATTATTCTGAACTGAACATGTTTTAGATTATTTTGTTTTGCACAACCTGCCCCGTAAACAATAACTGGATTTTGTAGTATAAAAAAAGGGATTATTGTTTGCTCTCTTCATTAACATTTCTCGCTTGGTAATTAACTTGTGGTTTTATTGTAATGATTTTTGCACATGAAAAACTAATTTGTACTTTTTGTAGAAAAAAAAATGTTGTTTTGTACTTTGACACCGATTTTACCAATAAATCTATTCAAACCTACTCTTGGCTGATTTTCTGGGTGTTTTAGGTTTTTGGGTTTTTTAGGATTCAATAATTAGACCGTAAACTGAGTCCACATTAGTATTCATTTGTTTAATTTATGCAACTTTGACTCAAAATACCACCCCTACCGCTGACCGCATGAGGGTACGTGGGCTCAAGAAAATGTCCCTATAGCTGTGTTTATAGTAGTAATGTGTGACTTCTAGTTCTAAAAGTTATTTAATAATTTTGTTTTATTTCAGCTGATACTCTTGCTAAAAGAACTGGAAGTGCTATCCTTACTGAAGCAAACATGGAGAAAATTGTAAACACTCTTTGTCGTATGAGAGGAGCTGCATTGAAACTGGGACAGATGTTGAGTATTCAAGGTAGGAATTAAGACATTCTGCTTCATGTTAAATATACAAAGTTCTGGGTAACTAAGTGGTTAAGCTTCTCACGGCTGTGGTCAAAGGTTCGAGCCCTGCCTCAGACATTGATCATACAGTGGAAACCCGCCTTACGGCCACCCGATTAACACAGCCACCTCATTATTGCGGCCAGTTTTTCAAGTCCCTGCCTCAGGCATTGATCATACTGTGGAACCCCGCCTTACAGCCACCTGCTTAATACGTCCACCCCATTATTGCGGCCAGTTTTTTAGGTCCCAACAAAATACATGTCCATAAAATTTACCCCCTTAATACGGTCACCCTGTTATACAGCCACTTTGGGCTGGCCCTTCGGTGGCTGGATTAACAGGGTTCCACTGTATATACATATAAGTAATAAAGATTATTATTATTATTATTATTATTATTATTATTATTATTATTATTATTATTATTATTATTATTATTATTATTATTATTATTATTATTATTATTATTAATTAGTTGAAAATATTGATAAATCCACAACATTTCTCTCAGATAACAACTTCATCCCACCTGAACTTCAATCTATATTTGAAAGAGTTCGTAACAGTGCAGACTTTATGCCAAAGTGGCAATTAGAGGTGAGGTGTCAATCAAAACTGAGTCTTTATTCTTCTATTTCGCTATGACGTCACATCAAAACATTCTATTGTTCTACTGCTAAGGATCATGGTCGCCAGTGGGGGACAGATTCATAACAACAATACAAGAATACACAATAAAATTGCATTTACATGACGGATAGGAAAGAAATGACAACAGAATGCCATAAATATGAAAGTATAAACATAGACACATTTAACATACATAAAAATTAGATAATTTGAAGCTCAATTTTCAAAGAGAAATTACCATTGTTTTCAGCGATTCTATCCCCCACTAAAACACATCATGACGTCATAATGAAATAGGGCAATTGCAATAACCTGCAGCATGGAAAACTGGTCAGAAAAAAAAAATTGATCATCTTCACAAACTTTGTTGAAGAAAACGTTTCTGGGAACAAATGCCTTTCTAGTTACTAGAGTGCAGACACTATGTTCGTGAAATATCACCAAAGTTATTTGTTGCTAACTAGTTGTTAGTTAGTAACTATTTGTCACTATCACTCAACCAGAACAGTGTTAATAGAAATACAGTGAATACACTAAATACACTTGGAAGAGACTTGGACCATAGACAATGACTTTAATGATTTCATTACTTGAAAATACGTTTTATTGTTGTATTCTTATTTTAGTCTATAACATTTTTTAACAAACAATTCTCCATGGTCCAAGTCTCTTGTGTATTTAGTATCTCCAGTGTATTTCTGGTTGAGTGATAGTGACAAATAGTTACTAACTAACAACTAGTTAGCAACAAATAACTTAAGTGATATTTCACAGGCATAGTGTCTGCACTCAATTCATAGAATACTACCTTCTGGTAGTTGCTATTTACCGTTATAATTACCATATATGTAACTTTTCAGAAAGTAATGAAGAGTCAACTGGGGAATGACTGGAGAGACAAGCTTGCTGAATTTGATGACAAGCCTTTTGCAGCTGCCTCTATTGGCCAAGTACATAAAGGAGTACTTCATGATGGACGGCAAGTTGCAATTAAAATACAGGTATAGAGGGTTTTTCATTCATCCATTCATCCATTTTTTCATTCATAAATTGTTAATTTATTGATTAATTTAGTTGGTCATTCTTTTTATTCATCCCATTTGATTACATCCATCCATTCAGTTATTCATTTATTTTTCCATTTGTATATTCATTTTTTCATCCATTCATTTATTTAGCCATTCCTTGTTCAATTACAGATCATTCACTTCCTAAACCATTTAATCATTCATTTATTCATCCCACATAGTTACATCCATTCAGTCATTCATTTTTTCTATTGTATATTCATTTTTTCATCCATTTATTTATTTAACCATTCCTTGTTCAATTACATCATTCACTTCCTAATCCATTTATTCATCCCACATAATTACATCCATTTAGTCATTCATTTATTTTTCTATATGTATTATAATATTCATTCTTTCATTCTTTCATCCATTTATTTAACCATTCCTTGTTCAATTACATCATTCACTTCCTAATACATTTTTTTATCCCACATAATTACATCCATTTAGTCATTCATTTATTTTTCCATTTGTATAATAATATTCATTCTTTAATCCATCCATTTATTTATTTAGCCATTCATTATTCATTAACATCATTCACTTCCTAATCCATTTATTCATCCATGCTTTCTCTGGATTATTGAGTATTTCATCCACTCATTCGTCCATCTCTTATTTATCAATTTCGGTAAATATCTGTTCGTTTATTGGTCCACTTTGTTAATTAATTAATTAATTCATCCAATCATCCATCCATTTTTGTTCATTCATCCATTTATTTGTTCATTCTTTCATTAATGCCCTCTTAATCATTTCTTCATTCATCCATCCATCCTTTCATTCCTCCATTTGTTCATTTATTCATTCATTCATCCATTCATCCATCCATCCTTTCATCCATCCATTTATTTGTTCATCCATTCATCCATTCATTCATCCATCCTTTCATTCATCCTTTTATTTATTCATTTATCCATTCACCCATCCATCCATCCATCCATTTATTCATTCTGTTAATTATCTTTATTGTTTTTCGCTATAAGTACCCTGGAGTGGCTGAAAGTATCAACAGTGATATTGACAATCTAATGACAGTCCTTAAGATTACTAAGCTTATCCCTGAGGAGTATTTTGCCCAGGCAGCTATGGACGTAGCAAGAAGAGAGCTCGCATGGGAAGTAGACTACATCAGAGAAGCTGAGAACAGCAAACGATTCAAGTATGAAAAAGATAGTTTTAGTCTCTTGAAAATGAAATGAATTAGACAACTTTCATTAACGGATGCCTCTAATTATCATAATATTTAGATTGATGTTTTGATAGAAAGAAAGCTATCATATAATAGGCATTCATTATACCAATAACTTTTGAAAGTTTGAGAAAAATGATTAAATTTACAAGAAGCTATAAGAATTTTCAAATGGAGGCATCAAAGGCCTCAGCAGAAAGCTATACCGGTATACAAATCTCTACACTTTTCATTCATTGAACATAACTTCATTGGTATTTAAGCCAGAGATTATAATGATTGCTAGTGATGTTGATGATGATGATGATAATGCTGATGACTGATAAAATTATGATAAAGATGATGATGATGATTGTGAAAATGACAATTATGAAGATTATTGATAATGTTGGTGCTGTTGATGGAAATGATGATGATGAAGATGATTAAAAAAGTATTTCAACACTATTATTCATTTCTCTCACCAGAACAATGATTGAAAACCATACCCATTTCTGTGTGCCAGAGATTATTGATGAACTGACATCCAAGCAGGTACTAACAGCAGAACTGATTGAAGGGACACCACTAGATAAGATAGCTGATCTTAATCAGGATGTAATAAATAAGGTAAACCAAGAAAATATTTTGGAAGATCGCAATGAACTATTATCAACTGTGTTTTAGCCATTCAAACATTAGACACTGACAACTGTCTTTCTCAAGACTATACACACCCAGATGATCATAATTCACCATCATCACTCACACCTGGGTTCAAACCATTCAAACATCAGATACTAACACCAACAGTCTTTCTCAAGAAAACACACACCCAGAAGATCACAATTCACCACCACCACTTACATCTGGGCTCAAACCATTCAAACATCAGATACTAACACCAACAGTCTTTCTCAAGAAAACACACATCCAGATGATCATAATTCACCATTACCACTTACATCTGGGCTCAAACCATTCAAACATCAGTCACTAACAACAACAGTCTTTCTCAATACTACACTCACCCAGATGATCATAATTCACCATTACCACTTACATCTGGGCTCAAACCATTCAAACATCAGTCACTAACAACAACAGTCTTTCTCAAGACTACACACACCCAGTAGCTTACAATTCACCATCAACACTCACACCTGGGTTTAAACCATTCAAACATGGGATACTAACAACTCTCTTTCTCAAGACTACACACATCCAGATTCATGATCACAGCTAACGTCAATAATGTATTTACCTTGTTTCCCTTTAGGTCTGCAAAAGTGTATTGGAGCTCTGTCTTAATGAACTGTTTGTGTACAGATTTATGCAGACTGATCCCAATTGGTCTAACTTCTTCTATAACTCTGAAACTGATAAGGCAAGAATAATGATATTAGTATGATTGGTGTTGATGGCATTTTGCTTCATTTTTTGGCTTCTCAAACAAATCACTAAATAAAACATTTTATACTTTTTCACAAATAATTAGTATCAACCTATGAGCAAAACATCAATAAAATATGACATCAACCCAAAACTATCAACGAATTTGTTATAAGTCTTGATCAGTGTCTTGATCAGTGTTTGATCGGTGTATCAAGACCTATGCACGTGACTGAAATACAAAGTTGTAATTGGTCCCTGAGATAATGAATTATTAATGAGTTTGAGAAACTATAAACTTCATTGTTATAGCTCAGCCTTAGCCTCAAAGCCCTTAACTTTACTGACGTTTTTAGCTTTAGCCGTTTGTCGGAGTAAAATACGAGTTTGATACTGTGTAATAGAGCACAAAAATTCCAACTCTTTTACATTCCAACTCTTTTACTCCGAAGAAGGGCTAAAACTCGAAACTTCAGTAAAGTTAAGTTAATATTTTTTACAGTGTTACAAATGTCATTATATTACCTATCGTTTATATCAAACACCGACGCCTATACTAGTTTACTCGCTAATTTCCATTTTTTAAGGTGTTACAAATTCCATTCTATTACATATCGTTTATATCAAACACCGACACAGCCTATACTAGTTTACTCGCTAGTTTCCATTTTTTATAGTGTTACAAATGTCATTCTAGTACCTATCGTTTATATCAAACTGATGCAGCCTGTACTAGTTTCCATTTTTATTTCAAAGAATAGTGATAAAACATGTGGTGTTTCTATTATTTGTAGATGTTTGCTTCCTTGCCTTATACTTGTAACATTTGACATACATTCATTCAGACATCTATTTATTTACCATGTCCAAATTACATGTATTTGTTCATTTATTCATCCATCCATCTGTTATCCATTATCCATAATATTGATGATGACATCAATAAGATTTCTGTTTTTCCAATAGATATACCTGCTGGACTTTGGAGCAGCCAGAGAATACTCCAAACCCTTCGTAGATAAATATATCAAGGTAATATATCAACCTTTAGAGCTAAAGTATATTTTATAGAGAAATTTCCCATAATGCATTTTAACATGCTAATGAGTAAAATAACATGCTAATTAATGAGTAAAATAACATAACTATACATTTATCACAAATTTGCTTATTTCATTTTGTTATATCATATTTATGCTAGTAAATTTTGGTAAAAATTGTATTGTCACCAACACGAAGCTCATTGGCATACTATTTTACTCGATCATTGGCATGTTAAGATTCATTATCAATGTGAAATTGCTCTAATGAGCAACTTGCACTTATTGTGGCCATATTTTTTAAAATCAAGTAATTTTTTTAAAATAAGCCTCAGAAATTGAAAGAGCACAGTGATTTTAGTAAAACTTAAAATGAACAATTTACAGGAGAAATTACAGTAAATATATGAGTTTGAGTAATTTTCAAAAAATACCCAATTGTAAATTTACTGCCATTAATATGTTTCCTGACATCCATATTTTCTTATTTGATATTTACAGATTGTCTCGATTATTATTCATTGATTTCACATGGGGACAATTGAAATAAAAACAAACAATTGAACTGGAGCTTTTTATAATATAAATTTAAGTCAGAGAAAGTTGTTGTAAATTGTCATTGAAAGATATTTAATGATCTATTGGATTTCTGTTACTTTAAAGGTAATAAGAGGAAGTGCCATAGCCGATAGACAGATGGTGATTGATAGTTCAGTTGCCTTGTCATTTCTTACTGGATATGAATCAAAGGTAATATAAAACACCAGGAATATCTTATTTTGTACTTTGAATAGTTAGCTAACTTTAATATTAATAACAAACAAGTTACACCAAATTATCTTATTAATTCCCTTCCATACTTACATAGCTTCGCTTTGCTTCTCTGCTCTTCTCTTCTCTTTTGTTCTGTTCTCTTCTCTTCTCTTCTCTTCTCTTCTCTTCTCTTCTCTTTTGTTCTGTTCTCTTCTCTTTTGTTCTCTTCTGTTCTCTTTTGTTCTGTTCTGTTCTGTTCTGTTCTGTTCTGTTCTCTTCTGTTCTCTTCTCTTCCCTCCTCCCTTCCTTCCATCCCTTTTTCTTCTTCGCTTCTCTACTTTTCTCCTACCTTCTATTCTATTCTCTTTTCTCTCAACAAAATATCATATTTTAACATCAATAAACCAACAAAATGTCCTCTTGTATCCACAGTTAATGATCAATACTCACACGGATGCAGTCATGATCCTAGGAGAGCCATTCGCTAAAGATGAGCCCTTTGATTTCGGCACACAGGACACTTCACGAAGAATAATGGACCTTATTCCTGTTATGCTCCACCATCGACTGACGCCACCACCAGAAGAAGCCTACTCTTTGCACCGAAAAATGTCCGGTTCTTTTCTCCTTTGTACAAAACTAGGCGCTGTAATAGAGTGCAAGAGTTTATTCGACAAAATATGGAAAGATTATACGTTCGGTTGATTCGTAGCCTCTTTCGACACTAAAAGACACTGGAGACTAATTGATTCAATGTTTGTTGTAAAATCGATTTTATACAGGGAATTTTTCTCATCAATCTACATAGACTTATCGATGTAAAAACCTGTTCTATTTAAGACCAAAAGCGACTTCTTCAGTTTTTTATTCAGTTTGAAAACCAAGAAAAAAACACCATTCAGTGAAATTCACACAGAAAAAATATGGTTAATAAACTTTACCTTGAAAAACAAAAATAATAATTTCGAATATATATATCCCTCACGATTTGAAAGTAGAATATTTCTTGCTGAACTAGCCCATTTACCAGACGTTGTAAATATTTCACGATCTTGTGGATTTCATTTTTAATCAATGAAAAATAAATATTGTTCGAGTGCAAGCTTGATTGTTGTAGTAATTTAGTACCCTTAGAAATAGCCTATTTTCATTTCAAAACGCTATTTTACTCACCTAGTTTCCCAAACGTCCGCAGGTTTTCTTGAAAATTAAATTGATGACCAAATAATGAAATATAATCAATTTTATTTCAAAAATTTTCGAACAAACTAACTCGAATTTGCACTTGCTCTGGTTTTCGAATTCCCGCCTTTTTACAAATTTTGGACGCGCGCGCGTTGCATTTTCGCGCCTTTTTGCTGTGTTGATAAAGTCAACAACAACTATTTTTGAGACGGATTTCTTCAACATTTTGATACAATTTTAAGCGTTTTAACGGAGCAAAAACTTATTTTAAACCCTGGAAAAGAAGTATAAAGCCCATACAATGTAAAACGGAATTACAAAAAGAGCATAGATTTTAAGGTGAGTAAAAAAAGCACTAAAAATTAAAATATTTTTTAGCTTTAAAAACTTGCTATTTTGGCCATATTTTATAGAGGGAAATTACGGGTTTACTAGTTAATTAAAATAAACCAACAAAGCTTTCCAACCTAACATAGAACAAACTGACCAAAAACATATTTTTATTCAGGTTTTTAGTTGTCTTTGGCGAACTGTAGTAAAATGGCAAGAACGAAGCAAACTGCACGAATTCTCGGAACTTCAAAACGACCGAAAGCAAAGTTTCCATTTGGCTATGCCAACAAGACACAAGCTCAACAAACACCAAGACCTATAAATGCATTCAAATCTCCTCTTCAAGCAAACGCCGTCACAATTATTGAGCCATTGAACAAACCCTCAAAGGAATTTCAAGGAAAAGCCCGGCACTACAGACCTCGACCCGGAGCGAAAGCAATCAAAGAAATCCGCAAATATCAAAAGAGCGCCCAACTTCTTTTAAACAAAGTCCCATTTCAACGTTTGGTGCGCGAAATCGCTCAAAATCACAGTATTGCATTGCGTTTTCAACCAGATGCGCTTTTGGCCCTGCAAGAGTCTGCTGAGGCATTCATGATTGGCTTGTTTGACGATATGAACTTGTGTGCCATCCATGCTAGGAGAGTCACCATTATGGCAAAGGACATGCACTTGGCGTTACGCATTAGAGGAAGTAGTTTTCTTTAGACTACATGTACAAGGATTATTTACAATACCATCTTTTATTGTTTAGTTTTGCTGCTTATTTTTTTAAATTTTCTGATTTTTATGCTTAATTGACCGTTCAGGTCATAACTGTGTCTTGAGTGTCTGTTTCAATAACTGTGTGTCTGTATTTATATGACTGTCTGTCTACTCGAGTGTCTGTCTCAATAGCTGTATGTCTGTCTCTATATGACTGTCTGTCTACTTGATTGTATGTCTCAATAACTGTGTGTGTATTTTTATATGACTGTCTACTTGAGTGTCTGTCAATAACTGTGTGTCTGTCTTTATATGACTGTCTGTCTACTTGATTGTCTGTCTCAATAACTGTATGTCTGTCTTTATATGACTGTCTGTCTACTTGATTGTCTGTCTCAATAACTATATGTCTGTATTCATATGACTGTCTGCCTATTTCAATAACTGTGTGTCTGTCTTTTTATGACTGTCTGTCTATTTGATTGTCTGTCTTCCTGTCTATAATCAAGTCGGGACAAAATTAACAAAAAAATTATTTTAATTCCAGAGTAAGACCCAATGAATCATTGACATGATGCATGTCCATTGTGCAAATATAACAACGCAATTCAGTGATAATACGGTATTGTTATACATTGTTGCGCATACAACTGTACAAGTTAATTAAGACTGCGTTAATGTTGGTGATTTAGATCAGAGCAAACATGTTAGCTACAATCCTATGCAATATAAAGTGTACCATGGTGTTTTGATTTATCTCCCTTCTTCTATTCAATGTTGATGTTTTGGTCTTGAAATTTGCTTGAAAAAAGATCGATAACACACCTTTGATCAATATTGTTATGGGGCCGGTGTTGCTCATTTATTTTGCAAAAGATTGTAGCTAGTAGTAACAAATTTAACTTTGTATGTCCTTTCATACCGATTATGGTATAGACAATATGTACGTAAACACTAGTGCTAACATGTATGCCTATTTAATGAGCTGAAATTAAAATTTTACTTGATATTTGGAAATGATATTGCATGATTTTGGTGTTTGTACTCTATTGCTATTTGTATGATTACAATTCAGTTAGGTTATATCTGGTAGATCTCTCAAATCTGAAATTTTCTTACACAAATCACTCCATGAAAACTGCGCAACTGCAACACGCCTCAACCTCGCAGAAATCTCTTTTCGCCTCTCTTGATCAAGAAACCCTTTAGGATACAGAAATCGCAACGCAGCCTCTACTTTGTCAGGAAGATGTTGAATAAGAAAAGCACCATCAGCTGTTCCATAGGACCCTCCAGGGCGCGTATCGAGTCTCATTTGTTCCTCCATTTCAGGGTCTGCGGCGCGCACGACATCCAGTACTTCAGCTATGCCAGAGTGGTTGTGACATAGAGGGAAGACACCAGCTGACATCGCTTCGACGGTGACCATACCAAACGCTTCGGTCGCCTTAGCACCGACGATCAATATGCTAGCTAGAGGAAGGATCTCTTTCAGCTGGGCGTGTTCTTGATAGCCAGTGATAATTACACGATCTTGTTCCTCGGGACGGAGCTTGCGGAAGTACTGCTCTAGGTTGTCGGGGAAGTCAACAAATTTACCAGAATTTCCATAAGCCTGCAACGAGATATAAAATACACCCCTTTTTCAGTCTCACCTCGGAGCATTTCAAGAGGGGGACATTGGGGGGAGGGGGGGGGGGGTTAAATCTCGCAATACCGCAAACCCCAATGTCCCCCTCTTTCAAATACTAATCACACTCATGATTGTAAACTGCGTGGCAGCAATATGCTGTCAATAAAAGAGAATTAGATAGCATGCAGATGGAGATTGATTATTGGCATATACATATAATATTCAAAGCGACAAATCGTTGCAAAACTGAATCGAATCAGTATGGCGTGACAAGGAAACCGGGGGCGTGAAGGCGTTACCTACTGTCACGTCACAAGAACATGACGCAAATCCGATTTTTTTTAAAAAAAATTAAATTGTTATGCAAATTCATAACAACGTATAGTATTTTTATGATTCATTGCTATATTTTGCGATAAATTTGTTCAAATAGCAAACAAAATTGTACTAATTTAGTATCGAAACAAAAAATTTAACGTTTTGCTCATTGAGAATTTATAACAAAACTAGACGCTCTTTTGAGCGTGAAGTCGGGCTAGTTGAGGATTATGCAATTTAGTCTATTAGCCCAGTAGGAGTGGTGGGACCCAGTTTTTGACAGCTAGAGATAACTGGAGCTATAACACTGATGCCCCTTGGATATACTCTGAAGATATTAATAATCTTAATGAATACTCCAGTTTCGAGATCTCTTTTACTCAGTGTTAGCCTCAATTGTGTTTAAAATATGCAGAAATTTAGATAAAACTCGTGAGATTTCGATATATTTTTATTGTCTTCTATGCTCACAAATCTCTTTCATTTGCACGGACTGTTACTGAACAAAAGAATATATTACATGGTTTTGAGGCTAACACTGAGTAAAAGAGATCTCGAAACTGGAGTATTAATCTTAATTGTCTGTTCAATACAAATTTGTAAAATGTAGATGAAAAATATTACAGAAACACCGTATTTCATGACTTTAACGCAGTGATCCGTTTGAAATACACTAAAAGAGCATTATAAAGTGAACTGTATAAATGGTACAAATACCTATGATGACAACGTAAAAATGTTGTGAAAACAAATCAAAGGCCCCCTATGGCCAACTCGTGGGTCATTTTTAGAATATTTTCAAAGCGCTTAGTGTTTAGACCACTTTTAATGTTGACTTTGTAAGTTATATTTAAAGAATCTCACAATTTCATATGAAAATAATGATGTTAGCATATTGAAAAGATATGGCATTGATTTCAAACAAATAAAACTTTATTTATAATAGATTTGAAGTTGATGTAATTCTGAACTTTCTATAATAAACGTAAGATATCATTAAATTACAATATATATATGTATAAATCTTAATTGGAAGGCCTACTCCGGGCCTTAAAATCGCCGTAATTTTAGGCGATCTAAAGCGATTTTAGCAAAATGTTCCTAAACTCTAAGGCGATCTTAGTCGATGTTAGGTGATTTTAGCAAAAAGCTCTTAAATGCCTAGGCGGTGTTAGGTGATTTAAGGCATTCTGAGCGATCTTATGAACCGGAGAAGGCCTATTGTACATGTAGATTAACTATTAAAAAGACGAATTATGTTTTGAAAATATTGATATTTATCAAAAAACGTATAATTATATTAGATACTTGTTTCTTTGCTTTGGTGGCAGTTCGTATTGGAATAATCCAGCTTTCATGTCGTTGTTTTTATCTACTTGGCAGATTAATCTGCTTTCTGGGAATTCGAGGATCGAGTTGGCTCGAGTATAACTGACTGTCTGATATTGACATGTTTCAGAAAACCTCTTTCCGTAAAAACGTTAGAAAATAACAGCTAGCAATTGTATAATGACTTGAGCAAACAATATACCCAAATCCAACGCTGATTTGGAAGAGTAAATCGATGTGAAGTACGAGAACTCCAAATGAATTCAGTTCAAATCCAAGATGGCGATTTGCTTGGGCTTCCTGTGGTATTTGCGCATGCTCATGACGTAAGGTCAAAACGCGACATGATACATAGATAGATAGATACATAGATACATAGATACATAGATTGACGAAACTGTAGAACTAAAGTCGGGCCGCCTATGGCTAGCCCGACTAATTATATGTGTATAAAACTGTTCTTACAAACAAAAAAATACTTTCATATTGTGAAATATTTGTCACATGCTACTTTTTCCGTGAATGTATTTAAAGAAATTCTCAAATTACGGAAAATATTATTCTTAGAATAATAGGAAGCGAGCGATATGGGCCCAGTCTTGCCAAATGTTCACTTTCACTTGATTCTGATTGGACTTTTTAAAGTTACAAGATGAACAATAAATAAAAATCATTTTTAATAACAATCAGATTTATGCATAAAATATTCAAAAGATATCGAAAGAAAAAAAAGTACATTTATTATGTACTTACAACTAGAAAGTTCTTATAATTTATTATCTCTATCCGAACAATGATTTGTATAATAACTTTATAATAAATCTAGCTGTTTATAATCTAATATTGGTGTCTTATTATTAATATAATACACAAAACGTCATATTAAACATTATCTACTCATATAATTCACCTAATTTTTACTATTTTCATAATCAAAATAATACATTACATGGAAATCATTCACTTGTGACGTTGAACACTTGATCATTTATTCGCCTACCTTGAAAGCTTCGAAATTTCCATCTTTCATGGCTTTCAGCATTCCTTCTAATTGCTCCCTATATTTCCCAAACCCAATTAGTAACAGCCTAGCTTCTGGTACCCGGTCCAGGATGGTAGGAAAAGCGGTCAACAATTCACCCACTCCCTTTGTGTCCAGAAACTTTCCAAAGTAGCAAATTATAGGCTGGCCGTCTTGGTAAGGCACCCAGCGTTCTACCAAGTCTGCATCGATAGCTCTTTGGTCGTACGAATGTCCTACGTTTGTGAGGCTTTCAAGAAGATCTTGGCAATCGAGAGAAGGGTGAGAGATAGCGGATGCTCTCCGGCCTTTAGCATTTCTAGAGATGAACTCTTTCACACTGGCAAGAAAAGCATTTTGTTGCTCTTTCAAATCACCTCCGTATTTGAAAGTATCAGGGTCTAAGCCTGGAGGGATTATGACCATTTTTTCTTTCAATTTTAGTTCGTCTTTTTCTTTTTGTAGTATTTCTTCGGCCGTTTCAGCTACGTAGTTTGTGCCAGCGATGACCCTCTTGCAGTCACGAAGTCCCTCCAAGACGTACGGCTTCAGCTCTTTAGAACGCGTTTTCACCGAGAAGACCATAGCACTACCATGAAGTTTGCAAACATACGGAACATTCGTTCCTTTCGTAGCTCGACTAGCAATCACAGGCGATAGTATAATATGATTAGTTAATATCATATCAACACCTTGGTTCACAACTCGACGTAATCCTTCAGCTGTAGCTTCGATATGTGCGTCGATTTCCTCGATGGTGCATTGATTCAACGTCTTCACTTCATATCCAGGGTACAAGTCATGGATATAGACCAGCAAAAGCCCGTGAATATCTGGCACAACCACTCGAATCGTCCCTTCTTTCGGAGGAGTCGACGGGATCTTATCCGTTCCCGAATAAAATTCATCTACGAACGGGAGTTTATCGGCGAACGGGTCTTGACAAACAATGGTTACTGCATGGCCCTGCTTTTTCCATGTCTTGGCGACATTGTTCGTGTATATATTCGAGCCGGTGCCGCTCAAAATGTACCCGTGTACCACCACCAAATGCATTGTTCGAGTGTGGTAATGTTCCAATGTTCCAATAATGCACTAGTCAATTGAAACCCCCGCCCCCCGACCCCCGGGACTAGCGGGGCACTGAACGGGGACGTGACGCGTTTTTAACGTGCTTTTACAGCAATATTGCACCGGGGGGTCGGGATTTTAACTAATTGTCTTCGCAGCGGGGCAGCGAGCGGGGATTTTAACGCTCGTTTGAATATGTAAGGGCCTGGAAACTAGAGGTCGGCCATCTTGGAAAATACCCAGAAAGCATTGGTATTCTAACATCGGTATTCTATAGGTGTGGATGATATTAATATTCCGATCCTTTGCTAGAATGTAAAAACGAAAGGTGAGTCAACATGCGTACTTTTAATGAAAACAAATCACGAATGTTGAAGATTTTATCCATGATATTTTGCCATTATTGATATATCTTACATTAATTTGTTTTGGTTAATTTTGTTTGTAGATGATCCTGAGAAATTTTGCCTCTGTAATCATGCAGCCGTTTGGATTGCTGTGACAGCAAAGAGTGTGATATAATGTGGTATCATCTCTCCTGTGTGGGCCTCAGAGCTGCCCCTGAGGGAAAATGGCTTTGTCAAAAGTGCAAATAAAACCACTATTCATTAAGTAATATTTACAAGCATTGTTCATTTTATACTTAAAATGACATTATGAAACCCAACTGACGCCCCTGAAAATATTGGACATTAAATATTTGTGAATCAGAATGGAACACACAAAGATTAGCTATGCGTGGCACAGGAAATTGCAGTTGGAGTGAAATGTGTTTGTTTTGTTATTTACTACTAGACCAAAATAGCGGGGCCACAATAGCGGGGGCTTTAACAGTGAATGTGCCCCCGACTACCAGGGGAAATGTCTGATTTTAACACTACCCAAACGTTAAATTCCCCGGTATTTCCCCGGACTAGTGCATAACTAGATCCTGTTTGCAGGGTGAATTGGGCTACCTTTGTATTGGTAGCTGCGCGAAGGTTGGTGTAGAGTCACATAATGGTTATTGAATATTATATAGAGGTAAGAAATATTTGTCATCTGTTGTAATGACAGCAATTTACCACCGATGTTTGCTTTATGCACACAGAGTTTGTGGAGTTAGTGTGTGATTCTATATTTTTCTACCTTTCATAATAACCACTATGTGACTGCCTACACCAAGTAGCTACCTGCGCGACATTTGTTTCTATTTAGCGTGATTCCTGTGTTGCCATGTGTTTGAAAACTAAGTCTTAGAAATATTATTGTTGAAGCAAATGTTGAAACCGTTTGCCCGGGCCTTAAACGACATAAAATGAAAACTAAAATGGGCGTAAATTTCATTACGTGACACCACCAGGCTATTACGTGACATTTTACACGTTACGCACACATTACATTCGACGGGACTCCTGTGTTATGCTGCCACGTGACAGTTTTGCTTCGTGGTTGCTTGCACGTCTTTGTCTGACACTAGGGAAGGACTGTTTTAGCTACAGGAATATCTTTTTTCTTACTCTTCAAAATGGTAAGATACGTCACTAATAAACCCCCTACCCTCCTTCTATATAACCGCTATCCTCAAAGAAAAAAAGGATACCGTAAAATACTGCATTTTGAGTTATTTTCTGTGCGTTGTTTTGACCTCCATTCCAACGAAAACCCCGTCATGATTTGTACAAATTGCTCTTTCGTTTGCAGCAATTTTTCGCTCAGCATGTTTTTCAAAACAGATATTCATTATAACTGCTTCTAGTTTATGTTTTACCGATTTAAAATTCGAAGATTTTGCGGAATCGAAGTTGGTTTTTGATGAACATTATTTTGCATGATTTTTAGCTTGACATTGTACTTAAGATTACATTTTTCACAACCATACTTAATGCCTGATCGTTATTATTACTTCATTGTATTATTACTTTAATGTAGAGACTTAATTTAGATTTTTTATAAATGGAAGTTGATCATCAACATTAATAATGCAAAAACATTCTGCGTGAAGCTTTTAATAAAATTCAAATATGGCGTGGCCAAAGGTTTTTGTAAAGCACTCAAATAGAAAGATTACTCCTGGATTTATTAAAGTTGAAAATTGTAATCTGGTGGATTTGGTTTGGGGTTAGGGTTCATTATTTGGTTGATTATCCATATTTCTGATCTGTCAATCATCCTTGGGCAAGTCATTGATGGTTTGCCATGACGTCATGAAAAATATTTCGTTATATTTTTAAGAAATGAAATACTCCTTCTGTGTTTTCACACGCTTATGAAAACCAACGTTTGTTTGGAAGAAATGAGAGCAGATCAGTCCAAACACGAAACAAAGTTGAGGTTTTCATAAGCCAGGTGAAAACACCGAAGATGTGTTTCATTTCTAGCCAGGCTTTGTAACTAAAAATAAGTTTAGCTTCCAAGAATGTCACACTTTTGCACCTTTTAAGGGTTGAAGTCAAACAAGTCTTTTGATATTTCTCTTTCTATATATGCATACCTTTTAGGGGACAATTTTAAACCCACTGTCAATCACTTCTACCACTTCAATAAGGCTTCCATTAGCTTTGATCTAGATCATTCAATATGTTGGCTTCAAATATCTAGATCATTCAATGTGTTAGCTTCAATATAGTTAATGTAATGTGTAAATGTTCTTTCAGGCTGAACCACTTCATGTCTGCATTACTGGGGCTGCTGGTCAGATTGCATACTCCTTGCTTTACTCTGTAGCCAAGGGGGATGTCTTTGGACAGAACAAGGTATTATGGACTAGATTCTCCTCCTCCCCTCCTTACTTTTTTTCTGGCATCCATCCATCCAATCCTCTTCTTCCTCTCTTCCCTACTCCTTAACTACTCCTTTATAACTTTTTCCTTTGCTCTTTCTCTGCATGTTTCCGGGGGATGTACTCGCTTTGCCCAGGTGGTAGGGGTGATCAGCGTACCTTTTAGGGTAAAAATATTTCCTGTATGTACCTTTTAGGGTCCTTTTAGGGTTCTGGCTCAAAAATTAGTTACGTAACATGATTTCGTGCCTACAAGAGTCATTTTTACTCTGTTTTGTTGCTTTGTTGGGGGTAGAAATCGACAAGGCTTTATCAGTTGTTTTTTATCTGTGCGTACCTTTTAGTGGTTGTTTTCAAAACCTCCGCTGATCACCCTTACCACTTGGACAAAGGGAGTACCCCCTGGGGCTTGTTTTCTATTTCACTCTCTTTTTCATCAAAAAAGATCAGGTTGTTGTCATTATTACCTGACCATAAACATTGTTGTCATCATCATCATCATCAATATGTTCATCAATGCCATCATTTGCATCATTGTTATCATCATCATCATCAATATCATCATCATTATCAATATGTTCATCAATGTCACCATTGGCATCATTGTTGTTATCATCATCATCATCATCATCATCATCAATGTCATCATCATCAATATGTTCATCAATGTCACCATTGGCATCATCATTGTTATCATCATCATCAATGTCAATATTATTATCATAACCATGATCATGATGATGATCATGATCATGTTCATCATCCTTGCAATTATCATGATCATCATCACCATGTTCATCGTCATCATCATCATCATCTCATCAATATGTTAATCATTGCCATCATCATCACCATATTCATCATCATCACCATTTTCATTATCATCATCATCATTATGAGTGATGTGCCTTTGATTGGATATTTTTCTAATTTCTTTCAGCCTATTGTTTTATACTTGTTGGACATTCCACCAATGATGACAGCTCTTGGCGGTGTTGTCATGGAGCTGGATGACTGTGCTCTACCATTGTTGCAAAGTAATTGATTTAATGCCTCATTTATACAGTCATTTTCATTAGAGTTCTCAATATGAATACATTCAATAGAAGTTTATTCATTAGTTTGATTAGTTTGTTGACAATAAAATTGACAACGTCTTGATGTAGTTCCCCAACTCCCCAATGATTTTTTGGAATCGATGCTTAAATAAAAACTCTAGTTTCATGTTATCTAGCACCACTGTATAATTTGAAAAAAGGTGTATTTACACAGGGATAATCTCAATTTGATATGGTATTAATGCCTTTAAGTGTTTGGTTATTTTCTGTACTATCATGTTATCGTGTATGCAATTTGACAAAAGGTGCATTTGCACAGGGATAATCTAGATTCGGAGTAAATTCAAATGTGTTTTCTATTATTTAGCTCTAGCATTTTACCATGCTTCGCTTGGAATTTGTGAATATTTTTACAATAAATCAAAGTTTAGCCTGTGCAAATGTGCCTTTTGTCAAATAGAACAGCAATACTAGATGTTGTGAAATGGAGTATTAATGCCCTCAAGTGTTTGGTTATATTCTGTACTTACTGTATCGGTCAGGTTGTAAATCTGTCACACACCTAATGAAGTTTAAAAATATGTTCGGTGAAATAGTCTGTTAATAAATATTTCTTAACTCAGGGCTCGAAATAGGAAAAAAATTTGGCCTGCCACTTTCAGATAAAAAAACAGTGACAGATGATTCCCAGTATTTTTATTATCTATTTGTCAGTTCATAATTATTTTTGCCTCAGTGCCAAACCTTAACTTTGGCCTTGCATTTGGCCATTGACAGGCAGCTATTTTGAGCCCTGTAACTATTGCTGAATCTTTTGTTGTTTAGAAATTGTTGCTACATCTGATGCCAAGGAGGCGTTTAACAACATTGATGTTGCCATTCTTGTCGGTGCCATGCCACGACGTGAGGGAATGGAGAGGAAAGACTTGTTGGCGGCCAACGCCAAGATCTTCATTGAACAAGGAAAGATACTGAATGAAGTTGCAAAGAAAACTGTCAAGGTTTGAGATTTGTTTTTTATATATATACTCCTATTTCAATAATAGTTGTTACAATCAAAGGTACAGTCCACACTCATAATTATAGATTTGTCTATATAGTTAATCTATATATTACTCTTGTGGCTGCAAGAGATGTTGGTATTTTGTCTCTTGTTTAGGTAATGTGTAGTTCCAGAAATAATCCATACTCCTCCAACGGAGGAAATTGTTTTATTGGGTGGGGGTATGGGTATTTTCTGGAACTACACAATAGATCAAAAACAGGTGCGTGTGCGAGCCGTAACCCTTGTGCTTTCATCTGTTTCTTGATGTTTGGATCCTCTGATCCAACACGAAGCACAAGTTTTTGATCTGACTTTTCAGTCATGAGGCAAAAACAACAAATGTACACAGTATCTTGATCAGTGTTTGATGGTGTATCAAGACCTATGCATGTGACTGAAATACAAAGTTGTAATTGGTCCCTGAGATAATGAATTATTAATGAGTTTGAGAAAGGTTCTTCAAATAATTTGTTAGTTACATTTCTCATGCACTATTACAGTGCAACTACTGAAACCGGGGCCACCAAAACATGAGTATCCAATCACGATCGAGAATATGAACAATAGAATCTCTACAAATGTTTGACTTTTTTGCTTAAAATGCTAATAATTTTCATTATTTGTGAACGGAATAGATAAAGATTGAATAAGAAACATCTTAGCATGTGAGAACTTTGTACAAGTTTTTTGTTTGATCTCAAAAACTATGTATTTTGACATTTGTTTGGGTGGCCCCGGTTTCAGTAGTCGTACTGTAATAAGTTTTATAAATACTAGTAATTATATTGTTATTGATGATGAAAATGGATTTTGTTCTTGGCACAATAGTAATAGTTCAATATTTGAACAAGTCATATGCAGTAGTAACTGTGGTGTAGTTGTGTTATATGTTTGTTATTGAAATGCCATTAGTATTATATAGTTCTTGTGTGTGATCGTGCGTGTTTGTGTATATATAGTTAATTATGAGTATCTCCAATTATACTAACTATTTGCAGGTCTTCTAATGTGTCACATTTAGTGTGGCACATCTTAATTGTAAATAACTTTATTTATACCAACTACTTGTAAATCTTCTCGGTGTCATATCTATTATAGCACTCCTTAAAGGCCCAGTATCGACCGGGATGCTTTGCGGCCGTTTGTTTTTGTTTTGAAATAGCGTTATTGTTAAATGGCGCTCTCTAATTGGCCAAAAACCGCGTGAGTTCAAAGTCCATGGCCGTACGGAGATACGAAAAATATCACATATCAACATACATGAAAGTAGCGAACTCTTTCGACGAACCTTTGAGCTTTTGAGTGTTTCTGAATATCCTTAAATGCATCCCTGAGAAGAAAACTATCGTGTAATAGTATGCGGTGAATATAATAAAGGATTGGGCATGGTATGTTATGTGTATTTCTGTTGTATTATCAAAGTAACGATATTGATCAACTCGATTTGTCCGCTTTGTTATAATTAAGCAATCGTTGTAGTAAAAATATGTTTAAGAACGTTGAGCTCCAAATATAAAGTTAATAAGTATTTTTAATGTCCATAGTATATTATCGTCTCGTCTGAGCATCTCTATGGCATATTTGAACTGCTAGTCCGTGGATCGGAATGAGATGCCTGCGAAGCGGCCGAGTTGATTGTAATCTACTCAAACATCAAAGCTTGTTATTTACATCTATTTACGGAAAATATACAAAATATTGCGGCACAGATGTTGTAAAATACATAGAGAACTTAAATACAGTGAAATGTATTGAGATATTAGCAGGATTACTTAGGATTATTTGGATTGAGAAGGCATTATGAACTTTGATAATTTCGTGATACACGAAATTAGGGCGAGGCACGCAAAGCATCCCGGTCGATACTGGGCCTTTAATTGTAAATGTTTTGATTTTGTTTTTCGTGTTGTTAATTATCCAATAGAAGAAAAAAAATCAATATTGTTATGTTGTTAGGTCCTTGTTGTTGGTAACCCAGCCAATACCAACTGTTACATAGCTCATAAAATGGCACCCACCATCCCATCCAAGAACTTCTCTGCTTTGACAAGACTGGATCAGAACAGAGCCACCTCACAGGTAATAAAAAAACAATTAGCGAGATTTACACAGTATAACTTTGCTTAGAGTTGTTGCATGGAACAATTTAACACAAATCTCTTCGTGTGACACATTGAATTAATGCAAAAATTCATACATATGTACATAAAGTTGCTCCAGGTGTTTAGCCATTAGTTGATAATTGTCTTGTCCATCATGATTTTTCACAATTGAATTGTCTCGATTCCAGTGATCTTATCAAGATGTTTCCACCTGTCTGGTTTTCCTCAGGGTTTTTTTGTCATACATGTAAATAGGGTTTGTTGACACAGTGCATCCTACTAATCGGGGAGACTCACTTACACTCACTACCTCTGCGTTTAAATATTTTGCACACAACTCGGCTCACATGTTCATTTTTGCTGAGGGAGGAAAACCAGATAACCCGGAGATAACCCGGAGAACAACACATCAAACACTCACATATAATCTATGCCCAAGCCGAGACTCGAACCAGGACCACAGCAGTGAGAGGCCAGCGTTCTCATTGCTAGGTACTCTGCCACCCTTAGTATCCATATAGTATCCATACTGCATACAACCATTTGATTTGTTACCAGCTTATGGCCATCCTCGGGAACCCAGGGGTAATCTTCTGCCGCACTTTTCTTGCTTCCAGAAAAAATACACCTGGGAACGTAGTCTATTGGAGCTTGTTCCGGACGTCAAAATTCAAAATTATTTAACAACTTTCTTTGAATGGTTATCTTGATTTTCATTGGTCGACCTCAGCAGAGAGCTGAATTTTGATTTCCGGAACAAGCTCCAACAGACTACGTTTCCAGGGGTATTTTTTTCTGGGAGTGAGAAACGAGCGACAGAAGATTAC
Source organism: Metridium senile (assembly GCA_949775045.1). Classification (NCBI taxonomy): domain Eukaryota; kingdom Metazoa; phylum Cnidaria; class Anthozoa; order Actiniaria; family Metridiidae; genus Metridium; species Metridium senile. The sequence goes on from OX459098.1 coordinate 2,054,663, forward strand.
CCCTGGGTTCCCGAGGATGGCTTATGGCCAAATAATATCTCATGTGTATCTCATGCTAGACCAATGTGATTTAGACAATTTTCATGTTTCTTGAATCAGATTGCTGCCCGGCTTGGCAAGAGAATTGATGAAGTTCAAAACTGTATCATCTGGGGTAATCACTCGTCTACCCAGTACCCTGATGTCAACCATGGTACTGTTATTCATGAAGGTCGCAATGTTCCTATCCGTGAGGCCGTCAAGGATGACGACTTCTTGAATGGTGACTTCATCAAGGTGTGTAATTTACAATAAATCCAAGGGCTCCTATTGATGTCAGAGGTGCAAGCCACCATTTATTTGATTCTAAATAAAAGTTTCTATCTAATCATAATTCATGATAAATAGAAACTAGCGAGTAAACTAGTATAGGCTGCATCAGTGTTTGATATAGATGATAGGTAATAGAATGAAATTTGTAACACCGTAAAAAATGTTGACTTAACTTTACTGACATTTTGAGCTTTAGTGTTACTCCGACGAAGGGCTAAAGCTCGAAACGTCAGTAAAGCCAAGTCAACATTTTTTTACGGTGTTACAAATTTCATTATATTACCTATCATAATTCATGATAGGTAATAAAATAAGATTTATAAAAAATGTTAACTTAACTTTACTGACGTTTCGAGCTTTAGCCCTTCATTGGTGTAAAAAAGGATCATAATTCAAATGATTTCAAAAATGATCTCTCAGCATTGCTGGTTTGAACACATTTCTTTTGTTCTTGTGTTCAATAAACCGTATTGATTTCCTATACAAATGTTATGGAAATGTTACAGTGTGAATCACAAAACCGTGGGCACCTAGAAATATTTTAGCAATAGTTTATTATTCGTTGACTGAACTCAGAAACAACTATATCACTGCAAGAAGTTTGACTGATGTGTAGTATGATAAACATTTTGTAGTTAGAGTTGTTTGTGAGTTGTTCAACGAACAATAAACAATTTCTTAAACATTTCTAGGTGCCCACGGTTTTTCGATTCACACTGTAATGAAAATCTAGTTGATGATTGATGTGATTATGATAAAGATATTTCTATCATGTTTTGTACATCAGACGGTCCAGAAGCGTGGTGCAGCTATCATCAGTGCTCGTAAGCTGTCAAGTGCAATGTCTGCAGCTAAAGCTATCTGTGATCACATGAGAGATTGGTACTTTGGCACTAGTGAGGTAGGTCTTTATTTATCATATTTCAAACACTTGCAACAGTGGTTTATCAAATATATCATCAACATCACCACTATCATCATCATCAACATCATCATCATTAATTTGATTGTCATCCTCATCATCACTATCAATATCACCTTCGTCATCATTTTCGTCATCAAAATCACCACTACCAGCATCATTACCATTATCTTCACCATCATCATCATCACCATCATCATTTTCATCACCATCATCATCACCATTATCATCATCATTATCATCACCACCACCATCACCACCACCATCATCATCATCATCACCACCATCACCATCATCATCATCATCATCATCACCACCATCATCATCATCACTGATTCCTTCATATTTTCTATAGAAACAGTGGGTGTCCATGGGTGTGGTCTCTGACGGGTCTTATGGTATCCCAGAAGGCATTGTGTACTCCTTCCCCATCAAGATTGACTCCAATGGCGAGTGGACCATCGTCCAGGGTCTGCCAATCTCAGACTTCTCTCGAGAGAAGATGGACTTGACCGCCAAGGAGCTTGTTCAGGAGAAAGAGGCAGTTGGAGTTTGACTAAGCCAAGGTTGTAAGCTGTAACGCTAGTATTGCGTTACACTGCAAGCTTGCGTGACAAGCATGTTTTTTTATGATTTAAATGGATGTAATTTGACTGTAGGTTTGGAACACGAATGAATAGTAGTTACTCAAATAAGTGATGATGAAACATTCATCTAAGAAGTAGAATGATAATAAATTAATGGTTAAGATATCTTGTGAAACATAAGGAAAAGTAAGATACACTCTGCTCTAGGGAAATGTTATAACTCTTTAAAATAAAATACGGAGTTTAAGATACATTGCACTTGTTGTTACCGTTATTATTGCTCAAATGGATGTTGCCGTTATTAATGTTGTTGCTGTTGCTGTTGTTATTGTTGCGGCTGCTGTTATTGTTGCTGTTGCTGATGTTGTTGCTGATGTTGTTGCTGATGCTGCTGCTGTTATTGTTGCTGAAGTTGTTGCTGCTGTTTTTTTCTGATGCTGCCGTTATTGATGTTGTTGCTGATGCTGCTGCTGAAGTTGTTGCTGCTGTTTTTTTCTGATGCTGCCGTTATTAATGTTGTTGCTGATGCTGCTGCTGTTATTGTTGCTGAAGTTGTTGCTGCTGTTTTTTTCTGATGCTGCCGTTATTGATGTTGTTGCTGATGCTGCTGCTGTTATTGTTGCTGAAGTTGTTGCTGCTGTTTTTTTCTGGTGCTGCCGTTATTGATGTTGTTGCTGATGTTGTTGCTGATGCTGCTGCTGTTATTGTTGCTGAAGTTGTTGCTGCTGTTTTTTTCTGATGCTGCCGTTATTGATGTTGTTGCTGATGCTGTTGTTATTGTTGCGGCTGCTGTTATTGTTGCTGTTGCTATTGTTGTTGCTGATGCTGCTGCTGAAGTTGTTGCTGCTGTTTTTTTCTGATGCTGCCGTTATTGATGTTGTTGCTGATGCTGCTGCTGAAGTTGTTGCTGCTGTTTTTTTCTGATGCTGCCGTTATTAATGTTGTTGCTGATGCTGCTGCTGTTATTGTTGCTGAAGTTGTTGCTGCTGTTTTTTTCTGATGCTGCCGTTATTGATGTTGTTGCTGATGCTGCTGCTGTTATTGTTGCTGAAGTTGTTGCTGCTGTTTTTTTCTGGTGCTGCCGTTATTGATGTTGTTGCTGATGTTGTTGCTGATGCTGCTGCTGTTATTGTTGCTGAAGTTGTTGCTGCTGTTTTTTTCTGATGCTGCCGTTATTGATGTTGTTGCTGATGCTGTTGTTATTGTTGCGGCTGCTGTTATTGTTGCTGTTGCTATTGTTGTTGCTGATGCTGCTGCTGAAGTTGTTGCTGCTGTTTTTTTCTGATGCTGCCGTTATTAATGTTGTTGCTGATGCTGCTGCTGTTATTGTTGCTGAAGTTGTTGCTGCTGTTTTTTTCTGATGCTGCCGTTATTGATGTTGTTGCTGATGCTGCTGCTGTTATTGTTGCTGAAGTTGTTGCTGCTGTTTTTTTCTGATGCTGCCGTTATTGATGTTGTTGCTGATGTTGTTGCTGATGCTGCTGCTGTTATTGTTGCTGAAGTTGTTGCTGCTGTTTTTTTCTGATGCTGCCGTTATTGATGTTGTTGCTGATGCTGCTGCTGTTATTGTTGCTGAAGTTGTTGCTGCTGTTTTTTTCTGATGCTGCCGTTATTGATGTTGTTGCTGATGTTGTTGCTGATGCTGCTGCTGTTATTGTTGCTGAAGTTGTTGCTGCTGTTTTTTTTCTGATGCTGCCGTTATTGATGTTGTTGCTGATGCTGCTGCTGTTATTGTTGCTGAAGTTGTTGCTGCTGTTTTTTTCTGATACTGCCGTTATTGATGTTGTTGCTGATGCTGTTGTTTCTGTAATTGTTGCTGTTGTATTTGTGTTGTTGCTAGCGTGCTGTTGTTGCTAGCGTGCTGTTGCTTATATTGTTGCTGTTGTCTTTGCTGTAATTTCTTTGTTTTTGTTAAGATTTATCTTTTGTTTTTTTCCTTTTATTGTTATTTTTTTCGTTGATGTCGTTTTTGTTGTCGTTCATTTTGTTGTTGGTTTTCTCCGTTCATTTCTGTTGTTGTCTTTCTCCTCGTTCATTTTGTGTTTGGTTTTCTCCGTTCATTTCTGTTGTTGTCTTTCTCCTCGTTCATTTTGTTGTTGGTTTTCTCCGTTCATTTCTGTTGTTGTCTTTCTCCTCGTTCATTTTGTGTTTGGTTTTCTCCGTTCATTTCTGTTGTTGTCTTTCTCCTCGTTCATTTTGTTGTTGGTTTTCTCCGTTCATTTCTGTTGTTGTCTTTCTCCTCGTTCATTTTGTTGTTGGTTTTCTCCGTTCATTTCTGTTGTTGTCTTTCTCCTTCGTTCATTTTGTTTCTAACTTTGTATTCATGTTCAATTCAAACATAGCAACCTTTTCTTATCAGCTAACTAGTAACCATTCACTTTCCCCCCTCACTTTCAATGCTGACTCATCGTCACAAGCCTCAAGAGGCTGTTGAGGTTTGCAACTCCGTGATTGGTTAAACTTTGAAAATTATTTAATTTGATTAACACTATCGTAAAAGCTTATGACGTCAGAATTTAGCATTGTAAACAAATTGTGGTATATGTAGTCAATTCAATTAACGCTGTAGTTAGAAAAGCCTATTCCGTCGGACTTCTTCAGCTTTAAAACCAAGAAATTCCAACATACAAGTACGACGCACCAGCGAAGCGGAGGCGTTTTACTCTTGTTTACAAGCGAAAGAGGAAGAAGAACTGTTTCAGAAAGGTAAGACTTAAGTAAAGACAGCTTTTAAAAAGCTAAAACTGACGTCACTTCGTATGAACAAACAAGGCTTTTGCAATTTATCGTTTGGGGAAGTTGAATTCGTTTTTGGCCTAAAGGAATAATAGATTTGACGAGGGATGGGCGATCACATGCCTGGGATATCGGGGATTATATAGTCCGATCGCAGAAAAGGGATCGGAATCGTATGAATATATCCGGGGACCAAGGGACTATCTATATCATGTAATAAAATAAATTTCAAATAAATTGATGTGCCAAAATATTGTGTAAATTGAAACGAGATTTTAAAATATGACACATTGCCGTTATATGAGCCCTCGCTCATCTCGATGCAATATGATTCCATCATTTGTCCAGATTCCTGACTAATAATTAACCGTATTCTGTACTATGCGGGTCTCTTCTCCTGTATACAACGTATTGTAAGCGAGCAGTATCTGTAATATAGTGTAAGCTAGTTCGGATAGATGGGCTTAAAAGCAAACAAGAATATGATCGTTTTCGGTAAGTTTATTTAGATCTAGCAGATCGAGGTATTTACTTTTCATTTACTGTGCATGCTCGCCGTCTTCTGAACTACAAATTGCACAGTAAGTTTGTTATTCGTTGGAATAGGTTTTTGGCTTTTTCACCGACAACGTTAATTGAATTAGCTATATACATGTACATTAGGATGGTGCAATTTCTTGGTTTTAAAGCTGAAGAAGTTGCTTTTGGTCTGAAGGAATAGGCTTTTAATAGGCTTTTTCAACGACAACGTTAATTGAATTAGCTTTATATTTACATTCACCTAATTGCAAGAACGCTGTCCTGACTTTTGTAATTTAGTGGGAAAGGAATTAATTAAAAGACAAGAGAAGACTGATCACTCAAGCTGAACTCTTCTTCCTTTCTCACTAAATTGCAAAAGTCAGGACAATTAACGTTCTTGCAATTTTAAAGTGTATGTAGGTTGGTTTAAAAATATCATTGTCAGTTTTTAAAGCTCTAAAATTCGCTTTTGGTCTACATAAATTGACTTAAGACTTTTTTTTCGAAACTTCAAACAGTTAGCTATGCAATTGCAAAGGATTTTAGAAGGATTTTTAATTATTTAAACATTAGCATTTACCGCTCGTTGTTTTTGAAGTTTGTTCAGCTTGCTTGCTTTCCGCTTACAACTGTTATCTTTGTAACGATTTTTATTTCTTTCTTTTTTGCTTTCTTTTGTTCTTTTTTCGTTCTTTTTTCCCCTCTTTCTTTCGTTCTTTTTTCTCTCATCTATTATCAGCCTAATATTCAATAACTATTGAAGTGATCAACACTTCAATTTTCGATGTTTGCGACAAGCATTCAGTTTCCAGGACAGCCAAGTTCATTACGAAGAAAACTTCAGTACGAAATATTTAAGTGAATATAATCAACGAAATATACCTGCTCCTCTAGAACCGGGACGCAGTGGTAGAATACTGTAACGTTTGACGGTTTGTTTGTTTAATTGTTTCTATTTGTATGGTTGGTTGGTTGGTAAGTTGGTTGGTTGTTTGGTTGGTTGGCTGTTTGGTTGGTTGGTTGGTTGGTTGGTTGTTTGGTTGGTTGGCTGGTTGGTTGGTTGGTTGGTTGGTTGGTTGAATACTGTAACGTTTGACGGTTTGTTTGTTTAATTGTTTGACTATTTTGTTGTATGTTTGTTTGTTTTGTTTGTTTGTTTGTTTGTTTTGTTTGTTTGTTTGTTTGTTTGTTTAATTGTTTGTTTGTTTGTTTGTTTAATTGTAATTTGACTATTTGTATGTTGTTTGGTTGTATGCTTGCATGTATGTCTGCATATGTCTCTCTGTTTGTTTGTTTCGAGATCGTTTGTGAACGTTTTTTGGAATTAATACCAATTTTGTAAATCGAGTAAATCTAAAAAAACTCATTACATAGTATTATCGATTCAATTTTTACAGCTAACTATTAGAGCGAAAACACTAGAACCATGAAATAAAAACAAAATAGTTACTAACTAATAGTTTTTATTTAGTTACTATTTAGTCAGTGTTACTCAACCAGAAACATCAAATACAAAAGGAAACAATACCTCATTACAACTTTACTTGTCTTTGATAGTGACTAATAGTCACTAAATAAGAACTATTACACACTAACAATTTGATTTTGTTTCATGGTTCTAGTGTTTTCGCCATATCTCTAGTTTTGAATGTAGAAATTACTGTATTTTGTCAGTTTTTAGTGAGACGGAAAAATAATCTTGTTTTTGTCCGGTTTTAGAAAGCCAACTGACTCGGTGTGAAGTTGATAAGGAGCTGTAGGAAGGAAGCTAAAATGTCGATCTCTTCAGGAAGAGCAAGACGATAACAAACATAACAGAACAATTTAATTAACGACAGAATTAAAAGAGGTTAGCTTTTCTCAATTGTAAGTATATTGTTACAATACATTATAAATACATTATAAATATATAATATAAAAAATTTGCTTGATAACATTTTTGTTGTTGCGTTGCATGTTTGTTTTTTGAAATTGTTTGTTTGCTGTTGTTGTTGGTGATGATAATGATGTGATGTTTTGTTTCGTTTTCGCTCTATGTTTCGGTTCCTTTTTAATATCAATTACAAAAAAGGTCTCCTCTAAGCAGAAGTCATAATAGGGACTGAGAACAAAGACAACAAACGCCTCAGCCGCACAAGGTTTGCATAAGAAACGGCATCACGTACTTTTAGCTTCGCAGTTTGAAAGTGTTATATTTAATAATACATCAAATGCCTTCTTAATGACAAGACTGTTGATTGAACTTTCCCAATCATGAACAGATAATTAATTAATCTTTATATTTGTAAACTGATTTACCAAATCTTAAAATTACCTCCATTTCTCCTGTAATCAACTGAGAAATTGAACTTTTTGAAAACTATGCTAATATATATAGATATGCCTTGTTTCACGGGTCGGTGATATTCAGACGCGTGAAAAGCTTCAAGCGAAAAGAGCGCGCTCAACTGTGAATAAACGCGTGACTGACTTTTAATGACAAACCTTCGTTATCGCACATTAGTATGCTTCAAACCGCTTCAGATCAACTCTCGCAGCCTCTCCTAACAGAAACAGTCATTGCTGACACGAATTATAAGCTCCGTAACCACGAAAAAAGATAGTTTGTGTTCAGTTTCCTGCACGGAAGAATTGCTGTGAATATTGCGTTGAATTTGGTGGCAGAATTGGTCGAAGTGCAATGATCTTCTGAAGGTTTTCGGCGATTTTCACTCTTTGAAACTACATTTAAATCAAGGTAACTGCTAAATATTTCATTCCTTATCCTTTGCTTAAAGTTTACACTTTTTTGTGTGCTTTTCTTGAACTTTTGTAATGTAGAGTTTTGTGTACATGTACATATTTTGTGACTCGGATATAGTTTTCGATCAACTCACTTCGTTCGCCACTTCAACATTAAAAATTACAAATTTACGATAGTTTAATTGTAAGAATTTGACCGAAACACTAATATGAAGCGATATTTCTCATATTTCTGAACAAAATACGGTTATTCTTAAAGTATTTTAATAGTATTTTTGTTTACTTGTTCGCTTTTAATGGGATGAAGCTATTAATGACAACATTCAAAACACTTAGCTTAATTTCACTGGAGAAACACAATATTAACACTAAATACCTGCACGCCACAAATAAGGTCAAATTAACCTTTCAAATGCCCAATAAAATAAAAAAAACAATTTAAAACATTCAAAAGCTAGTTTTGTAACAAAATTAAAGACTTAGTTTTAATGCAAATAGTATACCCGTCGGGATTGCCCGGAAATGTAAATTACTACATAACACGTACAAGCCATTTAGTGATAATTAAACAAAAGAAAACAACGAAATTGGCATAAAATTGCACTTTTTAGTATTACTAATGTTTTATTGTTTGAACTCTACGAGAAAGAAAGTTATAAAATTTGTGTAGAAGTTTATAATTTAAGTGCATGTATTTCAATAATTTGGTTATAATTCATTGCGTTGAATCGAAAAAGTCAATAAAAATGTTTACTTTTTTACATGCTTGCGCAAATACTTTTTATCACAAAAACACATAAAACTTGAGTGCATGTATTTAGTGTATCAATAAACAAAATATCTCAAATTATTTACATTGAAAAAAGCTAGAGCCATTTTATGATTATCATACTCATTCCCCGTTCAATTAGCGAAATAATCCAAAAATCTTCATGGTATTGTTTGTAATCTATTTCCAACAGCTAAAACAATATATAATGAGGAATACGTTATGAAAAGAAGAGCCTTAATTAATACACTTTAAGATAGCCTAAAGCCTATTTCTTCTGACGAAAAGCGACTTCAATTCTTCAGCTATATATATAGCTAATTCAATTAACGTTGTCGTTGAAAAAAAGTCGATTCCTTTAAGCCAAAAGCGACTTCTTCAGCTTTAAAACCAAGAAATTGTACCATCCTAATGTACATGTATATAGCTAATTCAATTAACGTTGTCGTTGAAAAAGCTTAAAGTCGATTCCTTTAAGCCAAAAGCGACTTCTTCAGCTTTAAAACCAAGAAATTGCACCATCCTAATGTACATATATATAGCTAATTCAATTAACGTTGTCGTTGAAAAAGCTTAAAGTCGATTCCTTTAAGCCAAAAGCGACTTCTTCAGCTTTAAAACCAAGAAATTGCACCATCCTAATGTACATGTATATAGCTAATTCAATTAACGTTGTCGTTGAAATTGCTTAAAGCCAATTTCTTTACGCCAAAAGCAACTTTGTCAAAAGCAATTTTGTCAAGCTTACAACTTTGTACTGAGTATATATCAGCTTTTAATTAAAACTGAAGAAGTCGCTTTCGGTCTGAAGGAATAGGCTTTAGGCTTTTTAAACAATAACCACAATTATATAACTTCTATTGTTTTAGGATTCGGAAAGCTCTGAAGTCGCCATTTTTAACTAATCTATTTTAAAGCTATTTTTAGCATAATTACGTGACTAATAACGGTGAATCTTGTTCGTAATGATCACGTCAAAATGACGTCACAGCCCTTGTCACACACGCAAAACTTAAGTGTAAAAAAATGACTTTTCGATTAGTCATTAGTCAGCAGTAAAGTGGTTAAACTAGTGTGGACTACGTCGAAATCGTAAGGAAACAATTGTAGTAAAAAATGTTCGATAACTAGTGGTTAAACTAGTGTGGACTGCGTCGATATTTCTAATGAAACAAATGGAGTAAAAATGTACGATAACTAGCGGTAAACTAGTGTGGACTTTGTTGATGTTTAAAAGGAAACAATTTGGGTAAAAATGTACGATAACTAGCGGTTAAACAAATGTTGAATGCGTCGATGTTTGAAAGGAAGCAATTGGAGTAAAAATGTACGATAACTAGCGGTTAAACTAGTGTGAACTACGTAGATATTTCTAAGGAAACAATTGGAGAAAAAATTGAAATGATCTATCGCCTTGGACAGCCTTCTTTTAAATAGATGATATTTCCAAGTCGAGGCTCGCGTTGTTGCGCATACATGTAGCAAAATGATAATTTATCATACGCGAAAACGCGAACCTCGACTTGGAACTATCATTCTTTGTCACTTAATGGAACTGTGAAAATGACTGTTGTCCACAGACATGGCTGCCGTGAATTCTCGGCTATACGCTATGTATACACTATTTTACGCTATATATAATATCCATCTTTTCTGCAGTTTCCCCTGGAGTTCAACCATAAACTTACATGATCGCCATGGGATCAGAGACTACTATCCGAGTCTTTTTATTGCTCGTGTATGCTCGTACGTTAATAGCTCAGGACATTAAAGGTAAGATGATTTACTATATAAGTCAGTTTCACAGAATGCCGGATGATTCGCCCCCTTTTAGGATGATTCGCCCCCTTTTAGGATGATTCGCCCCCTTTTAGGATGATTCGCCCCCATTATTATGATAACGATGACTATAGTAGAAATGATGTGATGATACTGGTAATGATTACTGATTTTGTTGATTATGATGATTATAGCGATGATAACGTTTATGATGATGATAACGATGATGACTATAATAGAAATGATGTGATGATGGTGGTAATCATGATTATGATAATGACGATAATGATGTCGACAATGATGTCAAGTTTCAGAAAAATAAAGATATTTGGGAAATTTTCTGCAACAGGGCTGATGCGGTATGATTTGCGGCGCGCGTTTTCAGTAGGGCAGTTTGTTATTTGGCCTATAGTATATTGATGATAATGACAAATGATAATGTTAACGGTACTAACACTGTTCTTTCCAACAGCTGATTGTGATTTCAATGACGGTAACACCTGTGATTGGAAACAAGTTAAAGACGATCCGTTCCACTGGACCGTTCATGAAGGCCCTACACCAGAAAGCAGAACAGGTCCTAAGAAAGGCAGCGACGGAGGTAAACGATTACTAAACACTGCAACTGATTTTCTGCGTCACCACCACCATAGTCTTCATCATTACTATCATCTTTATTATCATCATCGTCATTACTTTCATTACTTTCATCACCATCATCACCATCATCACCATTATCATCATATTATCATCATTAACATCAGCACCATCACCATCATTATTACCATCACCATCACCATCACCATCACCATCACCATCACCATCACCATCGCCATCACCATCACCATCACCATCACCATCACCATCACCATCGCCATCGCCATCGCCATCGCCATCGCCATCGCCATCGCCATCGCCATCGCCATCGCCATCGCCATCGCCATCGCCATCGCCATCGCCATCGCCATCGCCATCGCCATCGCCATCGCCATCGCCATCGCCATCGCCATCGCCATCGCCATCGCCATCGCCATCGCCATCGCCATCGCCATCGCCATCGCCATCGCCATCGCCATCGCCATCGCCATCGCCATCGCCATCGCCATCGCCATCGCCATCGCCATCGCCATCGCCATCGCCATCGCCATCGCCATCGCCATCGCCATCGCCATCGCCATCGCCATCGCCATCGCCATCGCCATCGCCATCGCCATCGCCATCGCCATCGCCATCGCCATCGCCATCGCCATCGCCATCGCCATCGCCATCGCCATCGCCATCGCCATCGCCATCGCCATCGCCATCGCCATCGCCATCGCCATCGCCATCGCCATCGCCATCGCCATCGCCATCGCCATCGCCATCGCCATCGCCATCACCATCACCATCACCATCACCATCACCATCACCATCACCATCACCATCACCATCACCATCACCATCACCATCACCATCACCATCACCATCACCATCACCATCACCATCACCATCACCATCACCATCACCATCACCATCACCATCACCATCACCATCACCATCACCATCACCATCACCATCACCATCACCATCACCATCACCATCACCATCACCATCACCATCACCATCACCATCAACATTATCACCATCATTATTATCACCACCATTATCATCACCATCGCCATCACTATATCACCATCACCATTACCATCACCATCACCATCAACATTATCACCATCATTATTATCACCACCATTATCATCACCATCACCATCACTATATCACCATCATTATTATCATCACCATCACCACCACCATTATCATTTTTTTGGTGAAAAATCGGGTTTTGGGCTTCCTGTGTTGAACGGGCGAGGATGCGATGTTTGGCTAAGCTCCTAAAAGCCAAAAGAACGACTGCTCTGCAGGCTACATCATCATAATCATTATCCTCATCACCATCACCATACCCACGCGTCTAATAAAAACATTTTTCTCTTAAGGTAAATATGCCTACATAAAAGTAGGGAATGAAAAGCTCGGTGACCAAGCAAGACTCATCGTCAATGATTTCGAAGTGGTCAAAGACAAAATCTGTCTCACACTACACTACCACATGTATGGTCGAGACACGGAAAGACTAGAGGTACTTCAAGATGGTAAACCATTGCTGATGCTCTGGGGGCCACAGGGTGATCAGTGGCATGAAGCAAAGGGGATGTTACCAGTCCCTCCTCCAGGTGTTAAAATAAATGTGACTGTAAGTATTCCGTTAATGATCTACGTTTACGTAAACAACAACTCGCGTTACGTATTGGTTAGGTGATTATGTGAATAATTTATCCGCGAGGTGTTAAAAGGTCTCTATCATTGCACGCTCAACGTCCGTCTCTTTTCGATGCAAATGCCTGGCTACCTTTCAAGATGGCGCAGGGAACCGTGAAGAAGACTATTGGTCAATGCGTATTGATATTTTACATTCATTCATTCATTCATTCTTTCACTCACTAATTAATTAATTAATTAATTCATCATTAATTAATTCACTCAGCTCATTTGTCCATGTATTCATTCTACATACATTCATTCATCTATCTATTCATTCGTCCATTCATTTATTCATCCATCCATCCATCCATCCATTCATCCATCCTTATATTGATAGAGTTACCGTGATTAAATAAAGGTCTTTATTATAATAATAATAATAATAATAATAATAATAATAATAATAATAATAATAATAATAATAATAATAATAATAATTATTATTATTATTATTATTATTATTATTATTATTGTTATCCATCCATCCATCCATTCATTCATCCATCCATCCATCCATCCATCCATCCATTCATTCATTTATTTATTTATTCGTTCATTTATTCCTTACAGCTACAGATTACAGGCGTTGCTGGTGTATATGAAAAAGGAGATATTGCTATTGACCAAATACTCGTTAAGAAGAAAACCGAATGCAAAAATATATGTAAGTTATACTATATCTTTACCGTGCCATAATCTCACAGATATTCAAAAATCACACTCGATCATAACAGTAAATTGCGCATGCGAGCCAGCAATGTACGTATTTCATGACATGATTATAATATGAATATAATGTTTGTGCTCTATTCCACAGCAGCAATTTGATTCTATTTCATGGATATAGTGTTTGTGCTCTATTCCACAGTAGCAATTTGATTCTATTTCATGGATATAGTGTTTGGGATCTATTCCACAGTAGCAATTTGATATTATTTCATGGATATAGTGTTTGTACTCTATTGCACAGTAGCAATTGGATTCTATTTCATGGATAAGTGTTTGCGCTTTATTCCACAGTAGCAATTTGATTCTATTTCATGGATATAGTGCCTGCACTCTATTGCACAGTAGCAATTGGATTGTATTTCATGGATAAGTGTTTGCGCTTTATTCCACAGTAATAATTTGATTCTATTTAATGGATAAGTGTTTGCGCTCTATTCCACAGTAATAATTTGATTCTATTTAATGGATAAGTGTTTGCGCTCTATTCCACAGTAATAATTTGATTCTATTTAATGGATAAGTGTTTGCGCTCTAACTCGTTACTTATTTACCTGCCTCTGATATTAAATAAGTTAACTAATACTATGTTTGTGAACTCAATATAAGTTTACTTGTATACGTTTATAAGTTTACTCGGCTATGCTCGTCTGGAATTTTTAAACCCTAACACCCCTAAGATATACCTTTATATAGCCCTTTAAAAATGGGAGTGATACGGACGATGTTTCACTCCGAAGAGGGTCCCCTATACCACCTCGCAAGATGCATTCAAGTAAAATAAATTGGTCATTTCACTAATCACGCAAAATACTAAAATCTTTTCCACATTCACGCAAAAATCGACGTAATCACGTTTCACGAATCACGTTAAAATTGTTGTTGTTATTGTTTTCGTTCACGAATCACGCATAAAGGAAAAGATGGATTCACGTGGACGCATAAAGTTTGAATCACGAATCACGGATAAACAAATGCTCTAATCACGTTTCACGCAAAAATAAATAGGCCGATCACGATTCACGCAAAAGGTATAGGGGACCCTCTCCGAAGAGATTCGACGAACCTCAAAGAGAAACGACGAACATAACCAATACTTTTACCTTCCACTGCACCCCCTTCATTCCTAAATTTGCACTGTACAATAACACCATATTATCTATTTATCAGTTTGTCCAGCCTTCAACATTTCTAACGCACTAAAGAGTTGTAATGAATCTCAACCTGGCGAGGACTGTCAACCTCAATGTTTACCTGGTTACAAACTATGGAAAACCCCACCTCTATCCCAACCCCTGAGGTGTCTGCCAATGGGAACCTGGTCACATCAGCAACCTAAGTGTGAACCAGAAGATCGAGGTAAAACTTGGTTTCCATATGTTCGCCATGCAGGATCGCCGTGATGGCGCTTGCGTTTTTGTGAAATATTAACTTAAAGTATCACTGCTGACTGAAAGTGGAAGTTTAGGCCTACTTCGGGTCATATGATCTATAGCGAGTAAACTAGTATAGGCTGCGTCAGTGTTTGATATAAACGATAGGTAATAGAATGAAATTTGTAAAAAACAGAAATGGAAACTAGCGAGTAAACTAGTATAGGCTGCGTCGATGTTTGATATAAACGATAGGTAATAGAATGAAATTTGTAACACCGTAAAAAACTGAAATGGAAACTAGCGAGTAAACTAGTAAAGGCTGCGTCGGTGTTTGATATAAACGATAGGTAATAGAATGAAATTTGTAACACCATAAAAAATGTTAACTTTACTGACGTTTCGAGCTTTAGCCCTTCGTCGGAGTAAAAAGGAAACATAACCGTAAATATTCTTATTCTTTAGAAACTTCAATTAACTGTGATTTTGAGTACGATTCTTGCGGATGGAAACACAAACAAACAGAATGGAAACGACAAAGAAGTCGCGTTTTGGAACACATGACTGGTCCCACACGGGACAACACTCCTGCAGGAGGAGGAAGAGGTGAGCATGCGCATTAAGTATCTTTATATAGTAACATGGAAGGAAGGAAAGATGGGAGAATAAAATGAACGGAGAGAGGGAGGGAGGGAGGGGTAAGAAGGAAGGAAGGGCTACGGAGGGAGGAAGGGGTAAGAGGAAGGAAGGGGTAAGTTAGGGCCGTAAGTTAGAAAACTGTTAAAGGTTATTATGTATCCCTCGTTAAATAAAGTTATTGTATTGTATTGTATTGTATTGTAAGGAGGAAGGAGGAAGGAAGGGGTAAGAGGAAGGAAGGGGTCAGGAGGAAGGAAGGGGTCAGGAGGAAGGAGGAAGGAAGGGCTAAGGAGGAAGGAAGGGGTAAGAGGAGGGAAGGGGTAAAGGGGAAAGAAGGGGTAAAGAGGAAAGAAGGAAGAGGTAAGAGGAAGGAAGGAGGAAAGAGGAAGGAAGGAGGAAAGAGGAAGGAAGGGCTAAGGAAGAAAGAAGGAACGGGTAAGAGGAAGGAAGGAAGGAATGAAGGAAGGGAGGGAGGGGTAAGAGGAGTGAAGGAACGCAGAGGAAGCAAGAAAAATTGTGGGAAACCTTTCCCTGGACGTCAAATAAAGTCTCTTGATTGTTCCTTTTCCGTTGTTAATTTGCCATTTTAAAGTACAAAACTTAATTAGCTTATTTTCCGCCATATTTTACAACAGTCTCGTCTACAAAAAAATATATGTGCTTGAGCACGACAACGAGGCTCACCACAGATAACCCAAACTAAGACAAAACATTCTTTCGTAGGATATTATATTTATGCCGATTCTCGAAACAGAAGCCCAGGAGACCATGTTAGTATGGAATACCAAAGTACCTCTCTTCAGGAGGGCTGCTTAGAGTTTTGGTACTATATGTTTGGTTCGTCGGTCGGCTATTTGACACTGCATGCCGACAATGAAGTAGTTTTTAGCACATATGGTCAATCTGCTTTGGAAGATCACGATCCGTGGAAGCATGCAGTGGGATATGTGCAGTTCAGGAAGGTAAGAGAAGATAGGGGCGAGACGAGAAATACTTTAGTACATGTAGTACCCTTCACAGTTTCCTGAGCCAGGTAAGCGGGCCTTTGCATCGAAGCGACCAAAGATAGAGACCTTTTAACACCTTAAGGAACAATTATTCACGTGTCTCTTTCATTGCAAGCTCAACGTTCGTATCGCTTCAATGCAAAGGCCCGGCTACCTTTCAAGATGGCGCAGGGAACTGTGAAGGGGACTGACTATTCATCTGATTATCTTGCTATTCATTTGTTTCTTATTCATTCATTCATTCATCCATTCATTCATCCATCCATTCATCCATTCATCCATTCATCCATTCATCCATTCATCCATTCATCCATTCATCTAATCCAATCCAATCAATCCAATTTATTTATTTATTCATTTCATTTGACCCATCGATTAAAATATTTCCTCGATGAACACGTGTTAACATTTGGTCAGGTATAATGTCATGCTCGACGGCCCCATTGTCAGCCAATACAAACAAGCAGAAATAAGACCTCGAAATCGTGATTTTTGAATCTTTTCGCGAAAAATCTGCCTGTTTAATTTTGCTGTGACAGGCTTCTCTGGATGTTTAATCTTTTTTAAAAGCGGATTTCTACTTGACAAAGATCAAATGTTCAAAATCACAGAGCTATATTTTCCGATGGATAATCTATGACTAATTATATGTTTTTTTCTTTCTATTTCTAGTTAAATTTGGAGGTCATTTTTGCTGACGGCAATATGGGAAACGTCGCCATTGATGACATTCGACTGACAAAAATGGAAAACTCCGCATGTCAATCCAAAGGTAAGCGTCAAATCATTCAACCATTTTACTGTTAAAGGCAATTTCCTCGAAATATAGAACTTTTTTCTGAAAATTTGCGTAGACATTGATTAAGTTATGGGCATTTAGAAACTGCAATGAAGAAAAGTTTATTGGATAAATTTGAAAATATATTGATCAGAATAGTCCACGCACGTTTTTCACCAAATTTACTAAAAACGTTTTAGTGGTTTACCACACGCCCCTTACCTCTGTGATCCAGGTTCGATTTGTTCTTCTCTCCTATGCCACGAGGGTTTTCTCCGGGTTATCCGGTTTTCCTCCCTTCGCAAAAATCAACATGTGACCAGAGTTGTGTGGCGATGTGTGCTAAAATAGTTAATGTAGAAGTAGTGAGTTTGAGTCTTCAAACCAGTAGGACGCTTGTGTCTGGCTAGACGATTGTGAGCAGAGTTGTGTGCTAAAATTTCTAACGTAGAAGTAGTGAGTGTGAGTCGCCCCAATTAGTAGGACCCTTGTGTCTGGCTAGAAGATTGTGTCCAGAGTTGTGTGCTAAAATATCATTACCAGAAATCGAAGACATGTGACGTCACCGCATGCTAAAGTTAGATTTGTGGCATTTAAAAATGGCCGCTCAGAATTACTGATAAATGTATGGGCTCAGAAAGAAAATGTCTAATATACTTGCTAAATATCATTGTACTATCGGTGCCGCCTCCTAACTTTTAACTCGAGTATGAGTTCTATTCATTTATGCAAGTTACGTTTGATTTAGTTTTCTCAATATGCAGCACGAAGGAATAATATTATTGAGAAATAATTGCTTTACTTTAGTCTGTATTTCAGCGAAAAATGTGTAATTTACCTTGTGTTCAGCATCGCCTGCCATCGACAGTTTACATGGATCTATCCTTGCCGCCTTCTTAAAATGCTCCTGAGATTATGGGCTTTTCAATGCTGTTTTAGAAGTCTTTCCAAGTAATACACCAATGACGCAGAATAACAGTAAAAAGTGATGATTTTTTAGTTTTAAAAATTTCAATTTTACACCAAAATATCATAAAAAATGACCGATAAATCCTGCAAAGAAGCTTGTTTCGATCGTCGAGTCGATTGCAATGTTTACAGCTTAGTAGCCTGGTGATTTTACGTGTAATTCCGCTGTTTAAAGAATCCGAAGGCTTCTTAAGCGGGAAATTCAAAATTCAAAGTTCATAAGAATGGTCTTCCTGTGTCCTTTTGAAATTTTCTAAGTGACCTAATTCGTTCGAATTATTCTATGCCGAGCGTAAGCGGGCGCTTCAATTTTAAATATATCAACTGTACCAGAAGCGCTTGGTACTTCTAAACAAACTTATAATAGTTTGGTTTTGATAAATTGATTTATTTCGATAGAAATTCGAGGATAATTCTGGACTGCCAGTAGACCGCTGGTCATAATATCGCGGACGTAAAATGTCTTAGATTTCTGGTAATGTTTAATGTAGGGGTAGTGAGTGTGAGTCTCCCAAACTAGTAGGACGCTTGTGTCTGGCTAGAAGATTGTTAGCAGAGTTGTGTGCTAAAAAATTTAATGTAGGGGTAGTGAGTGTGAGTATCCCCAGTTAGTAGGACACTTGTGTCTGGCTAGAAGATTGTTAGCAGAGTTGTGTGCTAAATATCAAATGTCGAGGTAGTGAGTGTGAGTATCCCCCAATTAGTAGGACACTTGTGTCTGGCTAGAAGATTGTTAGCAGAGTTGTTTGCTAAAATATTTAACGTAGAGGTAGTGAGTGTGAGTCTGATTCTAACCAATTAGCAGGACGCTTGTGTCTGGCTAGAAGATTGAGACGTTTAAAAAGTGGTATATTCATTATTTTATGTTTGATTGTAGACATACGATGCCCTGCTCTGAACGATATATATGGCGGTAAATCAACGTGTTCTAATAAACCTTCACCAATCAATGGTACATGCGAGGTCACCTGTAACAAAGGGTACGTCAGTACCATGACTGATGACCTGGTATGCACGTCGTTTGGAACATGGACGGGGTATACTAAACAGATCTGCAATCCTTTGAATTGTAAGAAATCTTTCTTTATCCATTAATTTGTAGTTGGACAGTTTTGCATTTCATTCATCATTCATTTATCAATCAATTAATTTATCAATCTATTCATTGGCCCATTCGTGTGTTCACTGATTCATTCATTTGTTTATTCATAGTTACCGTATTTTCATCCATCTATCCATCCATTTATTGATTGATTGGCTAATTACAATTCAATCTTCTATGCAGTCGAAGTTCGTCTACGCGGAGTAAGAAAGGGCCTACTCGAAGTTAAGTACGACAACCGCTGGGGAACAGTGTGTAGCGACGGCTGGAGAATGCAAGAGTCTCGCGTGGTGTGCCACATGCTCGGCCTCGGCCCACCAAGCACGCCTACAATCTCTCCAGCCAACCAAATGGTAAAAGATAAGCAAATTTGGCTTGATAATGTTCATTGTAAAGGGAACGAGAGTTCGTTGGCCCAATGTTCGCACTCACCATGGGGCGTGCATAATTGTAATGAGAAACGTGTCCAAGATGTGGCGATCGAATGTGGGCCTAAGATTAATCCTACTAGACAACCTCCAACGAAACCTAATCCTCCAACGAAACCTAATCCTCCAGCAGGTAGTTATTGATTGCACTAACATCGTTAAATCCCGAGGGTGCCCGAGGGTGGTGGGGATGGGGGCGGAGAGTGTGCTCGACCTAGTTCTGGACAGGGATGCGCCATCATCATCAACGTTTTTATCGTCGTCGTCATCATCATCATCGTCATCATCATCGTCATCATCATCATCATCATCATCATCATCATCATCATCATTATTATCATCAGCAGCAGCAGCATCATTATCATCATCATCATTACCATAGCATCACAACATCATCATCTTTGTCGTCGTCGTCATTATCATCATCATGTTGTTCCTCGTCGTCATCACGGTCATCATCATCATCATCATCATCATCATCATCATCATCACGGTCATCATCATCACCGTCATCATCATCATGTTCTTCCTCGTCGTCATCACGGTCATTTTCATCAACATCATCATCATCATCATCATCATCATCATCATCATCATCATGTTCTACCTCGTCGTCATCAAGGTCATCATCATCATCATCATCATCATCTTCGTCGATCGCTCGTCGTCATCAAGGTCATCATCATCATCATCATCATCATCTTCGTCGATCGCTCGTCGTCATCAAGGTCATCATCATCATCATCATCATCTTCGTCGATCGTCGTTATCATCATTACCATCAGCATCATAGTTTCATTTTTTTGTAAAGGGGTGGGTTCCTGTTCAAAAGACTTGTTCACAGTTCTCATCGATCAGCCTCAGCCTCGATAGCGTGTAATATATTCTTTGGAATTTGACTACAGCCAGTGTAATTTTGAAGTGTTTCAATTCTCTGATAATGTGTACATTCCTTAAACTACCGCGACCTGTAGTCCAATTCTAGATAATATATCAGCTATCAAGGCTGAGGTTGTGGACGAGAACCGTGATAGATTTAGTATGCCGACTGTGTCCAAGACACGAAATAGGACAGCCTGTTCAATGATATAAATATTATATTTTTCTTTCAAGGGATGTTGTCCATGCAGATAAAAATAGCGATCGGAGTGAGTGTTGGTGTTGTCCTTATACTGCTAGTTGTCATTGTTATATTATGTTGTTATAAAAGAATAAAGAAGAGACGATCTACCGATACTGACCCCTTCCAATGCAGGTTGGTAGTGTAATACAGCGGAACCCCGTTAATCCGGCCACTGAAGGGACAGCCCAAAGTGGCCGTATTAACGGGGTGGCCGTATTAAGCGGGCAGATTTTATAGGAAATGTATGGGCATGCATTTCGTCGCGACATGAAAAACTGGCTGCAATAACGAAGTGGCCGTATTAAGCGGGTGGCCGTAAGGCGGGGTTTCACTGTATGTGACAACATATTATACCTAGATGTGTAATGTGCCTATATAATACAGTTGAACCCCGCCTTACGGCCACCCGCTTAATACGGCCATCCCGTTATTGTGGCCAGTTTTTTATGTCACTACGAAATGCATGCCCATACATTTCCTATAAAATCTACTCGCTTAATACGGCCACCCCGTTAATACGAACTTTTTGGGCTGTCCCTTCAGTGGCCGGATTAACAGGGTTCCACTGTATACCCATATAATGTGCTATATATTAACTATATATAATGTACCAAGATATACATATATAATGTGCCTAGATGTGCTTATATAATGTGCCTATATAATATACCCATGTAATGTGCCTATATAATGTACCTATATATGTGCCTATATAATGTACCTATATATGGGCCTATATAATGTACCTATATATGGGCCTATATAATGTACCTATATATGTGCCTATAAAATGTACCTATATATGGGCCTATATAATGTACCTATATATGTGCCTATATAATGTACCTATATATGGGCCTATATAATGTACCTATATATGTGCCTATATAATGTACCTATATATGTGCCTATATAATGTACCTATATATGTGCCTATATAATGTACCTATATATGTGCCTATATAATGTAACTATATATGGGCCTATAAAATGTACCTATATATGTGCCTATATAATGTACCTATATATGTGCCTATATAATGTACCTATATATGGGCCTATATAATGTACCTATATATGTGCCTATATAATGTACCTATATATGGGCCTATATAATATACCTATATATGTGCCTATATAATGTACCTATATATGTGCCTATATAATGGGCCTATAGTTGTGCTTATATGTGTCTATATTGTTCATGCGTAGTTCCTTTAATTGCTTTTCACTCACAAGCTCGCGCTTGAGGTAACTATAATAAATTATTACATAATATACGTGTCAGCGAAAATAGAAAATACTGAATTACAGAAAACGATAATACTTACAAGACAAATTGCGGAAAAACTTGTGGCTACGGCGATAAACATTGACTGACTAAATTATACGATTTTACAAGATTATAAAACGAAAACGAGCAGAGATTTACATACGGACAAAAGACTAACGAAAACACGGTTTACTCTTGGGAACAACAAAAATGTTGTAGTGTTAGATGGCGCATCCACATATATAATGTGCTTAGATATACTTATATAATTTTGCAAACGAATTAGGTTGTCTCTGACTAAATTTTATGATTTTCAATTAGACGTTTCGGCTAAATCTTTAGCCTTAATCAGTAGAATTGGTACACGCAAACTTGTACAAATTCTACTGATGAAGGCTAAAGATTTAGCCGAAACGTCTAATTAAAATCCTGAATCCTGACTACAACAATTAATCATATTTTTAAAATACTTATATAATGTACCTATATAATTGGCCTATATAATATGCCTAGATGTGCCTAGGTTTAAAACTTGAAGTTGAAACAAAAATATTATTTTCTGTAGCGTTGATTATCACGCTAACCCTGGAGTTACACTAGAACCAGACGCACCCCCCGCAGATGAGTGGGAGGTGAGCCCCAAGAATGTGACATTCATGGAAGAGTTAGGACAAGGGGCGTTTGGTAAGGTTTTCAAGGCGATCATCAGGGACCCGCCACAGAGAAGAGAGACAGTTGTCATGGCAAAGCTGATGGGAACACCACAATTGATTAAGAAAGACAGGAAGGAGGAAATAGTTGCCGTGAAGACATTGCATGGTGAGAAAACATGATACTATGATACTTCTTGTTCTTCTTTTCCACCTTTATTGTTATTCTTGTTCATGCCGTCATCGTCGTTGTTGTTATTGTTGCTGTTGTCGTCGTCGTTGTTGTTGTTGTTGTTGTTGTCGCTGTTGTTGCTGTTGTTAATGTTGATGTTATTATTGTTGTTGTCACTGCTGTTGCTGTTGTTGTTGTTGCTGTTGTTAATGTTGATGTTATTATTGTTGTTGTCACTGCTGTTGCTGTTGTTGTTGTTGCTGTTGTTAATGTTGATGTTATTATTGTTGTTGTCACTACTGTTGCTGTTGTTGTTGTTGCTGTTGTTAATGTTGATGTTATTATTGTTGTTGTCACTGTTGTTGCTGTTGTTGTTGTTGCTGTTGTTAATGTTGATGTTATTATTGTTGTTGTCACTGCTGTTGCTGTTGTTGTTGATGTTGTTAATGTTGATGTTATTATTGTTATTGTCACTGCTGTTGCTGTTGTTGTTATTGTTGTTGTTACCACTGTTGCTGCTGTTATCGTTGTCATTGTTGTTGCTGTTGTTTATGTTGATGATATTATTGTTGTTATTGTCGCTTTTGCTGTTGTTGTCGTACTTGTTGCTGTTGTTAATGTTATTATTGCTGTTGCTGTTGCTGTCGTAGTTGTTTTTGTTGTTGCTGTTATTGTTGCAGTCGTTGTCGTTGTTGATGTTGATGTTATTGTTATTATTGATGTTGTTGTCATTGTTGCTGTTGTTGTTAATGTTGCTGTTATATAGTTGTTGTTGTTATTATTGTTGTTTGTGTTGTTTTTAGTGTTGTTGCTGTTGTCATTGTTGCTGTTGTTGCCGTTATTATTGTTGTTTTTGTTGTTGTTGCTAGTTTTTGTTGTTGTTATTGTTGTTAATGTTGCTGTTATAGTTTTTGTTGTTGTTATTGTTGTTAATGTTGCTGTTATAGTTTTTGTTGTTGTTATTGTTGTTAATGTCAGTGCTGTTACAGTTTTTGTTGTTGTTATTGTTGTGACTGTTGCTGTTATAGTTTTTGTTGTTGTTATTGTTGTTAATGTTGCTGTTATAGTTTTTGTTGTCGTCTTCATTGTTATTGTTTGTGTTGTTGTTTGTGCTGTTTTTAGTGTTGTTGCTGTTGTTTTTGCTGCTGTTATTGTTGTTATTATTGTTGTTTGTGTTGTTTTTAGTGTTGTTATTGTTGTTTCTGTTGCTGTTGTTGTTATTGTTGTAGTTGTTTATTGTTTTCCATTTGATACTGATTTTCCTGCAACATTCACTTGTAAAATGCCAGAACAATTGCATAATTTATGTCTCTACAGAAATGGCCGATCAAAGCGAGAAAACAGAATTTCTCAAAGAAATCAAAATGATGAAAAAACTCGGACGCCATCAAAACATAGTGAACTTTCTTTACTGTTGCACCGCAAGCGAACCTAACTTTCTTGTGGTGGAATACCTACCTAAGGGAGATCTGCTGAAATATCTACGCACCCATCGCCATAAGGTAACTACAATGAACACATCCTTTGGTGTAAATCGCTTTTGTATAAGATTGAGCGCAAACACTATATCCATGAAATAGAATCAAATTGCTACTGTGGAATAGAGCGCAAACACTATATCCATGAAATAGAATCAAATTGCAACTGTGGAATAGAGCGCAAACACTATATCCATGAAATAGAATCAAATTGATGCTGTGGAATAGAGCACAAACACTATATCCATGAAATAGAATCAAATTGCTACTACACTATATCCATGAAATTTAATCAAATTGTACCCTGCGAGCAGAGGTTCCTTTCTCTTACCTAATCTCTTCTCGCAGGGTAATCAAATTGCTATTGTTCCCAATTTCACAGCCGAGAAAACGTTTTTTCTTTATTGTATGTACCACTTTGACTGTTATTTATTATTCTTTAATTGTTTGAATAGATCAGTGGTTTTGAAGGGAAAGAAACAGCGCCTGTATATTTGCATACCAAGACCGCTTTGCAAGTGAAAACACGAGAAGAGAATGAGGTAACACGATAAAAATGACCAAGGTTTTAATAGTAGGCTTATTTTACAAACCAACATTCGGGACTCTCCTGCGAGGTCCACTTCCACACACACTACCACTACACTCAGTATTTACAACCATCACTCCCCATCGGGGCTCTACCGTGAGATTCACACCACACACACTACCACTACATCACGATGGTGATGATGATGATGATGGTGATGATAATGATGATGATGATGGAGATGGTGATAATGATGATGATGGTGGTGATGATGATAGTGGTAATAATGGTGATGGTAATGATGATGATGGTCATTATAATGATGATGGTGATGGTTATGAAAATGCTGAAACTGAATGACAATGACGATGATAATTCTGATTATTTTGTTTATAATTGCCATACTGTTCAAATCAACTAACACAGGAATCTTTCTTTTCTTTTCTAGCCTCGATACTCGGTTAATCCTGCTCTAGATAGTTCTCCAGTCGAGAAGAATGCACCAGAACTGCTTACAGTCGTGGAAGATGATGTAGTAACACCTAAAGACTTGCTGTCATTCTCCTATCAAATAGCTGCTGGAATGGTAATGATTGATGATGGTGATGATGATGATGGTTATAATAATGATGATGACAATAAAAACAATATGATAATGATGTTAATGACAATGATGGTGATGATAATAATGATGACGAACTCGATACACTTAGCATTGTCCAAATGTTGCCCGTTCCTAATTGTATTCTATCTATTATATAGGACTATTTAGCAAACAAAGGTTTCGTCCACCGTGATTTGGCCTGCCGTAATGTTCTTGTAGCAGATAACAAACAAGTCAAAGTGTCAGACTTTGGTTTGACACGTGACTTGTATGAAGAGAGCGCCTACCATGCTCATGCACAGCGGAGACTACCAATCAAATGGATGTCACCGGAAGCAATCTATGATCAAGTGTTTACTACAGAGAGTGATGTGTAAGGGCTTTGATCATCCATGTCTTTAAATAATGTAGAATTCTTTATCATCATTATCATCCTGATCACCACCATCATCACCAACATCATCATCATCACCCACATTATCATCATCATCATC
The DNA here is from genome assembly GCA_949775045.1 of Metridium senile. Taxonomy (NCBI): domain Eukaryota; kingdom Metazoa; phylum Cnidaria; class Anthozoa; order Actiniaria; family Metridiidae; genus Metridium; species Metridium senile. The sequence goes on from OX459098.1 coordinate 2,080,678, forward strand.
AACAACAACAACATTATCATCATCACCAACATTATCATCATCATCATCATCAACAACAACATTATCATCATCCTGATCACTATCATCATCACCCACATCATAATCATCACCAACATCATCATCATCATCACCAACATCATCATCATCACCAACATTATCATCATCAACAACATCATCATCATCATCATCATCACCAACATCATCGTCATCACCAACATCATCATCATCATTATACTACAGAGAGTGACGTGTAAGGGCTTTGATCATCACTTCAACAAAATTATCACTGTCATCGTTATTGCCATCATCATAATCATGATAGATCGGTGGTATCTTTATCATAAACATCAATCTATAAATTATCATAACAATGTAAAGTTTATTATTGTAATAATGATGATAGTTATAATAATAATAATGATTGTAATGATGATGATGGTAATGATAATAATAATAATAATAATAATAATAATAATAATAATAATAATAATAATAATAACAATAATAATAATAATAATAATAATAATAATAATAATAATAATGATAATGATAATGATAATGATAATGATAATAATAATAATAATAATAATGATTGTAATGATGATGATGGTAATGATAATGGACCTAATGATCATGATGTTGAATATGTTAGTCATGATGACGATGATGATGATGATAACGTTGATTATACGCTAAACAGAATTATAACTATTGTTTCGCTTTATGCACAGATGGGCCTATGGCGTGGTATTATGGGAAATATCAACTTTAGGTAAGCTGTATGTACGTTGATGTCCATTATTCCTTTCGGGCTTTGAATGACCTATCACTTTGGACAACCTTTTTGAAATAGGTGTATGCCTATAACTCCTTTCCTTCTTGGAATGAACTATCACCTTGGACAACCTTTTTGAAATAGGTGTATGCCTATAACTCCTTTCCGTCTTGGAATAATCTATCGCCTTGGACAACCTTTTTGAAATAGGTGTATGCCTATAATTCCTTTGCTGCTTGGAATTCGAAATACATATCGGCTTGGACAACCTTTTTTAAAACAGGTGTATGACTATAATTCCTTTCCTTAATCTTGTAATAAACTATCGCATTGGACAACATTTTTGAAATAGGTGTAGTATGCCTACAATTCCTTTCCATCTTGGACCTATTGACCTATTCTCTTTGACAAACTTTTTGCAATAGGTGTAATTGATACTAATAGGTGTCATCGATACTTTGTTCATTATAGGAGGTGCGCCGTACCCATCCATGTTCACACGTGATCTGGTACGAGAGATACGCAGTGGATATCGTATGGAGAAACCCGACATGTGCTCTGACGAAGTGTAAGTACACATATAAAGTCAATTCAATAAACATTGTCGACAATAGGCTTAAGGTCTACGCGACTAGACCGAAAGGTAGCATGAGTAGAAATCACCGAAGCGGCGAATTATTCATAATTAGTTGATTGAGTGCGATTAAGATAAGATAATTTAATTTATTTAAAGTCAAATAGCATATGGAAAATGATTTCATTATTGCATTAGATACTGTGTGCATTTATCCCGCTTCGGTGATTTCTACTCATGCTACCGGCTTTCGGTCTAGTTGCATAGACTTGAAAACCTATTGACGACAATGTTTTTTGAATTGACTATAAATAACAAAATAACATAGGACGCTTCGAACGGTTGGCAAACTAGAATCACAATACCAACACTTGTAAACACTACACTCATACACCTATTGGCATTAATTATTTAACAAAATATTGCCCCTAATTACATCAAAAAAGAAAGTTGGCAAAGCATTCTGGTACTGGTAGTGTATGACGCTATGATATAAATGGCCGTAATACAGCACTAGTCGAAAGCTGCCTTTTCGTTGCCCCCTAATACAGTACCGCTATTGTTTGGTTAGGTTTAGGGCAACTGTTTGGAAAGACTCTATTGTTTTTGAAACCAATTCTAAAGTATGTTTCGATTTGGTGCTGACTGTCCCTATTGTGGCTAGTCTAAATTTCTGCATGCGCAAGAAACAAGCACTGCACACATTGTGTATAATAGTTTTACATGTTTTAAATAGTTAAACATGCATTTCACGCATGCTTTGCCACTAATACAATATTGTTTGTTATTTCACAATACATTAAAAGTTGTAGAGTGAAGTCATTTAACCCGTGAAATAGATATTAGACTAATACACCTTAGCAGTCTTTAATTCTATTGTTTTCTTTTGTGTCTATTTGACTATTACACCTTGACTATTTAATTTTGTTTCACGGGTTAAATGTCTTCACTCTATTCATTGTAACTAATTTCTTATATTTATATATTTTGTAAATTGTTTCTGGAAAGCCTTTTAGGAGATTCAATAAAGTACCTATTACCTACTACTAGCCTTTGTCCCCACCCCTCCCCCCTACCTACTACCTATTGCGCACTCTCTCCCTAACATAGTATTGTTGTGTATTTTTAGGTATAGTATTATGAAGAAGTGCTGGGATCAAATCCCCACTGATCGACCATCTTTCAGTGAAATCGTACGACAATTTGAAGAACTCTTACTTGAAGATAACCCATATTTGGACTTCAGCAGCATCAACCCTGATAAAGATTATTACCTTGTTCCTTCATTTGACAGTGCACAGAGCGAGAACTCTGCCAGTCGTTTAACCGAAGTTACTACATAGCTTGAAAAACATTTCTATTAAATGCATGATGACTTATTGGACTTTAAAGCTACTTTGATATGGACATGAAACAAGGGCTATTATGTCTACATGGGCTTGGTATTCCTGTGGCACCCGCAATACATGAATTGGACTTCCTGTGGTGCTTAGGTTAGGATAAAGAAACACCTTCTTTACAAACAATAAAAAGACCTCTAAATAACAGTGCTCATAATGTGTTACACCCCGTCTACACGGATCCGGATACTTTTGAAACCGCATACTTTTTGATGCGAATCGGCCTATCGTCCACACGAATCCATTGAATCCGGTCACCGAAAAAGCATTCTTTTACTTGAATCCTCCGGATACGCGGATTCGTGTGGACGCAAATATTTCTATGCGGTTTCAGCCGGATCGGATTCGTGTAGACGAGGCCTTAGAGTGCAAACAATATACCCGTGAAACAAGTAGTACTAATTAGTACTAAATAGTGCTAATTAAACAATAGAAAACAATAGAATTAGCATAAAATATCACTATTTAGTACTATTTATGTTTCACGCTTTTGATGTTTGTACTCTATCGAAATATAATGATATAAATGTACATAAACGAAAGCTAGAAATACTTAATAATAAAACGTCTATTATTTTTACTGAACGTTTCAGGTCGATTTATTTTTTTACTGAACGTTTCAGGTCGATTTATTTTGTACTGAACGTTTCAGGTCGATTTATTTTTTTACTGAACGTTTCAGGTCGATTTATTTTTTTACTGAACGTTTCAGGTCGATTTATTTTGTACTGAACGTTTCAGGTCGATTTATTTTTTACTGAACGTTTCAGGTCGATTTATTTTTTACTGAACGTTTCAGGTCGATTTATTTTTTACTGAACGTTTCAGGTCGATTTATTTAGTACTGAACGTTTCAGGTCGATTTATTTTTACTGAACGTTTCAGGTCGATTTATTTAGTACTGAACGTTTCAGGTCGATTTATTTAGTACTGAACGTTTCAGGTCGATTTATTTTTACTGAACGTTTCAGGTCGATTTATTTAGTACTGAACGTTTCAGGTCGATTTATTTTTACTGAACGTTTCAGGTCGATTTATTTTTACTGAACGTTTCAGGTCGATTTATTTTTACTGAACGTTTCAGGTCGATTTATTTTTACTGAACGTTTCAGGTCGATTTATTTTTACTGAACGTTTCACGTCGTTTTATTTTTACTGAACGTTTCAGGTCGATTTATTTTGTACTGAACGTTTCAGGTCGATTTATTTTTTTACTGGACGTTTCAGGTCGATTTATTTTTTCACTGAACGTTTCAGGTCGATTTATTTTTACTGAACGTGTTTCAGGTCGATTTATTTAGTACTGAACGTTTCAGGTCGATTTATTTAGTACTGAACGTTTCAGGTCGATTTATTTTTACTGAACGTTTCAGGTCGATTTATTTAGTACTGAACGTTTCAGGTCGATTTATTTAGTACTGAACGTTTCAGGTCGATTTATTTTTACTGAACGTTTCAGGTCGATTTATTTAGTACTGAACGTTTCAGGTCGATTTATTTTTACTGAACGTTTCAGGTCGATTTATTTTTACTGAACGTTTCAGGTCGATTTATTTTTACTGAACGTTTCAGGTCGATTTATTTTTACTGAACGTTTCAGGTCGATTTATTTTTACTGAACGTTTCACGTCGTTTTATTTTTACTGAACGTTTCAGGTCGATTTATTTTGTACTGAACGTTTCAGGTCGATTTATTTTTTTACTGGACGTTTCAGGTCGATTTATTTTTTCACTGAACGTTTCAGGTCGATTTATTTTTACTGAACGTGTTTCAGGTCGATTTATTTAGTACTGAACGTTTCAGGTCGATTTATTTTTACTGAACGTTTCAGGTCGATTTATTTTTACTGAACGTTTCAGGTCGATTTATTTTTACTGAACGTTTCAGGTCGATTTATTTTTACTGAACGTTTCAGGTCGATTATTTTTACTGAACGTTTCAGGTCGATTATTTTTACTGAACGTTTCAGGTCGTTTTATTTTTACTGAACGTTTCAGGTCGATTTATTTTGTACTGAACGTTTCAGGTCGATTTATTTTTTTACTGGACGTTTCAGGTCGATTTATTTTTTCACTGAACGTTTCAGGTCGATTTATTTTTACTGAACGTGTTTCAGGTCGATTTATTTAATACTGAACGTTTCAGGTCGATTTATTTTTACTGAACGTTTCAGGTCGATTTATTTTTACTGAACGTTTCAGGTCGATTTATTTTTACTGAACGTTTCAGGTCGATTTATTTTTACTGAACGTTTCAGGTCGATTATTTTTACTGAACGTTTCAGGTCGATTTATTTTTTCACTGAACGTTTCAGGTCGTTTTATTTTTACTGAACGTTTCAGGTCGATTTATTTTGTACTGAACGTTTCAGGTCGATTTATTTTTTTACTGGACGTTTCAGGTCGATTTATTTTTTCACTGAACGTTTCAGGTCGATTTATTTTTACTGAACGTGTTTCAGGTCGATTTATTTAATACTGAACGTTTCAGGTCGATTTATTTTTACTGAACGTTTCAGGTCGATTTATTTTTACTGAACGTTTCAGGTCGATTTATTTTTACTGAACGTTTCAGGTCGATTTATTTTTACTGAACGTTTCAGGTCGATTATTTTTACTGAACGTTTCAGGTCGATTTATTTTTTCACTGAACGTTTCAGGTCGTTTTATTTTTACTGAACGTTTCAGGTCGATTTATTTTGTACTGAACGTTTCAGGTCGATTTATTTTTTTACTGGACGTTTCAGGTCGATTTATTTTTTCACTGAACGTTTCAGGTCGATTTATTTTTACTGAACGTGTTTCAGGTCGATTTATTTAATACTGAACGTTTCAGGTCGATTTATTTTTACTGAACGTTTCAGGTCGATTTATTTTTACTGAACGTTTCAGGTCGATTTATTTTTACTGAACGTTTCAGGTCGATTTATTTTTACTGAACGTTTCAGGTCGATTTATTTTTACTGAACGTTTCAGGTCGATTATTTTTACTGAACGTTTCAGGTCGATTTATTTTTTCACTGAACGTTTCAGGTCGTTTTATTTTTACTGAACGTTTCAGGTCGATTTATTTTGTACTGAACGTTTCAGGTCGATTTATTTTGTACTGAACGTTTCAGGTCGATTTATTTTTTTACTGGACGTTTCAGGTCGATTTATTTTTTCACTGAACGTTTCAGGTCGATTTATTTTTACTGAACGTGTTTCAGGTCGATTTATTTAGTACTGAACGTTTCAGGTCGATTTATTTAGTACTGAACGTTTCAGGTCGATTTATTTTTACTGAACGTTTCAGGTCGATTTATTTAGTACTGAACGTTTCAGGTCGATTTATTTAGTACTGAACGTTTCAGGTCGATTTATTTTTACTGAACGTTTCAGGTCGATTTATTTAGTACTGAACGTTTCAGGTCGATTTATTTTTACTGAACGTTTCAGGTCGATTTATTTTTACTGAACGTTTCAGGTCGATTTATTTTTACTGAACGTTTCAGGTCGATTTATTTTTACTGAACGTTTCAGGTCGATTTATTTTTACTGAACGTTTCACGTCGTTTTATTTTTACTGAACGTTTCAGGTCGATTTATTTTGTACTGAACGTTTCAGGTCGATTTATTTTTTTACTGGACGTTTCAGGTCGATTTATTTTTTCACTGAACGTTTCAGGTCGATTTATTTTTACTGAACGTGTTTCAGGTCGATTTATTTAGTACTGAACGTTTCAGGTCGATTTATTTTTACTGAACGTTTCAGGTCGATTTATTTTTACTGAACGTTTCAGGTCGATTTATTTTTACTGAACGTTTCAGGTCGATTTATTTTTACTGAACGTTTCAGGTCGATTATTTTTACTGAACGTTTCAGGTCGATTATTTTTACTGAACGTTTCAGGTCGTTTTATTTTTACTGAACGTTTCAGGTCGATTTATTTTGTACTGAACGTTTCAGGTCGATTTATTTTTTTACTGGACGTTTCAGGTCGATTTATTTTTTCACTGAACGTTTCAGGTCGATTTATTTTTACTGAACGTGTTTCAGGTCGATTTATTTAATACTGAACGTTTCAGGTCGATTTATTTTTACTGAACGTTTCAGGTCGATTTATTTTTACTGAACGTTTCAGGTCGATTTATTTTTACTGAACGTTTCAGGTCGATTTATTTTTACTGAACGTTTCAGGTCGATTATTTTTACTGAACGTTTCAGGTCGATTTATTTTTTCACTGAACGTTTCAGGTCGTTTTATTTTTACTGAACGTTTCAGGTCGATTTATTTTGTACTGAACGTTTCAGGTCGATTTATTTTTTTACTGGACGTTTCAGGTCGATTTATTTTTTCACTGAACGTTTCAGGTCGATTTATTTTTACTGAACGTGTTTCAGGTCGATTTATTTAATACTGAACGTTTCAGGTCGATTTATTTTTACTGAACGTTTCAGGTCGATTTATTTTTACTGAACGTTTCAGGTCGATTTATTTTTACTGAACGTTTCAGGTCGATTTATTTTTACTGAACGTTTCAGGTCGATTATTTTTACTGAACGTTTCAGGTCGATTTATTTTTTCACTGAACGTTTCAGGTCGTTTTATTTTTACTGAACGTTTCAGGTCGATTTATTTTGTACTGAACGTTTCAGGTCGATTTATTTTTTTACTGGACGTTTCAGGTCGATTTATTTTTTCACTGAACGTTTCAGGTCGATTTATTTTTACTGAACGTGTTTCAGGTCGATTTATTTAATACTGAACGTTTCAGGTCGATTTATTTTTACTGAACGTTTCAGGTCGATTTATTTTTACTGAACGTTTCAGGTCGATTTATTTTTACTGAACGTTTCAGGTCGATTTATTTTTACTGAACGTTTCAGGTCGATTTATTTTTACTGAACGTTTCAGGTCGATTATTTTTACTGAACGTTTCAGGTCGATTTATTTTTTCACTGAACGTTTCAGGTCGTTTTATTTTTACTGAACGTTTCAGGTCGATTTATTTTGTACTGAACGTTTCAGGTCGATTTATTTTTACTGAACGTTTCAGGTCGATTTATTTTTACTGAACGTTTCACGTCGTTTTATTTTTACTGAACGTTTCAGGTCGATTTATTTTGTACTGAACGTTTCAGGTCGATTTATTTTTTTACTGGACGTTTCAGGTCGATTTATTTTTTCACTGAACGTTTCAGGTCGATTTATTTTTACTGAACGTGTTTCAGGTCGATTTATTTAATACTGAACGTTTCACGTCGATTTATTTTTACTGAACGTTTCAGGTCGATTTATTTTTACTGAACGTTTCAGGTCGATTTATTTTTACTGAACGTTTCAGGTCGATTTATTTTTACTGAACGTGTTTCAGGTCGATTTATTTAATACTGAACGTTTCACGTCGATTTATTTTTACTGAACGTTTCAGGTCGATTTATTTTTACTGAACGTTTCAGGTCGATTTATTTTTACTGAACGTTTCAGGTCGATTTATTTTTACTGAACGTTTCAGGTCGATTTATTTTTACTGAACGTTTCAGGTCGATTATTTTTACTGAACGTTTCAGGTCGATTTATTTTTTCACTGAACGTTTCAGGTCGTTTTATTTTTACTGAACGTTTCAGGTCGATTTATTTTGTACTGAACGTTTCAGGTCGATTTATTTTTACTGAACGTTTCAGGTCGATTTATTTTTACTGAACGTTTCACGTCGTTTTATTTTTACTGAACGTTTCAGGTCGATTTATTTTGTACTGAACGTTTCAGGTCGATTTATTTTTTTACTGGACGTTTCAGGTCGATTTATTTTTTCACTGAACGTTTCAGGTCGATTTATTTTTACTGAACGTGTTTCAGGTCGATTTATTTAGTACTGAACGTTTCAGGTCGATTTATTTTTACTGAACGTTTCAGGTCGATTTATTTTTACTGAACGTTTCAGGTCGATTTATTTTTACTGAACGTTTCAGGTCGATTTATTTTTACTGAACGTTTCAGGTCGATTATTTTTACTGAACGTTTCAGGTCGATTATTTTTACTGAACGTTTCAGGTCGTTTTATTTTTACTGAACGTTTCAGGTCGATTTATTTTGTACTGAACGTTTCAGGTCGATTTATTTTTTTACTGGACGTTTCAGGTCGATTTATTTTTTCACTGAACGTTTCAGGTCGTTTTATTTTTACTGAACGTTTCAGGTCGATTTATTTTGTACTGAACGTTTCAGGTCGATTTATTTTTACTGAACGTTTCAGGTCGATTTATTTTTACTGAACGTTTCACGTCGTTTTATTTTTACTGAACGTTTCAGGTCGATTTATTTTGTACTGAACGTTTCAGGTCGATTTATTTTTTTACTGGACGTTTCAGGTCGATTTATTTTTTCACTGAACGTTTCAGGTCGATTTATTTTTACTGAACGTGTTTCAGGTCGATTTATTTAATACTGAACGTTTCACGTCGATTTATTTTTACTGAACGTTTCAGGTCGATTTATTTTTACTGAACGTTTCAGGTCGATTTATTTTTACTGAACGTTTCAGGTCGATTTATTTTTACTGAACGTGTTTCAGGTCGATTTATTTAATACTGAACGTTTCACGTCGATTTATTTTTACTGAACGTTTCAGGTCGATTTATTTTTACTGAACGTTTCAGGTCGATTTATTTTTACTGAACGTTTCAGGTCGATTTATTTTTACTGAACGTTTCAGGTCGATTTATTTTTACTGAACGTTTCAGGTCGATTATTTTTACTGAACGTTTCAGGTCGATTTATTTTTTCACTGAACGTTTCAGGTCGTTTTATTTTTACTGAACGTTTCAGGTCGATTTATTTTGTACTGAACGTTTCAGGTCGATTTATTTTTACTGAACGTTTCAGGTCGATTTATTTTTACTGAACGTTTCACGTCGTTTTATTTTTACTGAACGTTTCAGGTCGATTTATTTTGTACTGAACGTTTCAGGTCGATTTATTTTTTTACTGGACGTTTCAGGTCGATTTATTTTTTCACTGAACGTTTCAGGTCGATTTATTTTTACTGAACGTGTTTCAGGTCGATTTATTTAGTACTGAACGTTTCAGGTCGATTTATTTTTACTGAACGTTTCAGGTCGATTTATTTTTACTGAACGTTTCAGGTCGATTTATTTTTACTGAACGTTTCAGGTCGATTTATTTTTACTGAACGTTTCAGGTCGATTATTTTTACTGAACGTTTCAGGTCGATTATTTTTACTGAACGTTTCAGGTCGTTTTATTTTTACTGAACGTTTCAGGTCGATTTATTTTGTACTGAACGTTTCAGGTCGATTTATTTTTACTGAACGTGTTTCAGGTCGATTTATTTAATACTGAACGTTTCAGGTCGATTTATTTTTACTGAACGTTTCAGGTCGATTTATTTTTACTGAACGTTTCAGGTCGATTTATTTTTACTGAACGTTTCAGGTCGATTTATTTTTACTGAACGTTTCAGGTCGATTTATTTTTACTGAACGTTTCAGGTCGATTATTTTTACTGAACGTTTCAGGTCGATTTATTTTTTCACTGAACGTTTCAGGTCGTTTTATTTTTACTGAACGTTTCAGGTCGATTTATTTTGTACTGAACGTTTCAGGTCGATTTATTTTTACTGAACGTTTCAGGTCGATTTATTTTTACTGAACGTTTCACGTCGTTTTATTTTTACTGAACGTTTCAGGTCGATTTATTTTGTACTGAACGTTTCAGGTCGATTTATTTTTTTACTGGACGTTTCAGGTCGATTTATTTTTTCACTGAACGTTTCAGGTCGATTTATTTTTACTGAACGTGTTTCAGGTCGATTTATTTAATACTGAACGTTTCACGTCGATTTATTTTTACTGAACGTTTCAGGTCGATTTATTTTTACTGAACGTTTCAGGTCGATTTATTTTTACTGAACGTTTCAGGTCGATTTATTTTTACTGAACGTGTTTCAGGTCGATTTATTTAATACTGAACGTTTCACGTCGATTTATTTTTACTGAACGTTTCAGGTCGATTTATTTTTACTGAACGTTTCAGGTCGATTTATTTTTACTGAACGTTTCAGGTCGATTTATTTTTACTGAACGTTTCAGGTCGATTTATTTTTACTGAACGTTTCAGGTCGATTATTTTTACTGAACGTTTCAGGTCGATTTATTTTTTCACTGAACGTTTCAGGTCGTTTTATTTTTACTGAACGTTTCAGGTCGATTTATTTTGTACTGAACGTTTCAGGTCGATTTATTTTTACTGAACGTTTCAGGTCGATTTATTTTTACTGAACGTTTCACGTCGTTTTATTTTTACTGAACGTTTCAGGTCGATTTATTTTGTACTGAACGTTTCAGGTCGATTTATTTTTTTACTGGACGTTTCAGGTCGATTTATTTTTTCACTGAACGTTTCAGGTCGATTTATTTTTACTGAACGTGTTTCAGGTCGATTTATTTAGTACTGAACGTTTCAGGTCGATTTATTTTTACTGAACGTTTCAGGTCGATTTATTTTTACTGAACGTTTCAGGTCGATTTATTTTTACTGAACGTTTCAGGTCGATTTATTTTTACTGAACGTTTCAGGTCGATTATTTTTACTGAACGTTTCAGGTCGATTATTTTTACTGAACGTTTCAGGTCGTTTTATTTTTACTGAACGTTTCAGGTCGATTTATTTTGTACTGAACGTTTCAGGTCGATTTATTTTTTTACTGGACGTTTCAGGTCGATTTATTTTTTCACTGAACGTTTCAGGTCGTTTTATTTTTACTGAACGTTTCAGGTCGATTTATTTTGTACTGAACGTTTCAGGTCGATTTATTTTTACTGAACGTTTCAGGTCGATTTATTTTTACTGAACGTTTCACGTCGTTTTATTTTTACTGAACGTTTCAGGTCGATTTATTTTGTACTGAACGTTTCAGGTCGATTTATTTTTTTACTGGACGTTTCAGGTCGATTTATTTTTTCACTGAACGTTTCAGGTCGATTTATTTTTACTGAACGTGTTTCAGGTCGATTTATTTAATACTGAACGTTTCACGTCGATTTATTTTTACTGAACGTTTCAGGTCGATTTATTTTTACTGAACGTTTCAGGTCGATTTATTTTTACTGAACGTTTCAGGTCGATTTATTTTTACTGAACGTGTTTCAGGTCGATTTATTTAATACTGAACGTTTCACGTCGATTTATTTTTACTGAACGTTTCAGGTCGATTTATTTTTACTGAACGTTTCAGGTCGATTTATTTTTACTGAACGTTTCAGGTCGATTTATTTTTACTGAACGTTTCAGGTCGATTTATTTTTACTGAACGTTTCAGGTCGATTATTTTTACTGAACGTTTCAGGTCGATTTATTTTTTCACTGAACGTTTCAGGTCGTTTTATTTTTACTGAACGTTTCAGGTCGATTTATTTTGTACTGAACGTTTCAGGTCGATTTATTTTTACTGAACGTTTCAGGTCGATTTATTTTTACTGAACGTTTCACGTCGTTTTATTTTTACTGAACGTTTCAGGTCGATTTATTTTGTACTGAACGTTTCAGGTCGATTTATTTTTTTACTGGACGTTTCAGGTCGATTTATTTTTTCACTGAACGTTTCAGGTCGATTTATTTTTACTGAACGTGTTTCAGGTCGATTTATTTAGTACTGAACGTTTCAGGTCGATTTATTTTTACTGAACGTTTCAGGTCGATTTATTTTTACTGAACGTTTCAGGTCGATTTATTTTTACTGAACGTTTCAGGTCGATTTATTTTTACTGAACGTTTCAGGTCGATTATTTTTACTGAACGTTTCAGGTCGATTATTTTTACTGAACGTTTCAGGTCGTTTTATTTTTACTGAACGTTTCAGGTCGATTTATTTTGTACTGAACGTTTCAGGTCGATTTATTTTTTTACTGGACGTTTCAGGTCGATTTATTTTTTCACTGAACGTTTCAGGTCGATTTATTTTTACTGAACGTGTTTCAGGTCGATTTATTTAATACTGAACGTTTCAGGTCGATTTATTTTTACTGAACGTTTCAGGTCGATTTATTTTTACTGAACGTTTCAGGTCGATTTATTTTTACTGAACGTTTCAGGTCGATTTATTTTTACTGAACGTTTCAGGTCGATTATTTTTACTGAACGTTTCAGGTCGATTTATTTTTTCACTGAACGTTTCAGGTCGTTTTATTTTTACTGAACGTTTCAGGTCGATTTATTTTGTACTGAACGTTTCAGGTCGATTTATTTTTTTACTGGACGTTTCAGGTCGATTTATTTTTTCACTGAACGTTTCAGGTCGATTTATTTTTACTGAACGTGTTTCAGGTCGATTTATTTAATACTGAACGTTTCAGGTCGATTTATTTTTACTGAACGTTTCAGGTCGATTTATTTTTACTGAACGTTTCAGGTCGATTTATTTTTACTGAACGTTTCAGGTCGATTTATTTTTACTGAACGTTTCAGGTCGATTATTTTTACTGAACGTTTCAGGTCGATTTATTTTTTCACTGAACGTTTCAGGTCGTTTTATTTTTACTGAACGTTTCAGGTCGATTTATTTTGTACTGAACGTTTCAGGTCGATTTATTTTTTTACTGGACGTTTCAGGTCGATTTATTTTTTCACTGAACGTTTCAGGTCGATTTATTTTTACTGAACGTGTTTCAGGTCGATTTATTTAATACTGAACGTTTCAGGTCGATTTATTTTTACTGAACGTTTCAGGTCGATTTATTTTTACTGAACGTTTCAGGTCGATTTATTTTTACTGAACGTTTCAGGTCGATTTATTTTTACTGAACGTTTCAGGTCGATTTATTTTTACTGAACGTTTCAGGTCGATTATTTTTACTGAACGTTTCAGGTCGATTTATTTTTTCACTGAACGTTTCAGGTCGTTTTATTTTTACTGAACGTTTCAGGTCGATTTATTTTGTACTGAACGTTTCAGGTCGATTTATTTTTACTGAACGTTTCAGGTCGATTTATTTTTACTGAACGTTTCACGTCGTTTTATTTTTACTGAACGTTTCAGGTCGATTTATTTTGTACTGAACGTTTCAGGTCGATTTATTTTTTTACTGGACGTTTCAGGTCGATTTATTTTTTCACTGAACGTTTCAGGTCGATTTATTTTTACTGAACGTGTTTCAGGTCGATTTATTTAATACTGAACGTTTCACGTCGATTTATTTTTACTGAACGTTTCAGGTCGATTTATTTTTACTGAACGTTTCAGGTCGATTTATTTTTACTGAACGTTTCAGGTCGATTTATTTTTACTGAACGTGTTTCAGGTCGATTTATTTAATACTGAACGTTTCACGTCGATTTATTTTTACTGAACGTTTCAGGTCGATTTATTTTTACTGAACGTTTCAGGTCGATTTATTTTTACTGAACGTTTCAGGTCGATTTATTTTTACTGAACGTTTCAGGTCGATTTATTTTTACTGAACGTTTCAGGTCGATTATTTTTACTGAACGTTTCAGGTCGATTTATTTTTTCACTGAACGTTTCAGGTCGTTTTATTTTTACTGAACGTTTCAGGTCGATTTATTTTGTACTGAACGTTTCAGGTCGATTTATTTTTACTGAACGTTTCAGGTCGATTTATTTTTACTGAACGTTTCACGTCGTTTTATTTTTACTGAACGTTTCAGGTCGATTTATTTTGTACTGAACGTTTCAGGTCGATTTATTTTTTTACTGGACGTTTCAGGTCGATTTATTTTTTCACTGAACGTTTCAGGTCGATTTATTTTTACTGAACGTGTTTCAGGTCGATTTATTTAGTACTGAACGTTTCAGGTCGATTTATTTTTACTGAACGTTTCAGGTCGATTTATTTTTACTGAACGTTTCAGGTCGATTTATTTTTACTGAACGTTTCAGGTCGATTTATTTTTACTGAACGTTTCAGGTCGATTATTTTTACTGAACGTTTCAGGTCGATTATTTTTACTGAACGTTTCAGGTCGTTTTATTTTTACTGAACGTTTCAGGTCGATTTATTTTGTACTGAACGTTTCAGGTCGATTTATTTTTTTACTGGACGTTTCAGGTCGATTTATTTTTTCACTGAACGTTTCAGGTCGATTTATTTTTACTGAACGTGTTTCAGGTCGATTTATTTAATACTGAACGTTTCAGGTCGATTTATTTTTACTGAACGTTTCAGGTCGATTTATTTTTACTGAACGTTTCAGGTCGATTTATTTTTACTGAACGTTTCAGGTCGATTTATTTTTACTGAACGTTTCAGGTCGATTATTTTTACTGAACGTTTCAGGTCGATTTATTTTTTCACTGAACGTTTCAGGTCGTTTTATTTTTACTGAACGTTTCAGGTCGATTTATTTTGTACTGAACGTTTCAGGTCGATTTATTTTTTTACTGGACGTTTCAGGTCGATTTATTTTTTCACTGAACGTTTCAGGTCGATTTATTTTTACTGAACGTGTTTCAGGTCGATTTATTTAATACTGAACGTTTCAGGTCGATTTATTTTTACTGAACGTTTCAGGTCGATTTATTTTTACTGAACGTTTCAGGTCGATTTATTTTTACTGAACGTTTCAGGTCGATTTATTTTTACTGAACGTTTCAGGTCGATTATTTTTACTGAACGTTTCAGGTCGATTTATTTTTTCACTGAACGTTTCAGGTCGTTTTATTTTTACTGAACGTTTCAGGTCGATTTATTTTGTACTGAACGTTTCAGGTCGATTTATTTTTTTACTGGACGTTTCAGGTCGATTTATTTTTTCACTGAACGTTTCAGGTCGATTTATTTTTACTGAACGTGTTTCAGGTCGATTTATTTAATACTGAACGTTTCAGGTCGATTTATTTTTACTGAACGTTTCAGGTCGATTTATTTTTACTGAACGTTTCAGGTCGATTTATTTTTACTGAACGTTTCAGGTCGATTTATTTTTACTGAACGTTTCAGGTCGATTATTTTTACTGAACGTTTCAGGTCGATTTATTTTTTCACTGAACGTTTCAGGTCGTTTTATTTTTACTGAACGTTTCAGGTCGATTTATTTTGTACTGAACGTTTCAGGTCGATTTATTTTTTTACTGGACGTTTCAGGTCGATTTATTTTTTCACTGAACGTTTCAGGTCGATTTATTTTTACTGAACGTGTTTCAGGTCGATTTATTTAATACTGAACGTTTCAGGTCGATTTATTTTTACTGAACGTTTCAGGTCGATTTATTTTTACTGAACGTTTCAGGTCGATTTATTTTTACTGAACGTTTCAGGTCGATTTATTTTTACTGAACGTTTCAGGTCGATTTATTTTTACTGAACGTTTCAGGTCGATTATTTTTACTGAACGTTTCAGGTCGATTTATTTTGTACTGAACGTTTCAGGTCGATTTATTTTTTTACTGGACGTTTCAGGTCGATTTATTTTTTCACTGAACGTTTCAGGTCGATTTATTTTTACTGAACGTGTTTCAGGTCGATTTATTTAATACTGAACGTTTCAGGTCGATTTATTTTTACTGAACGTTTCAGGTCGATTTATTTTTACTGAACGTTTCAGGTCGATTTATTTTTACTGAACGTTTCAGGTCGATTTATTTTTACTGAACGTTTCAGGTCGATTTATTTTTACTGAACGTTTCAGGTCGATTATTTTTACTGAACGTTTCAGGTCGATTTATTTTTTCACTGAACGTTTCAGGTCGTTTTATTTTTACTGAACGTTTCAGGTCGATTTATTTTGTACTGAACGTTTCAGGTCGATTTATTTTTACTGAACGTTTCAGGTCGATTTATTTTTACTGAACGTTTCACGTCGTTTTATTTTTACTGAACGTTTCAGGTCGATTTATTTTGTACTGAACGTTTCAGGTCGATTTATTTTTTTACTGGACGTTTCAGGTCGATTTATTTTTACTGAACGTTTCAGGTCGATTATTTTTACTGAACGTTTCAGGTCGATTTATTTTGTACTGAACGTTTCAGGTCGATTTATTTTTTTACTGGACGTTTCAGGTCGATTTATTTTTTCACTGAACGTTTCAGGTCGATTTATTTTTACTGAACGTGTTTCAGGTCGATTTATTTAATACTGAACGTTTCAGGTCGATTTATTTTTACTGAACGTTTCAGGTCGATTTATTTTTACTGAACGTTTCAGGTCGATTTATTTTTACTGAACGTTTCAGGTCGATTTATTTTTACTGAACGTTTCAGGTCGATTTATTTTTACTGAACGTTTCAGGTCGATTATTTTTACTGAACGTTTCAGGTCGATTTATTTTTTCACTGAACGTTTCAGGTCGTTTTATTTTTACTGAACGTTTCAGGTCGATTTATTTTGTACTGAACGTTTCAGGTCGATTTATTTTTACTGAACGTTTCAGGTCGATTTATTTTTACTGAACGTTTCACGTCGTTTTATTTTTACTGAACGTTTCAGGTCGATTTATTTTGTACTGAACGTTTCAGGTCGATTTATTTTTTTACTGGACGTTTCAGGTCGATTTATTTTTTCACTGAACGTTTCAGGTCGATTTATTTTTACTGAACGTGTTTCAGGTCGATTTATTTAATACTGAACGTTTCACGTCGATTTATTTTTACTGAACGTTTCAGGTCGATTTATTTTTACTGAACGTTTCAGGTCGATTTATTTTTACTGAACGTTTCAGGTCGATTTATTTTTACTGAACGTGTTTCAGGTCGATTTATTTAATACTGAACGTTTCACGTCGATTTATTTTTACTGAACGTTTCAGGTCGATTTATTTTTACTGAACGTTTCAGGTCGATTTATTTTTACTGAACGTTTCAGGTCGATTTATTTTTACTGAACGTTTCAGGTCGATTTATTTTTACTGAACGTTTCAGGTCGATTATTTTTACTGAACGTTTCAGGTCGATTTATTTTTTCACTGAACGTTTCAGGTCGTTTTATTTTTACTGAACGTTTCAGGTCGATTTATTTTGTACTGAACGTTTCAGGTCGATTTATTTTTACTGAACGTTTCAGGTCGATTTATTTTTACTGAACGTGTTTCAGGTCGATTTATTTAGTACTGAACGTTTCAGGTCGATTTATTTTTACTGAACGTTTCAGGTCGATTTATTTTTACTGAACGTTTCAGGTCGATTTATTTTTACTGAACGTTTCAGGTCGATTTATTTTTACTGAACGTTTCAGGTCGATTATTTTTACTGAACGTTTCAGGTCGATTATTTTTACTGAACGTTTCAGGTCGTTTTATTTTTACTGAACGTTTCAGGTCGATTTATTTTGTACTGAACGTTTCAGGTCGATTTATTTTTTTACTGGACGTTTCAGGTCGATTTATTTTTTCACTGAACGTTTCAGGTCGATTTATTTTTACTGAACGTGTTTCAGGTCGATTTATTTAATACTGAACGTTTCAGGTCGATTTATTTTTACTGAACGTTTCAGGTCGATTTATTTTTACTGAACGTTTCAGGTCGATTTATTTTTACTGAACGTTTCAGGTCGATTTATTTTTACTGAACGTTTCAGGTCGATTATTTTTACTGAACGTTTCAGGTCGATTTATTTTTTCACTGAACGTTTCAGGTCGTTTTATTTTTACTGAACGTTTCAGGTCGATTTATTTTGTACTGAACGTTTCAGGTCGATTTATTTTTTTACTGGACGTTTCAGGTCGATTTATTTTTTCACTGAACGTTTCAGGTCGATTTATTTTTACTGAACGTGTTTCAGGTCGATTTATTTAATACTGAACGTTTCAGGTCGATTTATTTTTACTGAACGTTTCAGGTCGATTTATTTTTACTGAACGTTTCAGGTCGATTTATTTTTACTGAACGTTTCAGGTCGATTTATTTTTACTGAACGTTTCAGGTCGATTATTTTTACTGAACGTTTCAGGTCGATTTATTTTTTCACTGAACGTTTCAGGTCGTTTTATTTTTACTGAACGTTTCAGGTCGATTTATTTTTACTGAACGTTTCAGGTCGATTTATTTTTACTGAACGTTTCAGGTCGATTTATTTTTACTGAACGTTTCAGGTCGATTTATTTTTACTGAACGTTTCAGGTCGATTATTTTTACTGAACGTTTCAGGTCGATTTATTTTTTCACTGAACGTTTCAGGTCGTTTTATTTTTACTGAACGTTTCAGGTCGATTTATTTTGTACTGAACGTTTCAGGTCGATTTATTTTTTTACTGGACGTTTCAGGTCGATTTATTTTTTCACTGAACGTTTCAGGTCGATTTATTTTTACTGAACGTGTTTCAGGTCGATTTATTTAGTACTGAACGTTTCAGGTCGATTTATTTTTACTGAACGTTTCAGGTCGATTTATTTTTACTGAACGTTTCAGGTCGATTTATTTTTACTGAACGTTTCAGGTCGATTTATTTTTACTGAACGTTTCAGGTCGATTATTTTTACTGAACGTTTCAGGTCGATTATTTTTACTGAACGTTTCAGGTCGTTTTATTTTTACTGAACGTTTCAGGTCGATTTATTTTGTACTGAACGTTTCAGGTCGATTTATTTTTTTACTGGACGTTTCAGGTCGATTTATTTTTTCACTGAACGTTTCAGGTCGATTTATTTTTACTGAACGTGTTTCAGGTCGATTTATTTAATACTGAACGTTTCAGGTCGATTTATTTTTACTGAACGTTTCAGGTCGATTTATTTTTACTGAACGTTTCAGGTCGATTTATTTTTACTGAACGTTTCAGGTCGATTTATTTTTACTGAACGTTTCAGGTCGATTATTTTTACTGAACGTTTCAGGTCGATTTATTTTTTCACTGAACGTTTCAGGTCGTTTTATTTTTACTGAACGTTTCAGGTCGATTTATTTTGTACTGAACGTTTCAGGTCGATTTATTTTTTTACTGGACGTTTCAGGTCGATTTATTTTTTCACTGAACGTTTCAGGTCGATTTATTTTTACTGAACGTGTTTCAGGTCGATTTATTTAATACTGAACGTTTCAGGTCGATTTATTTTTACTGAACGTTTCAGGTCGATTTATTTTTACTGAACGTTTCAGGTCGATTTATTTTTACTGAACGTTTCAGGTCGATTTATTTTTACTGAACGTTTCAGGTCGATTATTTTTACTGAACGTTTCAGGTCGATTTATTTTTTCACTGAACGTTTCAGGTCGTTTTATTTTTACTGAACGTTTCAGGTCGATTTATTTTGTACTGAACGTTTCAGGTCGATTTATTTTTTTACTGGACGTTTCAGGTCGATTTATTTTTTCACTGAACGTTTCAGGTCGATTTATTTTTACTGAACGTGTTTCAGGTCGATTTATTTAATACTGAACGTTTCAGGTCGATTTATTTTTACTGAACGTTTCAGGTCGATTTATTTTTACTGAACGTTTCAGGTCGATTTATTTTTACTGAACGTTTCAGGTCGATTTATTTTTACTGAACGTTTCAGGTCGATTATTTTTACTGAACGTTTCAGGTCGATTTATTTTTTCACTGAACGTTTCAGGTCGTTTTATTTTTACTGAACGTTTCAGGTCGATTTATTTTGTACTGAACGTTTCAGGTCGATTTATTTTTTTACTGGACGTTTCAGGTCGATTTATTTTTTCACTGAACGTTTCAGGTCGATTTATTTTTACTGAACGTGTTTCAGGTCGATTTATTTAATACTGAACGTTTCAGGTCGATTTATTTTTACTGAACGTTTCAGGTCGATTTATTTTTACTGAACGTTTCA
Organism: Metridium senile; assembly: GCA_949775045.1. Taxonomy (NCBI): domain Eukaryota; kingdom Metazoa; phylum Cnidaria; class Anthozoa; order Actiniaria; family Metridiidae; genus Metridium; species Metridium senile. Next base: position 2,101,169 of record OX459098.1, read on the forward strand.
GGTCGATTTATTTTTACTGAACGTTTCAGGTCGATTTATTTTTACTGAACGTTTCAGGTCGATTTATTTTTACTGAACGTTTCAGGTCGATTTATTTAGTACTGAACGTTTCAGGTCGATTTATTTTTACTGAACGTTTCACACAGATTTTTTACATTTTTGATGGCTATAGCCCATGCAAAATGACCAAAAATGACGATTTTTGATGGACTATGGCCCATGGAAAATGCGCAAAAATGAAGATTTTTGATGGAGTATAGCCCATGCAAAATGCGCAAAAATGACCAAATATGACGACTTTTGATGGAGTATAGCCCATGAGTATAATATAAAAAAAATACATCCATACAAATTATAGTAAAATTGTACTTTAATTCTTTTATTTGAGTACATAAATATTTTGATACAAATATCAAATAAATAGACAGAACGTCTCATATACAATTTCAATATAAAGACTATAAAATGCACACAATAACCTAGAAATATAAACCCCAATATGATGTAAAAATGTATAAAATTTGTATAAAATTTTGAAAACCTATCTGTTGATATGTAATATTTGTACATAATGTGTATTTAATTATATATAAATGTTGCGAAATGGAACAGTTAAATCTCATACTGGCTCGAGAGCCTGCAGTATATTGTTGAGACTTTAACAACAGACACAACAACACACTATTTGAAAAACTTATAAACCGAAGCGGCTGTAGTCAAACTCTACATATAGTACACTAGTAGTACACCTATTTCAAAAAGATTGTCATCGCCAAAGACGAAAGGCCATTCTAATTTGAAAAGGAATTGTGGACCTACAATTAATGTAGGTCTTTGAAATGATTGATTTCGTGGATTAAAAGCAACATGGAATATCTAAAAACAAACCTCCGTGTTCTTGACGAGAATAACAAGCACAAACACACGTTGTTCTAGGTATTAGCTAGTTTTGTCGACTACAAACAACGCGGAATATCTCAACACTAACCTCCGTGTTCTTGACAAGAATAACAAGCACAAACATACGTTGTTCTAGGTATTAGCTAGTTTTGTCGACTACAAACAACGCGAAATATCTTAACACTAACCTACGTGTTCTTGTCGAGAATAAAAAGCACAAACACACGTCATTCCAGCTATTCCTGGATCTTGGAATGACCTTTTTCCTATCGCCCTATCGCTTATGACAACCTTTTTCGAAATAGGATATATTACACGCTATCGAGTTTAAGTTTGAAGAGGAAAGGCGAGGGGAGAGTGAGAGTGAGAATGTAGTAAATGGTATTCTATTTGTAAACTAGAAAGTCCCAAGAATCGTCTATGAAAATGTCTTCTCTAGAAGTAGTACGAAAGTTTGTTTATAACTAAATGATTGACAGATAAGGCATATATAATACAATTGTATTTTTTTAGAAAATGTACAAAAACGTATAGGATATGGGCAAATAGCTGAGGATATCGATCTCAAAATCGACTCTTGCATACCCTTTCTTCCCCTTCCAATGTTCAACAATGCTTTCGCTTCACCCTCCCTCCACCGACATCGATTTTCGAGGAAAAAGGTTGGGAATAATCGTATTAGTATAAATGGACAGGTGAATAATTCTAATTTCAAACGCGCACTAAACGCTGTAGGTATAACCGAGAAATAATCCGATTAAATTCTCGACCAATCAGCGTGCGCCATTTTCAATAATCACCAGGTTATTTATACTAATTGATTTATGATTGATGACGTCATAGTGCATTATCATTTGAAGAATACCGAGAGAAATCCACCTTGTGACGTAGAGCGTAGGTGAATTAGCGTATGAATTTCATGTGTCTGTACATTGCCTCTGGTTCGTCGCATTTGCCGTTGATAAATAGTATATCGTCCATCGCTATATCACCTGTGTATCCATTACCGCGAACACCCTCGAACACAACCTGAAAATAGGAAACAATGTTGGTTAGTAAACTGATATCTATTAGGAAATATATATATAAGGAAATATAAGGAAAATTTATTATATTTTTATTAATTTGTAAATGTAAGGTGAAAATAAAAAATTGTCATTAGTTATTGGTGAATGTTATTAGATTATTGGTGCTATCATCATTAATACCACTGTAATAGTCATCAAGAGCAACGTCATCATCATCATCATCATCATCATAATAATAATAAGCATGTTCACGACCATCATAATTATCATTGTCAACATCACCGCAACCATCATCACCATTGTAAACATCATCATCACTACCCACCACCACCACCACCACCACCACCACCACCTTATATTTAGATGACGATGCTATCTCAATGGATGACTTCCTCCACGTATGGCCCTGTCGTCCTGACCTCAGCCACAACAGCTTCTTCACCTCCATGTCGTCAGTGATATAAACTCGAAGAGATCCTACTGAATGACCGTGCATATTGTACCAGAAGGTAAGACAGCGGGCGTCTGAGGGATCACGCCAGCTACTGGATAGAGTAGACGTATAGCCGTGTCGTGCAGGCCAACTCGTCTCAAGATAGATATAATAACCTGGACACAACATGGATACAATATTGACGTCATTTTATCATTGATTTAATTATTTGTTAGTTTTGGAACGGAGATGGTGATGGTGAAGATGATATTGAGATGGTGTTAATGATTTTGATGGTGATGGTAATGATGATGGTAATAATGATGGTGATGATGATGGTGATGATGATGGTGGTAATGATAAACTGAATTGATAGTGGTGATGATGATGATGATGATTCACAATGGTCATGATGATGGTAATAATGATGGTAATAATGATGGTGATGATAATGGTGGTGATGATGATGGTGATGGTGGTGATGATGGTGGTGATAATAAATGATAACGATGATGATGGCAATGATGCATGATGGTAATAATAATGATGATGATGGTAATAATAATAGTGATGATGATGATGGTTGTAATAATAATGATGGTGATGTAAGGACCATTATTTAGATAACAATAATAATTGCGATGACTTTTATTAGTTGGCAATGACAACTGCTTATCAAAAACGAACATTCATTCGTTTGCGTTTCTCACCTTTTCCCGAAGTATGATCACCTAGAGGACCAGTGTTCCTGCTCGGTGTTTTGCCTCGATGCCTTCTCCAGTGGAACGTTGCTGCTGTACTCCACGTGTTCTCCCACTGACAGAAATCATTCTCGAAACTACACTTCTCTTTATCTGAATGAGAAATAAAGAAGATGATGATGAATGATGATACCAATAAAGATAAGAATAAAGTAAAGATGTCTAGTTAACTAACTAAAAAAATACATGCAAAATTTTAGAGTTGCAAGAATAATACCGAGGCAATTAAATACAACAACAAACAAACAAACAACAAACAGGTTTTGTAAACAGGTTTTACCTGATGGACAAGCTGCCATATTACACATGCGTTTCTGTGTGTCGGCACCAGTGCATTTCCTGCCGCCATATCTCGGCTTTGGTTCGTCACAGACTCGCTTTCTTTCCTGTATGCCATACCCGCAGTCTTTGTCACATGATCCCCACTCGGCCCAGCGCCCCCACTGACCATCAACTGGAGCTACAGTAAGACAAAAGTGTGTTAATTACAACTGCTTCTATTCAACGTGGACACAAGCTGATCTCGCTTCGAGGCGCGCAAAGGATTGTTTGCCAAAACGAACAGTTCCAAAATGGCACCTCGAGACAGCAACGATTTCGGTTAATTTTAGGTATTTGCGTTTTGATTGATGGTAATAATGATAATGACAATGATGATGATGATGATGATGATAATGATGATGATGATGACAATGGTGATACAATGATGATGACGATGGTTGTCGTGATTGTGATTGTCGTGGTGATAATGATGATATAATGACGATGATGATGACCTACCATAGCACTCATCGTGTGTACATCGTCTTCGTTGGGTTTGCACTCTGTTTGAATCAGACCCGGGGCACGCAGCTTCCTCTGATGAAAAACATATCCTCTGTCTTGACTTGACACACCTTGTGTTGCATGAACTAAAGACACTCCATTGTGTCCAGCCTGCAGCCTTGCTTACTGTAATACAACATGTACATACAGGTAAATAATCAGGTGTAGGGTAATTAAAACTTTCAGCTGATACTCTTAGAGTTTTGAGTATTATTATTATAATTATTATATCATGATCATCACCACCACAATCATCATGATCATCATATCATCACCACCGCCAACACCACCGCCACCATCCTCATTATAAACATCATTATCACCATCATCATCTTCATCATCATCACTATCATAACCATCAGCATCGTTTTCACAATCATGACTATCATCATAACCATCATCACTATTATCATCATCATCATCATCATCAATACTTACAAGAGCACTGATACAGTGTATTCATCTTCTGTATATCCATTGGACTAAAACCATCAGTACGACCGAGGGGCATGCTGGGGTTATTTAATGCTCGTATCGTTGGCAACCCATTTCTTGAAAATGTCTTCTTCCCATAATGCATTATGCTCTGGTAATCATAGCTGAAGTCCAGATTATCTACTTTGTTGGTTTTGTACTTGTTAAACTGGGTGTCCATCCCTTTGGAAAAACATTAAATGATTAGATAAGTTGTTGAAATTATTTCGACAGGGCATTTTATTATCTTGATTTAGCAAGCAAGCAAGCAAGCAAGCAAGCAAGCAAGCAAGCAAGCAAGCAAGCAAGCAAGCAAGCAAGCAAGCAAGCAAGCAAGCAAGCAAGCAAGCAAGCAAGCAAGCAAGCAAGCAAGCAAGCAAGCAAGCAAGCAAGCAAGCAAGCAAGCAAGCAAGCAAGCAAGCAAGCAAGCAAGCAAGCAAGCAAGCAAGCAAGCAAGCAAGCAAGCAAGCAAGCAAGCAAGCAAGCAAGCAAGCAAGCAAACTGACGAACAAACAAACAACCACACAAAAAGAAACACAAACAAACAAACAAATAAACAAATAAACAAACAAACAAACAAACAAACAAACAAACTGACGAACAAACAAACAACCACACACAAAGAAACACAAAGAAACAAAGAAACAAACAAACAAACAAACAAACAAACAAACAAACAAATGTAAATTAAGTTTTTCAATATTTCTCTACATATGAAAGCCAACACTACTCACTATCTTGTATATTTTCCCATAGTATTTCCACAAACTTGTTTCTATCAGGACGGCTTTGCTCGTGCCAGAATCCCACTGCGTGCATCATCTCGTGCATAATGATCCCTTTAGTGTTGCACCGTTTACCAAGAGATAGCTTCTGTGCTCCTTTTCGCCAGTAGATTCTACCTATATAAGACCAGCACCTGAAGGGAGAGGAGATTCAATATCAGGGCACAAAGGTTTGGTTTATTGGTTTGTCCTTCATACGAAGGTTGGAGCACCACAACAGCGTACAACATCAATACTCCAGTTTCATGTTATCTAGCACCGCTGTATAATTTGACAAAAGGCGCATTTGCACAGGGATAATCTCGATTCGGAGTAAATTCAAATGTGTTTTCTATTGTTTATTGGTAGCATTTTACTGTTGGAAGGCTTGGAATTTGTGAATATTTTGACAACAAATCGATGCTTAGCCTGCTAGATAACATGAAACTAGTGTATTGCCAGTGGGCCCTGAGGTTTGCAAAGATAAAAGAAAGGAATTAAAGGCATACACCTATTTCCTTCACGGGTGCTGCGTATACGTAAACGTATGAGTTAGTGTGTTGCGTAGACGTTGGCTTTTGCGTTTAAGTTTGGCTTTTAACTGTAAGTAAGAGTTTTGCGTATTGTAAGCTTGTTGCACGTGTGTAAGGGTGTTGCTTATAAACAAGAATGTTACCTATACGTAAGCGTATCAAGCTTACGTTAGAGCAGATTTCCTATGACTATGAAAGCTCACGGCACGAATGCGGTCAAGGCACGGCAAGGCCATGTAGAAACATCACGGTCGCGGCAAGGCACGCACACGGCACTGAACTTTTCACAGTCATACGAAATTTGCTCTAGTGCACTGCATTTACGTAATAGCTAATATACGTTGCTTACCCCTTGTCTTGCGTGAATTTGATCCAGTTTCTTTCGGAAGTTTTCTGTACAAATCGTATACAGGTGTGTTTATGGAATTCTCTAATGGCATCTAGAATATTGTCCACGTATGCTTCTGTAAACGAACGGCAATATGTGAGTACTTAGCGAATATACAGATATTATAAGGGATAAGACCTTTCTCACATTAAGAAACTGCTTTGTGTGTGAGAATACTAGCGATACAAAGATGGATAGAACTGAGTATTTGAGTTAAAGAGGTACGAATGAATGAACAAATGAATGAATGAATCGATGGATGAATGAATGAGAGGATGGATGAATAAATAAATAGATATATGAATGGAGTGATGGATGAATGAATGAATAAATGAACGAATGAATGAAATAACGAATGGATGGATGAATAAATAAATAAATAAATATTTGAATGGATGAATAAATGAATGAATAAATGAATGGATGGATGAATGAATGGATGAATGAATAAATGAATAAATGAACGAATGAAATAACGAATGAATGAATAAATAAATGAACGAATGAAGGAATAAATAAATGAACGAATGGATGAATAAATAAATAAACAAACAAACGAATGGATGGATAAATAAACATATGAATGAATGAATGAATGAATGAATAAATGAATAAATTAATAAATCAACAAATCAACAAATAAATAAATAAATGAACGAACGAATGGATATGAATGAATACAACAGTGAATAACTGATCGATATAAAGTTATTCTTTACCCATTCCAGATGATATTTCATACGGGATAATCCTCTGGGGCCACAGCTTCTTGCGTTGTCTGACAGCGTTTCGCTTCTTTCTTCTTGATTCGTGCACAAACGACACGTCCCTCTCGGTCAACGCGATGTCGGCCTCGTATTCTACGCTATCTGTCACTGGATAATTATAAGAGTATTTGTTGGAAGATTGCATAAAAAAGAAGAAATATTTATATGTCATATATTAGTTTGTTTAAAATATTTTATAATGATCAGATCGATGATAACGATGAAGACAATGATGATAACAACGATGACGATGATGATGATGACAATGATGACGACAATAAAATAATGACAATGACGACGACGATGATGACAATAATGACGACGACGATGATGATGACGATGATGACGACAATGATGACGATGATGATGATAACAACGATGACGACAATAAAATAATGACAATGACGACGACGATGATGACAATAATGACGACGACGATGATGATGACAATGATGATGACGACGATGATGATGATGACGATGATGACGACAATGATGACGAGAGATGATGATGACAATGACGATGATGATGACGATGACAATGACGACGACGATGATGATGATGACGATGATGGCAATGACGATGATGATAATGACAATGATGACGACGATGATGATAATGACGATGATGACGAAGATGATGATGATGGCAATGACGATGATGATAATGACAATGATGACGACGATGATGACGATGATGACAATGATGATGATAATGACGATGGTGACGAAGATGATGATGATGGCAATGACGATGATAATGACGATGGTGACGAAGATGATGATGATGGCAATGATGACGACGATGATGATAATGACAATGATGACGAAGATGACGATGATGGCAATGACGATGATGAGAATGACAATGATGACGACGACAACAATGACGATGACAATGGCGACGAAGATGATGATGATGACAATGAGGACGACGAAAATGATAAAAGATTGATATACATTCAACTGAGTCTTACTTTCATTGACTTTACTGATCTGGTCCATGATTGTATCTTGATATTTCCCATCGTCTGTTGTGAAAAAAAAAGACGATTTCAATTTTTCATTCTTAAGAAGGTTTCCCATGCGTTTGTCAATCATGAGCAATATGATTGTGTATCTAAGTTGTCTAATGCTTCAATAACCCATTAATGAAATTACCTTTTCTATTTCCAAAACACAAAGGAATTGTAGGCATAAAACCATTTCAAAAAGGTGATAGGTCATTCAAAGACCGTATGGAATTATGGGTATACAACTATTTCAAAAAGGTTGTCTAAAGCAAAACGACGCGTCCTTTGGTAATATTCTTACCTAAATATGTCTTTCTAATGACCAGACATCGTATAGTACTAACACACAGGAATACACTAACTAAGGCGAAGACAAGACAATGAAGGCTCGCCATTCTGTGAAGAGAAAGAAAAGAAGGCTTTGTATTAAAACAATAATAGTGTTATCCATCGGATATAGTTTTTGTGCTCTACCTCGCAACAACTTTACAAACTATCTAAATACAACTAAATACCTATAACTATCAGACAATCTTTGTCGTATTTACTAGCACAACAATCGGAAGAAAAACGGATCAACACAGCAGATGTAGTTAACAGGAAACCAAACTTATCAATCTTAAAATAACAACGAAAAGTGGAGGTCCCAGTTGACCGCTCCTTCTAACAGCCTGCTGTTAAACTGTGAGTGTTACGAAATGAAACAGTTACTTGATGTAATGTCAAGGTCAAAGACTGTCTCCCACGTTTTATTATATGCATGTGAGCGATTATCACACAGCAAAAAAAATATTTCACAAGCACGCTAAGGGTTAAACGAATGTGGACTGCGTCAGTGTTTCTAAGGAAACCATTGGAGTAAAATGTACGATAACTAGCGGTTAAACTAGTGTGGAATGCGTCTGCTCAGTGTTTCTAAGGAAGCAATCGGAGTAAAAATGTACGATAACTAGAGGTTAAACTATTGTTAAACTATATGTTTCTAAGTAAACAATTGGAGCAAAAATGTACGATAACTAGCGGTTAAACTAGTGTGGACTGCGTCAGTGTTTCTAAGGAAACCATTGGAGTAAAAATGTACGATAACTAACGGCCAAACTAGTGTTGACTGCGTCAGTGTTTCTAAGGAAGCAATTGGAGTAAAAATGTACGATAACTAGCGGTTAAACTAGTGTGGAATGAGTCGATGTTTCTAAGTAAACAATTGGAGTAAAAATGTACGATAACTAGTGGTTAAACTAGTGTGGACTGCGTCGATGTTTCTAAGTAAACAATTGAAGTAAAAATGTTCGATAACTAGCGGTTGAACTATAGTGTGGACTGCGTCAGTGTTTCTAAGGAAGCAATCGGAGTAAAAATGTACGATAACTAGCGGTTAAACTAGTGTGGAATGAGTCGATGTTTCTAAGTAAACAATTGGAGTAAAAATGTACGATAACTAGTGGTTAAACTAGTGTGGACTGCGTCGATGTTTCTAAGTAAACAATTGAAGTAAAAATGTTCGATAACTAGCGGTTGAACTATAGTGTGGACTGCGTCAGTGTTTCTAAGGAAGCAATCGGAGTAAAAATGTACGATAACCAGTGGTTAAACTAGTGTGGACTGCGTCGATGTTTCTAAGGAAACCATTGGAGTAAAACTGTACGATAACTAGCGGCTAAACTGGTACAAGCTAAACATTATTAGTGACATCATTATGGAAGTAAATCCTTCGAGGGAGTAAAAGAGATTGAACTTAAACATTAATTAACAGATTAATAATAAACACCCTTACCAAGCAAGGTCAGGGTCAGAAGAGATTTCGCGCGTGCTGACTATATGACCTTTTTCGCGCGCTTTCTACAACAGCTCATTTTACCTTCAAATAGTGACGTTTCATGATGACATCGATGACGTCGATTATTTCAATGTAGAAGTTTTAAACAAGAGATTTTATTGCATATGAAACCACGTTTGAAAATTGGGCTATATTGATACGCTTCAAAACGAGGCTTTTTGGAACGTCACAAATAAAAAAAAATGGAGTATTTGAATAGAGGCGAGCGAGAAAATAATTGACAAATTAGAGCAAAGTAAATGATATCAAATTGATAGATGGAATGCAAACTACATGACGTAACTAATAAGAACAACAATGAAGCAAAATGACGTCATAAAAATGTAAAAACAAAAAAATGACGTCATAATGGTAATTGAAAATGAATTAAATGACGTCACAATATAACTTGATGTTAAATAAGTTGAATTGATAAGGCAATAATTACTTGAAGGCAAAAATTAAAGTGAGACAAAATGCATTGTCTAATTGTACTATTTGATACAATCTTTGATACAATTTTTTACATAAATTCAAAGTGTTACTCAGTGTCACCTAGTGTATCGCGGTTTTAACAGTTGTGGGTTTGTCAAAAACCGTGCATGGCCGGATGTAGCTTACGCAACAACGCAAGAAATCAGAGGATAGTAAATTTAATACGACGGAAATATTTGATTTAGAAATAAGTAAGTAAGAAGGTACATAAGCAAGCAGGTAAATTAGTAAGTAAATAAGTAAGTCAGTAAGTAAGCCATAGAACAAAACGAAGTTTGTAACACTTTTAGTAAGCAAGAAAGTAAGCTAGTATGTAGTAAGTTATCAGTAATTAAGTAAGCAAATAAACTAGTAAGTAAGCAAGTAAATTGATAAGTAAGTAAGTAAATTAGTAAGTAAGTAAGCAAATACATTAGTAAGTAAATAAGTAAGTCAGTAAGTAAGTAAGTAACTCAGTAAGTAATTAAATTCGTAAGTAAGTAAGCAAGTAAGTAAGTAAGTAAATCAGTTGGTAAGTAAGTAAGTAAGCAAGTGGGTAAGCAAGTAAGCAAGTAAGCAAGTATGTTAGTAAGTAAGTAAGTAAGTAAGTAAATCAGTTGGTAAGTAAGTAAGCAAGTGAGTAAGTAAATTAGTAAGTAAATCAATAAGTAAGTAAGTAAGTAAGTAAATCAGTTGGTAAGTAAGCAAGTTGGTAAGTAAATAAGTAAATAAGTAAATAAGCATGTAAGTAAGCAAGTATGTTAGTAAGTAAGTAAGCAAGTAAGTAAGTAAGCAAGTATATGCTATAATAGACAAGTAGATAAATAAGTAAATAAGTAAGATACATAAAGCACGCGTGAACTGAGTAAGTACGTAAGTTAGGAAACAACTCATGCGATCAGCAGTTCTATTCTAGCCAAGAAAAACTAATTGACCATTGAACAAGTAAGCCTTCTACTAAATAAGTAAACAAGAGGAAATTACCTTACGAAAACCTAGTTGCATTCAACAAATATCCTTTCAGTAGAGAACGGTCACAAACCACCAACAAACTAAACTCGTATTCTCTCTAACTCAAGGCGCAGCTATAACCTATAGTGCTATGATCATGGGCCAATAATAATAGCCTAAATATAGGCTACCGGTGAATGAAATTGTAAGTCTCTTGACTCAGCATGAACGATATAGTGTATAATTACAGATTAGTTCTATATTTATAGACATAAGGAAATGATCTAGTGGGAAAGCGGGTCACGTAATGAACACAAAACCGGCCTTTTTTCCAGTCGGCATATCAATGTTTCTTCTAAACAAATTTGTCGTTCGCGCGCGTTTTCATATATAGTACAACCTTCCATATTTGTTATAAAAATACAAAGAAAACCATCACTATTAAAGCGAAAATCTCTATGACAAGTATAAAAGTTTGTAAACTCCATTGTGATTACCGTTTCGTTGATACAAAGAACGAACGCCAACTTAAAAACTGAAATGATATGAGCACATGCAGATACTTTTAGAATGTTTCAAGTAAAAATTGCTTTTGTAGACTGGCTTTTAGTTGTGTTTTTTTTAAAGTGTTTAGTTTAGGAATATCGCGTGCTATTTACAGCATAAACCGGTAACAGATGGAAGTGCTTAATCCAGCTAGAGATTTATACAGTTGCGGATCAAAAAGGTTCCGAATGATTGTGGACAGTGACTAATTTTGGTGCACGCATGCAAACCACGTTTTAAACATGCAAACAAACAAGCAAGCAAGCCAATCAACCAAGCTTGAAAACAAGCAAAAACACAATAAAATAAAATAAAAAACACAGACATACTTACACATATAGACAGACAAACAAACGAACAAACAAACAAACAAACAAACAAACAAACAAACAAACAAAAGAACAAACAAACAAACAAACAAACAAACAAACAAACCAACAAAAGAACAAACAAACAAACAAACAAACAAACACACAAACAAACAAACAAAAGAACAAACAAACAAACAAACAAACAAACAAACAAACAAACAAACGAACAAACAAACAGACAAACGAACAAACGAATGAACAAACAAACAAAAGAACAAACAAACAAACAAACAAACAAACAAACAAACAAACAAACAAACAAACAAACAGACAAACAAAACAAGCAAACTGACAAACAAACATACTTCCAAACAAACAAACAAAAAAAAAACCACAAAGGCAGTTTATGTCACAGACTATAACTCCGGCACTAGTTTCAAATAGCGTCAGGTCATGATAGTTGACCTCAATTCAATAAAACTTCAATGCGATACACGAATATTTCAATCAAACTGCAAAATCAGGCCAAAGAAAAATGAAGAGGACCGCGTGAGTCACGAACGTAAAATATTATAACTTCCTTGTAGTTTGTAGAGTTGTTCTCATTAACAACAACATTAATTAAGTGTAATCTGAACAACAAAAGAACACAACGGAATTAAGGTGCATGTAGACATTCGAGCAGTCCCTACTTTTCCCTCCGGATTCCGACGAAAATGATGGACATGACAACGAGAAATGCTAATTTTCGGAATCCAGAGGGAAAAGTCGGACTGTTCGCAGTCTAGTTCGTTTGTTTATCTGCCATTTTGTTCGCTTGTTCGTAATTTACTTGTTTCTTTGTTCTGTTCAATTAATGGCTTCGTTGGTTTGCTTGCCTTTCGGATGGTTTTCTAGCTCGTCCGTTTGTTTGTTGTTAGTAATAAGATAACACAGCATATTTATTTCCAATTAAAATTCTTCACCTTGCAACTGTTGCAAGTATTGTTACATCACGTAAAACTGACATGGATATATATCTCCGCGGGACACAAATATATCTCTTTGCAACTAAAAGTCGAAACAAGTGTCAGGCTCAGACATAATATAAAAATTAACTTGGACTGGACTGGACCAAGAGTCTGCGGACTCTGAACAACGTATCAAACTCGGTCTCTCTCGCTCCGCAAGCCGCGCACTAACTAATTGAGCTACACTAGTTAATTAAGAAATATTTCAAAAACGAGAGCGAGTGCGTAATTAGTTAGGTTGTCTTTACACGAGAAAACATCCCGTAGACCGAGTGTTATAATTGTTTCCGAGTGTTTGGAAACCATTTTCATAACTAGTGAAGAAAATATATCAAACACTATATTTTCAACTAGTGTTTGATTAGGTTTTAGTATAAATACAATAGTGATTATAGAAAATCTCGCGCGGAAATTCAGAAATATTTCTCGATAATCACCTGCAGCGTTTCGCGCGCTTTTAGAAATACGAAATGAACATATTTTCTTCAAAAACAGCTTGTCATTTTTACTTTTTGGAATAATCACTTTTGTATTTATACTAAAACAATTATCCACCTCAGGCTCAGTAACATTGACTCCGTCTCGGTTATTATTCACCGATATTCACTGAGTCTTCTGGAACCACGTGACACAAACAGCGTATATAAATGAGTTTGAAAAACGTCTATGAAAACTTTTCTATAATACAAAACAATTCCAACAGAATTGGAGAGTAATACTACTAAAAATACAACAAAATAAAAATAAGTTCATAAAAATACTGTGACTTACCTAAATATGAAAACAGATTTTCTTCTTCAGTTCGCTTTTTGGATTAGTCAACTTCGTGTTGCCCGCATATATTGTTCTGTTAAAATAAACCTGAACAAAAATAAAAAGACACGAATTATATAAACTCATTTTGTTGTTTTACGTCACTGATTGGTCCATCATGTAAACAAATGTACATTCAAAATGTAAATTTTACACGACCTCAACGGTAGAATAATATAGTCATTTATGGAATGCTGATCGTCGTTTAGGAATACATACGAGTCGCGAAGCGACGAGAAATTATATCGCCACGAAGAAATTATAACGCAGGCTCTGGGATCGAGATTGGGGAAGATTTGGAGTAAACATGTACGATAGCTAATGGTCGAACTAGTGTGGACTGTGTCAGTGTTTCTGAGGAAACAATTGGAGTGAAAATGTACAATAACTAGCGGTTAATTAAACTAGTGTGGACTGCGTCAGTGTTTCTAAGGAAACAATTGGAGTAAAAATGTACGATAACTAGCGGTTAAACTACTGTGGACTGCGTCAGTGTTTCTAAGGAAACAATTGGAGTAAAAATGTACGATAACTAGCGGTTAAACTAACTGTGGACTGCGTCGATGTTTCTAAGGAAACAATTTGAGTAAAAACTTACGATAACTAGCGGTTAAACTAGTGTGGACTGCGTCTGTGATCAAACATGATGAGTGTGTAATACTTATCCATGAAAAGTCAAAAATCTTCTTCAAACTTCACAATTTGTGAAAGGTCTTTTCAGTGACAATTTTTACAGATATTCTGCTCGTTGCCCCTTGAATTAATACTTTCTAGGTCATCAAGCAAGTGTCGAATAAGTGCCTCTTTTTTTAATCTTTTTCCGGTTCGAGGAAAAGTCACATGCGCAAAAAACATTTCCAAGGTCAGTAAGTGCTCGAGATAAATGCTACAAGTCTAAGTTCGTTTTTGAATGTTGACAATTTCTATTAAAAACACTAAAATAGTTTAGTAATTTAGCTAAAAATAAACTTAACATCTCTGTAGTAAATTTTCTGAATTAAAACTATTGTAATTAAGAGGTTTTTTTAGCTTATTTTAAACTGAGAATAATTAATTTATTTTGCACTTTTAAAATTGAATCCTCGCTTGAGTGAATCCAATTGAAAATTACTTGCAAAAAGGATTATAAATAATAACAATAATACCAATACTTAATTTACTATAAATTGCTAGAATATTTGCCGTATTTTGGCAAACAATCTAGTTTATTTTTAACTATTATTGATATATTAGAAATGCGAAATAAGAATTGCGTCGGCGTTTGTTTGTTATTACAAAACTCGTGCAACGCTTTACCATGCTTGGAGAAACTTGTGTCACAATGTACAGTCTTTCGCTTTTTGATAATTTTGAACAGTTTAATCCTTTTTATCTATAAAAAAAACATTGTTTTGTTTTAAGTTGAAATAGTTAAAGAAAAATAGATAAAGAAATGTGGGAGAAATACTCACAAAAAGAGGAGTAAAATGAGAAGACAAACAAGTTAAGGAGCGAGTGTTTTTCACGTAATTTCAAAATAGAACAATCCAGAATTTTCCAAGCTCTACTAAATCTGATAACCAAAACAATTATGTAATAATTTGAAGATATCAAATCTGCTGTAAAACCATTCAAGCATAAGAACTAATAACCGGCTACAATCTTTTATACAGATAATTCAATTAATTTTTTTGTTAAAAATAAAATAGCCTAAAGCCCTTTTTTCGACCAAAACTACCCTGATATTAAAACAATTTTTTCTCAGACCAAATTGACTTCTACAGCTATAAAATAAAGAAATTGCACTATCTAAACTGATCACCATCGAATAATAAAACATACACCGTATAAAAGAGTGTTACTTACTGACGTTTAGGATGTTAATCCTTCGCCCGAGTAAAAATGGTAATTTATACACCGTATAAAAGAGAGTGTTACTTACTGACGTTTAGAACGCTAATACTTCGTTGGAGTTAAAATGGTAACTTATACACCGTGTAAAAGAGAGTGTTACTTACTGACGTTTAGGACGCTAATACTTCGTTAGCATAAAAATGGTTACTTATACACAGTATAAAAGAGAGTGCTACTTACTGACGTTTTGGACGTTACTCCTTCGTTGAAGTAGAAATTGCAACTTGTGTACCGTACAAAAGAGAATCACTACTGACGCTTCTAGTCACAAACGCAGCCGTTTAAAGAATGTTCTTGCTTACGTTACGGACATAAACCCTTTGTCTTTAATTCCTGATAACATATGGTCCTTAACCATGCAAGACAAGTGACGACAAAACCAAATCCGGCGACGCTAATATGCGCCATGGTTGAGTCAGCAACAATAGCGAAGCTCACGTTGACGTCACGCTGACGTCACGAGGGGTGTTGTTTTGGTCTACGATTGGCAAAATGCCAATCAATGCGCGGTCATTGTTTGTAAACAAAGATTATGTAATCTGAAAAAAATTGATACATCTCTATAATGGTAGTAAGCTGCTGCGTAACTGACTGCAAAAATCGTTTTAGAAAGGATTCAGTAATAAGGTTTTTGAGGATTCCAACGTTCAAACACAAAAGACGGCGATGGATTAAGTCGATTAGACGGCGGGACTGGGAGCCGACGAAATACTCGAGGGTGTGTAGCAAACACTTCTTGTCAGGTTAGTTCATTGTTTTAATGTTCATTTGCTACTTAAAATGCTTGTAATCTTTTGTTATGCCATAAAAATATTTGGAAAACATTGATACTGAATCAAAAGTATGGAAAACGGTGTTAAACGATCGCACAAACAAAAGTAAAACTTGGAGATGACAAGATGGCGCGCGAAGATAATAAGACACAAGCACATTTGAGTTTATCACGTCCTTTATTTATTGTTTTACTTACAGGTGACACCCAAGCTGATCCGAATGACCCCGACTATGAACCAAGTTTATATATGGGTCATGGAGATGACGGTAGTTCCATTCAAAAGGCCCATAAACGAAAGTCAAGACACGAAAGAAATCGTCGTCGAGCGACGAATCTTGAACGCAAACAACAACAACAACAACAAACTGAACTACAGGAGAGAGAAGAAGTACACCAGGGAGCTCAAATCCTTATGGATTTGATTAACTCGTGTGTTAATATCACAATCCCAGGAGAACAAGAACCATTGACAAGCGAAAAGGATAAAAAACTAGGTAAGACAAATCATAATATCTTAAAATTGCCCGCCATTTTGAAACTGAACTATTCGCACGAAACAACAATGCCTTTGACTTTTCGTTCAATCTGTTTGTATTTACAACATTTTCACTCATGCATAAAAGTTAGGGATCAGAAATTACATCATGGCAGGGTTTTCATTATATTTTCAGAAATACAATATAATAATAACTTTGAAGATGAGTATGTATAATAATCAATCTAGACTTTTAGCTCGTTTCAGTACATTAAAAACCTGTCATTGAATGATTACAGTGAGGTTTTTTTTATTTATTACTAGCTTGTAAATTATCCTAATCATTATCAGCTGCAGTTTAATCATTAACTTTACTTAATTTATTTCACCCATCAGGTGACATACACAATGCCTATAGCCAGCTCAAAGAAGAAAACAAACAACTTCATAAAGAACTCATTAGACTTCAGACTGAAAATCTCCATCTTAAAGAACAACTCAAGAAAACCAAAACTGATGAAAACTTCCTGAACAACAGTAATACTAAAACAGTCTTCTACACTGGATTCCCAAACTACTTGTCATTCATCTGGGCACTAAATTACTGTTCTTCTGTTCTTCCCAATTCTAAAGTTCTATCTAAAACCAGTGTCTTTCTTTTAATATTCATGAAATTACGTCTAAGCCTCCTAAATCTAGATTTAGCATATAGATTTAATGTTTCTGAAGGTTTAGTTTCTAGAATATTGAACCAAGGTCTTTCAGCAGTAGCACAACGTTTGTCATTTCTTGTACGATGGCCCTCAAGAGATGAAGTGCTACGCACTATGCCTTCTGTGTTTAGACCTCATTTTAGAAATTGTAGGGTCATTATAGATTGTACAGAAATATTCTGTGAAAGAGCAAGAAACTTGACTTTACGAGCACTTACCTGGTCAAACTACAAGCACCACAATACACTAAAACTCTTAGTTGGTATCACACCTACAGGTGCAGTCTCTTTTATTTCAAAAGGATTTGGTGGAAGAGTGTCTGACAAAGTTATTACTCAAAGATCTGGTTTCTTAGATATTCTTGAACATGGTGATCTAGTATTAGCTGACAGAGGTTTCTTGATAGACGATGATGTGGCTGCAAGAGGTGCTAGGTTGGCCCTCCCAAGCTTCACGAGAGGGAAAACGCAACTAAGCATGCGAAGTGTTGAAAAGTCAAGAAAGCTAGCTAGGGTGCGTATTCATGTAGAAAGGATGATGGAGAGACTTAAGAACTTCAGAATACTTGCAGGAGTCTTGCCATTATCTTTAGTACCACACATAGATAATATTGTCATGATAACTGCAGCAGTGAGCAATTTACATAAGAGGTTGGTTAAGTAGTTTTTTTTTTGTTTTGTTAATGACACTGTTGGAGTGTAGTCAGACACTCTATTTTAAATCAGCTAAAAAAGACTATAGTAGAGTACAAACACTAAAAGTGTGCAACATATAAATACCACTAAATGCTGCTAAATTATGCAAATTATTTTGTTCTCTATTGTTTAATCAACACTATTTAGTGGTAAATAGTACAAAGTATTGCACACTTTTAGTGTTTGTACTCTATAACTTTCAGTGAAACATTTGTAAATCAAAGTTGTACAGGAGTGTATATACACACCTCGGTTTTTATAGGCCTAGTTTATATGTTGAAGTTCACATGTGGAGAAACTAAAATTTTATATCAAAGAAAACTGCATAATAGAGTACAAACACTAAAAGTGTGCAACATAAATACCACTAAATACTGCTAAATTATGCAAATTCTATTGTTCTCTATTATTTAATCAACACTATTTAGTGGTAAATACTACAAAGTATTGCACACTTTTACTGTTTGTACTCTAATGTGAAAATTATCTATTGTTTGCAATACATTTGGCACATTGATTCAACCTATATACTAATATCTTATTTCATGATTGTTTAATTTGCAATCCATTCAGCAGTGTGACTGGCACTTGATCTATTTCAATGTACATAATTATTTACACCTATAATTGCAATAATGTTGTCATATAAAAAAGAAAATTACAAAATAGGAATTAATTAATAGACAAAAACAGAGTACTCAAGCTGAATTTCTTCTTTTGTCTTTTAATTAATTCCTATTTTGTAATTTTCTTTTTTATATGACAATGTTATTGCAATTAGGTGTATATATATATATAGATAGTTATATCTTTGTATATCATTAGAGCGACTAAATTCTAGTTATGGAATTAATGTTCAGGTGTTGAATGTTCACTCATAAGGCATATATTGCATTGAATACAACAGAAGGCACAGTGTAAGATTATCTTTGCTAAACTGGTGTATTTTGTAAATATTTTTTAAACCATCTTTAAATAAAGTTCATCAATCAATCAATCAATCAATCAATCAACTTTGTCTCTCGAGAGCCAACATACTTAAAATGACATTTTTTGTGCTACTTCTGAAAGACCTTCAGGTTTTCAATATTGTAGAAACTATAAAATAATATTTATATATCTTTAATATTTGTGATTTTCCCTGAAATAAATATTGATATTTTACAAGTTGGGAAATCAATATTTATCTGGGTCCTTCAGCAACAAGAAAAAAGTAAAAATATTTATTTCAAATCACATCCATGAAAAAATCACGACTAAGTTACAGATCAGCAAAGACCAAATGTGACCGCAGATAATTTATTTACATTCTTTTGACATGTTTGTCAGTATCTGCTTTGGATTCAAATGGACTTCATTCTAGCTATTTTAACCTCAAAATTCATCTGAAGATTGACATCATTCTTGTCTTGTGATTCACAGTGAGAAATGTTGACATTTAATCTAGAGGAATTGATTGAAAATATGAATAAATTATTGCTGGTCATACTTTTGGGCTTTGCGCTGTAAATATATTTATCATGTGAAATCTAAATAGAAATGTATATAATTTTAGGCTTCTATATTTAACTATCATGACCTTCAATTTTGAAACAAAATACATTTTATTTTTGAACATAAATGATAATATGCTGTTAGTTTTGAAACAAAAACCTTGTCAGTTATGAGATGAATACATATGCACTATTTACAAACAAATACATTGTCTATTTTGAAACAAATACATTATCAATATTTTGTGAAATAAATATATAGTACATAATTTGTATATAGTTTTGAAATTAATACATTGTCTATTGTAAAATAAATACAATGTCTATTGTGAAAGAAATACATTCTCATCAATTGTGAAATAAACATATTGTCTATTTTGAAATAAATACATTGTCAATTTAATATGAAATAAATACATTGTCAATTGTGAAATAAACATTTTTTATTTTTTGAAATAAATACTTTGTCAATTATGAAACAAATACATTGTCTATTTTGAAATAGTACATTCTCATCAATTGTGAAATAAACATATTTTGTATATTTTGAAATAAACATATTTTGTATATAATTTTGAAAAAAATACATTGTCGATTGTGAAATAAATAAATAAAGTGAAATAAATGTCTATAATTTTGAAACATAAAAGTTAAAAAAAACCCTGAGGACGTCACAATCCATTGTTGTTTCCACCCTCAGTGACTATATAGCTGGAACTGTCAACTAACAATTATATTGTTAACCCGTTATGATTGTAAGCTGTATCGCTTTCTGTGTGCCTTAAATAACAGTCTCAGACCTATATTATCAGTTGTAAATAGTGCATTGAGACTATATATGAAATGTGCTGTATGAGTACTGTGTTATAAAACATAATACAAACCATAATGGGATATTCAAACAAATACATTTAGGGCTTGCACTGTGAACAGAACCACTTTCCTCTAGGCTTTCGTCGAATGTTCACACAGTCATAGTGGAACCAAACCAAGTCACAGTCAGGGTTTTCACATTGGATCATTTTTCCATACTCTGGTTTGTTGCATGTACAGCACAATAATTGTTCTTCGGGGAATCTGTCATCATCCTCTTCACATGGTTCTAAGCTTCTTGTTAGCAGCTCTGGTAAAAGGTAGCCAACAAAAAAAGAGTCTGTTTTAAGCAAGAGGGATTTCATAAACTCTGAGTCATACTTAATGTTTTCCACTGTGTAAAGGCTCTTAGCAAAGACACAGAAGTCTGCCAGCATAATTTTATTGACGTGCATCTGCACTTGCACTTGAGTGTAAAATCTGTGATTTGTCTTAAGCTCCCCTTTCTCATTCAGACAGAAGTCAGGGTCATTGTTTGCAGTTGCAACCTCTAGTGCCTCAATATTTCTGTACTTGTATGGGCACTTAATTTCTACAACATGAGCACTACAGCATTCACACGAAGCAATCCCATCAGCTGTTGCTCCAAGGTATGGTCTGTCTGAATCAATGACCAGCCCAGAGAGCCTACCCTTGAAATTATTGTGCCCAGCCCTTTGTTTTAGTTTAATGTATTCCTCTCTTGCTGTGTGTTCATTGTCAAGGCCCCATTTTACTTCTTTCTTGTTTGAAATGTCTTTGTTTGAATATCCCATTATGGTTTTGATCAAATTCTCAGGAGATGTTGTATCTCGTCTGTGGACCACTGAGTGTGCTTTGCTGGCTGTAATCCTCCCATGTCTATGCTGAAACCACAGGGGACAAACACTTTGATTTCTTGTCATCAACTCAACATTCTCCCTCTGTTTTTCGGTATATTGACCATGAAGCTCGCTCAACATAGCATCACATTTTTCATTTAAATGTTTTAGGTCAAGTTTAGTACATTCTTCACAATACAGTGATGTTAATGGTGGTGGTAAGTCTATTTCATCCTCATCTTCTGAAGCTGAATCTGTTTCTTCTGGGTCAAGTTTTGGGACTAAGTCAAAAAATACTGCATTGGGACATGCTTGCTTTAGTTTTTCTAATTCAGTATGGTCAGGTAGGGGTGGGGAACTTGAGAATGAAGCTGTATTTATTACTTGTGTACGATTTCTTTTCGTAAGGTTTTGAAGTTCAGATACTGGAAGTGGATTTATCTGTGTATTAAGACAATTCCATAAGAATGGATGAATAAATAAATGAACAAACAAATAATGTTGACACAACATATAAACAACAAGTAGATAGATAAATGAATTGAAAAAAACCCACATGTATAAATAAACAAACAAATAGTGCAAGCATTAAATCCGTGAAACTTTAGTAATATTAAATTGCATTAATTTGTACAATATCCTTTGTCTTCTATTGTTTAATTAGCACTATTTTAGTGTTTCACGGATTCAAGTTTTGTACTCTACACTCCAGCATACATACAAACAAACTAAAATAAATATATAACTGTGATACATGAGTCAATTAAAACTACAGTAAGTAAATGCATATTGGCATTTAGTGCCAACTCTATTATGACTGCAAAATCATTACAAACAAGCACTACAATGTATTATGTATACAAGCAATCATCATGATAAACATTATAATAAGTTTACCTTTTCTCTGAATGTTTTATTCCACTGACATGCCTCATCTGTACATGAAGTCTTAGTAATACCAAGCCTAACTCCAGCTTCGATTTTGAATAAAACAGCAGCAACGTGACTGCAAACTTCACCGAGTCTTAAAGGCAATTGCATTCATTTTGATCAGTAAAGAACATTTTTAATTTAGCCCGGCGAATGATGAAGAGTATCGACGTAAGTTGTTGTATTGTAGCTTTGGAGCTGTTTATATGAAGGTGATTTCCCCTGCTAACCTGGACTATTAAACCAATTGTTTTATATCAGATAAAACAAAAGAGTTTTAAAGTAATTCCTCCTATAGTATCCAAGTCAGCAGGCGTAAGTTGTCACCTTGATATAAACAACCCATCGAAAGATGACAGTGGGTTATATATAAGTTCGCTTGCCGGACAAAACGCCTGTTGTTAATTATGAATGCCAGAGAATGAAAACGCAGTATTAATCTAACCTTACCCGGCCATACATGTGCAGTGAGCACAGTAGACGGAAGCATCTTTTTTGTGAAGGCAAACCCAAGCATCGTGTGCCTTGTCGTTCAGTCTTTGCGAAGGAATCACCTTTCCTTTCACGAAGCAAAACGGAGCTTCACTATCAACTGAATGATACCACAGCATCTTAACGTGGCCGCTTATGAAATATAGATATGCTTCAAGAGATTTGAATGCCTTTAACGATTCCTTTGTATAGATCCCTGGCGTGTCAATTAAGTAGGTGTAAATGTCACCGAACGTAACGTCTGGCCAAAGTGAAGGATTGTTTTGCCAATTTTTTAAACAATACGGATCCGGAAGCGAAGAAGAACCTTTGTTATATTTTAGTTTGGTTAAATACCGAGATTTTGCGGTCGAATCTAAGGATTTTACGTAATCGGAGAGGTCTGCAAAGCAAGTTGAAGAATCAAAACACGAATTAACCCCAGCCGCCATCTTTCGCTCGCAAAGCTCGAAGTTGCACTTTTGCCAACCAGAATAAAGCGCATGCGCGAAAATGACGTTTTGTTTACAAACAATGACAAGCGCTATAGCAATGAAACTCGCTTCCGCACATGAAGTTTGTAGTTTGCGCAAAACAAAAGGACATTCCTAAGATTGTACGCAATGGGGACACTCAAAGACGGTATGTAAATAAACAAACCTTTTTGGAACTGCTGGTAAACGGAAGGTAGAAAGCACGCTATTTTTACAACTGTTTCAATAAAGGTTGTCCATGCGAAACGGTATTTTACGACGTAAAGGAATTATGGGCTGATATCCTTAAATGAATAATGAAGCATTTTTTTGCTTACAATTATTTTTTTCTTGTCAAGAACATAGAGGTTATTGTTGAGATATTATGGGCATACATCTAAATACGAATAATCGAGGTGCTTACAATCATTATTCTAGTCAAGAACACGGAGGTTATTGTTGAGATATTATGGGCATACATCTAAACACGAATAATCGAGGTGCTTACAATCATTATTCTAGTCAAGAACACGGAGGTTATTGTTGAGATATTATAGACATGTATCTAAACACGAATAATCGAGGTGCTTACAATCATTATTCTAGTCAAGAACATAGAGGTTATTGTTGAGATATTATTGGCATATTATTGACGAGAATAATGATTGCAAGCACCTGGATTATATGTATTTAGATTTATGCCAAAATATCTCAAAAATAACCTTCATGTCCTTGACTAGAATATTGATTGTAAGCACCTTGATTATTCATGCTGAGAAGCAAGCCCATAATCCTTTTGAGTCGTGTAATGACCTGTTCTCACTCTTGGAATTGAACCTATCTAAAACTTGCTGTATTCCTTCGTGACGTCATCCATTGACTCGTAGTTACGTCACCAGGCTGTCAACCATGCATATTTGTAAAACTATTTCAAGATTTGGATAGAGGTCAACACTGATATGTCTTGATATGCAATGTATTTGATCGTGATGAGAGCGGTATTTAGTTCACTGAACGAATGCCAACGCATGGGAAATTAAAGAGTTTGCGGCTTGACATCGTAAATAAAGCTACTATCATGCAAGTTAGAAATATATGCTTTTCAGTATATTATCCACTCTCACATAACCATCATGACTTTTGTTTCTAGGGAGGGGGGGGGGGGGGGAGGGGAGATATTTAATTCAAATTTGTTTGATTTCAATTACAATTTGCTTGATTTCAATTACAATAGCTACCCCCTCCCCCCAAAAAAAACAACAACAACACAGAAGTCATGATGGTTATTGTCAAAGTAGAGAATACATATTATTTACAACTATTTAAAAAAGTTGGCACAACAAAGCTAGTGAAGATTCCTAGCAAAAGCTGCAAAGGATGTCGGTATTTTGTCTCTTGTTTTGTGTGTGTTTATGACTATATTATCATGGCAAGCCGTTGCTGTGGTAGGTGTTACAAGGCTGCAAAGGATGTCGGTATTTTGTCTCTTATTTACAGGTTCTTCAAATGATTTGTTAGTTGTGTGTGTTTATGCCTATATTATCATGGTAAGCTGTTGCAGTGGTAGGTTTTGAACATAATAAAAAAAAGACTTATATAAATAATAAATTCATTTTAATTAAAACTACGATAAAAATACCGACATCCTTTGCAACACCAAGGTTTAAGACGATTTTAAAATAAGTGTATTAACTCCAAATTATCTCAACTACTTTTCATTCAAATCGTTTCTCAACTTTTAAATTTTAGTCTGTTTTCAAATTCCATTTTCAATCAAGTTTTCTTACGTGAATACTAAGTAAGACTTCCGTAAGACTTTCGTAAGACTTCCGTAATGGTCAACCGGTTTACGTTTGTACTCCACTCGAGTCAATGACAGCAGCAAAAGGCTCTCGAACACAGCCAGAAGAAACAAATGAGCAACAGCAAAGGTCAAGAATCTATTTCAGTGTCTTTAGTATCGCGTGCCACAACAATGGCAGCGACTCAACAGTTGAAACATTCACTTAACACAAAGCAAACCGCATTTATTTATGTAGATGATTTTAGTAATGGTCTCTTTTGTATGGCGTATAAGTTACAATTTCTACTCCAGAGAACATTAACGTCCTAACGTCAGTAAGTAACACTCTGTTTTATACTGCGTATAAGTTACAATTTTTACTCGGGCGAAGGATTAACGTCCTAAGCGTCAGTAAGTAACACTCTCTTTTAGACTGTGTATAAGTTACAATTTTTACTCGGGCGAAGGATTAACTTTCAAAACGTCAGTAAGTAACACTCTGTTTTAAACTGTGTATAAGTTACAATTTTTACTCGGGCGAAGGATTAACGTCCTAAGCGTCAGTAAGTAACACTCTTTCATACGTTGTATAAGATGACATTTTTACTGCAATTGTTTCCTTAGAAGCATCGACGCAGTCCACACTAGTTTAACCACTAGTTATCGTACATTTTTACTGTTATTGTTTCGTAGTCAAAAATAGCAACTCCATCGTGATAGGTCAATTAGAAAATGAAACCATTAAATTACGTTTCATATAAGAATGCTTTAACCAATACCTAAATGGTCGTACCAGGATTACCAAAAGTTATATATTACATCTTGCTTTCGCGTTTGTAAATATGACAGAAATAACAAACGCTAAATATAAACGCTAAAACCAAGAAAAACCCTTGGGTTTCCTGAGTAACATTGTCGGCACTTAATCATCTATGTAAATGTAAAATGCAGATGGACATACAGTGACGTATTTTGTTATGGTTTTGCCAACCGACTATTGTTATTAGAACAAAAGAAATTTAAAAATCAGGAGTCCATTACCTATTATGTACGAGTCAAATCCAAAGGTGCCCATCCCCCCCCCGGGCAAACCCCGGGCATTTGACAAGACTTGAGTTCGTATAGTGGGGAATTTGACGCCGATTAGCTACCTGAACGGGCGGGCATTTGACGAGTTGTCGGCCATCTTTAAAAATACCCAGAAAGCATTGGAGTCCTAACCACAGGTAGCCCATGATCAGGCAAAAGTCACACGGGAACGGGAACGAAAAGCAAAGAATTGATAGATAGTTTTTCCTTGTTATACACCTATTTCAAAAAACGTCAGAAAGATATTGGCGATTGAAGAACAGCGATTGCAAAGGAGCTCTGGGAACTGTTCTTTCACAAGTGAAATTAAATTGACGAAGTATAAATGCTTGTCTTTGTGTTTTAGAGTCGAAAAGTGCAAAGAAAATCCAAGTTCTTTAAGTTCTTAAAATAGATTTGTGAATTATATCGAGATCCATCTTTCGGTCGTGCAATCACCAATCAAAAATTGCCAATAACCATTCTCTTCTTCAACGTTTTTTGAAATTTCCCTTCATATTAGATTTACAAGTTTTGTCCGCCATGTTCATGAGACGTCATGTGGTAGAAGGAAGTTTAAGTATTTTCTTTTCTACTTTAAGTAAAATTTGAGCTTATTACTGACTCGAGCTCGAGGGGCGGGCATTTGACCATTCTGTTGTTTTCAATAGTGGGGCATTTGACTGTTCAGTTTGCCCAGATGGTGGGGAATTTGACCCATTTTTTTTCAAAAAGTCAAATGCCCGGGGGTTTGCCCGGGGGGGGGGGGATGGGCACCTTTGGATTTGACTCGTACATTACCATTACATTCAAGTAATGGGCTCCTGTAAAAATCTATTGTTAAAATGGTTGGCAAATTTGCATCACAATACCAACACTTGTAAACACTACGCTCAACTATAGGTTAACGTACAGTGACGTAGTTTGTTATGGTTTTGCCAACCAACCATTGTTATTAGAACAAAGAAAATTAAGAATTCAATTGTGCAAATGGTTGGTAAATTTGCATCACAACACCAACACTTGTAAACACTACGCTCTTGCGTCAACGAACGCAAATGAGAACATATTAATCGTGTCGCATTAACTGTTACTGTAACAGTTTTCAAAGATCATACCTTGAAAAGTATCAAACTTTCCCGCCAATGATAGCTCCAAACTTTCGCCGAGTTGCAGCTCGTTCGCTTGAGTTAATTACAATTTAAGATCGACAATATGCTGCTTCATTTCAAGTAATACTTTAAACTTGTGACTACGTCAAAAGTTGACCCGGAACGTGAGCAGTTGAGTACAATTCCCTCAGGGCAATTCAGTACTTGTCAACCTTGACACTCACCACAATTAGGATGTAAAACCTCGGTTTCGAATGAAGAGGATTCGGAAAAGACTTTCCTCACGGTGCAATTTACTTAAAGCAAATGTCGTCCTCAACAATAGGCATCGGTTTGTGGTTTGTTATGCTAAGGTCAAGGCTGCCGCAGCCAATTTTAAAGACGATTAAAATATTTTATGTATGTACGTGCCGAACCACAGGAAGCCCAAGTTTTAGGAAAAGGTAACCCAGTTAACAAAACACAAAACCTAATCCTTGTGTAAAGAAACGCTGACCTTAATACAAGGCAAACACGATTAATTAGCCGATCTCGTGTGTATACACAGATAGCAATGGAGATAATCATTTAAAAACTCTTAGGGTCAGACCGACAAGGATTGTGGGTAGATACATTTTACATTTTACTAAGATATCTGAGTCAATTGATGCATCCACTGTTACATAACTCACTGGAAAAACGACTGAGAAGTGGTTCCACAAATAACCGAGTAAATTAATTTAATGCATCCACTGCAAAAACTACACAAATAACTGAGTAAATCAATGCATCCACAGTTACTCACTGCAAAAACAGCTGAGTAATGTTTACTAAAATAACTGAGTAAATCGATGCATCCACAGTTACTCACTGCAAAAACGGCTGAGCAGTGGTTACTCAAATAACTGAGTAAATCGATGCATCCACAGTTACTCACTGCAAAATCGACTGAGTAGTGGTTACTCAGATAACTAAGTAAATCGATGCATCCACAGTTACTCACTGCAAAAACGACTGAGTAGTGGTTACTCAAATATCTAAGTAAATCGATGCATCCATAGTTACTCACTGCAAAAACGACTTAGTAGAGGTTACTCAAATAACTGGCTAAATCAATGCATCCACAGTTACGCACCTAAAATAATATAAACCGACATTATAGCATAATCAAATGCCATTATTCTAGGTATTTGAATTAAACTGAAAAAAATGTGCTATATTTAGAGAAAATGCATGAGTCATGATAATGTTTTAGAGTCGGGATCCCTGTGCCATTGCTACGTGAGATTGTGTCCTATAGTTTTAATTTCTTCTAAGGGCTCTTCCGCGGAGAATGTAAATAAAGCCAAAGGTTACAGAAGTGATCCAAATCCTTGTTTTGAGAAGATGATTGATGATAAGGACATTCTAGAACACTTAATTCTTACTCAGCGTAGGGACAATCACTTTATTCGAGTTTTTCACTAAATAAACTTGCAAAGAGTCCCTACTATTGCGAATTGGTCCCACGCGAGTTGCGTGATCGTTACGCGTGATTGAGAGGATGAAAAACAGATTTAATTTATAATCGTCACGGCATTCAACAGTTTGGAAGTCAGCTTTAATTGCGACTGAAAAAAGCGAGTGAGGATCGTATGTTATTGGTTATTGGACCATAGGGACGGACCATTTGATTTGAATCGAGCATGACCAATAAAAGCAAAAACAATATCGAGAATCTGTCAAAAAATATCTTGCGAACATGTCCGGATAAAAAAATAAAAAAACAAAAAAACAAAAAATCAAAAATCAAAAAACTGGCATGGGACCCCTCCCCATCAAAAGTCAGATGGTCCGTCCCTTACATAAAGATATTGTATTGTATTGTATTGTAGTGATAGACGTGATATAAAGCTGATGTTATCTAGAGGATGTTGTTTTTTGATTGATAAAGGAGAATTTTCTCGAAGTTCATGTATTTCAGGGATAGCCTCAATTAAAATCAAATGGGTTTTCTATTGTTAAAGCGATAACATCTACTGTGCTTTAAGGCCCGGGAAAACTTTTACAACATTTGCTTCAACATCCGTTCGATTTTGTTGAATGGCAATGTTTAAACGCTTTTAAACTTTTTCAACATTGTTGAAACGTGTTGAATCATTGTTGAATTGATGTTGAGAGAGTTTAAAAGTGTTTAAACATTGCCATTCAACAATATCGAACGGATGCTGAAGCAAATGTTGAAACGCATGCGTTGCAACATTTTTAAGGCGGCATTTCGGACTATTGTGTTTGAAGTCGATTTATAAGAAATTCATTGAATACATAAGCTTGAATTTCCGTGTACAAAACCTTTGTTATATTGTGAAGCTAACATTGATTTACACTTTTGTATTTTTGTTTACATTTTTAGAAAAAAAGCTGATGAAAGTCGTCTATTATTTTAATAGTCTTTAATAGTATTATCTTAATTCAACTTATTCGTTCCAAGTAAGAATGTTCAAGGTGTGGCCCTCTACTTTCCAGTATCTCATACTCACAAAGAATAACCTTTGAAAAACTCATGAATAATTAATGAGAAACTTACAAAAGAAATCGTGTCCACGACGAGTGTTGTATCAGATGTATATACTGATTTGCATAAGTTTTAACTTGAAATTTCTCGGCAAGCTTTGCTTTAATCTTGAAAATTTTGTCAACTGATTTAAAAGAGCTAACCTAGACGTTTCTAAGTCGTTTTCGCGTGCGTGTTGTATCAGCTATACAATCACGTTCCATCAGCTTGTGATTGTACTGATATGCCGATATCACGTTCATGTTGTAAACATTACTTATCTTTATCATAGATGCTGTTGAACAATGCGGATTTCCTGTGTTTTTCTTGCGGTGTGTGTTATTTCGTGACGCGTGACATAATGTCTACCGGAAGTAACTGCATTAGCTATGTTATCATTCAAACGGAAGTGAGCTAAAACGACCATTTCCGGAAGTGACCACAACCCGATAGCAGTTTCCGACAACACACGTATCGTAACATGGTCCTAATTGGAAACATATATCAACAAAGAAATTATGGTCGCATTATGAGAACACCTCATTTATCAAAGTTTCCGGAGATAATTCAACCTCGTTCCCAGGGCCCTCTCCCTTCTCAAAAACGAAGGGAGAGGGCCCTGGGAACGAGGGTGGAGATTATTAGCAGGAGGACCACGGGATTTACTATACGGGATTTTGTATTTAACTATTTATTTATTTATTTGTACCTTTATTCATTAGCTTTATTTATTCATTCATTTATTATATCTATTTATTTGATTATTTTTCATTTGTTTATTTATCTATTCATTTGTCCATGTACTTTCTATTATCCACAAATCTATCCATCCATTTACCTATCCATCCATTCGATCAATTTTTTTTGTCATCTGCTGTCACACTCACATATTTCATGTATATCACGTGTGTTGTTTGGTTTTTAATATTATTCTGGCTGAGTTGGTCCCTGCGTTGGTCCCAATGACAACAATCCAGTTAGCACTCCATCAGTCACTGTAACTACACTAGTATACCGCTAGCAACTTGGGGCCAACGAACAACATACAAATTTAAACCGAAGCATCGTTGTTCAGGCTGAGAGAATGCCAGAGAGAAAGTGAGGGGGAGAGGGAGAGAGGGAGAGAGGGGGAGAGGGGAAGAGGGGAAGAGTGATAGAGGGGGGAAAGCAACCTTTATCCCAGGACCTTTTCTCTTCGCCCCACCCTAAAGCGAAAAGAGAAGTCATGGCAACAAGATTCAGGGTAAAGGAAGAAACGACTAGGTGTTCGATGGAGGAGTTTGCCGATGAATAGATTATTCTGCAATTAATGAGTACATGGCAAGGGTA
Organism: Metridium senile; assembly: GCA_949775045.1. Lineage (NCBI taxonomy): Eukaryota > Metazoa > Cnidaria > Anthozoa > Actiniaria > Metridiidae > Metridium > Metridium senile. The sequence continues at coordinate 2,132,370 of OX459098.1, forward strand.
GTATAAGGAGAGGGGAGGGGTCCTCAATACCGCAAAAGGATTTCGGGAAACCGCATCACAATATCTCTCACCAAACACTACGAACACCACAGCTTTAAAATGCACCGCGCACCGCAGCTTTGGAAAAGCAAACACCGCACACCGAAGACATTTACATCACCGCAACACCGCACTTTGAGAATTTTTTCATCGCAACACTAAGCCTCGATTTATATTCACAAATTCCAAGCCAACCACGGGAAAATACTACCGCAAATTAATCAAGGAAAAAACATTTGAATTTACTCTGAATCGAGAACCCGAGATTATCCCTGCATTGGAAATGCACCTTTTTGTCAAATTGCACAGCGGTGCTAGATAACATGAAACTATAGTATTGGAATACATTTGATTCTCAAACGTTAAAATATTTCATCTTTTTGGGGCAAATTCAGGTCAGGTCATTCTATAAAGTGGTTCGTAAAAGATCATGTTGTACTCTTCGAAAAGACCAGGGAAAGAGCAGGGTATTTTCTCCCGGCACAACAGTCAGGTCTCAGCTTACTACAGGACCCACAGTAATTGAAGTAAGCCATTGTGGTGTCCCTGCCTTCTTATGAAGGAAAAAGCTAAATAAATAAAGAACTGTTGATTTATTTTGTTTTGATAAATCAAAAGTTGTCACGCATTCCACCATCTTTAAAAGCGATTGACCCGAGACTTCTATCATGTGTTAACCCGTTTAAGAAAATTAATAACAAGATTTGAGAATTGCAGATAAACGTAAACACGGGTAGTTTGTACGCAACATCTTGCTGTGAATAGGTTTCCAGTTAGCTTTACAGTATTCCATAGTTTTCTAGTACTAATTATAATTATTCAATTAACACAATTATATTATATATTTATATTGTAAATAATTCTTATATCTTAACTCATAGTTTCTCATTTACATATTGTACGTAATTTAGCCAATGGCTACAATGCACATTATTTTAATAATTTATCCATCTATCTGGTTCTAGTTAATTACTTGTACCACTTTTAATTTGGGGCAAACACTGCAGCCACGGGGCTTATATTCTCAAGTAATAAATCATGAGGGGCTAGTATGTAGTGTGTGGTTTAATATTTAGCTCAGTTCTGTCGTCCCAATTAATGCGCTTTGCAATGTACGAGCCGCTATAATGTTTAAGCGCACACTGCAGTCAAGAGGCTTACAATCATGAGGGGCTAGTATATAATGTGTGGTTTAATATTTATCGCAGTTCTATAGTCCCAATTAATGCGCTTTGCAATCAAATATATGTACGAGCCGCTATAATTTTTTTAAAAGGGCACAGTGCAGCGAAGCGGCTTACAATCACGAGGGATTAGTATAATGCCGATGTAGTGGTCCGAGTTATCCGCCATATACAGTCATTTGAAAAAAGGTTGTCGCCGACCGGCTAGCATTAATTTTTTAGCACGCGCTAAAGAATATGCTGAAATATGTAGCGAGTACATGAATGAATATGTGCCTTCGCGTTCTGTGCAAAGAAATAAACCGTTGTATAGAGCGTGAAGATATCGACAAGTAAATAGCTACTTCATCAATTTTCATGCAGAGGATTTGTGTCATCCAAATCAATCGCCAGCGTATTAAAATATAATAGAAGCAAGGCACTGAGAGCTCAAGATGTTGATAATATATGCAGCTAACTGCTTCAGTGGTTTCTACCCATACTCCTTTTAGTTCTAGTCGCGTAGTCGCGAAGCCGGTCGGCGACAACGTTTTTTCAAATGACTGTATATGGGTTCTTACACAGACGGCATACCATATCGTCTATAGCGCGAAACTGCTTGCAACTTATAATACACGATTTACATGTACATAAGTTCCCGGGATAAGTTACATAATGTCCTGGCATAATATGTTCTAATGTAGCGCATTTCACATCTTTGGACAATACTTTTTATCAATCAAAACTCACCGTTGACTTCAAGCGTTGATGTACCACTTGTAACCAGCTAACGACACGCTCTTGAGGGAATGCCAAGTTCACTTGACGAACTTTCCAAGCCTACCTCTCAACGGAGTCGTTCCGTGCAAATGGCACCGTTGACTGTGATTAGCATGGTTTTGAGTGGCATTTCCAGCAAGTATCCTGTAGAGAAAGGAGAGGGAGGGGCTTAGATGGAAGGAAAGGACACAAGACCGCACTAAGATAGAAAACCGCAAGACATTTTCATCAGATAATAAATCACCGTTTTACGTTGCCAAATAATAATAATAATAATTGATGCTAATACGCCTCATTTATATAGCGCTATTACAACTCTACAGTTTTGAATATGTAGAAGACTGCTGTATTAAAACCAGCTAAAACCAGCGGTCATACAATGATGACGGCGATTACCCGACGTCAGTAGTCAATTGATAAGAATTGATTATCAATTGCCAATTGATAAAACATTTTATTAATTGATATCTCACCCAGATTTTTAAATTAGGACTACGTTGGGGGTGATTTATAGTGAATGCCTCCGAGGCCTGGCTGTTGAACCTAGCCAAATCTCCCTAGCCAGGTGCTAATCAGTTTATAGCCGGCTCACGACCCCGACATTCGCCAATGTCATTTATAAAGTTGTCTATGTAAAGTAGAGATTTTAAAACACTACGTGACACTAAGTGACAAGTAACATGTGATTCTTTGTTTATTTGTTTTCAGCAGTTGAAATTTCAATTGTTAACTGTATAATGAGTAACAGTGAACATGGAATAAGAATTATGAAATCTATGTTCACAATAATGCTAGTATTGAGCATTTAGAACAAGCTTATATTGTGTCACCGGCTCCTGACCTGATGTTAATGACATTGACTATATGGAATATTGAGGGGGACATTGGGGGTTTTGAAAACCGGAAAAACTACAAAATAATAACTGATATATGTTGGCAATACCGTAATTAATCACACTTAATCGAATACCGGAGCCCAAAACGTAGATACCGTAGATACGCAAGAAACCGCAATACCGTAGTCAAAAATTGAAATTACCGGCGAAAGACCGTGCCTAAAATAGGCCAAAAACCGCATCACCGCAAGCCCCAATACCCCCCTCTGCAATCATGCTACGAATGCGCTTTACAATGTACAACGAAGGTTATCCGGCGTCCATATGGCAATAGAATAAACCTTTTGTTCAGCAACTTCGTTGGCGACATAATGACAGAATAATTACGGTGATGATATTGATGATGATGCGAGTAAGGAAAGATGAAGATGATGGTAATGACGATGATGTTGATGATAATGATGATGATGATGATGACTGATTTGGAACTGGTAAAGATGATAATTATGGTAATGACGATGATGTTGATGATAATGATGATGATGATGATGACTGATTAGGAATTGGTAAAGATGATAATTATGGTAATGACGATGATGTTGATGATAATGATGATGATGATGATGACTGATTAGGAATTGGTAAAGATGATAATTATGGTAATGACGATGATGTTGATGATAATGATGATGATGATGATGACTGATTAGGAATTGGTAAAGATGATAATTATGGTAATGACGATGATGTTGATGATAATGATGACGATGATGATGGTAATGACGTTGATGAGGATGATAAGGAATTTAAAGATGATGATGATGATGATGATGATGATGGTAATGACGATGTTGTTGGTGATGCTAATAATGATGACTGATAAGGAACTGGTAAAGATGATAATGACGATAATAATGGTATTGACAGTGATGATGATGATGATGATGAGGAATTTAAAGATGATGATGATGACGATGATGTTTATATTAATACCGGATAATGATGACCATGGTTATGACGATTACCAGTTTAAATTTGTACGTCTTGCCGTTGGGACAAAACTCTCGTGTACTGGAAATTGTCGGCGCAACGTGTCGCCGCGTCGTGTCGTGACGACTTGTCGCACAGTGTGTAGTGGATTTCGATTTCGATGTAATTAAGGTACCGCAACGGTAGGAAATATACAGCCATAGTTGTGGCTACTTGCATGCCATCAAGACAACGCATTAACCGTAGAGTCTCAGCATCAGTCAACTGGGGTCACGATCAAATGTTCACGGCGGGAGATTTCTTGTTCTCCAAAACGACAGTGTTTAGCTTGAAATCGATTCAGGGTGGCCAAGGGGTAATTATTGACGCGTTATTGTTGAAAATAGCAATATTCTAGGGGTGGTTCGTGCCATGTAAAATAGGTTATTCGTGAATTGACTCGCATTATATCTTAGTGTGATAAGTGAATATCCAAGAAATAGTCGATGCTTTTAGCGTAACATACCACTGAAATACATTGTCATTATCAGATTATGATCATTATCGTCGTCATCATCATCATCAGTAGCATAATTATCACAGCACAATCATCTTCCTCATCATCATCATCATCATCATCATCATCATCATCATCATCATCATCATCATCATCATCATCATCATCATCATCATCATCATCATCATCATCATCATCATCATCATCATCATAATAATAATAGTATTTATTTATACACGATATATATATATATTTTTTTTTTACAGAGCTGATGTTGGTCGTGTCTTGTAAATTCACTCTCTCACTTTATATTTTACACGTTAACATTTTATATTTTACACATTAACATATTTTTATCATGCTAAGTTTAGCCTCTGCCATTATTCGTTCTTAAAATTGCCAGTCTGACGATGTTCATCATCATTATTATCACCATGCTCTACAATATGTAAAGCAAAGACGTTGCAGATGCACTGTGCATGTGACTTTTTTTCAGCAACTTGTCTCAGTATGCTTGAAAATGCTGAAAATGTCGCGTTGGAAGTCGCTGAGTTCCGTTGATAAAGGTAGAACTAAACTCTACTTTGTGTAGTGCTCTCTGCACCAACAAAAATACGAGACAGCCTCTGTTACACTCAGTTAAATTGTATTCAGCAACATGTCTCAGTATTCTTGAAAATGTGGCATTACAAGTTGCTGAGTTTCGTCACAAAAAGTAGAACTGAAATCTACTTTTTGCAATGCTGTAAGCAACAACAAAAAATGCGAGACTGCCTCTGTTATACTGTGTAATTTTTCTCAGCAACTTGTCTCGCAATGTTTGAAAACATGGCATTACAACATGCTGAGTTCCTTGCAAAAGTAGAAATGAACTCAACTTTGAGAAGACAATCTCTGTTACACTGTGCAATTCTTCAGCAACTTGTGTCGCAACAACGAGAAATTAAAGTTGCTAGAACATTGTAAAGAGTAACTTGACCGCTACAGAAAGTTATCTTGCGTGATCATGAATTAATGCCTGCTTGGTTTCATAGAACCGTTGTTGAGTCACATAAATGCATTTGGGTATTAACGGCTTAATGAATAGTGTAGTGCTGGGCGCAATGAGGGAGAGCTTTTGCAAAAAAACTGCTTAATCTGCTACTAATCTGATTAATCCGTTCAGAAATGTTTATAAAATACTTATGAAATACTTAAAATTACATCACGATTTCAAAGACAAAATGCTTCATCTATGTAGTCATTAAAAGATAATTAATTGGTGAGAATAATAATAATAATAATAACCACTAACAATTTAAATTATTATTATTATTATTATTATTATTATTATTATTGTTTAAAAACACTTGTATAAAATCATCACCTTTAACAACGACGTAGAGCTAAAGATCGAAACGCCAGTAATGTTAAGTCAACATTGCTTACAGTGTTACAAATTTCATTCATTTACCTATCGTAATATATCAAACACCGACACAGCCTATACTAGTTTACTCGCTAGTTTCCATTTTTTACGGCGTTACAAATTTCATTCTATTACCTATCGTTTATATCAAAGACCGACGCAGCCTATACTAGCTTACTCGCTAGTTTCCATTTTTTACGGCGTTACAAATTTCATTCTATTACCTATCGTTTATATCAAAGACCGACGCAGCCTATACTATCTTACTCGCTAGTTTCCATTTTTTACGGCGTTACAAATTTCATTCTATTACCCATCGTTTATCAATATCAAACACCAGACGCAGCCTATACTAGTTTACTTGCTAGTTTCCATTTAAATAAAATATTTGTTTAGAATCTGAATTTTAAATGAGTGGAATGGTGTGCTATTTTGTGAAGTTTATGTAAGATTTGTGTAAGCGGTTTAGTAATTGGATTTGGGACCAAAATAGAACTACTGCATGGAGACACCTTAAATCAACTGTGTGGTCAGTAATGTTTGTACAGTACGGAACCTACAGATGTATATATATTTAGATGAGAGTTTCAGTTGAACTGTGTGCTATTCTGTGAAGTTTATGTAAGATTTGTGTAAGTGGTTTAATAATTGGATTTGGGATCAAAATAGAACTACTGCATGGGGACACCTTAAATCAACTGTGTGGTCAGTAATGTTTGTAAAGTGAGAACACACAGATACATACATGGAATTTACGTATTTTCTATTCTATGCTTTCGCATAAACATATTGGAATTCTGGTTTTGGAGGGGGTTAGATATTGTAATCAAAATTTGTATGATTTGAATTAAAATTTGTTTGATTTGAATTACAATTTGTTTAATTTGAATTAAAATTTGTTTGACTTGAATTAAAATTTGTTTGACTTGAATTACAATTTGTTTGATTTGAATTAAAATTTGTTTGACTTGAATTAAAATTTGTTTGACTTGAATTAAAATTTGTTTGATTTGAATTAAAATTTGTTTGACTTGAATTACAATTTGTTTGATTTGAATTACAATTTGTTTGATTTGGATTACAATTTGTTTGATTTGAATTACAATAACTACCCCCCAAAAGCAGAAGGCATTATGGTTATTGTGATAGTAAGGAATTGGAATCTAATGGTAAAAAGTAAAGTTAGGGATTCCTGTGTACATTAATACAGTAAACCCACTTCATTCTTCAAGCCATCGAAATTCTGGTTGGGGTTCCTGTGTCAACATTTTAATCGTTGTCTAATGGTGAAAATGAGTGTTTGGGACTCCTGTGTAATAAGTGTTTGGGGTTCCTGTGTTATAAGTGTTGGAGTTGCCTGTGTTAATTTTCTAAACAAAAATTTCCAATGGTGTTCTTATGGTGAAAACAAGTGTTTGTGATTCCTTATATAAGTATTTGGATTTCTTGTGTTATAAGTGTTTGGGGTTCCTGTGTTGTAAGTGTTTGTGGTTCCCGTGTTAGAAGTGTTCCAGTGCTAATTTTCTCAAAAGCCCTCCATTCTAATCGTCGTTCTTGTCAAAATCATCGTAACCTTGTGTTCGAAATTGGTTGTCCCGCAGCACTCAATACACTACCAGTCTTGTAAAGGTCACTGCACTAAAAGTAAGCTCATTGTAATCGCATCTCAGTTACGCCGGGCAGTATTGCTAAGTCATCAGAATAGACCTCTTTACCTCCGTATGCAAATTGCCCATTTTAGACCACGTGTCATTCCCTTGAAAATTGTTCTATTTTGATGAACGTGTTATATCATTTACATTGAAAGAAACAATTATCGATGAATTTCCTTGTGGTTCAAGGGAAAAAAATAAAACCAAATAGCTACACGCACACATCATTAGCATGTTATTTCACACATATGCTTATTTGCGCATGTTAAAGGTGGGTTATACAAAAACTCTCTATTACCGCAATTACACCACTCTAACAGATATGTAAAAGAACTATATAATATATGAAATTATCCCACGATAAATAGACACAGCTATACAACCTCGGAAAATGTTGAGCCCCAGGTGGGAAACGAACCCACGACCTTCCGATTATCTAGACATTTATTTGTTTATTTACTGATGGATTTCAGTGTATATCAAAACTATATAATAATTATTATAATCACGAATATCGTTATCTTCACCACCATCCAGTCGTTACCACCATATAATCATCATCATCATCTTTACCATCATCACCTTAATCATAGAAATCATCTCATTGTCGGTCACTTTATTTTATATTATTGGCTTTTTCCTTCATACGAAGGCAGGGACACCACAACAGCTTACGTCAATTACTGTGGGCCCTGTAGTATGCTGATCTCACTAAAGTCGAATATTCTACTAAAACAGCATTTAATTAAATTTATTACATAACCGTTTAACTTCACCGAGGCTCAAATATGGCTTTTCGGGTCATTATCGTCATATCCTCTATATTCAAGAGTATTAATCCTTTTTAATGATAAATCAAGTGGCCCACTCAATGATCGACGATGATTTCTATAGACTGTACTGGTCACGTCTACTAACATGTGGGGCGTGCCTCTTGTGCGGACTGAGTCCATATCTCTATGGAAACAATTGCGATAGCTAGCGGTTAAACTAGTGTGGACTACATCAGTGTCTCTAAGGAAACAATTGGAGTAAAATATACGATAGCTAGCGGTTAAACCAGTGTGGACTGCGTCAGTGTTTCTAAGGAAACAATGGGAGTAAGCATGTACGATAACTACCGGTTAAACTAGTGTGGACTGCGTCGGTGTTTCTTAAGGAAACAATTGAAGTAAAATATACGATAGCTAGCGGTTAAACTAGTGTGGACTGCGTCTATGTTTCCAAGGAAAATTGGAGTAAAATCTACGATAACCAGAGGTTAAGCCCATGTTTAAATGGGCCGGTCCATGTGTTCCAAGTTCATATTGGGCCCATTTGAACACCCTGTTGGATGAACTTTCTTTTGTCAAGTTTTCCATCCAACATTTCTATTGTTCTCGTGCTCATCAAACCGTATCGCAACATGTTGGATCCGTTAGAACGTCTCCATCCGACAAAGCTGGACGCGTGCATGCGCCATGTTGTTTCTTCGAGCTGTAACCTTGGTGATTTGACTGTGTTTATGCCAGTTGGCGTCATTATGTCGGACAGTGGAGACGATCCGTTACATTCCAAGAGGAAAAGAAAATTAACTAAAACTTTCACTGAAAAACACGCAAATAACGACCGAATGGAGTGACACAGAAGCGGATGGTTTAATTTGATAGCTGGAAGATTGATCCTGCTTATTCCAGAAGCAATGCTAAAGCAGCGACTATTCTTTCGGCAGCGCTATAATAACGACTTGTTCAAGAGTGGATTACGTGGATGTTTCTTAGGAAACAATTGGAGTAAAAATGTACGATAACTAGCGGTTAAACTAGTGTGGACTGCGTCAGTGTTTGTAAGGAAACAGTTAGATTAAAAATGTACGATAACTAGCGGTTAAACTAGTGTGGACTGCGTTGATGTTTCTAAGGAAACAATTAGATTAAAAATGTACGATAACTAGCGGTTAAGCTAGTGAGGAGTGAGTAAGTGTTTCTAAGGAAATTATTGTCGTTAAAATGGTTATTTGAAAAACATATACAAGTTTGATAATCACTAATCGTTTATCCTTTGAGTTTAGAGCACAAGTTTTAAAACATAGTTTCTACACATAGTACTTGACAATGTTATCATCAATGGAAGCTAGCGAGTAAACTAGTATAGGCTGCGTCGGTGTTTGATATAAACGATAGGTAATATAATGAAATTTGTAACACCGTAAAAATGGAAACTAGCGAGTAAACTAGTATAGGCTGCGTCGGTGTTTGATATAAACGATAGGTAATAGAATGATATTTGTAACACCATAAAAAATGTTGACTTAACTTTACTGATGTTTCGAGCTTTAGCCCTACGTCGGAGCTTTTTACTTGTTATCAAATATTACTTAATGGAAAGTTTGTTTGCTGTCCTACCTTCATACAATACTGTTTATCTTTGAAGCTTCCAAACCCATATTCAGTGCCTCCATATTTAGCGAAAGCCAACACGTCTTTTCTTTCCAACCAGAGTTATTAACTCTGTTCCAACATAATTGTTCTTGCATACTAATATCGTCACATTTCAGCGCTTTGTTTTATAATTAGTCTCTTTCTAATTGACGGAACAAAAGTCCATTGTTCACGCGCTAGAAATTAAATCACATTGTTTACATACAAACGCGCTGGTATGCTGGTCAGCAGCTAGTCTCGCTTTACAGTTGCACACAAGTTGCTGAGCAATATGTCAGTCAACTGTGCATTCACGACTTTAAGCAAATCGCTCACAATCAGGCTACGTTTACACGGCACCGGAGGAATTTTTGACCGGTCAAAAGATCGACCTGGAGATGCTGTTCACACCAGAGTTAATAGAGGTCCCTATATATGTGTGTGCAGTGTTGTGTTTAGTGCAGTGGTGTGGTGATGTAAATGCCTTCAGTGTGCGGTGTTTGCTTTTTCAAAGCTGCGGTGTGCGGTGAATTTTAAAGCTGTGGTGCTCGTAGTGTTAGTAGAGATATTGCTTTCAAATTTTTCTTTGCGGTGTTGAGGACTCCCCCATGTTCTCTTCCGTAAGTTACTTGCCTCGGATTCACTAATACATGATTGAACTATAATTCAGTTTTGCCGACTCATCTCATATTGTCCAGCTTCAGTTGCCAGGGGTTTGGATTAATCCCTTTTTTGCACAAGAAAAATTTCATTTTTTAAAAGCTCGAATATTAACTTTAGGGGCAGACCATTTGACTTTTCAGGGGCTGGTTGGAAGATTTTGAAAAAAATATCCTGAAGCCCTTTGAGCGAGGAAAAAAAATCGTACAGTACAAGCTCTTGGGAAAACATATCATGCATACAGAATGCCACTAAAAAGTCTAATAATCTAGAAAAAGAAATACCATAGACAGAATCGAAATATGGCGTACTCTTATTGTTCTTGACTGTCTTGCCTCGTGTTCACGTTGGAAAACAATAGAGTTTTCACATGTATGCGAAGCTGGGCAGTCAAGAAGAATTGTTATTCAAATTGGCCGCCATATTTCGATTCGTTGTATGCACCGCTGTTCCACTGAAAAAAAACTGGCTTGCTCGTCATTAAGGCCTGGGTTGAAATAAATTATGGCTGAAATAGTTTTATTTTTTCTATATCGTTATTTTTATCTCTAACCTATTGTCTGTAAAAAACTCAGCCTTCTGAATGACTTTAGCTTTGACTTTTAACGACTTGATCTAAGTCATTTTTGAAACGGTAAAGTCACTATTATTCTTAAAGTCTTACCCGAATTGTCTGTAAAAAACTCAGCCTTCTGAATATGACTTTAACTTTAACTTTTAACGACATGATATAAGTCATTTTTGATACGGCAAAGTCACTATTATTCTTAAAGTCTTAGCCGAATTGTCTGTAAAAAACTCAGCCTTCTGAATATGACTTTAACTTTAACTTTTAACGACATGATATAAGTCATTTTTGATAGGGTAAAGTCACTATTATTCTTAAAGTCTTACCCGAATTGTCTGTAAAAAACTCAGCCTTCGAATCCTGTTTTTCCGGCTTTTTCGGCTTCACTTTTTCCGACCAATTTAGCGGCCGTAACTTTTCACTTTTTGAATACTTGAAAGCCAGGTGAAACGAGTCTTTGATCTTTTTAGCTTCCTTGTAGGCTTCGACGATTTCTCTCTCTTGTGCTTCGTTGTAGAATCGACTTATAAGAGGTTTGCGTTTGATGGGCAGAAGCGGAAGAATCGACTGTTTAATATCCTTCGGTTGTTTGATCCGTCTTGTGATTGGAAGTTTCTCGCTCGAAGGCTTGCCCTGACTTTTCGACCTTTCTTCTTCTAGAAGCATTCTTTCGACCCTTTCTCTCTCTCTGTTGTAGTTAGCGTTGTTGATAATATCCTCGATTAAATCTTTTTGGTTTTTCTTCGCGTTTAGGATCTTCAAACGACGATATAATACTTCGCTCGAACTCAAAAGCGACTTTCCAAAGTTAGGGTCTTCGAGTTCGCCATTATCAATTACAAGATATTTGTTGCCGTCCATGTTGTAATATTGAATTAAAAACAAGCTAATATAACACAGAAAAATTCGCAATTTGTGAGATTGGTCGACTACAAAGCTGAACGTACTTTTTAAACTGGCCCACAACAAGCAAATATAACACTGAAAAATTCGCAATTTGTGAGTTAAGTGTGACTACAAAGCTGAATGTACTTTTAAACCTGGCCCACAAATGATTAAACAAACTGAATGAAGCGAACCTCAAGCATTCTCAATATCACTGTATTTATTCCAAACAAAAGTGCGTTTCTAATAGTAATGTATATCTAACAAAAGTCAAGTAATTATAGGGTGTTAATGATCTTGTTTTTGTCATTAACAGTTTTGCTTCCTGACCGTTGTTTTGTAGTGTATAGGAATCATACATAATCATGTGTTGTACATTTTTTAGCTAAAGCAACTTAACAACAGAATGATATTTGTACAGTAACACCGTAAAAAAATGTTAACTTAACTTTACTGATGTTTCGAGTTTTAGCCCTTCGTTGGAGTAAAAAAACTATACTCGGACGGAGGGCTAAAGTTCGAAAAGTCATTAAAGTTAAGCAAAACGTTTTTACGGTGTTACAAATTCCATTCTATTCCCTATCGCCGTTTATACAGCAAATTGAAAAAGGTTGAATTCGGTTTCTAAAGTACCCGAACAATGCATACATTACTTGATTACAATCAGAAGTGTTCGGTCGTTTCCTTTCTTTACCAGTGTCAACCATTTTTGAAGGCTATTAGCGCGCGGTTCTCATTAACCCATGACACAACATACTTAGGCGTTATACTCTTTAATACACCTTAATTCTATTGTGTTCTTTTGTTTTTATTTGACTATTAACTAATACACTTTCAGTTGTTTCACGGGTTAATGAGAACAACTCTAACCCGTGAAATACACTTTAGTGTATTACTTTTTAATGCACCTTAATTCCATTGTGTTCTTTTGTTGCTATTAGGCTATCACGCTTTAACAAATACACTTTGTTTCACGGGTTAATGAAAACAACTCTTAAACTAATGTACATGGAAACTAGCGAGTAAACTAGTATAGGCTGCGTCGGTGTTTGATATAAACGATAGGTAATATAATGAAATTTATAACACCGTAAAAAATGTTGACTTAACTTTACTGACGTTTCGAGTTTTAGCCCTTCGTCGGAGTAAAAGGTGCTAATGTACTATAGCTTACTCACTTGTTTGTGTTCTTCATTTATTTTCCATTGTAAAAATATAAATATGTGCATATAATAAACGCAAGGCAGATATTACGTACGAGTTCAAAGTAAAAATTATTTATACTTTGCTATTTTTTTATGTGCAGTTTTGATACATTGTGAAATAGTATACACCTCATTGCAAGAATGTTGTCACATGAAAAAATAACATTAGCAATTTAGTAGGAAAGGAATAACAAAAGAAAGTGAGTGATCTTCTTTTGTCTTTTCATTTATCCCTTTCCCACGAAATTACAAAAGTCAGGACAACGTTCTTGCAATAAGGTGTATCACAAAATTATTATAACACATTATACATCACATTATTTATTTCATTTACTACCATCGCAATCAACATAACAATAGGTAGCCGGGCCTTTGCATCGAAGCGAGACAAACGTTGAGCTTGCAATGATATAGACACGTGAATAATTGTCTTGTAAGGTGTTAAGAGATCTCTGTCATTGCAAGCTCAACGTCCGTCTCGCTTCGATGCAAAGACCCGGCTACCTTTCAAGATGGCGCAGGGAACTGTGAAGGGGACTATTGTCACGTAATATAATTGTGTCACGTAATATAATTGTGTCACGTAATATAATTGTGTCACGCAATATGATAATTGTATCACGCAGTATAATTGTGTCACGCAATATAATTGTATCACGCAATATAATTGTGTCACGTAGTATAATTGTGTCACGCAATATGATAATTGTATCACGTAATATAATTGTGTCACGCAATATAATTGTGTCACGTAGTATAATTGTGTCACGCAATATGATAATTGTATCACGTAATATAATTGTGTCACGCAATATAATTGTATCACGCAATATAATTGTGTCACGTAGTATAATTGTATCACGCAATATAATTATGTAACGCAATATAATTGTGTCACGCAATCCTCGCTGTTCCTATCTTGGTTCCATTGTGCACATCACACCATCTTTAGGCGATACCGTCCCTTGTACTTTAAGAGCGTTAGTCTGTCCTGGGCAAAGTCTCACATTAAAGGTCTTTAAAAAACGCGCCATTACCACCTTGGCTTCAAACTATAATATTAAAAATACAGCGACGTTTAGGTCATGTCCAATCCGTACTGAAATAATTTACAGACGAAAAATATGGGCAAATAGTGTGCATATGATAGAGGCGTAATAGTCTAGTGGTCAGGGGACCGAATTGCGGGCCTAATGGTCTGGGTTCGATTCCCGGCCTGGGCGATTACGTTGTGTCCTTGGGCAAGACACTTTACTCTCTATGTGCCTCGTCTTCTCGGATAAGGACGTAAAGCCGGAGGTTCCGTATGCCTTCACTCTAACTTCCTATATAAGGTGGACGTAAATAAACCGGCTGTGCTCTTCGAAAAGAGCAGGGGGATTGTCTCCCGATACAGCAGTCAGGTCTCAAGTGCATTTGAATATGTACATAGATATTTGCGCTATATTAATATTAAACTATTAAATCCCTTTGATGTCCCAAAAGTCATTTTCGGGCTTCTTTAATTGCTATAGATTTAATTGCTTATTATTCCACGACGATCATCATCATACACAGAGTGCAAATAATGGATAGGAATTATAGGCAAACACCTATATTAAAAAGGTTGCACAAGGCGATAGGTCATTCCAAGACAGTAAGGAATTATAGGCATACACCTATTTCAAAGAGGTTGCACAAGGCGATAGGTCATTCCAAGACAGTAAGGAATTATAGGCATACACCCATTTCAAAAAGGTTGTCCATGGCGATAGGTCATTCCAAGACAGTTAAGGAATTATAGGCATACACCCATTTCAAAAAGGTTGTCTAAGGAGATAGGTTATCCCAAGACGGTAAGGAATTATAATACATACATCTATTTCAAAAAGGTTGTCCAAGGCGATAGGTCATTTGAAGATGGTAAGGAATTATAGGCATACACTCATTTCAAAAAGGTTGTCCCTGAAGGAGATAGGTCATTCCCAGACCGAAAGGAATTATAGGCATACACCCATTTCAAAATGGCTGTCCAAGGCGTTAGGTTATCCCAAGACGGAAACATCGAATTAGAAGACATACACCTATTTCAAAAAGGTTGTCTAAGGAGATAGGTCATTCCAAGACGGTAAGAAATAATAGGCATACACCTATTTCAAAAAGGTTGTCCAAGGCGATAGGTCATCACAAGACGTTAAGGAATTACAGGCATACACCTATTTCAAAAAGGTTGTCTAAGGAGATGTATGTATTATATCTATGTATCTAATCGACTTGCTGCATACGAAAAATGATGTCGCGGGTAGAAAGCTTTTCACATGAATTCAACGTTTAACAAAAGGTTAAGTTACAGCAACTTGTCGCCTTAAAGACAAAAGGTCACTTACCGGCATGCTTTGCGTTCGTGACTCATTCACAGTCAGTTGTATTACAAGAAAACAAATAGTACAACAAAACGCTAAACGATTTAGTGAGAGCGTAAATGCCCACTAACACAGTAAAAGATATCAAAATATCTATAAATATGCGATTTTCATGGTCCTCAAAATTCAGTCATTCGCGCAGTGCATGCTGGTAAGTGAAAATGTGTCTTTAATACTTGTTTTACCTGAGCAAACACTTGTCCAATGCAATTGCGTGGTCCAGTGGAGAACGGTAAAAACGCAAAGTAAGGCCTGAATAGAAATACAGACACTAACAATTAATACGATGTAAATGACGTATTGACGACGACGATAGTGGTGAAGACGAAAGTGATTTTGGGATGAATATCATTTGGATGATGATCATGGTGGCGGTGATGATGATGATGATGATGATGATGATGATGATGATGATGATGATGATGATGATGATGATTATCATGATCATGAGGTAGTTTTTGTAGTTGATGTTTCTGGATTCTGTTTGTCAAGTGAAATAAACACTTTCTACAGCTCAATTAGCTTACATGTTTTCAGTCTTGTCTGGGCTCCACCTATCAGGATCAAACTTCAACGGATCTTCAAAGTTAACAGGGGAACGATGAGAGGCGAAAATGCTGATCTACAAAGAAAGAATGTTGGACGTTCATTAATTCATTCATTGAGAAAGTCTCTCGTATGAGTGTCGAAAAGCTCTGGCTACGCTTTCAAATGACAACGATAATAATAACGA